>CM053331.1:29050872-29649576 GCA_028583605.1 Dastarcus helophoroides | reverse complement strand
CGTAGAAACAATTTGCTAATCATCAAATAATCGTCGACCACAAAATTTTAGCTGCGGTAATGAAGTTGAATTTTAAAAAACCAGATATTTTTTTAAAAATTTTAAAAAGTCGAAATTGAAGAAAAGTTTAAAGTTCAAAAAATGCTTAAGAATGTCACAAAAAGAAGAAATGAGTGTTTAAAATTATTAACTCCAGAGGACTGATTGATTTGTTTGATCTGTTAAAGTCTTCGATCTTTGACGCATCTAAAGCCTAAATTAGAAAAAGATTCAAAATATCTAGAACGGTCAAAATGCAAAGTTTAAAAATTTAGGAAAACGCTTGTTAAGAAGAGGTACGGTCTTTTAGATTGAAGAATAAAATGGATTTAAAAACAAATCATAGTAGTTCAAAGAGCACGTCCGTTGATTCAAAAAATTCGGCACATTTCAAAAATGTAACAATGTACAAAATGATGCATTTAAAAATCAAAGATTATCATCTAATCAATATCATTTATATGTTAAAAATTGACGTTTCATGAATATATCAAGTTTACAAAAAGTAATCTTGTGTGTCTAGCTGTCATTCTTTGACATGTCCACGTATGTTCCTTACTTGATTCGTGCTCACCAAATTGACATTTAACCTTGACATAAAGATTCTGCAATACTATCAGAAATAGAAGAGGTCCATTCGCTATTGATTTTTTTGGGCATTTCGAAAGGAGCATTCAGCAATAAAAGATTTTTCTTCCATTTCAATATTTTTTTACGATTATGTTTATTCACCTGTTTAAAATACCAAGTAAGGAACATACGTAAACATGACATAAAATGACAGCAGCACACTAGATTGGAAAACTTTTTGTACACACGGTATTAAGTGTACCAAGTTTAAATTTTCTATATGCACAAATAAAGAAAACGCTCGATATAACTTAATTTACAATTTTTCATCAATAATTTCCAAGCGCAGTCTTTTTTTCATTTATTAAAATAATTTGACGTACAAAGGCTATCATAGATCGGTACACCACTGACTTCAGTTCGCTTTCAATTTAATCCACAAGGGTGAGATTTCCGCGATAGTTCGGCAACCTCGCTGATATGTTCCATGCACCAGGCGACAAAACTTGTTTAGAAATGCTGGAAATCGTCACGCTTGCGCCCAATACCTCCACCGTGAATTACACAAGCGACCGGCGATGATGTAAGCTCGGATGTATGCTAGACACAGATGGAATATAGAAATCGCGTCTGTACTCAATACACCGAACTCGCGAGCTAGACGAAACGAACCAGTGGCAAAAATACCATTCTCAAGTTGATTTTGATGCGATTGCGTCGACCTTAACACTCAAGTCACAACAAATCGGTGAAAAATATCAGCAATAATAAACAAAAGTGCCGTTTATGGTGATTATGTTTTCTTGATATATGGTGTTGTGTTGTTTGTGAGTGTTGTGTTCGACATCTTTCGACGATGGCACTGGGAAATGGGACGACCCAGAACGGGGGTGTTACCGTTACCCAGAATCAGGAAAAGGCTCCTGTGGTCAATGGTACCAACATGGAAACTCTGCCCAGGGCCGGGAAACAGGTAGGGCTTGCTGCTTTTTTATTAAATTTTTTGGAATGAGGGAATTGTCAGTAAGTAGTTAATCGCATCTGTGGAAAAGTAGGACGTCTAGGGGAGATGTTCTGCATTTAACTGTTTGTGTGGGCTTTAAATCATTCGTTGGAGTGTGAAGTAGTGTTATGATTTTAATACGGCGTCCCTAGCGACCAATATAAGCCTTGAAGAGTGTGTTTAATTGCCACTTTTAAATTCGACTGTGGTTTGAATTTCAACAACCCTCAGAAAGCGACTTTTATTTAAGGGGATCATATTTCGCATTGGTGTACATCTGCATAACAATGGCTTCGTTTAAGAAATATTGAAGGCCTTCATTTATATTTGCATAATGGTATTTTGTAGTTGCTTATCAACTTATTGTCATAAGTTAGTTATATGTGTATACAGGGTGATTCAGTCATAATGTCATTAATTTTAACAGAAGGTAGAGAAAAATGAGTATGATACGAATCCGCTATTAAAAATATATGTTCATAATACATTTTCGCCGAAAAAAAAATCATTTCAAATCATAATTAAAACCCCTTTTCAGGCTGCCACTGGCGGTCATGTAGCTTCGTATGATACATATACTTATTAAGTATATGGTATGACATATCCAATTTGACCTCTGTCAGCTTGGATGCGACGTTGCCAAAATTTTAAAGTATTGTCGTTATACTGTTAGTGTTGATTGAATCAACGCTGTTAGACATGATAAATAGATTTAAAATCATTTAACATATCTAATGCGAATTGCAGGAATGCATAATAATTATAATAGATAAAAGAATTTAATGTTTGATGTAATACGATCAAAATCTGGGTGGCGGCTGCAGAATGAACTATTCAGTGTTTAAGTAAAAAAGTCATCCAGTGTGCTTTGATTGTCTAATGACTTCTTAGAAGAGGTTATAGCGAACGAAAGCAAGAGCAAGTAACGAAAAACGAAAAGGCAGGCGATTTCTTATTACATATTGTTATCTATGAACTAAAAGTAGTTCAATGGTCACCTGCCATTGTCAACTGTCAATAGTGTCAATTTTTGTGGTTTTGTTTATCATGCTCTGCTTTTCATTACGGAGGTTTCCTACCTGCTTTTTAAACGAATACCGTGGTGAAATAGTTCTGCCGCTGTTTGTTCTTTCTTTACGATGGTTTTCATTTGAAACAAAAAATGTTTGTAGCAGTGGTTCTTATGGAACGATCTCGAACTGATCAAAAGGTGAATGGTGATCGAAAGTGGGTTTATTTCGTGTGAAATTGCATCGAGGACTTTGGGACTAAATGCCATAACTTCTTTGTGGATTTTGTGCACTATTTGAAAACTATGGATAGTTACAAATTTGTTTAGTGAAGCAGATCGTGCCGCAAAAAGTTGGTAGAGTGGGGCACAGAGGAAACTACTGCACAAGCTCGCTTGAGCATGAGATATTTGCAGAGTGATTTTCTTAATTTTGTTGGAGATTTCCTGCACTTTAAGAAAACTGAGTCTGCTGGAGCACAAGGAAAATGCGCAAACAATGCTGATGCAGGGGCTGAAGCAATAATGGAAAGTTCACCAAGAACATTCATGTGATAAGTTCAGCAGCAACTTAGTATTTTAGTTGCATCTACTTGTACATCCTTGAACACAATTAAAGTCATCTCAGTTGAACCCTGGTTTGAATCAATGGGATACATGATTCACAAAATGTGAGAGTAAAAAGCATTATATCCAGAAAAAATAGGACAGATGTACATCGAAATCTGATAGGACCAATCATTTTTCAAGGTAACACATAAATCATAAAATCAAAGCAATTTTTAATATATTTTTAAACTAGGTATTGTAAATCTGCAAAGATATCACACTGAAATTCTTCAGTAATTTACCAACTTCAGAATAATGAAATTAGAGAAGGATATTTTCAACAAAATGTGCAACTTTACACTACAGACCAGAAACAACGAAGTTTTTAAGGAACTATTTTGTTCATTGATTACCAGGGCTGTAGAGAGGCAGGTGCAAATGCACAGGGTGCAAGATAAGAATAGGACACAAAAGTGTTCTAGACAATGATGACTTTTTTTTAATTGTCGAAATTATGTTCAGGTGGTATGTATGAAATTATTGTTTTTTGCGAGGTCTAAATTTAATATTCTTCACAGGGCCCATTGAAAGCCAGGTACATTATTACTGACTAATGAGTAAAAATAATGAAATTGCTGGCTACACCTAAAAGTTAAAATCTTTCGAACACCACATTACAACAAAGCATTAAAGAAGGATTTGTGGAAATTAGCAACAATCAAAATGAACTGAATGAGGTGTCAACATTTGAAGCATTTTTGATCTTTCTAAATGTTAACCTGTTTCCTTCATTTTTTATGTTACATTTTATTGTATGAAATAATGTAACCATGTAAAAAGCTGCTTTAAAATAAAATAGAAAACAGACGCAGTTCTTTTTTATGTCTTTTTTATTTATTTATTTATTTTCATTTAATGCTAAGAAAGAGCTTGAAATTAAAAAAAAGCATGAAATTTATCTGTAAAGTGTACATTATGAGAATTAAAAAAAAATGGTTCAAATTTTGGAAAAAACAAACTTGAAAAACATCGAAATTTTCATAGGAAATGTAAAATTTTCAAAAATTTTGAGATTGCGAAATTTTAAAAAGTTGAAATTTTGCAAAATAGTCTGAAATTAAAAAAACAAACATTTTAAGAAATATCTAGATTTGAAAAATGATGGAAATTTTCAAAAAAAGGCGAACATTCTAAAGTAGCGCTAATTAAAAAAAATGAAAATCAAAACTTTTAAAAGTCAAAATGTCAAAAAATATCCAAACATGTATAAAAAAATTGTAATTCAAAAAGTTAATTTTTAAAACATCGAAATTTTCAAAAGAAAAATAGAAATCTCTGAAATCGTACTAATTTTCAAAATAAAAATTGAAATTTTGATGAAAACTTCAGAGATTTTCAAAAGAGTCGAAATTTTGAAGAACTAGTGAATTTTTTTTAAAATAGGATTTAATTAAAAAGCCTAAACTTTGACCACAGTAAAAATTTTGATAAAAAGTCGAAATTTTGAAATAAAATCTGAATCTTTAGCAATATTAAAAAAAACCCATTTTTCATGAAAATCCAAATTTAAAAAAAATAAATTTTGAAAAAAGATTTCAACATTTTAGAAGTTAAAAAATTTAAAGTTTGCAAAAAGTAGCAATTTAAAAAAAATAGTTGATATTTAAAATAATGTGGAAATTATAAAGCATACGCGAACTGTTTAAAAAATATCAAAATTTCCAGAAAATTTTGAAATTTTCAGCCTAAAATTTAAAAAAATTCAACTCTTAAAAAAGTCAAAATTTCCAAAAATTTCGAAATTATTTTGTAAGATGATTTAAAAAAAAGGATTATTGATAGATTGGAAATTTTGAGGAAATGTGGAAATTATCAGACAAGTCGAAATTTTTGAAAACATCTAAATTCTGGAAAGTGGCAATTTTCAGGGAAGATTCAAATTTTAAAAAGCTCTCTAAATTTTGAAATATAATTTAGATCTGGAAAAAATAACAGCCTTTCACAAAAAACATATTTTCAAAAAGATTAAAAAAATCAAAATTTTGAATAAAGTGCATTTCGAAGAATATTCCAGACTTTCAAAAGAAGTATAAATGAAAGGTAATATTTGTTTGACCTGTCAAATTCTTAGATTTTTTAAGAATTTTGCTTCTAAATATGAAAAAAATTCAAAGATCTAGAAAAGGTCAAAATGCAAAATTTAAAAATTTGGGAAAGAATTTAAGTTATAGCTTTCCAAAAATTAATCCTATTCTCCCAAATTACTGTTATCTATTTGGGATTTTGGAAGGGCTTGAAACTCGCTTAACCTCTTAGAGTAATTATTCTAACTTTAACTATCGACGTTGCAGACCTGAAATTTGGAAAATTCATTTCACCAGTTTTATCGATTGTAAATTTGGTCGATTTAAAATTTACCCGCTTTTAATTTGGGACGCAATATAACATTAGTAAGAAGGCCCATGTCTCTACTGCTTTCGTAAATTAAAGGAAATAAATAGAAAACCTGAAACATCTTTTATTTATTTATTTACATTAACTGTGATACCAATAATTAATATTTTATTAATTACAGTATACTCGGATTTTGTTGGGAGAATCTCGGTTAAAATATTGTTATTCCTCGCCTTGATGGTGTAACTGTATTGTCCCAATTTTCCAATGAATCATCGTGTCGTCTCCACATACTCAGCACAATTTAGTGATCTAAAAAAATGGTAAAAAATTTATAGCTCTAAATACATTTTTGTAACATTTTAGTGAAATTTTTGACAAATGTCGACATTTTAAAAGATGGTCTTCTAAAAAGTTGAAACTTTGGAGAATGCTGAAATTTGGGAACAAATGAAATTTTCAAAAAATTTGAAACAAAGGCAGAAAGTTCTAAAAATTGCAAATTTTCAGGGGGAGACTAAAATTTGAAAATTGACAAAATTTTCAAGAAAAGTTTCAATTTTAAGTCAAAAATTTAAAGGCCCAAGTTACTGAAGAAAAGTCGAAATTTTTAAAAATGCCTGAAATGTAGACAGTTACAATTTTCAAAAAAGAATATAACGATTTTCAAAAATAGGTCAAAATTTTGAAAAAATTGTTATATTGGAAATGTTGACATTTTCAAAAAATTTAAGAGTTCAGAAAAATTACCGACATTTTTAAAAACAATTCAAATTCTTTTTAAAAGGGCGAAATTTAAAAAAAAATTGAGATATTTTTGGTCAAATCTTCAAAGTTTTTGAAACTTTTAAATATACTGAAGAAACGTCAAAAATAATAGAAAAGTCAAAATTTTCAAAAAAGTCGAAATTTTGAATAGTTAAATTTTCAAAAAAGTTGAACGTTCTTAAAAAAAGTCAACATTTTTGAACGATAATTTTTATAAAAAGCTAAAAATTTTGAAGAAATGCTGAAAAGTAAAATAATAGTCAAAACAAATCGAAATTTTACAAAAACAACAAAATTTTGATCAAAACGAAATATTAAAAAAATTGTTATTTTAAAAAATAGTCGAAATTTTGCAAAAATGACCCTTTGAAAAAAAAACGAAAAATTTAGAAATAGGCAAAACTTTCAAAGAATTACGACCTATTCGCCAAAATTTTAGGATGAAAACTTTTATGAAAAATTAAAATTTTTGAAAAAAGTCCAAATTTGGCTAAAATTTTAAAATTTTTACAAAAATTCAAAATATTACCAAATATTCAAAAAGTCCAAAAAAAGACAAAATTTCAAAAAAAATCTAAATTTTCAAAAAAAACGGAAGTTTGCGAAAATTATGAAATTTTGAAAAAAAACAAAATTTAAAAACAAATTACGCTGTCCCAAAAAAATTTGAAATTTTGAAAAATAGTTGCTGAAATTTTCAGTCCAAATTTTAGGGTTGAAATTTGCAAAAAAATTAGAATTTTGAAAAAAGTCAAGAAATTTGAAAACACGTAAAAAATTTTAAGTATAAATAAAAAAAACTTAAAAAATCTTCAAGTTTTAAAACAAATGTGTTTTGAAATTTGAAAAAATGTTAAAATTATTCAAAATCATTTGAAATTTAATTAAAAAAATGAAAACTTGACAAATAGTTTAAAATTTCCAAACTTGGTCAGAATATTACAAAAATGTCCAAATTGAAAAGAATTCAACTATTTTAAAATTTTTAAAGAAAGCCTAAATTTTTAAGGGTGTAAATCATTAAAAAAGTTAAAATTTAAAAAAAAATTGACATTTTCAAAACAAATAAAAATTTTCTGAAGAGTAGAAACTTAAAAAATTCAAGTTTTCAAAAAAGTAGATATTTTGAAAAAAGTTGAAATATTTAAGTCTTAAAAAGTTCAAGTTAAAGTCAAAATTTTTAAATAAAATCGAAATTTTTAAAAATCAAACTTTTAAAAAAATTTGATCTTACCAAAACTTTTTTTAGTCAAATTTTAAAAAAATCTGAATTATTCGAAAAGCAAAATTTTAAAAATAGTCGAAATTATCAGAAAGGTCAAAAATTTCAAGGAAGGAAGAATTCCAAGGAAGTCGAAATTTTGAAAAAAGTTACAATTTTTGAAAATTGTTGAAATTTTGGATAAAGTTGAAATTTTGAAAAAAAGTCAAACATTTAAAAGAAGTCAAACTTTTTACCTTTTACTCGGTTAAATATTAATTTGATATTGATCAAAAAGTCGAAATTTTGAGAAAAATTAAACCATTTAAAAAACTCGACATTTTTAAAAAATTCGAAATTTTAAAGTATTTCAAATTTTAAAAAAAAATCGAAATTTTGGTAAAAAAGAAAGTTAAAATTACAAAAATTTAAAAAACAATTGAAATTATCGAAATGAAAAAAATCTATACACGATAAAAAAGTAATAAGTGGGGTCGGGTGACATTCGCTAGTCAGTATTTAATAATTTTAATTCAATGCGAGTGTTTTTATTGCTGCTGTGAAAAATCTTTACCCTTCATTTGGGCCTACCCAACAAATTTAGATACAGGGCCCGTTCAAGGCACGCTACGCCACTGCTAAACATAGTACCTATAACTTAGAAATTCTAACAGAAACGTTGACATTGCTAAAAACAAACTCGAATTTTCGTGGAACTGGTCTAAAGTTCCAGAGTAAAGTTAAACTTTCGAAAAAATATTTTAAATTACAGCATGTCGAAATTTGTTAAGCTTAAAATTAAAAATTGAGGTAAAAATTGAAAAACAAAATCTCAAACTGGGACTTTAAAATAAAATCTAATTCAAACCTAAAATTTCATAAAAAAGGTTTACATTTTGAGATTAAAGTTAAAACTAAAAAAAGAACAGATAATTTATGGCAAAAGCTTTTTTCCCAAATTCTGAAGTAACAAACGCATTGGCTTTTCAAGTTTGCAAATTTGGAAAAAACCAAGAATTGTGATTTCAATGACTTGTATTCAGGCAATTGTAGTAGGTCAATTGTTTTTCGGTGAATTAACCTAGATTCGGAATTTGCTCTTTTTGCTTCAAGAATTTTGCCCTTATGGGAATTAAATTTTGACTTTCACTTGTAATTTCTACTTTCTTTTTAGATTTTTCCTTTCTTTGCTTCTTCTAAATTGCGACTTCGAAATTTCTCATTACTGAAATTTTGATTTTTTTTTTCTTACAGGTTTTAATTGTTTCAAAGTGATGCTCGCAGTAATAAATAATTATTTTTGTCAACATTTCAACTTTAAACTTTCAGTTTTGGTATTTTTTTCCTAAATGTTAAGAGTGAAAATTTAAAACTTTTCCTAAAAATTCTTAATTAGGACTTTCAGTATATTTGATTTACAATTTTTACAACAAAAAAGATAGATATGCATCACTAGGAAAAACTTTTTTTTCTTCACACGGGGAACAATAAAATAAAATTGTAGTAAAGAAATAAAATAAAAATGTTTTATTTTATAATACCCTGATAACTCAAAAATTTTTAACTTTTTTAAAATCCAAGTTCGTCATGTACATTTTTAGACAAGAATGAATTCAATTATAACAGTTCTACAAATTAATTGTAGAAAAATAACAATCATTCACCATAACATTCAAGAATATAATCTATTTAGCAAAGAGGTTTTTAATGAAACATTGCACAGAAGAAAAAATCACAATAAACAGTATTCTGCCCTGCCAAGCAAAATCATCATCTACATATTTGATAGTTTTGAGTAATTTATGACAATTTTTTGGCAGAACTAATTTGCTTGTTACAAAAAGAGCCAGTTTACCTTTCATCATAGTTTCCTTTCCCTGCAGAATGTAACATTCTTTTTGCAACATTCTTCTTTCACAAGGGTTCCTGCAAAGCGAGCAAAATGGGCTAAGCTCTGTCTTACAGTGCATCTTGTAGAAAATCTGGACAATTGCTGAATACTATGTTTCATACATTGACAGCAAATCTGCTCTGAAAGCTAAACTGATGGGCAGCATGTACATTTTTGTCTGACCAATGTGTATGTTGGACTGCAAACAAATTATTTATTTCAGTGTAAGATATTTAATACTTAAGTTACAAAACTTCAACAGATTAAATAATCAAAAACATATGTTTCGTAATAGAAGTAGTAAAAAAAAAACAATCTACTGTCTTAGTTAATCATTTAGAGAGGTTGAAAAGCTGTTCATATTTACTTACTGCAAAGTAAAGTAAAATACCAGCACTGGTAAAATAACATTCATGTGTCCACAGCACTTTGTCACTTTGTTGTTGACTTTAAAACCAGTAAACAAGTTGAAACAATCAAGAAGATTGGAAAAATCGGCTGATTCTAAAGCTTGAACTTTACTTGGGGAAACCTCCAACCGGCTTTCACTGATTCTTGTCCTTGCGTTGTGTTGCTCCAATTCAACTAAATTTATCAGATGCCCTGCTTATTAGATTGTTCGGTTAGTGTCGTAGTATCACAGGCCCGGTATCGCGAACACAAATCGGATCTAGTTGCAGCTGCATCCAGCCGTTCTGTGATGAAAAGGGCTTAAAACTTAACCTCCAAATTGATGTAATTAATTTGACAGATGAAAGTAGGAAATATGACAACGTCGCTTTTGTTATTCAACGTTCGAACTGAGTGCCTCCCGGTTAAATAATCTACTGGTCCAGTGGCGTGGCGCAAAGGCAATTTTAAGGGTAATTGCTCCGATTCTTAAAAGTTGAATAAAAAAATTATTTTTTCGATTTTCTGTCTTTACTAAGCCTCCCGAATGCGTGGTTAAAATTAATGACATTATGACTGAATCACCCTGTATAGTTACAAATTAAACCAATTGGGTCTACAGTTTTTAGTTTTTTAATTGGTTGTGAGTTTACGAATTTTCCCACATCGTTTCCGGTTCACCGGTTCTATGGTGATGCCTTGATTTTTGATTAGAGCAATCAAGTAATTTTGAAGAGACAAAAAAGCCTTTAGCAGATGCGGATGTTACGGCTAACGAATTTTTTTTGAAAATACTAATTACGGGAGATGTTTGCCCCTCATGACCAACATCCCCTTAATAGTGCCGCCACTGTTTTCGAGTTGTATCTATATCAATTTTGAGATTTTGAGTTGCTTCATTTTAGCCGTCATGGGACTTTTGTTCGTTTGTATCATTTAAATTTTTGGAGTACATATGGCGTTTCGTACTGTGCTAAGCATATTTATGCTGGAATTACTTGGGAAGCCAACTAAAAGTAAGTTTTCATATTTACAAATATTATGTCAAACGTCAAAGTTATCTCATGAAGCAAGCTACGACGTATATTCTAAAAATCATTTCTCGTAAGTCCGCTTCGTAAAATTTTTTTGAACACGCTTGCCACCTTTTGTAAAAAATTTGAATCGGAAAGGAAAAATCATAACTGGATAAATTTTAAATATAATCTAGTTAGTAAAGAATGGATCATATTTTAGGATAACTTCCTTCGATGAAAATATAGGTCCGATAAAATAAATGGTTTTTTATTTACTTTTTTGTACTGTTTTGTTTCTATTCTTAAATTATGAAAAAAAAATTTTCCTTGGGTAAATAAATACGAATGAAGAAGAGTTTATTATTTAGTATGATTGATATCAGTGGCGTGTCGTTTATTTTATACATGGTGAAGCTGAGAAAAGAAAATAAGGAAATTTAGATTTTTTTTTCAAAATTTCGTCTCTTTTCAGTGGCGTAGCTACCGAAGATAGTTCTGCATGGTGCACAAATCTCAGATTTTTCCTTAGACCCAATTCAGAAACTCCAAATTTATCAGTTTATCGGAAATTCTAGTCTACTGTTTATATTTCCAATTTTTAAAAATTTTGATAATAAACTCGAAACTTTGTTCGATATTTTTCTCAAAAGTTAAGCTTCAATTGTTACTTTTTTCCTAAATGTTCTATTAACAACAAACTCATAATTTCGATCTTTTTTAGCAATCTTGATTGATTTTCCAAGTTTCAATTTTTTTTATCAACTGATTTTTTGTATTTAGACTTTTTTTGTATAAATTTCTAAAATAGTCGATATTTTCTAAAAAATCGACAATTTAATTAAAATAATGGCGAAATTCCAAAAAAAAAAACTCCAATTTTTACTAAACTAATCTACTAAAGTAAACATTTCGAAAAAAGTAAAGGTTTCAAAAGATCGAAATATTTAAAAATAGTCGAAGATATAAAATAATGGCGGAATTTTCCAAAAATTGTTTTTGAAAAAGTAAATATTTTGAAAAAAGTCGAGATTTAAGAAATCTAAATTAAAAAAATCAAAAAAAAAATTGGAAACTTTCAAAAAGTTGAGCTTTGGATGAATAGAAATTAAAAAAGGTCAATATCAAAAATAGTCGAAATTTTTCAAAAAGGTAAAGATTTAAAAAATGTTTCGAAAAAGTTGAAATTTTCATAACATTTTCAAAAAAGTTGAAAATTTGAAACAAGGTCGAAATAAAAAAATCGATCTGTTTTAAAAACGCCAAAACTTTGTGAAAAAGTGAAATTTCCAAAAAAAGTTCAGCTTTTGAAAGATTTGACACTTTTAAAGAAAAACAAAGAAATTAAAAAAAATACCTAAATTGTATCGTTTTAAAAAATCTAAATTTTCGAAAAAAATCGAAATTTTAAAGAAAGTCCAAATTTAACAAAAAAATTAAAGGTCAAAAAAAGGATTCAAATTTTGGAAAAAGTCGACACTTTTGGGAAATCATTTTCAAAAAAGTGAAAAAAAAATAAAACAAAAATAGAAATTAATAAAGTCAATATCAAAAATAGCCGAAATTTTCTAAAAGGTTTTCAATGAAATCTCGAAAAAGGCGAAGTTTCGAAAATATTTTAAAAAATCGAAAATTTGAAACAAGGTTGAAATAAAAGAAAAATCGAACTAGAAAAATCAAATTTTCATAAGTCAAAATTCTGAGAAAAGGTGAAATTTTTTAAACCAGTTCAGCTCATAAAAAAATCGATATTTCTAGAAAAAATTTTTTTGGAGAAATGTTGAAATTATAAGTCAAGTTTTGAAAAATCAGAAATTTTGGAAAAAAATTCAAAATGTTAAAAAAAATCATAATTTTGAGAAAAATTTAAATTTAAGTTTTTTTTTCAAAACATCAATATTTTCGAAAAACTCGACACTTAAAAAACCATTTTCAGAAAAGTAAAATAGTTTAATGGGTCAGAATTATGAAAAGAAGTCCAAATTTTGAAATTAAATCGAAATTTAAAAAACTTTAATCTTCCAAAAAGTTCGATATTTAAAAAAAAATAAAGTTTGTCAAAAAAAATCTAAGGATTTTTAAAAAGCTGAAATCCTTGCAGTCAAATTTGAAGAAAGATGAAATTTTAGAGAAAAATTTTCAAGTAATCAAATTTTCAAGAAGTCGTAACCAGTATAAAAAAGACGGAGACGTTGAGAGGAGACTTGAAGTTGGAATTATGAAAGAATATTTGAATTTGATAAAAAGATCCAACTATTTAGGTGTAAATTTTAAATTTTGAGGAACATTTTTAAAAAGTTGACATTTTTAAGGTTCAGATATTCTAAACGTTGAAATTTTGGAAAAAAATGTCGAAGAGAGACAACCAAAACTCTTAAAATAAGGGGAAATTTTAAAAAAGTCGAGGTTTCAAAAATCGAAACTACCAAGAAAATTGATATTTTGAAAAAAAATCGAAATTTTGAAAGCGGTCAAAACTTTAAAAAAGTCGAAATTTAGAGTCGAAAATTGCAAAAAACTTAAAATTTCGAAAAGAGCTTAAAAGTTTGAAACAAGAAACCGAAATTTTGAAAATAAAATTTGATATTTTAAAAGGTCGAAATTTTGAAAAATAGTTGAAATTTCAAAAAAGGCGTAATTAAACATAATGTCAAGATTTAAAAATAAACGTGATTTTAAAAGAAGTCGTAAATTTTTAAGAAAGAAAAGAATTGAAATTTTGAGAGATGTAGATATTTTCAGAAAAGGTCGAAATTTTGAAAATGTGCAAATATTTATAAAATGGTGTAATTTTAAAAAATCAGGAGTTTAAAAAGTCAAGAATTTAAAAAAAAATTGACAAAGTTCAACATTTTTAACTAAGTTTAAATTTTGAAAAAATGTGATGATTTGAAAACCTTGAAATTTAAAAAAAGTCATTTTCAAGTCCTTCAAATTCAAAAAGTGACATTTTCAAAAAAGTCAAGATTTTCGAGTCTAAATTTTGAAAAAGTAGATATTTGGAAACATTTTAAATGTTTAGTAAAAGTCGATATTTGGGTAAAATGGCTAAATTTGGAAAAAGGAGGAATTTTAAAAAGAATATAGAAATTTTGAGAAACGTGTTGAAATTTAGAAGGTCAAAATTTCTCAGATAAAGGTAAATTTCGAAATTAAGTCTAACATTTTGAAAATATGTAGATGAATTCCGTAAAAAAATTCGTACTTTGCAGAAACAATGAAATGTCAAATTTTAAAAGTCGAAATTTCGAAAAGCAGATCGAATTTTGCGTAACAAGTTCTTTGTAGAAAATAAATAAAAGTTTAAATATTTAGTGAAAGTCAATTTTGGGGAAAAGGCCGAAATTCGGTAAAAGGACGAATTTTAAAAAGAATGTAGGAAGTTCTGGAAAAAACGGCAACTTAGAACAAAAAAGAAAAAAGGTCGAAATGTTTAAAAAATATTTTACTTAACATTCCCAATCACTTCACATTTTTACTTTTTTTATTAAAACATCAGCAAAAGATGAATTTTTGAGAAATAAGTCGAATCATCCAGTAAGAAGAATTAGAAAGAAGTAAACATTTTCCCAAATTGTCAAGTTTTGAGAAGAAAGGAAGTATTGGGGTAAAAGTCTAATTTTAGGAACAAAATAGATATTAAAAAAGCAGACTAATACAGAGAAGAGTTAAAAAAGTCGAAATTTCGAAAAATAAAAGGCAAATGTTGAAGTAAAGGTCCAAATTTTAAGAAATAAAAGATCTTTGGGCTGAATATATTTTAGTTTTACTACACGAGTTGGAGGGGTCCCTCTCTGTCCCATATTTTGTACGATTTATCTGATTTAATTGTGAAATAAAATGTAAAATCAGAAATAAAAATTTGCGGCTCTTTGAAATTCACGAAATCAATTTTTTTATTGCGGCTGGCTCTTTCGTTTTAAAAGTTTGCCGATCCCTAATACGACTCGAAATCGGTCTCCGCATTTTATAAAAATACAACGACGTTGCAAGGTAAACAGTGGCGGCTCTTAGCTAACATAAGTGGGGGTGCTGCTCAGGAAAATATTCAGTTTTTGGGTCAAATTCAGGCTGAATCATTTCTAAATTTTTAAAATTTTTATTTACATTGTAAATTTATTTTCTATATAATTTAGAAAATTTTGGGAAAACAGTCGAAATTACAAGATTAAAATTTTAATTTATGAAAAAAAAAGGGTTTTATTTTCCAGAAACCGGTAAAAATTAAAAATTTGAAATTACTTTGGTGTCAAATTCAGGCTGAATTATTTTTAAATTTTTAAAAGTTTGTATTCGCATTGTAAATTTATTTTCTATATAATTTAGAAAATTTTGGGAAAACAGTCGAAATTACAAGATTAAAATTGTAATTTGTGAAAAAAAAGGGTTTTATTTTCCAGAAAACGGTAAAAATTAAAAATTTTAAATTATATTTTAGAATGTTTGAGGAAATCTTCAAATTTGCAAATCTGGAAGAAAATCCAAATATTTTAAAAATTAAAAGTTTGCCAAAAATTAAAAATTTTGAATAATATCAGAATCTTTAAAAGCATTTAATTTTTTTTTAAACGAAAAAAGGTAGAGCTTTGATAAAAGTCGAAAATTTCAGGACTCAAAATTATAAAAAGTCCAGATTTTGCAAATACTCGACCTTTTTAAACATTTTTGAAAAAAAATTGCAATTTTCAAAAAAGTCAGGATGTTCAAAGAGTCGAAGTTATGAAAAAAATTCGACAATTTGTTATCAGACAAAAGTTAAAAAAAATTGAAAATTTAAAAAATATCGAATTTGCAACAAAGGTTTTAATGATATTTCAATAAATAATATTCAACTTCAGGATTAAAGTAAAAAAAAGTGATAAAATATCGAAATTTGAAGATATAATTCCAAATTTCGGGAAAAAGTCGAAATTCACAAAAAAAAATTCAACTTTGGAAAAAACTCTCGAAATAACTGGTATTAAAACAGAGCTAAAACTTAAAATTTCGAAAAATAGAATTAAAATTTAAAATAAAGCTTTCAAAGTAGAGTCAATATCTTTCCGAAAATGTAAAAATTATTAATTTATAATTTTATATTAAAAAAAATATAAATTGAATGTGTAAAATGGAAATATTTTGAAAAAAGTTGATGTGTCTATATTATAATTTAAAAAAATATCACAATTTACAAAAATATTGAAAAAAATTTGAAATATAGTCGACAAAAATAGTCAACAATTAAAAAAATATGGAGATTTACAAAACATCGAAATTTTCAGCGAAATCTTTAAGAAAACCCAAAATTTTGAAAAAATAGGGAAATTTTTAAAAAAATAAAAATTTTGGAAGAAAATCCAAATATTTTAAAAATTAAAAGTTTGCCAAAAATTAAAAATTTTGAATAATATCAGAATCTTTAAAAGCATTTAATTTTTTTTTAAATCGAAAAAAGGTAGAGCTTTGATAAAAGTCGAAAATTTCAGGACTCAAAATTATAAAAAAGTCCAGATTTTGCAAATACTCGACCTTTTTAAACATTTTTGAAAAAAAATTGCAATTTTCAAAAAAGTCAGGATGTTCAAAGAGTCGAAGTTATGAAAAAAATTCGACAATTTGTTATCAGACAAAAGTTAAAAAAAAATTGAAAATTTAAAAAATATCGAATTTGCAACAAAGGTTTTAATGATATTTCAATAAATAATATTCAACTTCAGGATTAAAGTAAAAAAAAAGTGATAAAATATCGAAATTTGAAGATATAATTCCAAATTTCGGGAAAAAGTCGAAATTTACAAAAAAAATTCAACTTTGGAAAAAACTCTCGAAATAACTGGTATTAAAACAGAGCTAAAACTTAAAATTTCGAAAAATAGAATTAAAATTTAAAATAAAGCTTTCAAAGTAGAGTCAATATCTTTCCGAAAATGTAAAAATTATTAATTTATAATTTTATATTAAAAAAAATATAAATTGAATGTGTAAAATGGAAATATTTTGAAAAAAGTTGATGTGTCTATATTATAATTTAAAAAAATATCACAATTTACAAAAATATTGAAAAAAATTTGAAATATAGTCGACAAAAATAGTCAACAATTAAAAAAATATGGAGATTTACAAAACATCGAAATTTTCAGCGAAATCTTTAAGAAAACCCAAAATTTTGAAAAAATAGGGAAATTTTTAAAAAAATAAAAATTTTGGAAGAAAATCCAAATATTTTAAAAATTAAAAGTTTGCCAACAATTAAAAATTTTGAAAAATATCAGAATCTTTAAAAGCATTTAACTTTTTTATAAATCGAAAAAAGGTAGAGCTTTGATAAAAGTCGAAAATTTCAGGACTCAAAATTATAAAAAGTCCAGATTTTGCAAATACTCGACCTTTTTAAACATTTTTGAAAAAAAATTACAATTTTCAAAAAGTCAAGATGTTCAAAGAGTCGAAGTTATGAAAAAAATTCGACAATTTGTTATCAGACAAAAGTTAAAAAAAAAATTGAAAATTTAAAAAATATCGAATTTGCAACAAAGGTTTTAATGATATTTCAATAAATAATATTCAACTTCAGGATTAAAGTAAAAAAAAAAGTGATAAAATATCAAAATTTGAAGATATAATTCCAAATTTCGGGAAAAAGTCGAAATTTACAAAAGAAATTCAACTTTGGAAAAAAACTCTCGAAATAACTGGTATTAAAACAGAGCTAAAACTTAAAATTTCGAAAAATAGAATTAAAATTTAAAAAAAGCTTTCAAAGTAGTCAATATTTTTCCGAAAATGTAAAAATTATTAATTTATAATTTTATATTAAAAATAATATAAATTGAATGTGTAAAATGGAAATATTTTGAAAAAAGTTGATGTGTCTATATTATAATTTAAAAAAATATCACAATTTACAAAATTATTGAAAAAAATTTGAAATGTAGTCGACAAAAATAGTCAACAATTAAAAAAATATGGAGATTTACAAAACATCGAAATTTTCAGCGAAATCTTTAAGAAAACCCAAAATTTTGAAAAAATAGGGAAATTTTTAAAAAAATAAAAATTTTGGAAGAAAATCCAAATATTTTAAAAATTAAAAGTTTGCCAACAATTAAAAATTTTGAAAAATATCAAAATCTTTAAAAGCATTTAATTTTTTTAAAATCGAAAAAAGGTAGAGCTTTGATAAAAGTCGAAAATTTCAGGACTCAAAATTATAAAAAAGTCCAGATTTTGCAAATACTCGAACTTTTTAAACATTTTTGAAAAAAAATTGCAATTTTCAAAAAGTCAAGATGTTCAAAGAGTCGAAGTTATGAAAAAAATTCGACAATTTGTTATCAGACAAAAGTTAAAAAAAAATTGAAAATTTTAAAAATATCGAATTTGCAACAAAGGTTTTAATGATATTTCAATAAATAATATTCAACTTCAGGATTGAAGTAAAAAAAAAAGTGATAAAATATCAAAATTTGAAGATGTAATTCCAAATTTCGGGAAAAAGTCGAAATTTACAAAAAAAATTCAACTTTGGAAAAAAACTCTCGAAATAATTGGTATTAAAACAGAGCTAAAACTTAAAATTTCGAAAAATAGAATCAAAATTTAAAATAAAGCTTTCAAAGTAGAGTCAATATCTTTCCGAAAATATTTTGAAAAAAGTTGATGTGTATATTATAATTTAAAAAAATATCACAATTTACAAAAATATTGAAAAAAATTTGAAATATAGTCGACAAAAATAGTCAACAATTAAAAAAATATGGAGATTTACAAAACATCGAAATTTTCAGCGAAATCTTTAAGAAAACCCAAAATTTTGAAAAAATAGGGAAATTTTTAAAAAATTAAAAATTTTGGAAGAAAATCCAAATATTTTAAAAATTAAAAGTTTTTTTCTAAAATCGAAAGAAGGTAGAGCTTTGATAAAAGTCGAAAATTTCAGGACTCAAAATTATAAAAAAGTCCAGATTTTGCAAATACTCGACCTTTTTAAACATTTTTGAAAAAAAATTGCAATTTTCAAAAAAGTCAGGATGTTCAAAGAGTCGAAGTTATGAAAAAAATTCGACAATTTGTTATCAGACAAAAGTTAAAATAAAAATTGAAAATTTAAAAAATATCGAATTCTAAAAAATTGCCAACGAAAATAGTCATGAATTTGCAAAAATGTCGAGATTTTTAAATTTACAAAAAAATGAGAATGTTAAAAGAAAATCGAAATTTTTAAAAAAATTGAAAATTGGAAAAAATTGACGAGTTGAATTTTAAAAAAGTGACGAGTTGAATTTTAAAAAGGTAAGATTTGAAAAAAAAATGAAAAATTTCAAAAAAGTCGAAATTTAGAAAAAAGTTCAGCTTTTAAAAACTCCACGTTTTCAAAGAAATAAGAAATTTCAAAAAGTTGAAGGTTTGAAAAATTGCCAAAAGAAAAAAAAATCAAAATTTGCAAAAAAACGCTGACAATTTCGAAAACACCTAAACAAAAAAAACTAGTCGAAAAAAGTAGTAGGAAATTTCAAAAACGTTTAAGAAAACTCGACATTTTCAATAAACATGAAAACTTTCAAAAAGTGGAAATTTTGAAAAAAAATTTGAAATTTTCAAAAAGATGTTCAAAAAGTTGAAATTATAAAAAAAATGTCGACAATTTGTCAGAAATCGGCATTTTTCAAAAAACTTAAAAATTTTAAAAAATGGCAAATTAAAAAAAATTGTCAACGAAAATAGCCAGAAGATTTTAAAAATGTCGAGATTTTTAAATTTTCAATAAAGTCAAAATTTTGAAGAAAATCAAAATTTTCAAAAGAAATTGAAAATTGGGAAAAAAGTGAAAAACAACATTTGGAGAAAAGGTAGGGTTTGAAAAAATCAAAAATTTAAAAATTCCAGCTTTTAAAAAAATTGGTATTTTAAAAGAAAATAGGAGTGAAGATTTTGAAAAACTGCGAAAATGTTCAAAAAAGTCAAAATTTGTACAAAAGCCTAAATATTCGAAGAAGTCTCAATATAAAGAACTAATCAAAAGAAAATGGTGGAAAATTTTAAGAAGGTTAAAGAAAAATCTAAATTGTGGAAAAAGTGAAAAAGTTGAAATTAAAAAAATTCAAACATTTTAAAATATAGCGCGAAATTTTTGAAATGCTCCAAATTTTTAAAAGCAGTTGACGAAGAAAATCGAAAATTACAAAAAATGTCGAAATATTAAGAAATCAACATCTAAAAATCTCGAAATTTTCAAAAAAAAAATTGAAAATTTGATGAAGTGACATTTTTTTGGAGCTAGAAATAATTAAAATTGAAAATTTTGAAAAAAAAATCAGCTTTCAAAGAACTCGACTTTTCAAACGACGTAGGAATTTTCAAAGACTGGAATTTTTGAAGAAAATTTTAAACTATGTCGAGCTTTAAAAAAGTCAACATTTAAAAAAATCTAAATCTTCAAAAAATTAAAAATTTGATAAAATGACAACATTTTTGGGACCAGAAATATTTAAAATTTAAAATATAAAAAAAGAATCAGCTTTCAAAAATTCGACTTTTCAAGCGACGTAGGAATTTTCAGAGTGGCATTTGTAAAGAAAATATTCATTCTAAAAAATCAAGATGTTCGAAAAATTGAAATTATGAAAAAGAAATTCGACAAATTGCAAAAAGTCGACATTTTTAAAAATGTCGCAATATTTGACAAAAATAGCGAATTTTTATAAATAGTTTACGAAATGTTCGGAAATTTCAAAAATTGTTGAGATTTAATAAAAATAAAGATTTAAAAAAAAAGCCAAAATTGTGAACAAAATCGAAATTTTCAAAACAAAAATTCAAAGTCTGAGAATGAGGTACAATTTGAAAAATAAATATAATGTTTCAAAAAATCCAAAATTTTGAAAAAAGCTGAGTTGTTAAAAAACTCGATACTTTTCAAGTATGTTAAAGAATTTTCAAAGAATGAATTTTTGAGAAAATTTTCAAAAAAACGGAATATTTCGTTAAAATCCCAAATTTGAAAGGTCGCAATTTTTAATCGCCATGTTTAATCGCCATTTTTAATTGCCATAATCAAAAAAGCAGACATTTTCCGAAAAGTCGAGGCTTTTAAAAATCCGAATTGAAAAAAAACATTTTGAAAAAGCCGATATTTTTAAGTTAAGTTACAAATTTCAAAAAGTCAACTTTCCAGAAGAAGCTCAAATTTTGAAAACAAAAAAAAATCATAAAGAACTCGATGTTATCAAAAACAGTTCAAGACGACCTTAAATTTGAAAAAAAACAATAAATTATCCAAAGCAATACAATATTTTTGACACGAATGCCAAGATTTAGAAAAACTCGAAATTGTGTGAAAAAGTTAAAATTTTGAAAAAAATCATTACATTAAATATTATCAATAATTTCAAGTGGAAACTGGGGGTTCTGCAGTTCCATAGTACCTATGCGCGAGCCTCCACCAAACCAACTAAACCAAGGCGGCACTGGCGGCACTGCTTAAAAAGCTGCTTAAAAAAACAATTCATCGGTTTAACCAATAATGTTTCAATTAGACATCGATACATTATTTAAGATTAGTGTAAGAGCAGGGCTTCGAACCGCAACTGAATCGAAAACCGGAAACCGAAAAAAACCGTTATTTTCGTCGGAACGAAAATCGGAGCGAAACCGGAAAAAATATCGGTTTATTTCGGTTCGTTGAATTTATGTACTTAAAACAGTTTTTATTTTATCGTTAAGTGAGGATTTTATTCGTAGAAATTTTACTTTCTGTTTCAAAATTTTACACAAATCCGTGCAACTTTGATCTCAAAATTAAGAGTTTACTTTCAGTCTATCATTTCAGTTTCAAAATTATATTAGAAATTAACAATTTCCACAGTTTTTAGAAAGTGTTGACTTTATTCTTAAAATTTTAAGTCTTAGCTTAAATCTTTTTTCAAAATTTTCGACATTTCCTTAAAATTTCGACTTTTATCTGGATATTAGTCGAAATATTTCTTTTCTTCTCTTAAAATTTCGAGTTTAAAATAAAAAAAATATCCTGCGTTGTAATTTTAAAATAAACAGTAGCGTGTTTTTCCTTCAAGCTAGGGAAAATCAGCTTTCCTTACGATTTTATTCGCAAATTCAAGTTTTTCTGGAAATTTGAACTATTTGTAGAAAACTTTAAATTTACTTCTTTCCTTAAAATTCGATTTTCATTGCCTAATTTGATATCTCTCTTTTTTCAAGTTATTAGTTAATTTTTTGATTTTTGCTCTATTTATTCTTTCAAATTCCACTTTTTCTAGTATTTAATTTATTTTCGGAATCTCAAATTTAAATTCTTATGACTTCCTAAAATTCCAAGATATGATTTTTTATCGCTGAAATCTCGCTATTTTAAAATTAACCTTGAAATTTTTTAATTTTGAATCAAAATTTCAGGAAAAAAAATACAATATTATATTCCAGTTTGAAGCTGGGACCTTGCAATTGGTGAAATCTTTAAATAGTGACATTTTAGAAAATGTCTAATTTAAACTTCCAACGATTTTGTTTACGCTAAAATAGTAAATTCTTTTCTGAAAACTTTTCGTAAGATTTTGACTCTAGCCTCGAAATTGCAGTATTTTTTTCAGATTGTTTAGGATTGAGACGTCAAAATTGTGTTTTTTTAAATATTAATTGTTTTCGTATAACTTCTCTCAAAAGTTCGGCCCTTTGCTCCTTGAAATTTTGCATCAAAAATCGATTCTCAAAATGTTAAATCTTTTTACAAAATTTTTAGCTACAGCTAGAGTTTTTCTTATAATTTCGTCTTTAAAATTGTAGTTTGCGTTTTTTTTTCCAGAAAATTTGTCGTTGATCTTGAAATTTCAATTTTTCTGTAGAAAATTGAAGTTTGGAAATAATTAAAATTAAATTTTTGAGGATTTAATTTAATTTATTTATCTAATCATTCCAACCGACTTAAGTCTATATTGGAAAAATGGGATTCTTTATTATTATGCTTAAAATATACATTTAAAATAAAAATTTCGAATTTTTGCTAAAAATATTGGCATAAATTAGATTTCAAATGCGAAAATCTAATTTCAATTTGAATATTTTACTATTTTTTTCTGAATCTTAATTCAAAATCTTGAAAGAATATCTAAATTTCAAGAAAAAAATTAACATTATTGGAAAAAGTTTAAATTTTGAGGAAAAACTGACTAAATTTATTATTAACAATTTTTCAAAATTAATCTCAGAATTTCAAGTCCTGGAAATTTTCGAGTTTTCGTGCTAAAACTCGAAACTTCCAACGTTAAACTTATAGTCCGGGTCTTAACTCAAAATTTCGAAAAAAATGTCTAGAATGAAAGAATAAAAGTTAACATGTCGATAAAAAGGGTTATACTTGCTCAAGAAAGACTAAATTTTATTTAAAGTCGAAATTTTAGAAAAAAAAAAAATAATAAAAAGTACATACAAATTTAAATTTGAAACTTCAAAAGAAAAAGTCGTAATATCGAAAGAAGGTAAATTACACTAATCAACACTTTACTTTTTTTTTAAAAAAATTTTTAAGTTTTCGACAACATTTCCAGAAAAAAATCGAACATTTGGGTTTAAGGTCAATATTTCTAAATTAAAATATAAATTTTGAAAATGTTTCTGTTAAATTGTGGAGTTCTTTTTTTGAAATTTTGACCCTTTTATCAAAATCTCAATTTACAACTTTTCATTTTATATTTTTTGGTCTTTTTCATTTTCATTTATTTTTTTCATATGATCTTTTTAATTCGAAGTTCAAGAAAACAAAGTCAAAACAGCAAAAATCAATGTTGTTAGAAAAAACGAAAAAAAAAAGTCAAAACTTTACTAGAAAACCAAAATTATAAAAGAAAAGTCTGAAATATCCAATTTTAATCTTTAAATTTTGTATAGACTAGAACTTGTTAACTCTTGGGTATAAAATTTAAGGTTTTTATGAAAATTCCGAGTTTAAATTTAACAATTCCGCTACCCAGTTTGGAAATATTTAACGGAGAAATGTTAAATAAAATCAATAATGATAATGTTTCCGATCAATAAAAGTCTAAAATTTAAATTTGAAGTTTCTAAGCTCGAAATTCCGATTTAGTTTTTTATAAAGTTTAGGTTTTTTTTGAAATTTGAACTTATATTGAACTCAAAATTTAGGTTTAACTTGAAAAATGAAAAATATTTTCCTTAAATTTTAGGCAAAGTCAGAGTAGTTACATGTTGTAATATTAAAGAAAAAAAAAGACAGAACATTTTCTAAATTATGTTCGAATATCAATTTTTAATTCGAAAAACTTTTGATGAACCAAAACATGAGTCACCTGGAACTGAACCGAAAACCGAAAATCGAAAAAAACCGTTATTTTTGTCGGAACAAAAACTGGAACTGAACCGATATAAATTTTTTGCTGGAACGAAAACCGAAACGAAAAAAAATAACGGTTCGAAGCCCTGCGTAAGAGCTATGTACGAAGAACATCTTGATGGATATTTTCAAATGTAGAACAACTTTTAATTGAATGAGTCTGTTTATGTGGTAAACACTCGAGTTGAATCAGTGTTTGTGGTTTGCGTCATTATCTTGTGTCATCACGACCATAACCTAGTATGTTTTAGTAACAGAGGCTAACGCCCTCTTCGAATCTCGATTTAACCTAAAAGGCGACTCTTACTTTCGCAATTGGCACTGGAAGATACGTTTATTATTAGCAAACATCAAGAAGTTCACGTGTTATCTTTAGCTAGGTGGTGCATACTATTTTAAGTAGAGTAATAATTCAAGAGCATTCTTAACTTGTTATTTCTGTCTGATATTGATGAAGTATAAAAAAATGATCTTATAACTTACGTAAGATGCTCTATTTCAATTAAATAAATTAATGGATGCTGGCATATTATGCACATTCTGTAATGTTTACAGTTTTATGGGATCATTGACTTCAATACATTTCGACTGCTTTAGATAATTAAAATGGAGGAATAAATAAATAATTATTCTCCACAAAGCTGCGTTCGTGCGTGAATCACGAAACGTTGTCTATAAAATAAGACCTAATAATTTAACTTCGTTGTCGCTTTGAATACCCATTCTTTTTAGGGCGCGTTTTCATTATTCTAATAATCATTAGTCAGTCGGTGAAAAAGGGGAGAACGCATTTAATGTCTATTACACATGAAATTGAGTACTAGCTGTGAAAAAAGTGTTCGCTAAAACAGCTGGGAACCATATTTAATCATTAAAAGAGCTTGACATCATGTTATAATAAAAGCGTGTGTGAAACGGAAGTTCTGTATAGCAGTTGTTTGGGGCCTCTCTTATTTAAATGCTGTTAAAGTCTCTCGTAACACCTCATAACCATAACTTACACAGTAGTCTTCATTAACAGAGTATTGCTATTAAGTCGGAGTATATGCCATGCAGGTATTTAAAGATTCCTTTTAGAGCGAGGCTTGTTGAATTTAAAATTGCATAGTTGTCATAAATCTAAGCTTAGGTAGCTTAAAACTACATTTGAATGATTGGGGTCACATTTCGGCTGCTAAAACCTTCCCTAAGTAGGAAAACAACCACTTTGAATTCATTATCATTGCTGTACTTTCACATCGAATGATGTGATGGTTGACCATCATCGGATAGTCAGTGTAACTGAATTATTTTATCCCACAAATATTGTTAGTAGAATACAACCTAGACTGCAAATTCATGCAGCCCTCTAGGCGTGTATCATAGGTAGCTCAACTGCCAACAGTTGAAACACAAACACCTAGCGAAGCGGTTGCTCTCTAGGAAGGTCCCCAAAAGACAAGGATTCTAATGCACAGACCAATAGGTTTGAACATTTATTAGATTCCAAGTTTAAAAACCAAAGACACAAATATTAATAATCTGGCAATGCTTTCAATGAGCACCATGACCCCTCCGCTTCCAAATTCTAATTCGTATTTTAAAGCAGTAGAGAAAGTTGTGCGACAAATCGCTCGACTAGTTTCACTTGCTTTATCATTCTAACGAATTTCGCATTCCAATTCGAAATTATAACTTGTAACTCGTCGTACATAATGACAGACTTGGCGACTTTTTAATGACAACACAGATTTCTACTTCTTTTTTTTGAAGATCTTACATTCAAGGGAATCCAAAATCGACGAAAAATTTAAATGTACCACGGGCCTAGTTTTTTTTAAACAATTCATTCAAAATTCAATTCTGTAACATTCGGGGTCTAAACTCAAATCTAAACTCGGTTTACCAACACCTTTAAAATCAAAGACTCCATGTGCTATCTCTGACAGAAACTCAAGTCTCCCCATCCATCAATACAGTCCGTTTGCTTTGCACTAACTAAGACTTGCACACAAAATTTCGACACAAGAGGGGAATTTGTGCTTTTACGCGAAGCGACCTGTCCTGAATCTGACTAACAACTATCGCCTTATATCTTTGTTACCCGTTATATCTAAAGTGATGGAAAAGGTTATCAACATCGAGATTCCCAAATATCTGAAGGAAAATTGAATCATCTCCGACAGGCAATACGGTTTTAGACAACAACGTTCCACTGGCGATCTACTGGCATATGTTACTCATATCTGTATCTCGGCTATGGAAAAACATGGTGAGGCTAGAATTGTGGCATTGGATATCTCAAAGGCTTTCGCTATATGAAAGATTTTGCTCGAATTCCTTCGCGAGCAGATACGGGGAAGCTTTGTCCTTGATGCATTGTCAACAAAGGTTCAGTTGTCGTTGATCTTTTGAAAGAGAATCACGTTAAACGCCATGAGTGCTAAGTACGCGTCGCGCTACGAGGCTGTGTTCCTTTGCATCCACCCGAAAGGTCCCAAAATGTCGCAATCAGCGGCTGCTAAATATATGAGGAAGTCGAAGGCATTTGTACAGAAGTGGATACAGCGATATAAAGTGGCTAAAAATGTCGATGATTTACCAGAACGTGGTTCGATAGGAAAAGTGAACAAAAAAGATGAAAAAAGAATAATGAATCTGTTTTCGCGGAATCCTGCTTTAACACTGCGGCAAGGACAAGCAAAATTAATGGCAAAAGGTTTAGATATATCCTACGAAACTATCCGAACCCTTCTTCGTACTCATGATCTGAAATGGCGCAACACAATGAAGAAGCCTCTGTTGACTGAAAAACATGTGACAAAGCGACTTGCTTGGGCGCATGAGAATATTGATAGAGATTTTGAAAATGTCATTTTTACTGATGAATGTTCTACATGGGCACGTTCTGTCCTCACGCGAACCTGGTCAACTTCCACCAATAGGCTTGTTCAGCGGACCGTAAAACATGGAATAAAGGTGCATCTTTGGGGCTGCTTCTTAAAGCAGGGATTCGGAACTTTGTACCTCTTTACTGACAACCTAAATGCCGAGAAAATGATAAAAATCTACAAAAAGGCTTTACTGCCATCTGCCAAACGATGGTTCATCACAAAAAATGAAGATTGGATTCTGCAGGAGGACAACGATCCTAAACACCGCAGCAAGCTCTGTACTCAGTGGAAGACTCAATCTGGCATCGTTACATTGGATTGGCCGTCGCAGTCGCCCGATGCAAACCCTATTGAAAATGTGTGGGCATATATTAAACAGAAGCTTCGTGGAAGACGCACATACACTTTGAAGCAGTTGTGTTACGAAATTCGTCGGATCTGGAGATCCTTGCCACTAGAATACACCGTCAAATTAGTAGAAAGCATGCCTCGGAGATGCCAGGCAATTATCGACGCCGGTGGTGACTGGACACATTATTGACCGAATTGCATCATTGTTTGTAATGTGTACAATGCATATAAAAATATGAAAGTTTCATAAAATAATTTTTTTTTATAAATTAACACGACCACGCTCTTACTTGACAGACTGTAGTCTGGCACCGATCTCTTCTCGCCAAACTAACATCTTACGGTCTTCCTCCTGGAACTCTCTCATTTGATATCCAATTTTCTCGCTGACAGATCTCTTCAGGTCGTCGTCGATGGCATCTCATCCGAGACATTTGCGATTAACGCAGGGGTGCCTCAGGGGTCTGTTCTGTCTCCTACTCTATTTCTGTTACACATAAACGATCTCTTGGCTTCAACTTCCAATCCTATATACAGCTACGCAGATGATAGTAACCTTGTCATCTTTTTTTCCACAAACCATTATCTATCGCTACTTTAGATCGACTAAGGAAACAGCAGATACAGACGATTAATCGGGATCTCGAAATTATTCTGGAATGGGGTTAGAACAATTTGGCCGACTTCAACGCTTTAAAATCTCAGGCCGCGGTTTTCTCTAAGAAAACATTAAGGGATAATGCAACAAACATACTAATGGACGGTAAAATCCTTCCCATGGGATCTAATCTGTCTATCCTAGGAGGGAATGCGAGCACTAATTTCTCTTTGGACGATCATGTGCGCGCTATTCCCAAATCAGCCTCTCAGAAGCTAGGCTTTGTTTTTAGAGCTAAAAAGTATTTCACATCTCATCAGCTATTTACACTATACAAAGCCCAAGTTCGGCCAACACTAGAATACTGTTCTCATGTTTGGAGTTCAGCCCCAAAACACACTTTAGCTCTCTTAGATTCAATTCAAAGAAGAGCGATTCGCCTAATTGATGACAAGAGTCTGACCGATTCTCTCGAAACACTAGAGCACGGGCGTATGGTTGGTGACTTGTCTCTTTTTTACAAGTACTATCAGCGAAGATGCTCGCAGGAACTAATAGGATTGATCCCCCCAAGGGCATGATTCTTGAGGCATACTAGATGGTCGGAGACAGCAAATTCCTGTGCGGTCCAGCTTGACACAGTGAGGACTTCTGTATACGGAGACTCTTTTTTCTATAGAACTTCCAAATTATGGAACTTGTTACCGAAAGGAATTTTCCCCAAAAATTACAACCTATCCTTGTTTAACAAGATGGTTCATCGCCATCTATCCTTGTTTCCGCATCTTACTCGCACTGCTTTGAAAGCATAATGGGGTTACCCTTTGCGAGTGGATTAAACTTAAAAAAAAAAACCACAAACTCGACGTTCCATTTGCCTAACGATTGTGGTTTAGTTTCGACGTCCGCGAACTTCGATGAGACCCCAGATGTCAAAAACAATGATGGATTTTTTCCCCGCGCATTTTATTTTTGAGTGTGTGAATACCAGTGACCTAGCGGTGTCATATTGGCTCCTGTTTCGAAATTTTTGTCTCTTTGAATTTCGACTTCTTTTAAATTTCGATTTTTTTCAGATCTACTTTTCTTAAATTTACATTTTTCGGAGTTTTTTAAAAATATAACTTTTTGGAAATTACTACTTTTATCAAAATGTTAATTTTTAAAAAAATTTTACTTTTTTGAAATAGTTTTTTGAAACGCCCAATTTTTCAAATTTTCTACTTTTCCCATAAGTTTAATATTTTTGGGAATTTCGACTTTTTTAAAATCTCTTTTTCAAAATTTTATTTTATTTTGCCTTTTAATTTTTTTTTGAAAATGTCTAATTGCCTTTTTGATAAATTTGATATTTTTTTCATAATTTCTGGTCTTTTTAAAAATTCTCTACCTTTTTTGTTTTGAAGATGCCGATTTTTTTAAATGCTGGACATTCGTAATTTTATCTTTTGAAAATGTCAACATCTTTTAACATTTCGATATTTTTTGAAATTTTGATTTTTTAGATGTCTTAATTTTTCTTAATTTGGCCCTTTTTTAGTTTTAGGATTTTTTATATTGAAAATTTCGGCTTTGCTTTATGATATCCACATTTTTTTAATTTCAACTGTGTTTTTCTAAATTTCGACTTTTTGCAATATTTAATTTTTTTTAATTTCGAATTTTTTCCAAATTTTGTATTTTTCAAAATTTTACCTTTTTTTTCAATTCCCGTATTTTGAAAATCTTGACTTTTTTAAAATGTAATTTTTTTTAAACGTAGTAGGATTCAAAAAATCCGATTTATTTTTAAATTTCGAGTTTTTCAAATATCGATGTTTTTTCCAACTGTCGACTCAATTTTGTTAAATCTGACTAAAAAATTCGACGTTTTTCAAAATTTTGACTTTTTAAATTGACTTTTTTTTAAATTTCGACTATTTAAAACTTTTGGTTTTTTTTCAAAATTTCGGTTTTCTTTTGAATTTCAGCCCTTTTTAAAATTTGATATTTTTCAAAATTTCAATTGATTTTTATTTTTGATAATTATTATCTATTACTATGAATATCTATAAATTTTTTGAAAATTTCGAATATTTTGAATATTTGGTTTTTTTAGGAAATTTAAAATTTTTATAAAAACTTCGATATTTCTTAAAATTTTGCCTTAAAATTTTTCTTTTTTCTAATTTTCGCTTTTTTTAATTCGAATTTTTTTGAAAATTGCTCCATTTATTAAATTTTTTAATTTTCTTAATCATGTTTCGATATTTCGACTTAAAAATTGTATGATTTTTTCAAAATTTCAAATTTTTTGAAAATTTAAATTTCGACATTTCTGGAAATTTTGCCCTATAATTTTTACTTTTTTTCAAAATTTCGCTTAATTTAATTTGAATTTTTTCGTAAATTGCTCTATTTATTAAATTTTTGAATTTTTTTTTGAAAATTTTGGGGCTTTTCAAAATCTGCCCTTTTTTAAATTTCTTAGCCATGTTTCGATATTTCGACTTTTAAAAATTGTGAAATTTTATTTTGAAAATTGGAACTTTTTATAAAAACTTTTTTTTAATTCGAATTTTTTCGAAGATTTATTAAATTTATTTAAAAAATTTTGGTGTTCTTCAAAATTTCCCCCCCTTTTTTTTAATTTCTTAGCCATGTTTCGACTTTTAAAAATTGTAAGATTTTTTTTTTAAATTTCAAATTTTTTGAAAATTTCGTTTTTTCGAAAATTTGAACTTTCTATAAAAACTTTGATATTTTTGAAGTTCGTCTTAAAATTTTTACCTTTTTTCAAATTTGCCCCATTTTTAATTCGAATTGTTTCGAAAATTACTCATTTTTTTTTAATTTTGGGGTTTTTCAAACTCTCCCCCTTTTTTTTAAATTTCTTAGCCATGTTCCGATATTTCGAATTTTAAAAATTGTATGATTGTTCTCAAAATTTGGAATTTTTTGAAAATTTTATCTTTATAAAAATTTCGACATTTCTGAAAATTTTACCTTAAAATGTTCACCCGTTTTCAAATTTTTTGGCTTTTTTTAATTGAAATTTTTTCGAAAATTGCTCCATTTATATATTTGAAGTTTTTTTGAGAATTTCGGAGGTTTTCAAAATCTCCCCTTTTTTTAAATTTCTTAGCCATATTTCGATATTTCGACTTGTAAAAATTTTATGATTTTTTTCAAAATTTCGAATTTCTTGAAAATTTTGTTTTTTTTTGAAAATTTAAATTATATATTTCTGAAAATTTTGCCTTAAAATTTTTCCTTTTTTTCAAAATTTCGCACTTTTTAATTCGAATTTTTTCGAAAATTGTCCAATTATTAAATTTTTGAATTTTTTTTGAAAATTTAGGTTTTTTTTTAAAGCAACCCTTTTTTAAATTGCTTAATCATGTTTCTATATGTCGAATTTTTAAAATTGTATGATTTTTTAAAATTACAAATTTTTGAAAATTTCGAATTTTTCGAAAATTTAGTTTTTTTGAGAATTTAATTTTTTTTTTAAATTTCAACATTTTTGAAAACTACTTTAAAATGTCCATTCCTTTTTTAAATTTTCGCCTTTTTTAAAAACTTGGACATCTTTTGAAAATTTATCCAATTTTCAAAATTTTAAAAATTTCTTCGCTACTTTCAAATTTTTAAAAATCTTATTTTTTTTAAATTTTTTTGAAAATTTCCCCGATTTAAATTTTTAAAATTGTTGCAAAAGTTTGATTCTTTTTTAAATTTCAGTTTTTCTGAATTTTTTGCCCATTTTACAATATTTCCAATTTTAGCTTTTTATGAACATTACGACATTTTTTAAAATTTCGACTTTTTTTTTCGAAATTTTCAAACTTATTCAAAATTCGACCTTTTGTTGAACATTTCGAGGCTTTCAAATTTCGAGTTTTCTATAAATTTGGAAATTTTACTTTTTTGAAAATTAAACTTTTTATAAAATCTTCGACATTTCTGAAAATTTTGCCTTAAAATTTTTATTTTTTCAAATTTTCGCCCTTTTTAATTTGAATTTTTTCGAAAATTACTCCATTTATTAAATTTTGATTTTCTTGAAAATTTATGGGTTTTCAAAATTCCCCCTTTTTTAAATTTCTTAACCATGTTTCGACCTTTAAAATTGTATGATTTTTTAAAAATTTGAATTTTTTATAAAAATCTCGACATTTCTGAAAATTTTGCCTTAAAATTTTTACTTTTTTAAAATTTTTGCGTAATTCAATTCGATTTTTTTCGAAAATTGCTCCTTTTATCAAATTTTTAATGTTTTTGAAAATATAGGGTTTTTTAAAATTCTTTCTTTTTTAAATTTCTTAACTATGTTTCGATATTTCAACTTAAAAATTGTGCGATATTTCAAAATTTCGAATTTTTTCAAAATTTCAATTTTAAAAAACATTTCTGAAAATGTTCGCTAAAATGTTCGCTTTTTTTTTAAATTTTCGCCTATATAAAATATCTAGACATCTTTTGAAAATTCATCTAATTTTTAAAATTTCGAAAATTTTTCGCTACTTTCAAATTTTGTGAAATTTTAATTTTTTCAATTTTTTTTTTGAAAATTGCCTCGGTTTAGGTATTTAAATTTTTCGCAAAAATTAGGTACGATCTTCAGTGTTTTGGATTTTGAGTTTTTTTTCCAAAGTTTAGCTTTTTATGCACATTTTGCCATTTTTTAAAATTTCGGCTCTTTTTTTCGAAATGTTCGAACTTATTCAAATATTTCGACCTTTGTAAAAATTAGATACGATCTTCAGTGTTTTGGATTTTGAGTTTTTTTCCTAAATTTTAGCTTTTTGTGAACATTTTGCCATTTTTTAAAATTTCGACTATTTTTTCGAAAAGTTCGAACCTTTTCAAAATTCGACCTTTTTTTTGAACATTTCGACTCTCAAATTTCGACTAAAAATTTGGATTTTTTTGAACATCTAGCCTTATTTTCAAATTTTTGGGATCAGAAGATTGCTTTTTTTGAAAATTTTGACCTCTTTTACGTTTTGGTTCGAACTTCCTTTATGGAAAAAACCCCAAAGGGGTCACGAATATATTTTATTTACTCCGGAATAGAGGGCACAACATAAAAACGGTTGGGAACCTCTGAACTAGAACCTTTTTCAAAACTGATATTTTTCAAAATTTGGGTCTTATTTCAAAATTTACAGAGTTAAAACGCTTTCAATTTTTATTATATACTCTTTAATTTATAACTCGAAACTTCGATAAAAAAAACTCGAAGCTTCGACTAAAAACTCGAAATTTTGACTAAGAAGTCAAAATTTTTTAATTGTCTACTGATATATTTTTTTTGAAAAAAATCCATGCCCCATGTTATTAAATACAAATGCAAAATAAAAAGCAGAAATTTCATAAATATTTGGAATTCTTTCTCCTGCAATTCTGCTTTACAACGTCGCAGGGAGATGTCACAGGAACTAATAGGATTGATCTCTCCAAGAATAACATTTTTGAGGGGCATGCAAGAGAGTCGGAGACAGCAAATTCCTGTGTGGTCAATTTGACACAGTGTGAGGACTTCTGTCTATGGAGACTCTTTATCTATAGAACTTCCAGGTTATGTAACTCGTTACTGAACGGAATTTTTTTCAACGTTAGTGAACATTAACGTTACAACATATCCTAGTTTAAGAAGTGCGGATTGAACTTTAAAAAAAAGGTGGCTTGGTCAGGTCATACCAAAGACCCCTTAGTCTGGTTTGTGTTTTTCCATTATTCCCCAAGCGCGTGACAGCTTTTAATTCTGAATGAAATACGCAATAAATTCCAAACTTTTCTGCCTGCGTATGATCAATGTTTGCTTAAAAAAATTCTTATTTACCTTATTCAAACATAGTTCGGCGACCCCGGCGGTTACGGTACAGAGCGCTCATGCAGAATGTAAAGCATTGTTTTTGTTTGATTCAAGCTGTATAGATTTTTTTCTTTGTTTTATGCGTTCATTCTTCATCGACTTAAATCTAGTTTCATGGACGAACATCATAGAGGCCAAGGTCCCCCAAATGTACATACAATCTCTTCCCCCTTCAAGCAATTTAGTGCGCGGCTATTTTAGCTGATGATATAAAAAAGCTGTGTAATGATCTTCGTCATGCCAAAGCATTAACTCATTTTGAGAGTCGACATCGTCGATTATTACGTGATTATGGTGGTCGAGTCAAGGACCTAAAATAAAACCCTCTTTTCCGATTATGCTTTTATGATGTTAAATGGAATTTTGACACGTGTAATTGCCACCTAAATTTTTTGTTGAAGGTTATCTTTAAAGGGATATTATTTCCGGCTTTAGTTTTATTGATTCACTAAAATAAGTGATTCATTCAAAGGAAATTAAAAGGGCGAATTTATCAGTTGAGAATGGCATAAAAAAATTAGGTAGTCTTGGAGATTGCCCACAGAAGTGAAAATTTAAAACTAGGAAATAACAGTGTAGTTCGAACCCAAACTAGTAAACAGCTCAGAATATTGGAAATATTTCAAAATAAATGCTGTCAACTGACCTAACTTTTTACATTTGTGTTTGGTGGATGCTTGTATTTGTTTGAAAACGAATCTAATATTTATTTATAATGAACTACACTTACACTTTTTATTTCTTGCAGGTAATATTCAACATCTTATTAGTACTGTCATCCAGTGACGGCGCCAAGCTCTCATAACTGGGAGGGCACAATGTGGCACCGATTTTTAAAGTGGGCACAGTTGTTTCCAAAAAAAGGTACCCATACATTTTTTTTATTTTAAAAGAAGAAACAGATGTGTTTATGTTTATAATTAATCTAAAAAATCATGAGAAATAACTATTAATAAAAAATTATACAAAAGTAATTTACAATAATAAATAACATATTTGGTGAGTACCAATGTACTCACAACCTTTGTTGTGTTTTTTTTATGGTAACAGTAGAGCATGTTGGCAACTCGCGATGGTCAGGCGTGCTAGTGACCTGAAACCATAAGCTTACCTATTATCCAAAATCTCTCATCTTGCCTACAGAAGTTTTCGCTTCAAAAAAGTGCTCAATTTAATCTAAATTTTTTATTTTCTTTTAAAAAGCTTTAGTAATATTACAATATTCCCTGGTAGGCTTAACTTCTCCAAGCAAGTAAATATGTGTGAGCAAGCATAATTAATTTTTATTGAAGGGGAATTTTTATATTACAGCTATCTTCACTGTTTATTGCATTCGATACCTAATTCTCTGCATCTGCCATATCTCACGTTTTATGTCGCTTTACGATGCCACAAAAATTTATTACAAGCTAATATACCAGGATGTGCATAGAACCAATTTTCGAAACAGTAGCTAAATATCGAAGTTGTCTAGGATTATCCATATTTAAAACCGTAAATTTGTTAACATATAATGGGTAAATAATGTAACCTAACGCCGACCAACGTGTGTTCTCGACGAAATTGATTCCATCATTACAACCATAAAACGGATGTAAAACATGTGAAATTAATGACACCATTTATTTTTACCCATTTGTATCATTAGTGGGTAATGTTACGTAAAAATAAAACACGACAAAACATGTAATGAGATACGTGTTTCTTTCGCATCATTTGAGATGATATAACAAACCAGTACATCTGGGAAAAGCCATCATCATCTATGTAGCTGGAAGTCGAATCCCAAGTTTTTGCTATGTTGGCGTTTCGACCTTTCAGCTGTGATCTTGGGAAAAGGTCGAAATTTTAATAAAAATGGAAATTTTTAAATCAAATTGTTAAAAAAATCGACATTTTGAAGTCCAAATTTTCACAAAAATGTCAAACGTTAGTAACAGTGGAGATTTTGAAAATGTTAACATTTTGAAAAAGTCAGCATTTTCACTGTTGACATTTTCAAAAACAGTCGAATTCTTTAGAGAAAAGTCGAGGTAATTTTATCAAAAAAGTTTCCATTTCCGGAAAAATTCAAAATATTTAAAAATGTCTACCCAATTTTAATAAAAGTTGAGATTTTCGTAAAAATTGAATCAAAAATTACAAAGTACACTTGAACATTTGAAAAATTGGAAATTTTGTAACACTGGGATTTTTTCCGGTGTTTCAAAAAATTGAAATTTTTAAATTATTTGAAAATTTCGACCTTTAAAAAACATTGGAAATTTACAGACACGTCAAAATTGTCTAAAAGTCGCATTTCTTATAAAAAATAGAAATGTTGAAAATCCACATTTCCTGAAAAAGACTCGAAATTAGAAAACAGTAAAATTTTTTAAGTCAAAGTTTGTAAAAAGTCGGAAATTGTAAAAAAGGAAAAGAATTAAATCTCAAAATCTTTATTAAAAAAACAATTGAAAAGCGGCTTATTATTTTTTTTTGTGACGATGTCTATGTTTCAATTTTTATTTATTCCATGTGACATCAAATTATTCAGGAAATTTTGCTGACTTCGAAAGTGAAAAAATGCAATATGGTATTCATAAGAAAAAACAAAGTTACCACAATGGCGGATTGAATGTTGGCAGCGCCATAGACAAATTTGTACAACGCGCCTCAGTATTTTTTGACGGTTAACCTCCTTCTCTAAAATATAATTGGCTCCCTTCTGCGCCCTAGACCCCTGCCTGGTTTGCCTTATAGACAATCTATTATTGTGATGAGCTTTAGTTTATTGAAATTTTGACCGCCAAGAACATTTACGATTTTTAAAATTGATTGGTTTCAACTGTACACTTGAATAACGATGATGGGGTAATAGATTATGATCGCGATATGTTGTTTAGTTTCAAATGAAGCTTCTTATTTGTTTCTAGAGTCTGTAGCTTAACCATTTGATGAGGTACAGCTTAGAAAAATGTACAACATAAAGACAAAATTTTAGTGGAAAAAGAAAATATTACTGATGAACTTTCGTTTTTCATTAACATTTTCAGCACCAAATGATTATTTCGATGTATTGATTGGGTCCGAATACGTAAAATTATGATGGCGATGTGTGCTATTTAGTTTTAAATGAAGCTTATGATTAGTTTCTAGGGTCTAGGTTAACTGTTTGATAAGGTACATTTTAGAAAAATGTACTACATGAAGACAAAAGCATAGTGGAAAAAGAAAATATTACTGATGAACTTTCATTTTACATTAAAGTTTTCAGCTCCAAGATTATTTCTATGGATTGATTGGGTTCGAATACGTACAATTATGATGGCGATGTGCTGCTTAGTTTTAAATAAAGCTTCTGATTAGTTTCTAGGGTCTCTAATTAACCATTTGATAAGGTACAAAATGTCTGACATGAAGACAAAATTATAGTGGAAAAAGAAAATGTTACTGATGAACTTTTGTTTCTCATTGAAATTTTGACCACCAAATGAGCATTAAGATCAACCTCAGCTTGGAAAAATGTACCACATGAAGACAAACTTATAATGGAAAAACAAAATATTACTGATGAACTTTCGTTTTTCATTAAAATTTTGACCACCAAATAACCATCAAGATCAATCCAGATACAGCTTGGAAAAATATACCACATGAAGATAAAATTATATTGGAAAAAGAAAATATTACTGATGAATCTTCCTCTTTCATTGAAATTTTGACCACCAAATGATCATTAAGATGAATCTAGCTACAGCTTAGAGAAATGTATTACATGAAGACAAAATTCTATTGGAAAAAGAAAATATTACTGATGAACTTCCGTCTTTCACTGAGATTTTGACCACCCCATAACCATTAAGATCAACCACGGGTTAGAAAAATGTATCACATGATGACAAACTTATAATGGGAAAACAAAATATTACCTATAAACTTTCGTTTTTCATTAAAATTTTGACCACCAAATTACCATTAAGATCAATCCAGATACAGCTTGGAAAAATGTTGCACATGAAGATAAAATTATGGTGGAAAAAGCAAATTTTATTGATGAACTTTCCTCTTTCATTGAAATTTTGACCACCAAATGATCATTAAGATCAATCCAGGTGCAGCTTAGAGAAATACACCACATGAAGGCAAAAGTCTAGTGGAAAAAGGAAATATTACTGATGAACTTTCGTTTTTCATGGAAATGTTGACCACCAAGTGATTATTAAGATGACTGATTGTACCCGAATACGTAAGATTATGAAGGCGATATGCTGTTCAGTTTTAAATGAAGCTTTTGGTTAGTTTCAAGGTCTGTAGTGTAACCATTCGTTAAGTTATAGCTTAAAAACATGTTTCAGATGAAGGCAAAATTATAATGGAAAAAGAAAATATTACTGATGAACTTTTGTTTTTCATTGAAATTTTGACCACCAAATAACCATTAAAATCAATCACAGCTTAGAAAAATGTACCACATGAAGACAAAATTATAATAGAAAAAGAAAATATTACCGATGATCTTTTGTTTTTCATTAAAATTTTGACCACCAAATAACCATTAAGATTAATCTAGATACAGCTTCGAAAAATGTACCACGTGAAGATAAAATTATAGCGGAAAAAGAAAATATTACTGATGAACTTTCGTTTTTCATTGAAATTTTGACCACCAAGTGATTATTAAGATGACTGATTGTACCCGAATACGTAAGATTATGAAGGCGATATGCTATTCGGTTTTAAATGAAGCTTTTGGTTAGTTTCAAGGTCTCTGGCATAACTATTCGTTAAGTTACAACTTAGAAAAATGTTTCATATGAAGAAAAAATTATAATGGATAAATAAAATATTACTAATGAACTTTCGTTTTTCATTGAAATTTTGATCACCAAATGACCATTAAGATCAACCATAACCCAAAAAATGTACCACATGAAGACAAAATTATAATGGAAAAAGAAAATATTACTGATGATCTTTCGTTTTTCATTAAAATTTTGACCACCAAGTTAAAATCAATCCACATACAGCTTGGAAAAATGTGAAGATAAAATTATAGTGGAAAAAGAAAATATTGCTGATGAACTTTCCTCTTTCATTGAAGTTTTGACCTCCAAATAATCATTAAGATCAATCTAGGTACAGCTTAGAGAAATATACCTAGAGGATTTGATTCCGAGATCCCGATTCCCGGAATCCCGGAAGAAAAAGCCAATAAAACATGAATAAAAATACCAATGCTTCGCAAAGAAGATCCAGAAATACCCATATTTATTTTATTTTAAAACCTCTTTTTTACACAACAGCTGCTGCCATTGTTTATTGACATTAGTAACGCTTACGATCAAAATTTAACAATTGCATCTATAAAATAACAAATTCAACTTATTTTTGACATAATTAATAGGAATTTATTTGTGTACAAATTTTTAAGGAGCGAAAGAGTATAAATATTTCGTATGTTATCGAAAATGTCGATATTTTTCAAAATTGTTATTTTAAAAGTCGAATGTTTTCAAAATTTTAACTTTTTTTGAACAATTAAACATTTTTAAATTTTAATTTATTATTGGAAATTTCGATTCTTTTCGAAATTGAGACATTTCAAAATTTTACCTTTTCCAAAACTTTATTTTTCCAACTTTCCTCTCTTGTAAATCTTGACCTGTTTAAAATTTCGATTTTTTTAATTAAATGTCATTAAGGCTTTTAGTGGAAGCTTCGATATTTCGTCAATTTTTTTCAATTTTTTCGTATTCCAAAATTTCTGTTTTCTCGAAATTTAGTAATTTTGGTTATTTCTCCCTAAATTTCGACTTTTAATGTCGAAATTTAGTCTTGTTTTCAACTTTAGATTTCTGCTCAAAATCTCAAAATTTGATCTTTTTTAAAAATGAAAAATTCCTCAAAATATAAAAAAAATCTTTTTTTCAAAATATTTCGAATATTTTAAAAATATTAACTCTTTTTTAAAAATTTCGACTTTGTTGCAAATTCAGATGACAAAGTTGTTAATTTTTTCAAAATTTGTGCCTTTCCTTCAAATTCTAACTGAAAATTTTTACCTTCTTTAAAATATTGACTCCTTTTTAAATTTTCGTCTTTTTCTCCAAATTCGACTTTTGTAAATTACAACTTTTTTTGAAAAGTTACTCTTTGTTGAAAATTTGAACCATTTATTTGAAAAATTCGCTATTCACTGTTTTTTAAAAAAAGATACAAAAATAACTTTTTTAATAATATTTACCAAAAATTACGACTTTTTTGAAAATTGAAAACAAAACATATTCAAAATTTCGACTTCTTTTTTTCGACTAAACATTTTTGCGAAAATTTCAATTATTTAAAAAATCTTGACCTTTTTTTAATAAAATTTACACTTTTGCTCGAAAATTTTTTCCACGTTTAAAATTTCGACATTTTTGAAAATTTGATTTTTCCTAACGTCTAATTTTTTGTCGTGACATTTTAATCACTTTTTAAAATTGTCCAAGTTTTTAAAAATTCAACATTCTCAGAAATTATGAATTTAAAAAAAAATTGATATAGTTTCGAATTTTTTTGAAAAGTGGGCTTTTTTTCGAAAAATTGTACTTTGGTCAAAATCTCGATTTTTTCTCAGAATTTCAATATTTTTCTCAAAATTTCAAATTTTCTTGAAAATTGCGAAGTTCTTTGTAATTTTTAAAGTTCTTTGAAAGAATTTGTTATGTTGAAAATTTGAATTTATTTTAAAAATTCGAATTTTTAAATTTCGATTTATAGTTGAAAATTTCGACTTTTTTGACAATTTAGACATTTCAACTTTCTTTCTTTTAACATGGTAAGCTTTCTAGGTAACGTCGACTTTTTTTTATTGGAAATTTCGATTTTTTTATGACTTTTTAAAAATTTTGATTGTTTCTCAAAATTTTGGCTATTTCTCCATGCCTTTTCTAAAATTTTTGACTTTTTTGAAAATTTCTATCTAATATCTAGTGTTTTGTCGTGACCTTTTGGTCACCTTTTGAAAATTTCCAAGTTTTTCGAAAATTCAACTTTTTCTAAAGTTTTGAATTGGTTTGAAAATTTTGATTAGAAATTTATAACTTTTTTTGTAAAGTGGGCTTTTTTTCGAAAAATTAGACTTTTGTCGAAATTTAGACTTTTTCTCAAAATTTCAATTTTTTTACCAAAATTTCAAATTTTTCGCGAAATTTCGGCCATCTTCATGATTTTTAAAATTCTTTGAAAAATTTTATTTTTATTAAAAATTTAAATTTATTTTTAAAATTGAATTTTTTAATAGATTTATTATTGAAAATTTAAACTTTTTTGACAATTTGGACATTTGAACTTAACTTTTCAAAACTTTCTTTTTTTCAACATTTTAAATTTTTCTCGTAATGTCGACTTTTTTGATTCCAAATTTCGACTTTTTTTGGAATTATGGCTTTTAAATATTTGATTATTATGTTGAGGTTTTATATTCTAAGATTATGTTGAAAATTTCGATTTTTTAAAAAATTTGGGTTTTTCTACAATTTAGATTCTTTTCCCAAAATTTTAACTATTTTTGAGAAATGTCAATTTTTTAGAGATTTCAGCTTTTGCAGAAATTTCTATTTTTTTAAAATATTGACTTGAAAATTGAGATCTTTTTTAAAATTGGGACTTTTTGAAAAATTAAAATTTTTCCAAATTTCAACTTTTTCTCAAAATTTCCATTTTTGTTGTACTCTGGTTTAAAGATTGACACTTTTTTGAAAATTTTTATTTTCAAAATTATGACTTGAAAGTTTCGACGTTTTTGAAAAATTTTGATATCTGTTAAAAAATTTGATTTTGAATGAACTTGTTTTAAATTTTTTTAAGAATTTCGACTTCTTTCGGAATTTCCACATTGTTTGAAATTCCGACTTTTGATAATCTGGACTTTTTCAACAATTTCGACTTTTTCCAACAATAAATTTAGATTTTCTTAAAATTTCGATTATCTTTAAATGTTGAAGTTTCAAACAGCTCAAAAAAATATATATATTTTCGGTTCAGTTCCATTTTATGAATAACATGCTTTTGATGATTTTGACTTTCCAGAATTGACTTGAACGTTTCGACCTTATTAAAAATTTCAATTTTTTCTATAAATTTTGAATTCCGTTAAAAAATTTGAATTTGTTTTAAAATTTTTTAAAAAGGTACTTTTGGAATTTCGATTTTTTTTTGAAATTCCGACATTTGATAATCTGGACTTTTTTCAAAAATTTCGACATTTTCGAAAAATATGTTTACATTTTCCTAAAATTTCGATTTTCTTTAAATGTTTTAAAGATCTCAAGAAAAAATATATTTTTGCCCAAGTTTCATTTTTTTAATGAAATGATTTTTGTAATTTATTAGCTTAGAATGTTAATTCGAAATTTTGAGTAAGGATCCAAATTTAAACTGAAAACTAAACATTAAAGAAATACTTCATATTTAAAGTTTAACTTGGTCTGGATTTTTTAAATTTAAAGTTCGACAATGTCTGAACTTGAATTTAAAATTTGTAATTTTTTTCGAATATTTTTCAACACCTTTTCGAAATTTGAATTTTCTTTAGAAATCCCGAATGTATATCGGTATTTCGATTAATTTAATCACGCCAGAAAGAAATATTATTTTTTGGATGCTAATAAAAGTAAAGAGATGTGGCAAAACAATTTTACATAAAGAGTGATTAGTTAGAAAAGAGAGGAAATTGCATTGATATTTGTCTAAATTTTGATTACGTTGATTCCTATCTAAATTTTAATTTGTTATTTGGATAGCTGACTTCTGTAAAATTTTCCTCACTTTCGTCCGTAATCTTCAAAACCAAAATAATCCCGGTATCCCGGGATTGACCAAATATAATCCCGAAATCCCGGGATTAGAAATAATGACCGGGATCGAATTCCCTAAATATTCCACATGAAGACAGAATTCTAGTGAGAAAAGAAAATATTACTGATGAACTTTCGTTTTTCATTGAAATTTTGACCACCAAGTGATTTTTAAGATAACTGATTGTAACCGAATACATAAGATTATGAAGGCGATATGCCATTCGCTATTAAATGAAGTTTTTGGTTAGTTTCAAGGTCTCTAGCGTAACCATTCGTTAAGTTACACTTAGAAAAATGTTTCATATGAAGACAAAATTATAATGGAAAAAGAAAATATTACTGATGAACTTTTGTTTTTCATTGAAATTTTGACCACCAAATGACCATTAAGATCAACCACAGCTTAGAAAAATGTACCCCCTGAAGACAAACTCATAATGGAAAAACAAAATATTACCGATGAACTTTCGTTTTTCATTGAAATTTTGACCACCAAATAAGCATTAAGATCAATCCAGATACAGCTTGGATAAGTGTTCCACATAAAGATTAAATTATAGTGGAAAAAGAAAATATTATTGATGAACTTTCCTCTTTCATTGAAGTTTTCACCACCAAATGAGCATTAAGATCAATCCAGGTACAGCTTAGAGAAATATACCACATGAAGGCAAAAGTCTAGTGGAAAAAGGAAATATTACTGATGAACTTTCGTTTTTCATTGAAAATTTGACCACCAAGCGATTATTAAAATGACTGATTGTACCCGAATACGTAAGATTATGAAGGCGATATATTATTCGGTTTTAAATGAAGCTTTTTGTTAGTTTCAAGGTCTCTAACGTAACCATTTGTTAAATTACAGCTTAGAAAAAATTTTCATATGAAGACAAAATTATAACGGAAAAAGAAAATATTACTGATGAACTTTCGTTTTTCATGGAAATGTTGACCACCAAATGACCATTAAGATCAACCACAGCTTAGAAAAATGTACCACATGAAGACAAAATTATAATGGAGAAAGAAAATATTACTGATGAACTTTCATTTTTAATTAAAATTTTGACCACCAAATAACCATTAAGATCAATCCAGACCGGTTGGAAAAATGTACCACATGAAAATAAAATTATAGTGAAAAAAGAAAATATTACTGATGAACCTTCCTCTTTCATTGAAATTTTGACCACCAAATGATCATTAAGATGAATCCAGGTACAGCTTAGAGAAATGTGTCACACGAAGACAAAATTCTATTGGAAAAAGAAAATATTACTGATAAACTTTCGTTTTTCACTGAAATTTTGACCACAAAATGACCATTAAGATCAACCACAGCTTAGAAAAATGTACCCCGTGAAGACAAACTTATAATGGAAAAACAAAATATTACTGATGAACTTTCGTTTTTCATTAAAATTTTGACCACCAAATAACAATAAAGATCGATTAAGATACAACTTGGAAAAATGTACCACATGAAGATAAAATTATAGTGGGAAAAGAAAATATTACTGATGAACTTTCCTCTTTCATTGAAGTTTTCACCACCAAATGATCATTAAAATTAATCCAGATACAGTTTAGAGAAATGTACCACATGAAGACAAAAATCTGGTGGAAAAAGAAAATATTACTGATGAACTTTCGTTTTTCATTTAAATTTTGACCACCGAATGATTATTAAATGGATCTATTGTGTCCAAATACGTAAGATTAAGATGGCGAAATATGTTTAGGTTCAAATAAAGCTTCTGATTGGTTTCTAGGATCTCTAGCTAGCATAACCATTCAAAAAAGTACAACTCAGGGGGTGTACCACATGAAGGCAAATTTATAGTGGAAAAAGAAAATATTACTGATGACCTTTCGTTTTTCGTTGAAATTTTGACCACCAAAAGCATCAGCGAGTAAAAAGAAAGATCGGTTTTGATTGAATGCAAAAGCTTACGAAGGATATATCACATTTAATTTCAGACGCTAGCGTCTGGTCAGTCTTAAAATCTGTACCATATTCAATCGATTAGTTACAATTTTCCAAGTGTGATAAGCGGTCTAGGCAAATACTGATTGGATCTTGTCCAAATTATTTTTGATGGCTAAAGATTATGTGCACTCGGGCGCGTCTCCTTGTTGCCTCGCATCCCCACTCGCGTGCGTAATTTATGGATGGATAATCCGCCACTGAGTTGCCATAAATATCTTGGAAATTATTTAGTACGAAATATAGGTAAGCACGCCATGGTAACGTTTTGGAGAAACCTAAGTTTTTTTTCCGCTAAACTACAAATGAAAGTTACAGCAGGTTTTAGAAAATGTCGTTTTTCACTTATTTCCTAATAAAATCTAAAAAGGCCGGTAGTCAATTATTTTCTCAATGTTTATGAGCAATACAATTTCGTATTACTTAACCTATTTTTGATCTCCACTAATAACGAAGGTAGCCATATTATCCTACGTCCAGGGAGATAACTGTTCACATTCCTATTATTTCACTTTTAAAATCAAAACTTTGAAAATCTCGAACTGGGCGAAATTTTGAGGTCCAGTTGGATTATCAAAAAAAACCCGAAATTGATATTCTTGCGTCCTTAGGTGTAGAAAACAATCAGCATCCAATCTAGTTTCATGCTCAAAATTGAAGTAAATAGGTCAGGAGTATTGTGGCAAAAATAGGATAATGCAGCTTTGCTGACAGAACAACGAGGTGTGTATCGATTGCTTCAACCCTGCTGATATTGTTGGCCAGCTAGCTGGAATACTGCATTTTTCATAACGTTCCTGATGTCGGCGACATTATTTTGCTCTTTTTGTTATTTTTAAATATGGTGGTAGCGAATTCAATTACGTTTTTAATTTACCGCGGCCTCGGGACTTCACATGCACTCATCGCCGGCTAATTTAATTAAACTAAAACATGAAAGTAGTCTATGGGAAAATTGCGGAAAGACATGAAAAATTGTGCATTCGTTTAATTGAAAACAGGAAATACGTGAACCACGTGGATGTGAAGAATGGGTCGTTGTGTCCGTGCATAAAATAGATCGCTTTATTCGCCTATGAAAACGTTCTGATTATATTAAACGAAGAATAATGGAGTTTTATTTCACCCATAAAGTGATTCGTTCAGTCTGTAAAAATAAACATTCCGTTGTTTCATTATTTAATGTATGCTGGATCTATTACTCGCATCTGACTCATACCTCTAATCGAATTTTTCGCAACCTACCATACAAATCTTGTTAAGCCAATGAACAATGACATTATCTTTAACACTTTGGTCGAACTATTACATACGCTAATCAAATTTAGGCGCTGGGTTGTGGCTTTCGCCATAAATAATTTTAAATTCGTTGTTATTAATAAACACGTTATAATTCCATGCGTTTTACAGCCGATGATGTCATTGTTTAGCATAAATTTGCATTCATTTTGTTTAAACAATTTCAAGAGAACTCGCTTTAGCAACGTGGAACGTGAAGATTTGCACTCTTATGTAATTTTAGCAAAAACGAAAAACTTGGCGTCAATTTGGTAAACAATCTCGGCTGGATTGGCATTGACATTAAAATGTTACAATGAACGATCGATATGCAAAACTGACCTGTGAGTTTATAGATCATAAATAAACGATGTTTTGAAGGTTGATTAATGTTGTAATATTTTACTTTTACCAGTGGTCTAACATAGATAGTGGTTATCAATTTTGTGATATTTTGTTAGTCTATAAATAAAAATGATCTATTACTGAAAGGTTTCATAAATATTATGATGATGATGGTTCAGGTTTATGTTAAATTTCATTTTATTTATCCCTTGCGTCCTCCTTTAAATCAGGTTAAGTTATTAGTAATCACAAATCCTACGAAATCTGAATATTTGTGATGACGAAACTTTCTTGTCGAGTGAATAACCTTTTCTGTACCTTTTTTGAACTCGTAAATAAGTAACGAATAAAAAAGTTTCAACGTAGACAGTCTGAGACCCTTGAGGACCCCCAAGGAATCCGTGGATCCTAGATTAACAAACCCTGCTGTAAATGTTCAGATTGTTTAAGTCACGGATCGATTAAATTGGTGGCCACATTCCATGAACTGACGAGGTCGAATTTCCATATAAAAATAGACATTTCGATAAAGTTCCAATGAGAAAAAGCCTTTTGGAGAACTTCCAAAAATGTCGAAATTTGGAAAAGGTCGTTTCAAAAAGAGTCGAAATTTCCAAAAGTCGATGTAAAAAAAATTGGCAATTTCCAGAACAACTCAAATTTAGAGGGAAAAAAAATACTTTTCAAAAATATTACTCTCTACAATTCGAAAAGTCAAAATTTTCGAATTTTGAAATTTTCTCTCTCTTTGCAAATTTAGAAAAATCGAAATCCAAAAGTCAATGTAAAAAAATTGGCAAGTTCCAGAACAACTGAAATGTAGAGAGGAAAAAAAATACTTTTCAAAAATATTGCCGTCAGAATTTTTACTTTATTTAAATTTTGTGACATTTTTTAAATTTCCACGAAATCTTTCTGAAAATTTTCTAAAAATGTTAACCTTAGAATTATTAGATTTTTAAAATCTCAATATTTCGATTGTTTTAGTAAAGATGAACGAATTTTGTGAAAGTCGAATTTTAAATGGAAATGTCCAGAAACAGCAATCGAATTTTGAGCTACAAGTCAAAATTTGGAAAAGCAAGTTGAAAATACCAAGAAATAAATAAAAAAATATAAAAAAACCGAGTATTAATAAAATGGATTTCTAGAAAAAATGAGGGTTTTTGAATTTATAGTTAAAATTTCGAGAAATAGGTGAAACTTTCTATGTTTAAAATTTCCAGGAGAAAGTCCAATTTCAAGAGGAAAATTAGAATTTTAAGAATAAAGTAGTCATTTCGAAAAAGACGTACTTCGAGAAATAAATTTTTGGGAAAGTCATAATTGTCCATAAATTATATCATAAATAAAAACGTGACCTTTCTTAAAAACTCAAAAATCGTACACAGTTCGAAATGTCAAAATTTTCGAATTTTGAAATTTTCTCTTTTTGCAAATTTCGAAAAGTTGAAATTTCCAAAAGTCGATGTATAAAGATTGGCAATTTCTAGAACAACTCAAATTTAGAGAGAAAAAAAATTACTTTTCAAAAATATTGCTGTCAGAATTTTTACATTATTCCAATTTTATCATATTTTTGAAATTTCTAAAAAATCTTTTTCTCAAAATTTTCTAAAAATATTAATCCTATAATTTTTAGATTTTTATTACAATCTCGATATTTCGATTCAATTAAGATAAACGAATGTTGTGAAAGAGTCGAAAATGGAAATGTCCTGAAACGACAAATATCGAATTTTGAGTTAAAAGTCAAAATTCGAAATTTTTCAAAATTTTGACCTTTTTCAAATTTTCGCACTTTTCTCCAGCATTTTAAGTTTTTTTTAAATGTCTTAAATGTTTTGACCATTTTTTAACATATTTATATTTTTTCGAAAATTTCACTTTTTGGAAAAAAAATCTATTTTCAAAATATTTTTTGAAACATTTTTAAAATTTCGAATATTTTTGAAAATTCCTCCATTTTTCAATATTTTGATTTTTTAAATTCATACGATTTTTTTTGAAAATTTGATCTTTTTTAAAGATTTCGACATTTCTCAAAATTTGTCTTTAAAATTTCTACTTTTTTTTTCAAATTGTTTCTTTTTTGGAAAATTGGGCTTTATTTAAAAATTGCGACATTTTTTAAAAATTCATCTATTTTTCAAAATGTTGAAAATTTTTGTTTTTTTGTTTTTCAAATATTTATATTTTTTTCAAATTGCGTGGTTTTTTTTATTTTTTTCAAAATTTGACTTTTAGATATCTTTGACTGTTTCGATATTTCTATTTTTTTTAAAATTAAATACAATTGTTTTCTAAAACTCCAGTATTTGTAAAATTTTGGTTTTTTGAAAATTTTTACTTTTTATGAAAATTTCTCCATATTTCAAAATATTTGGATTTATTTATCATTTTAATTTTTTTTGAACATTTTGACTAAAATTTCGGCTTTTCCAAAAATTTAGAATTTTATGAACACCTCGCATTATTTTTTAAAATTTCTTAAATAGGCACTTCGTATATTACATAAAAATGTTGCAGTTTTCAAAATAAATCTGATTTAAAAAAAAATAAAAATTTAAAAAGTGAAAACTTTCAAAAAAGTTAACATTTTAAGAAAGGATCCATTTAAAAAAAAATTGAAATTTTCAAAAAAAATTTATTTCTTAATCATTATTTGAAATGTTGAAGTTTTAAATATAAATATATCTTTCAAAAGGATTCCAAATCTTTAAAAAAGTAGAAATTTTAAAAAACTTCTAATATTAAAGAAAGTGGAAATTCTCCAGAGTCAAAATTTCCAAAAAAAAGTCAAAATTTTGAAAAATGTTTAAGCTTTCATAGAAAATTAAAACTTTCAAAAACTTAAGGATTTCAATAAACTCAACATTTTCAAAAATTTCCACATTTTCAAAAAAAAAAGAAGTTTAAATTTTAAGAAAGAGTCTAAAATTTAAAAAAACATTCGAAGTTATGAATAAGTGTCGAGATTTAAAAAAATGAAGAATTTTCAGTGAAATCTCCTAAAAACCTAAATTTTTTAAAAGCCCAAATTCCGAAAAAAATTCACAATTATCAAAAATTTCGAAATGTTTGTTAGTTAAAACTTTGAGAAAAAAGTTAAAAAGTCCCAAACTTTAAAAAGGAAATTAATTTAAAGAAAATGTCGAAATTTTCAAAAAATAAGGTAAGATTTTCAAAAAAAGCCAAAATATTGAAAAAAACATCGTTGTTTTGAAAAAAAAAACTAGAAATTAAGAGTAGAAATGTTGAAAAACAGAAAAGTTCTGGTTAGTTAAAATTAAAAAACGAAAAGATAAATGTCTTTTTTTTAAAGTCAGAATTTTTTACTGGATATTTCCAAAAAGATTGGAATTATGAAAAACATCGAAATTTTCCAAAAAGTAATTTTTTTTTTAAATATGTAAAAAGATGGTATTTTGATTAAACTGAAATTTATAAAACAAATCGAAAATTTTAAAACCAGCGAAAAATTAGAAATTTTGTAAAATAGTTGAAAATGCCAAAACAGTTCGAATCGGATAAAGTCGAAATGTTAAAGAAATTTTGAAAAAAAACTCGAAAGGTAGAGATTTTTGGAGAAATCGAATTTTAAAAAGAGGTTAAATTTTAAAAAAAGCAAGAATTTTAGGAGTGATTATTTAGTAAAAACGTTGGAATTTTCAAAAAGTCAAGGTTTGTAAAAGTGCCAAAGTTTTGGAAAATAAACTCTACATTTTTAAAAGTCAAAATTTAAAAAAAAAACAATTTTTTTTAGACAGATTTAAAAATGTTGAAATTTTGAAAGTCTAAAATCTTAAAAAGTCAGTTTTCTTTTAAAAAGCTGTAAGTTGAAATTTATAAAACAAATCGAAAATTTTAAAACCAACCAAACTATCAAAAAAAATTAGAAATTTTGCAAAATAGTTCGAAATGCCAAAACAACTCGAATCGGGTAATGTCAAAATTTTAAAGAAATTTCGAAAAAGATCCAAAGTTTTCAAAAAAAGTAGAAATATTTGGAAAAGTGGAAATTTAAAAAGAGGTTTAATTTAAAAAAAGGCAGAATTTTAGGAGTGAAAATTTTAAAAAATACGTCGGAATTTTCAAAAAGTCAAGGTTTGCAAAAGTGTCAAAATTTTGGAAAATAAACTCTACATTTTTAAAAGCCAAAATTAAAAAAAAAAACAATTTTTTTTAAAGACAGATTAAAAAAGTCGAAATTTTGAAAGTCGAAAGTCTCAAAAACCCCAAATTTTGACAAGAAGTTTAAATTTTCTGAAAAAGTTTAAATTTTGAAATAAACGCGTAATTTTTGGGAAAATACAATTTTTTTAAAAATTGGACATTTTAAAAAAGCTTTAATGTCAAGCTTTTCAAAAAATCTGGAATTTTCGAAAGGGAAAGAAATTTAAAAAGTCGAAATTAGCAGAAAAGTCGAAATTTTAAAAAGTAAAGTTTTGAAAAAAGTTGAAATTTTGGATAGTTGAAAATTGTGTGAAAAAAAAAATTAAAGCGAATGTTTTCAAAAAAATTGAAATTTTAATACAAAATTCGAAATTTGAAGATGAAGTGGGAATTATAGAAAAATTCATTAAAAAAACTCGACATTCTAATTTTTCCAGAGAAGTTGAAATTTCAGAAATTTTAAATTAAAAAAATTGATATGTTTAAAAAGATTAACTGTTCAATAGGTTGAATAAAAGTAAAACAAATCGTAATTTTCGGTAAAGTGAAGTGGGCAAAATTTTGAAAAAAGTTGAAATTTTCGGAAAAGTCGAAAGTTTAAAAAAAGGCGAAATTTTAAAGTCGAAATTTTAGAAGTTGAAATTTTAAAAGTCGAAACTTTGAAAAAAGTCGAAATTCCAGAAAAAGTCGAAATTCCAGAAAAAGACTAAATTAAAAAAGGCAGAAATTAAAAAAAAAGCGATGTTTAAAAAATCGATTTATTTAAACAAAGTAGTTGATGTGAAATAGTGAATGGGATCGGGTTACATATTAGCTGGTTCCTAGATAAATTTTAACCGTCGAAGATTTTTTTGAAACGAAAGTATCGATACAAAAATATCGAACATCGAAACAAAAACATCGATGTTTTTGATACGTCGATGTATCGTGTGCATCCCCAAGCTGAACTACCGACAGATGGAACACAAACATCTAGCGAAGAGGTCGCTCTCTAAGAAGGTCCCCAGAAGCCAAGGATTCTAATGCACAGACTAATAGGTTTGAACATTTATTAGATTCGAAGTTTGGAAACCAAAGACACAAATATTAATAACCTGGCAATACTTCCAATGAGCACCATGAACCCTTCGCTTCCAAACTGTAATTCCTATTTTAAAGCAGTAGAGAAAGTTGAGGGACAATCAATCGCCTAATTTTGGTTGCATTATCATTCCGATTCGAAACGAAAACATCGATGTTTTTGATACATCGATGTATCGTGTGCATCCCTACTTTAATGTATCGGACATGGCACGCCCAGGAGAGATCTGGCGGCGTTTTATAGATTCCGTTTAAGATATTAAGTTCACCATCCCATTTCATATTCTCAGGCTTCAATTGACCTACATCTGGTGTTTATACGAGACCGCGTTTTAAATTTTTACACCACCGTATAAAGCCGGTTGCGCTTTATATCCATTCTGTGTTTATGCTACTAAAACAACTTGACTTCTGTAAATTAAACACATGTTTATAATTTGGCATATACACATTTTTCTAATTATCCCATCTCTTTTATTTTTGACTGACAGTTTAATCTTTGTGGTGGCTGGTTTAAAATAACTGAAAGTTTGTAGGATAAATAAGTTTGTGTTTCGTTTGCAGTAATCTGCATTTGCTAGAATTTTACTTTGTCTACAAGTGTACTTATTTTTAAATTTTAGTTGGTTTTTGTCAGCAGAAAAGTATTTTTGGTGGAATGGACTGGTCCTTGGTTATCCTTAAAAATTGAAATTCAACTCTTGTCCCTTGAAACCAAGAAAGATTGAAAAACACAACAAAGGTTACTCTAACGCGTTTTGGTATCTCTCTGTAGATGATAGCTTGGTTATCGAAATGCGTTAGAGCAACCGTTCTTGGTTTCAAGGGACAAGATTTGTATTTCAATTTTTATAGAAAAGTAACTTACGCGTTTAAGAAGGCTTACACTGTCCAAGTCAGCATGACATACGTCATTCGATATTAAGCAAAATCAGGCTGTTACGAAACTAAATCAACGTCCATAGAGCCAGACTGTTTCGGTCGCTCTAAAAATTCCCACCTTTATTTTGGCCTGCTGTTGCCGTCAACGGTCCACCTCTAGTTTCTTTGGAGGAGATAGCTCCTTAAAATTACGACATCACGGAACCCGTTTGCGTCATGTAATCATGTAACCCCCCCCCCCCCCCCAGGACTGTCGATAAATGTAGCACACTATAATATTACATAGATGATGGTTATGTCCGCGGAAAAATCCGAAATTAATTTTATTTTGTTATTTCAGTTCTAATAATCACAAAGAAATTAGAGATCGTAGTGTGATTAATTTTACTGTATATTGTATTTCACCCCAAATAAATCCCCCCTTTTTTAATCGAACTAATGAAAGACGATTTAATTTTAGCTAAGGTGCTCTCGTAACAATCGACTAGTTTGAGCGTCCACCGGCGATTCAAATTAGATAATTACTAGTTACGGTCTACTGATGCAGGAGAATGGTGCGACAAGTGACATTCCCAGGCTTTAAAATTGCTGCAAAACACTCCCACTTCCACCTGTTTGTCATCTTTGACTCAATTTGGCGTTTATTTGACTTAACGGGGAGGACGATTGTTTATTTTGTAATTTTATTGAAACTAAACGACTTTAATCACCTAAAAGATTGGAGTTCAAGGTTTCTGTAAGTTGTTGTGCCACTGCAACACTTACGTAATCTGCAATTATGCCACTGGATCTTGATGTGTTCAGGTGATTGAAATTGACATTCGAGTCGCACATTAAGTTAATGTTAATGGAAAATTGTTATCAATTTTGCGAGTGGAATATTTTAACGCCACGTAGTAGGCAGTGAAGATTGTCGGTGAAAAGAGCCGGAAAGAAAATTGTTTTTGGAATTTACGACGCATTAACAGTTCTACCATAACAAAAGCGTTTGTACATACTTTCTTGTTTGACCTTAGAATAAGCATTACGTTGTACTTTGCTACATAATTCATTTATTTAATCTCATGACGAAGAGACTTGTTGAAACAGATTTAATATTTAAACACTGAAATATAAAGTAAACGATTTTTTTGTCAAGCAGTGTGTAAAAAATAAAAAAATATGAACATTTTAATTTTTTTTTACTTTGAAATCCTTATTGACTCATCTTGAATTACACTTTTTTTTTATTTTAGCTTACACGCCCAGTTTGTGGGATATTTAAATATCTTCTGCGCTCGGATGTTAAAATTTAAAAAAAATGTGTTATTTTTTTTTATCTTTTTTTCAAATTTTCGATTTCTCTTGTGTAACAACTCCAAGAAATCGAAGGCAATAAAAGATGAAATGTTGACCTTTTGTAAATTTTGATACCTTGTGCATATTTATATTTTTTTGTTGTTAAAAATCTCTACATTTTTCTGAGTATCTATTCTTTTTAAAATTTCAATTTTTTAAAACTTCCACTTTTACTGAAAAACATCTTTTTTGTTTTGACGTAAAAGATCGTTTTTTTTTTAAATTTCAACTTCTAAAATCTTGTTATAACTTGGGATCGCCGTTTTTGGAAATTGATTGGATTTTATTTTATTCCAAATTTGGTTCTTTTTTTTTTATTTTACCTTATTTAAAAATTTCGAATCTTTTTAAATTTTCTGCTTTTCCGGAAGTTTTGGCTTTTTCTAAAATTTCAGCTTTTTTAAAAATATTTATCTTTAAAAAAAAATTGGGCAGTTATGGGGACTGCCGACAGAAGTGAAAACTTAAATCTATGACGTAACAAATTTCAGATATTTAAAAAAAAAACTTTTTCCAAACTTTCAGCGGTTTCTCTCAGTTAAGAAGTACAAATAATTGAGCGCGGCTACTAACATTCACTGCCCCCCCATATGGCCCCCATTTTTCTTTTTTACATATTTTCATGTTTGCCTCCCCTTATTTTTTCATCCCCCAATTTTTTTATATATTTTCATGTCGCACCCCCTCATTTTCACCCCCCCCCCATTTTACTTCTTCATATTTTTTTTATTTTGCCCCCCCCATTTTTCTTTATATTTTTATTTCGCGCCGTTTTTCACCCTCCCCCCTCCAATTTTTCTTCCTCATATTTTCATTCCCCCCCTTTTCACCCCCTCCAATTTGTCTTCTTCATATTTTTATTTCGCCCCCCCCCCATTTTTTCACCTCCCTGCAATTCTTCATATTTTCATGAAGAAGTTTTCTCTTCAAAAATCGATTTAAAATTTTTTTTTATTTGTTTCATTTTTAAGAAAAGCAATTTTTAAAAATTTCTACTTTTTTCCAAAATTTGATTTTTTCCCCTTCTGATAATCGCAACTTTTTAACGAATTCAATATTTTCTAAGAAGTTTGGACTTCATTGAAAAAAATCGATTTTTTTAGTTTTTTTTCTTCAAAATTTAGATTTTTTAATTTCGATTGTTTTTGAAATATTCGAGTTCCTTCGAAATTTTGTCTTTTTGAATATTTTGATTCTTTGAAATGTATTTTTTTAAGTTTCGTTTATGAATATTTTGCCACTTTTAAAATACTGTCTCAACAAAAATCTTTTTCGTGGCTTAAAAAATCGATTTTTTTTATTTCGAATTTCCAAAATTTAACTTTTTTAAAAAATGTTGATTGTTTTGAAAATTATTCTTCTCGAAATTGTATTCTTTTGAAAATCACGCGCCGTTTTGCCAAGAATTTAACTTGTTTAAAAATTGGACTTAAAAATTCGATTTTATTTACATCCAAGATTTTTGACATCGACTTTTTTTACATTTTACCTTATTAAAAATTTTGAGTTTTTAAAGTTCCAACTTTTCTTAAAGAATTCAATTTTTTTAAATTGTTTTTTAAGTTGATCAACTTTTTTCAAAAATTTAGGTTTCTAATGTCGCCTTATTTGAAAATTGTGACTTTTTGAAGAATTCAATATTTTCCGAATATTTTGACTTTTTTGAAGACATTTTTTTCAGATTTTTTAAAACATCAAAAGTTAAATTCTTCGGAAAACGGCGCGTGATTTTCAAAAGAATTCAATTTCGAGAACAATAATTTTTAAAATAATCAACATTTTTTAAGAAAGTAACTTTTGGAAATATTCGAAATAAAAAAAATCGATTTTTTGTGAATTTTAACTTTGAAATTTTGTCATTTTGGAAGTTTTTATTCCATTTTGAATTTATTTTTAATTTCGATATTTTAAAAATATTTTGATATTTTTAACAAAATAGATTTCTTTTTAATTTTAGCTTTTGAAAAATGTTTTTTAAGTCGATTAGCGAGCCTAAAGATGGGAAAAAAAATGCATGGAGTTGCCATATATGTAATTTAATTACATATATGTATATTTCGTTATCAAAAAAGGCGCTTTGAACTACTAATCGATTGCTCAACCTCTGCGCTACTCCGGATAATCCGGCACCCGCTAATCCGGGTGAAAATATTAAAAAGAAAAATGGGGGAGGGCAAAATGAAAATATAAAAAAGAAAAATGGGGGGGATAAAAATAGGCGAAATAAAAATGGGAGGGGGTGAAAAAATGAAAATACATAAATAAGTAAAGTAAGGGTGGTGAAAAATGGGGGGAGAGAGTGGGCACCATAAAAATTTAATGACAATTCTTAAAACCTTTCCAACACTCGGATAATCCGACATCTGGATAATCCGGCAACCGCTTATCCGGGTGAAAATATAAAGAAAAATTGGGGGCAACATGAAAATATGAAAAAGAAAAATTTGGGGGGCAAAATGAAAATTTGAAAAAGAAAAATTGTGGATGAAAAAATGGAGGGCACCATGAAAATACATAAAAAATGGGGGGGCACCGTGAAAATATACAAAAAAGAAAAATTGAAAGGAAAGATGAAAATGGGGGGATAATGAAAATGTATAAAAAATAAAAATGGAAGGGGGTGAAAACATTGGGGGGAGGTAAAAAAATTGTGGGGCACCATGAAAATACACTAAAAAGAAAAATGAGGGACATAAAAATTAAAAAATGAGGGGACCATGAAAATACATAAAAAAGAAAATTGAGGAGATTTGAAAAAATGTTGGGGAATAAAAATAGTGAATCTTAGTTGCCGCCCTTAATTGTTTGTATTTCTCAACTGAGAGAAACCGCTGAAAGTTTGGAAAATGATTTTTTTTAAATATCTTGAAATTTGTTATATCATACTTTTAAGTTTTCACTTCTGTCGACAGTTCCCATAACTGCCTAATTTTTATTTATGTCATTCATTCGAAATTTGCGCTATTTCTCTGAAAATTTCATGTTTAGATATTAAATTCGAAAATTATTCTAATTTTTGACTTTTTTTTAGAACTTTTCAGTGAAAGAATACTCCACCTTATAATGTAAACTTTAAATTCGCAATTGAAAACGTCAATTCGATATGTTCTGGAGAAGGCAAGTTTTTCAAAAAGTCGAATTTACTAAAATTCGAAGATTCGAACAAAAGTCAAAATGTTGAAAAATGATTAAGATTTTTACGAAAAGTGGCAATTTTGAAAAGAAAAACATAAATTTTCAGAAAAGGTGAGAATTCTGACAAAAAAGTCGAAAATTTCAAAACAAGTTAGAAAAATACAACTCCTCAAAAGTCGAAATTTTCAAAAAAAAAATAGATTCGAATTTTGCTAAAGAGTAATAGTGAGAATTTTTTTAGAAAGAGTGGCAAATTTACATTAAAGTTGACACCTCTAAAGAGTCGAAATTTTTGAAAAAACAAAATAGATTCGAATTTTGCTAAAGAGTAATAGTGAAAATTTTGAACAAAAGCCGAAATTTTTAAAAAACTGGAAATTTTAAGAAATATCAAAGTGTTTAAAAAAATATATCAAAAGAATCAAATTTCCAAAAAAAGAAAATTTTAAGAGTAGACATTTTAAAACAATTGAAATTTAGAGAAAAAAAGTGAAATTTTGCGTCAAAACGTTCAAAAATTCGAAGTTTTCAGAAAAAGTACAAATTAGCACAGAAGTCAAAAAGTCCAGAGAAGGTGAACATTTTGGGAAAAAAAAATTATTTTTAATTTCGACATTTTTAAGATATTTTGGTTTTTTAAACAAAATAAATTTCTGTTTAGTTTTAGCCCTGAAAAAATGTTTTTTTTTATTTTGACTTTTTACAAATGTTTGACTTTTTTAGATTCATTTGAAAATTGTTATAAACATTCTAATTTTTTTGAAAATCACTTCTTTTTCTGGAGAATCCGTTTTTTTTTTGAAAATTAAAAAAACATCTTTTTACTTCCTTATTGAAAATCGGGATACTTTTGAAGAATTTAGCTTTTTTGGATAATTTTGACTCCAATTTTTTTTTTTTAAATTGAACTTTTTTTTTATGTTTAATCCACTCGCAAAGGGTAACCCCATTATGTTTTCAAAGCACTGCGAGTAGGATGCGGAAACAAGGATAGATGGCGATGAACCGCCTTCTTAAACAAGGATAGGTTGTAATTTTTGGGGAAAATTCCTTTCGGTAACAAGTTCCATAACTTGGAAGATTATATAAAAATGAGTCTCCGTAGACAGAAGTCCTCACTGTGTCAAGCTGGACCGCACAGGAATTTGCTGTCTCCGATCATCTAGTATGCCTCAAGAATCTTACCCTTGGGGGATCAATCCTGTTAGTTACTGCGAGCATCTTCCATGATAGTACTTGTAGAAAAGAGACAAGTCACCAACCATACGCCTGCGCTCTAGTGTTTCGAGAGAATCGGTCACACTCTCGTCATCAATTAGGCGAATCGCTCTTCTTTGAATTGAATCCAAGAGATCTAAAGTGTGTTTTGGGGCTAACCTCCAAACATGAGAACAGTAATCTAGTGGTGGCCTAACTTGAGCTATGTGTAGTGTTAATAGCTGATGAGATGTGAAGTACTTTTTAGCTCTAAAAAGAAAGCCTAGCTTCTGAGAGGTGGATTTGGCAATGGCGCGCACATAAGAGAAGTTGGTGCTCGCATTCACTCCTAGGATAGATAGATTAGATCCCATCGGAAGGGTTTTACCGTCCATTAGTATGTTTGTTGCATTATCCCTTGATGTTTTCTTAGAGTAAACCGCGGCCTGAGTTTTTGAAGCGTTGAAGTCGACCAAATTGTTCTTACCCCATTCCAGAATAATCTCGAGATCCCGATTAATCGTCTGTATCTACTGTTCCCTTAGTCGATCTGAAGCAACGATAGATAATGGTTTGTTGGAGAAAAAAGATGACACAAAGTTACTATCATCTGCGGAGCTGTATGTAGGATTGGAAGTTGAAGCTAAGAGATCGTTTATGTGTAACAAAAATAGACTAGGAGACAGAACAGACCCCTGAGTCACCCCTGCGTTAATCGCAAATGTCTCGGATGAGATGCCATCGACGACGACCTGAAGAGATCTGTCAGCGAGAAAATTGGATATCAAACGACAGAGTCCAGGAGGAAGACCATAAGATGTTAGTTTTCAAACTGTTTCTCGAAATTTTTACCTTTTTAAATATACTATGCTCTTATTCTGATATTTAAGCTTTTTTGGTCATTTCGATGCATATTCTGAGATTTTAATTATTTTTAAACAATTTTTGATCTCTTTTAAAGCTTCACTTTTCAAAATTAGACTTTTTTTCAAAATTTGACTTTTAAAAAAATGTGACTTTCCAAAATTTAGGCTTTTTAATTTCAAGTTTCACTAAAGAAGATGCTTACTACCAAACAAAACATTTTCGTTTAAAACCACAATGACATATGGAAAACGTAATATAATGAGGAATATTTTTTGTGATAGGAATGTGGCATAAGGTAAGTTTATGTTAGAAATAGTTTTGGAGCCAAAGTAGATCCTTATAGGTTGAGCTTGAAGACCAACTTTCTGGTTTTTGAAAACTCAACTCTAAACTATAAAACCAATTCCCATAATGTGTACAAGTACAAAAAAATTAAAGGGCACAAAAATTCGCTAGATACTTTGAAAAATTCCGCGAACTGCCTTCAAAAGGGGGCAATGTCCTGAGAAAAGAAGACGGATGGCAAGAATAGTAGTATACCATTTGCACCTCCAGATTCGTTAAGTTTGACCTCATTTTTTTTAATGTATGAATTCCACTTACCTCGTATTTTGTCTAAAATATTGCAAACTTGAATATTGTTTTAAAGTATATATTGAGTTATTTTTAGAAACGTGACCAAGTTTGCAGTTAATAACAACCGTTTTGCACAAAATTTACATTTAGTGGTCGTAAAATTGTCAAAACACAAGTTATATATTTTTTACTTAATTGTGCTACTAGTCCACCTTTGCACTGAACAGTAATAATTGTTATGTAAAACAACAAATATTCGTGCTTTAAATTTATATTCGGCAAAGCGTTTTGTACATTAGTCATCGAGTGTAAAAGAATTTTAACAATAACTGGGCTAATCGATGTCTTCAATGTGAGGTGAGGATGACGTGTCAAGTGGAACTTCCACTCTGCTTTGCTGGTTCGATTTTTATTAATCAATTGACCTTCATTACACCGCCTCAGATTTATTTAAAAGTAGTACTCAAGTCGGTACGTCTGTAACATGTGTTGGCTCAATGGTTTTGTTGATACGTAGAAAATTAGCAACAGTCATTAACCTTGGAACTCCAAATAGAAATAATTATGTCATATCATGTTTTTGTTGGTACGTATACTGTAACATGTGATACAATTGATTGTTTACGTTTTTAATAGATGATAAATTTGCAAATTTAAAGCTTCTAGTTGAAAAAATAAATTTTTCGGTGTTATTTCTGAAGTGAAAACTTCTTTAGGCCCGTTAAGCGTGATCTGGGAAAACTTATGGTTTCGCGTCACTATCACGCTAAATCGCGTTACCAACATGCTCTAAGCTGGCTATGAATAATACATGTAATAAAATTAAAAAATCTGTTATCGTCACCGAGGTTTGAACTCGCGACCCATCGGATCAATCGAGCGAAACTCAACACCTTTATCAATTGCGTTATACGGTCTATTAATTAAACTAATTAACTGACTTGAAACATTTATGCGCCTACTGTAGGTTAAACTGATGACTGCGCATTACTTAAATTGTGTTTTAGTTTGTTTTTTATACTTACAATTAGTTGCTTGTTTTTTATAGATATAATGTTCATTATAGAATCACTGTGCAGTACAACAGTCAGTGCTTTATACTTTGTACAACAAGAGCGGATATTTTCGATTTTAAACTTTGAGAAGTTTTTTTATTTCAAAGCAAATTAAACATTTTCAAAAAAGTCTACATTTGTTGAAATTAATAAAGGAAACCTTTTGAACTGACGTCGGCGCCTACGCTCCACAGATCGGACGCGAAATTTCTTAGAGACAATCCGCGTGTTTCCCTGGATGAATGAATTTGAACATTGCATGAGTGAGATTAACAAATATGGGAACTTGAGACGGCAACCAACCCATCATTTAATATACTAATTGCAAATCAGGTCGGACGTTACATTACGTAGTGTCTTCGTAATAAGTCCGCAATACTTTAAAATTGTGTCAATAAAAAATTGAACAATACGTTTTACGTGTAATAACAATGTGAGCTGGAGTTAATGATATTGGCTTCATTTAATTTGGTTCCGGTGGTGATTTTAGACAGAGTTTCACTTTTTGTCAACCGGAATAGAGAAATTACATAATCGACAATGTGCAACTGCAAAGCAATAAACCACACACACAAATACCTCTGAACTGTTCCTGTCGCATTTGCGCTTATTAGGAAATAAGCCCATTTACCAGTTTTCTATTTGTGAAAGTTTAAAGCTCTTTTTTATGTGTTGCAATTTATAAATAAATGCACGCTTGCCGGCACCTTTAGGTGATTATTTTTAACATACTGTATCTACGTAGTGATTTCGAATGTATGAATATGCTAAATATTTTTGTTCTTTTTCCAGTAACTGTTTTTAAATTATGTTAAATATCTAAATTGTTGTGATTTTTAACATTGTGCGATAATATTAATGTTATTTTCTTCCGCGTAGCGCACCATGTAGTAAAAACTAGTGAATGTGAATAACTATTATTGACAGCCAATTACTGTTGGTTCTGCATTTGTCAGCTATAAATTTAAATTTAAAATATCATAAAAATGCACTTCCGGATATAACGACGAAATTGTGAAGGTGCCCTGAATTAGGGATGCACAAAATTTTTAAAACATCGATACTGCATTTAATTGATTTAAAAAAATCCTCTCTCAATGCTCACCTTCGTATTATGGCAAATATCTGTGCGAAATTTCATACTCCTAGACCCACCTGCTTAGGGTATGCGTTGTCTATTAGTCAGTTCTTAGTAGCGATGCATACAATTTTTAAAACATCGATGCTGTATTCAATTGATGTATCGAAAAAGATAATCGATATGTTTCTATACATCGGTAAATTTATTCAATATTCGATGTATCATATAAATACAATACCATATAGCAGCACTTCTCAACCAGCGATACGAGCCTCTAATTTTTTTTAAAATTTTGCTTTTTCAAAATTCGACATCATTTAATAAAAAATTTCCGCTTCTTTTTTTATTAAATTTTTAAAATTGCAACTGTTTGTAAAATTTTCAGTTTTTAAGCTTTCATTTTTTTGTTAAATGTCGAGTGTTTTGAAAAGTTGAAATTTTTATACGATTTTATTCCAGGGCTTCTTTTTCCAGAATTTGCACTTTTCCCCAAATGTCGATGTTTTTAAAAATTTTACTTTTTTAAAATATCGACTTCAACTTTTGAAAGGTTAGATCTTTTCAAAAAATTGGTTCTTTTTTGAAATTTCAATTTTTTCGATAAATTCGGATTTTTTTTTGAAAATCTCAACTTTTGATAATTTCGACATTTTATTCAAATTTTCGATTCTTTTTTTTCAATTCCCGACTTTTTTCACCGACTTTTTGGCAAATTTCGATTATTTCAAACCTTTTTCGGAACTTGTTATTTTTTTAAACCTTCGTCTTTTTTGAAAACTTTAAATGTCTGCATTAAAATATCGAAATTTTTCAAAATTTTGACCTATTTTCAAATTTTCGCACTTATTTCCAAAATTTTAAGTTTTTTTTAAAATGTGGTTTACATTTTTTGACCATTTTTTAAAATTTATATATTTTTCCAAAATTTGACTTTCGAAAAAAACCATTTTTCAAAATGTTTTTTGAAACATTTTTATAATTTCGAATAGTTTTGAAAATTCCTCCATTTTTCAATATTTTGATTTTTTAAATTCATACTATAATTTACTGGGTGGTTAGTGTAGAGTTTTTTGGGGTTTTCAGAAATAACAGAGAAAAACTGTGTTATGCGGTATTTTATTATGCTAGGTTAGGTTAGGTTACAACAACGAACGCGGGTATCTAGATTATGACATGCCGAACTCTCTTCGGAAACAAGCGATCTCCGCCGTGCCAAGTGGCAGGGTCGGCTTTTCGTTATTTTACGCGTTACAATACGAATTTTTTTCAGAATTTCGACCGATTTTTTTTTTTAAATAACCTTTTTCAACATTTCGGCATTTCTCAAAATTTTTCTTTAAAATTTCTAGTTTTTTTTCAAATTGTTTCTTTTTTGGAAAATTGGGCTTTCTTTAAAAATTGCGACATTTTTAAAAATTCATCTATTTTTCAAAATGTTGAAATTTTTTTTGTTTTTTTGTTTTTCAAAATTTTAGATTTTTTAAAATTGTATGGTTTTTTTAAGACTGAATTTTTCAGAAAATTGTTATTTTTTCAAAATTTCACTTTTTTAAACATTTTTGACTGTTTCAATATTTCGATTTTTTTTAAAATAAAATACGATTTTTTTCTAACTCCAATATTTGTGAAATTTTGATTTTTTAAAAATTTTTACTTTTTATGAACATGTTGACTCTAAAATTTCTAAAGTAGGCACTTGAGTATATTACATAAAAATGTCGCAGTTTTCAAAGAAAATCTCATTAAAAATAATATAATATAAAATATAAATATAATAATAAAAATTTAAAAAGTTAAAACTTTCAAAAAAGTATTTTAAAATAGATTCAAAATTTTCAAAAAAAGTATTTCTTAAGCATTTTTTGAAAAGTTTTACATATAAATATATCTTTTAAAGAAAGTGGAAATTCTACAGAGTCAAAATTTCCAAAAAAAGTCAAAATTTTGAAAAATGTTGAAACTTTCATAGAAAATTAAAACTTCCAAAAAAACTTACAGATTTAAATAAAACCAACATTTTATAAAATGGCCACATTTTCGAAAAAAAGAAGCTTATATTTTAAAAAATGGTTTAAAATTTAAAAAATATCCGAAATTATGAATAAATGTCGAGATTAAAAAAAATGAAGAATTTTCAGTGAACTTTCCTAAAAAGCCCAAATTCCGAAAAAAAGTTAAAATTATCAAAAATTTCAAAATCTTTTTTAGTTAAATCTTTGAGAAAAAAGTCACAAATCTTAAAAAGAAAATCAATTTAAAGAAAAATGTCGAAGTTTTCAAAAAAAAAAGGTAAGATTTTCAAAAGAAGCCAAAATGTTGAAAAAAAAATATTTTGAAAAAAATTCAAATTTTCGAATTAAATCAAAAACTTTAAAATGCAACGAAGTTTTTGCAAAATAATCCAAAATTTGAACAAGAGTCGATTTTAAAAAATCAATATTTTCAGATGAAAGCGAAATAAGCAAGTGGAAATCGTTAAAAATCAAAATTTTGAAAAATGACGAAACTTCAAAATTTTTGGAATATTTCATAGAAAATTTGGACTTAAAAAAATTAATATTTTGAAAAATAATGTCAACATTCTGAAAAGATCCTGTTAAAAAGTCGACCTTTTCAAAAAATTCAAAAATTTTGATGAAATAAAGAAATTTTCAGATTTTTTTTTAGAAAAGTTGAAATTTTGAAAAAAAATTCGAATTTCAAAAAACAGATAATCAAAATTTTGAAAAAATGTGGAGATTTAAAAAAGTGAAGCATTTTCAGTTAGATTTTCAAAAAAAGCCAAACATTTTGAAGAGCCTAAATATTTAAGAAAAGTAAAAATTAATCAAAGACTTCTAAACCTCCATAAATGAAGAGTAGAAATGTCGAAAAACAGAAAAATTCTGGTTAGTTAAAATTAAAAAAGAGAAAAGATAAATTTCATTGTTTTAAAGAGTCAAAATTTTTGATTGAATATTTCCAAAAATATAGGAATTTTGAAAAACATCGAAATTTTTCAAAAAGTCAGTATTTTTTTAAAAGCTGTAAGTTGAAATTTATAAAACCAATCGACAATTTTAAAACCAGCGAAACTATCAAAAAAAAAATTAGAAATTTTGCCAAATAATTCAAAATGCCAAAACAACTCGAATCTGATAAAGTCGAAATTTTAAAGAAATTTTGAAAAAAAAATCCAAAGTTTTCAAAAAAAGTAGATTTTTTTGGAAAGGTCGAAATTTAAAAAGGGGTTAACTTTTAAAAAAGCAAGAATTTTAGGAGTGAAAATCTGGAAAAAACGTCGGAATTTCCAAACAGTCAAAGTTTGCAAAAGTGTCAAAATTTTGGAAAATAAAATCCACATTTTGTTTAAAGCCAGAATTTAAAAAAAAATGTAAGACATTTAAAAAAGTTGAATGTCTCAAAAACCCCAAATTATGACAAAAACTTGAAATGTTCTGAAAAAAGGTTAAATTTTAAAATAAAAGCGTTATTTTGAAAAAATACAATTTTTCAAAAGATTGGACATTTTAAAAAATCTTCGGTGTCAAGCTTTCCAAAAAATCTAGAATTTTCGAAAGAGAAAGATTTTTAAGAAGTCCAAACTATCAGAAAAGTCGAAATTTCAAAAAAAGTAAAGTTTTAAAAAAAGGCGAAGTTTTGGATAGTTGAAAATTGTGTGAGAAAGTTTTGACAACATTAAAATTTTAATACAAAATTCGAAATGTTGTGTGAAAAAAGTTTTGAAAACAGTGAAGTTTTAATGCAAAATTCTAAATTTAAAAATGAAGTCGCACTTATAGAAAAATTCATTAAAAAAAACTCGACATTCTAATTTTTCCAGAGAAGTTGAAATTTTAAATTAAAAAAATTGAAATGTATAAAAAAATTAACTGTTCGATAGGTTGAATAACAGTAAAAAAATCGTAATTTTTAGTAAAGTGATGTGGGCAAAATTTTGAAAAGTTGAAATTTTTGGGAAAAGTCGAAAGTTTAAAAAGAAGCCAAATTTTAAAAGTCGAAACTTTGAAAAAAATCGAAACTCCAGAAAAAGACTAAATTGAAAAAGGCAGAAATTTCAAAAAAAGCTATATTTAAAAAATCGATTTATTTAAACAATTTCAAGTAGTGGCTGTGAAATAGTGAATGGGATCGGGTGACATATTGACATATTAGCTGGCCCCTAGATAAACTTTAACCATCGAAAAGGTAAAATTTTTTTTAACTTATTTCACCAATCGATACATCGAAAAAATGCATCGATATCATCGATATATCGGAACGAAAGCATCCATACAAAAATATTGAATATCGAAACGAAAACATCGTTATTTTTGATATATCGATGTATTGTGTGCATCCCTACCCTGAACATCGTTAAAAGCGCAATCCGTCGTAGTTTCATTAAATGAATTGCCAAACTACCCCTCGTTGTTGGATCGGATATCTCGAAGGCCTTCGATAGAATTTTACACCAACCAATTTCTTCTCGGCATATTTTCATCTTAGGGACATTCACTTAGTTCTAAATTATCAAATTCAGAATGGTTTCTCTTTTATGTGTTTTGTGTTATAACCCCAAATATAATTGTTAGCACAGTTGAGTTCTCTGAAGTGAAAGCTTGAGTTTTACTGAAATAAAAGTAGCCTAAAACCCCTAAAAACACTCCATAATTTAGTAAAAGTTTCTTTAAAATCAATTTAGCAGTTTCCAAGATTAACCCGGATAAGACCAGTCGACCGACCGACACATTGGACATTGCAAAGCTCTTCGACAGTTTTTTACACCAACCAATTCCTTCTAGACAGATTTTATATGTTAGGGACATACACTTGGTGTCTAAATAACCAAATAGAAAATGGGTTTTCTTTTATATGTTTTGTGTTATAGCCGCAAATAAAATTGTTAGCACAGTTAACGTCTCTGAAGTAAAAGTTTGAGTTCTACTCGAATAAAAATAGTCTAAAAGATGCCCCAAAAATACCCAACATTTTAATAAAAGTTTCATTAAAATCGATTTAGCAGTTTCTGAGATTAGTCCGGACAAAAGATCGGTCGACAGACAGACAGACACTTAATATAGATTTTCTTGCGAGATGGCTGCTCCAAATTATGAAATCTTACAGTAAATAGAGTCTTTACTGATGAAGTGATAGTTGAAGACCATTAAACGTCCATGAACATGCCCCTGTCAAGCGTCATTTAATTTCAAGTGGGCGATGCTTAACAAATACAGATCACTTGTTAAGATTGATGCATGTTCTTTAGATTCCAATGTGCAAGGGCTGCAGTTAATTAACTATAAAGTTTATACGTGCACCGCTTCTATAATGCGTTATTGGCCTTGTTGAACAACCTTTGTTATCTGATTATTGCTCATATTTGACATCTATTTTTAGTGCTACGTGTTTTATATGATTGATAATGGAACTTGGAATGTGAACGGTGTTATTCAACAGAATAATAGATCGATGAAGAAACTCTGAACAGTATCACTTATCAAATTACCAGATTTATTGCTATTATTGTTATAGTTATTTTTCAGCTAATAGATAGTGGCGTAGCGTGCCTTAGATGGGCTCTGGACGTGAGACGTTCTGTGTTGTCAACTTTTGGGGGCCCAGTTAACCCAGGGAAAAAAGAGATTACTTTTTAACGTAACTTTTGAATTGAAAACTTCTTTACACAGGAAGTACGGCCTAAGTGTTTAAGTGAGATTGTGGATAACATTTTAGGAATTTTTGCCTAGATCGTGGATGACAGTTTAGGAATTGGTGCTTACACACGTTAGTGGTCCTTAAAGTCCGGGGTCCCGTATCGTTGATACGGCTGATACGACTTGTAGGACAACATAGAGGTAGTAATATTTCTATAGCTATGTACGTACATGTTCAGACATTTTAATTACTTTTCCTCAATCTAATTACGATTTCAGCTAGTAGGAGTCGATCAGCAGTAAACTGGAACCAATCCAGCAGCAACTGTATCTGCATGATTTTTATTTTGAGTGGGTGGTACAGTTTAATGGACCAACATCTTCGTAAGGCTCAATTCGTGACTTAATACGTCTTGCATGACCATTTCAGCAAACATTTGACAACACCTATTTAAATAATTAAATTTCAGAAACCGTTACTTTCATTAGCTTTTAAACTGTAAAGAATCTTTATTTGGAAAAATATAATTTTAATATCTCTCTTTTCGATCAAATTTATTGTAGCCAGAACAATCTCCAGTAATAATTCTCCGTTTCATCCATGATTAGCTGCTACCTACAAAGTATCCCTACAAAATTATGTATTAAAATAAATAATCCAATTAATTCTCGTGATATTTATTTTTTAAAACATTGTGTGGGACTGCTGAGTAATCACTTATTGAATGCAAGCATCCAGTGGCACAAGAGAGGATGTCGACAATGAAAGGCAGAGAAATGGTGCTGCATGGGGCCCAGCAAGTGGAACAAATTATCAGGCCAGCACTGGGACATACGCTCAAACAACCATGACCTCTAAATATGTTATGCTTGCGGCAAATGCAGCTGTACCCTACTGATTTTAAACCGAAAAAACAGCCAAACTTTCACAAATGCCTTCGGAATTAATGCTATGAAATGATTAATTAGGTTACCCCGCCTCAATCCATTTCTGTCGCTTCAATTTTATTTGTGTACTAGCTATTACCTGCGACTTCGACCGAGAAATAGTAATAGTACAGCATCCAGTATCAGTGACATACCCAAATTGGGTTATAGGAACTTGTCAAGAGCGTAACCACTGTAACCTATGCTTTCTGGATATAATTTAGTTTCGTTCTGCAGCAGAATAAAGACTCTCAATTTTCCAGTTTTACCGTGACATGGCCACACAGATGAGAAATGCGATAAGCAAAATAAACATCGCCGCGCTTTGGCGAGAATATGTCTTATAGTCAAAGTGATGAGGGATGTCAAAGTGATGAGTTAACTACATATACTTTTGGTATATAGTTAACGTGCACAGGCAACTAAATTCATGGTTTGTATTATGTATTACGTTTTAGGGTTCTCATGCCCATTTTAGGCCCTTAGAAGAATTTTGAAAAATCCTTTCTTAGGGCTCATCTACGTTATACGCAACCTTCGTGTGCAAAATTTGATTCTGGCAGAGCCACGCGTTTAGGCCGTGCGTTGTCTGTTACTGAGTGTTAGTTTTATTAAATAGATACAGATAAAGAGTGACAAAAAAAACCAAGCTATGACGTTACTCTCCGACCAAAATAAATGCACTATAAGCATTATTTATTCTATAAAATATATTTAATGACGATCTTTTTTATTACTTTCAGGAAAAACAATTCATTTACTTTGGTTTTCATGTTCTCTGCTTTTAGTTGGGCTTTTGACTTGTAACAAGATAAGATTTATGTTTTTCTAGAGAAAGTTGATCTAAATAGCCGTTTGATTGGCTTTATAGCTGCGAAGCGATAGAATATATTAGTTTAGTCACAATATTAATGAACAGATTAAATTGCAGTGTTTAAAGAAGTTAATAAGCGTAACGAGTTGACACTTGCTTTATTTATGATAAGCCTTAGTTCATGCACTTGGCACTGATATTTTACTACATATACTATCCTTTTATTAGATGCAGCGATGATTTTATATTATATTATTCGAAAAACAACCAGATAAATTGTTCTGGAACATCAAACGGCCACGGATTTAAATCTGTCGTGTTAATGGATTCCTAGAAAAAGTTAATAATGTTTATATGCGTAGGTTGTACAATTCTGAAGGTATACAAAACGTTAGTCAGCTTCATTTTACTAATTAATCTTTTTTTTTCAGACGGATCCGAATACGGCTTTTTTGAGGGCGGCTAGAGCAGGACAATTGGACAAAATAGAAGAATATTTGGATTCTGGGACAATTCGGGACATAAATACATCAAATTCTGTGAGTACCTATTGCTTGCATTGGTTAACTTAATGCTTGACACTGAAAGTTTTTGACAGTCTGAAATAGTGAAAACAACTTAGCGAAAAAAAGTGAAAACTTCGGAAAGACCCAAAATTATGAAACAAATTTTTCATTCTAATGTCGAAGAAACGTGTCAATTTAAAGAGATTTCAAAATTTCTCTAAATATCTATCTCCTTCAAAAGTCTAATCTTTAAAATGAAAATCGATATTTCGAGAAAAACTTGAAAACTTTTAATTTAACAAAAACATTTAATGTCGACTTCAACTTTTGAAAGGTTGGATCTTTTCGAAAATTTCGACCTTTTTTGAAATTTCGGAAATATCAATTTTTTCGAAAAATTCGAATTTTTTTGTTTTGAAAATCTCAACTTCTAATAATTTCGACATTTTATTTCAAATTTTCGATTCTTTTTTTCAATTCCCGACTTTTTTCACCAACTTTTTGGCAAATTTCGATTTTTTCGAACTTTCTTTGAAACTTGCTACTTTTTTTTTAAACCTTCGTCTTTCTTAAAAATTTTAACTGTCTGTACTAAAATTTCGAAATTTTTCAGTACTTTGACTTATTTTCAAATTTTCGCATCTATTTCCAAAAATTTTAAATTTTTTTTAATGTCTTTTAAATTTTTTGATCATCTTTTAAACTTTATATCTTTCCAAAATTTGACTTTTTCGAAGATAAACCTTTTTTCAAAATATTTTTTAAAACATTTTTATAATCTCGAATATTTTTGAAAATTAATAAGAATCATAAGAAAATCATAAAAAAATCATAAAAATTTTTTACAGAATTTCGACCGATTTTTTTGAAAATTTAACGATTTCGACATTGCTCAAATTTTTTTTTTTAAATTTCTGCTTTTTTCTCAAATTGTTTCTTTTTTGAAAAATTCGATTTTCATTAAAAATTGCAACATTTTTTTGTTTCTTTGTTTTTCAAAAATTTAGATCTTTTTAAATTGCATGGTTTTTTTAAGACTGAATTTTTCAGGAAATTTTTATTTTTTCCAAAATATCACTTTTCTTGATATTTTTTACTTTCAATATCTGGATTTTTTGAGAAAACTAAATATAAATTTTTTGTCTAAAACTCCAATATTTGTAAAAATTGAAACACAGAACTTGTCCCCTGAAACCAAGAAAGATTAAAAAACACAACAGAGGTTGCTCTAACGCGTTTTGACAGCCAAGCTGTCAGAGCAACCTCTGTTGTGTTTTTTAATCTTTCTTGGTTTCAGGGGACAAGTTCTGTGTTTCAATTTTTGAAGATAACCAAGGACCAGTCCGTTCCATCAAAAATCCAATATTTGTGAAATTTTGATTTTTTGAAAATTTTTACTTTTTATGAAAATGTTTCCCTTTTTGGATTTATTTAACATTTTAACTTATTTTGAACATTTTGACTTTAAAATTTCGACTTTTCCAAAAATTTGGAATTTTATGAACACCTCGCATTATTTTTTAAATTTTCTAAAGTGGGCACTTTAATATATTTTATAAAAATGTTTGTAAAATAAACCAAAATTTGAACAAGAGTCGATTTCTAAAAAAATCAATATTATCAGATAAAAGCGAAATGAGCAAGCGGAAATCTTTGAAAGTCAAAATTTTGAAAAATGACGACGAAACTTCAAAATTTTTCGAAATTTTGATAGAAGATTAGGACTTGAAATAACATTTAAACTTTTAAAAATAATGCCAACATTTTATAAAATACTGTTAAATGTCGATCTTTTTAAAAAAATCCAAAGATTTTGATAAAATAAAGAAATTTCCAAACATTTTTTTAGGTATGTTGAAATTTTGAAAAATAATCCGAATTTCAAAAAACAGGTAATCAAAATTTTGAAGAAATGTGAAGATTTAAAAAAGTAAAGCATTTTTAGTTAAATTTTCAAAAAAAAGCCAAAATTTTTAAAGAGCCCAAATATTAAAGAAAAGTGGAAATTATCAAAGAACTCTAAACTTACAAAAAAAAAACTAGAAATGAAGAGTCCAAATGTTGAAAAACAAAAAAATTCTAGTTAATTAATATAAAAAAAAAGAAACGATAAGTGTCTTCTTTTTAAAGAGTCAAAATTTTTCATTGAATATTTCCAAAAAGATTGGAATTTTGAAAAACCATCGAGATTTTCCAAAAATTCAATTTTTCTTAAAAAGCTGTAAAAAGTCGACACTTTGATTAAATTGAAATTTAAAAGAACAAATCAAAAATTTTAAAAACAGCGAAACTATCAACAACAAAAAAATGAGAAAATTTGAAAATAGTTGAAAATGTCAAAACAACTCGAATCGGATAAAGTCGAAATTTTAAAGAGATTTTGAAATAAATTCAAAGTTTTCAAAAAAGGTAGACATTTTTGGAAAAGTCGAAATTTAAAAATAGGTTAAGTTTAAAAAAAAAGCAAGAATTTTAGGAGTGAATATTCAAAATAAACGTCGGCATTTTCAAAAAGTAAAGGTTTGTAAAAGTGTCAAAGTTTTGGAAAACAATATCTAGTTTTAAAAGCCAAAATTAAAAAAAAAATTAAAGACAGATTTAAAAAAGTCGAAATTTTGAAACTCGAAAGTCTCGAAAAAATCCAAAATTTGACAAGTTAAATTTCGAAATAAAAGCCTAATTTTGGAAAAATATAATTTTTCAAAAAATTGGATATTTTAAAAACTGTCGAGCTTTCCAAAAAATCTAGAATTTTCGAATGAGAAAGATTTTTAAAATTCAAAATTCGAAAAGTAAAATTTTGAAAAAAGTCTAAATTTTGGATAGCTGAAAATTGTGTGAGAAAAAATTTGAAAGCGAAAGTATTGAAAAAATTGAAATTTTAATACAAAATTCGAAATTTGAAAATGAAGCCGGAATTATAGAAAAATTCATTAGAAAAACTCGACCTTCTAATTTTTCCACAGTGTTGAAATTTTAAAACTTTTAAATTCAAAAAAATAAAATGTTTAAAAAGATTATCCAGGGCTAACGCGATAATACGAAATTAATCAAAATTTTTACAAAATTCTAAATTTCTCAAAAATTATTGGACGGAGGTGGCAATACCTGGTACCAAAAAAAAAGGTAATTTAATTTCGCATCCGATAAGATAATCCAAGATAGGTGGTTCCATTTGAAAAAATTAAGTTATGCATGTTTGAGCAACTGAAGAATTGAGTCGACGGATGTGAAGAAATTTAAGAAATCTTGTTAAAACAGCAAAGACGTAAACAAATACTCCATTTCTTCCTGAATCCAAAACCGTATGCCACACAACTCTGAGTCATTGCGTTTGGAAAATATCGTTAATGGCGTCAAGCTCCGAAATCGTCAAATTTAACCAAAAAAATTAATTTACGCGAAAACGGTTCAACTAAGGGCCTATGTCGTCTTAATAAATTTATATTCATTTTTAACAAGGAATCCAAAAATGTAAAAATACATAGGGTGTTCTATTTAAAATAAGAAAGTTGTGTTCATTTCCGGTGCAACCGGAAGGCCGCCATATAATTTTACATTGTGGAGAACTTTATTTCGAACAACTTTTATTCGAAACATTTTTCGATATTTTGAACGATACGCCTACCAAAGACCGATTCCCGTTTAGTGACTCACCATGTATAAATGAAATTATTATTTTATCCAAAGTTTTTTTTATCGTGTTTTGTTTAACATCCGCTCTAAATGTCACCAAGCGATGGCTTGTTAAGGGATAAAAGGTTGAGGAACTGTTTTTTGTTGCTTTCAATTCTACTTTGATGTGAATTTGCCCTGGATTCTATTCGAGGAGAAAGGTGACTGTGGTAGCTAATTAGGCTATGCTAACAGAATCTGAAATGACTTCTCTTTCAAAGAAGCAGACTTTATATTTACTTGTTACTCCTCTATCTGGTTCGCCTCTGATATTGGTTCTATTCAAACATTTTACATTGTGGCAGGATTCATGATAATTTTTCCCTGGATTGTTTTTTATCTATTTTCTATCTAAAATCAATATTTGTTGTTTCATTTCAGACTTATCTAAAATCAATAACTCGTTTCTATTGTTGTAAACGTTCTAAAAAATTTACCAAATAATAATGTTTAAATTCCTGTAGACAGGACGAAGAAAAATTAAGTGTTAAGCCTTGAAAATTGTTGTTATAATACCTTGCAAGGCGATAACTTTGCTATATTTTATCCCCGAAAGCTGTTCCCGATACTCCCAAACTGTAATTATATCCAGAAAGAATTAAGCCATTTTCCCGCATTTTTTATATAAGTAAATGATTTGACAGATATGGCACAAACCTTATAGTAGCTTTGCACGCAGAATTATTTTGATATAATATTCTGACAGCCTCACCTAACGCAATAGGGCACAATTGTGTTATCCAATATAATATATATATATAGCTGGAGACTCGCTAGGCTGCTAAATATACACAACAACGAATTTGAATAAAACATTATTCTGTAATCTGCATGAACTCTTTAAAACTGTGCATAGCCGATTAGAGATGACACGATACATCGATGTATCAAAAACATCGACGTTTTTATTTTGATGTTCGACATTTTTATATCGATACTTCCGTTCCGATGTATAGACAATATCAATACATTTTTCGATGTATCGACTGGTAAAAGAAGTTTAAAAAAAGCTTACTTTTTCGACGGTTAAAATTTATCTAGGGACCAGCTAATATGTTACTCCATCCCATTCACTATTTCTCAGCCACTACTTTAATTTGATTAAATAAATCGATTTTTTAAATATCGCTTTTTTTGAAATTTCTCTCATTTGAAATTTAGTCTTTTTCTAAAATTTCGACTTTTTTCAAAGTTTCGACTTTTCAAGTTTCGACTTTTAAAATTTCGACTTTTAAAATTTCGCCTCAAACTTTCTACTTTTCCGAAAATTTCAACTTTTTTCAAAATTTACTTACTTCACTTTACTGAAAATTACGATTTTTTTTATTGCTATTTAACCTATCGAACAGTTAATTTTTTTAAACATTTCAATTTTTTGAAATTAAAGTTTCTCAAAAATTAGAATGTCGAGTTTTTGTAATGAATTTTTCTGTAATTCGTACTTGATTTTCAAATTTCGTTTTTTCAAAACTTTATTTTTTTTGAAATTTCGACTTTTCTGATAATTTTGACTTTTTAAAAATCTTTCTCTTTGGTAAATTCTAGATTTATTTGGAAAGCTCGACACCGAATATTTTTTAAATTGTCCATTTTTTTGAAAAATTGTATTTTTTCAAAATTGCGCTTTCATTTCAAAATTTAATCTTTTTTCAGAAAATGTCAACTTCTTGTCAAGATTTGTTTTTTTGAGACTTTCGACTTTTAAAATTTCGACTTGTTTAAATCTGTCTTTTAAAAAAATTGTTTTTTTTAATTTTGGCTTTTAAAAATGTAGATTTTCTTTTCCAAAATTTTGACGCTTATGCAAACCTCGACTTTTGAGTATTCCGACATTTTTTCCAAATTTTCACTCCTAAAATACTTGCGTTTTTAAAATTTAACCTCTTTTTAAATTTCGACTTTTCCAAAAATTTCTACCTTTTTTGAAAACTTTGGATTTTTTTAAAAGTTTCTTTAAAATTTGGACTTGATCCGATTCGAATTGTTTTGACATTTTGAACTATTCTGCAAAATTTCTAATTTTTTTTGATAGTTTCGCTGGTTTTAAAATTTTCGGTTTGTTTTTATAAAGTTTATCTTAATCAAAGTGTTGACTTTTTATAGCTTTAAAAAAAAGACTTTTTGAAAAATTTCGATGTTTTTCAAAATTCCAATCTTTTTGGAAATATTCAATCAAAAGTTTAGACTCTTTAAAAAAAGACATTTATCTTTTCTTTTTTTTAAATTTTAACTACCCAGACTTTTTCTGTTTTTCAACATTTCTACTCTTCATTTCTAGTTTTTTTTTTTTTTAAAGTTTAGAATTCTTTGATAATTTTCACTTTTCTTTAATATTTGGGCTCTTTAAAAATTTCGATTTTTTTTTGAAAATTTAACTCAAAATGCTTCACTTTTTTAAATTTTGATTATCTGTTTTTTGAAATTCGGATTATTTTTCAAAATTTCAAGTTTTCTAAAAAAAATTGGAAAATTTCTTTATTTTATCAAAATCTTAGAATTTTTCGAAAAGCTTGACTTTTAACAGTATCTTTTCGAAATGTTGACATTATTTTTCAAAAGTTTGATTTTTTTTAAGTTCTGGTTTCCATGAAAATTTCGAAATATTTCGAAGTTTCGTGATTTTTCAAATTTTGACTTTCAAAGATTTCCACTTGCTCATTTCGCTTTTATCTGAAAATATTGATTTTTTTAATCGACTCTTGTTCAAATTTTGGATTATTTTGCAAAAATTTCGTTGCATTTTAATGTTTTTGAATTATTTCGAAAATTTGAATTTTTTTCAATATCTCGATTATTTTTCAACCTTTTGGTTTTTTTGAAAATCTTTCCTTTTTTTTGAAAACTTCGACATTTTTCTTTAAATTGATTTTCCTTTTAAGATTTGTGACTTTTAAACTTTTTTCTCAAAGTTTTTACTAACAAGGAGATTTCACTGAAAATACTTCATTTTTTTAAATTTTGGACTATTTTTTAAAATTTAAACTTCTTTTAACATTGGAAATGTTTATGTTGAGATATGGGGTGAAGTTTCGGGTTTTCGTTCAAGCTTGAGAGAACAAGGTGTCGGTCGGTCGGACATACTCGGATCGCCAGTCGAGCGCTCTCGGCGTCGAGAGGCCGGCATGAAAAGTATGGGAGAATGTTAAGTTTACAGTTCACCGCAGTGAACCATATTCGTTTAATCCAGTGACGTTTCATTGGATAAGGCTATCAGCTATGGATATTAAGAGTATGAAAAATAGCGAAAAATGTAAGACATATCGAAAGCGCAAAAAACGTTTACGAGAGATTGAAAATAGAGAATCTAGTGAGTTAAGTACGAAAACACCGCTAACAAAAACTGAACAGAATAGGCGGTATCGTGAGCATGTAAAGATGCGCAAACTTAAAGGTTCTGAAGTTTACACGGGCTGTCCAAGTCAGCGGCCCTAAACTGAGGGGTTATAATTCCATTATTATGCTGTAAACTCTTACCCTAAATCCAATTCACGTACTGTCTTGAAAACCTTGAAGTACTCAGTAAACGAATGTGGTAAAATATCTGCACTTATAATTTTTAGGGCTCAAATAAATGTAAATTACTTTTACAATAAAGTTGACAAATTTTTGCTTATAGATAAATATATTTTAATATTTCATTGTTTTCGCTTTGTACTAAAATATTTCTTTCAAGAGCCATGAGCATAGATGCCTTAATATTATTTTAATTTAAATTATTTCGTAGTCTATTTGGTTATACGAGTATATTTCAATTTAAAAAATAGTCTTTCAGAAGAAACTTGGCTAATGGAAACTGTAAATTTAGAAAAGATAAACGTTGCAGAAATAACCTTAAAAATAGAAAAAAGTCGAAAGAAAAATATTGGAATATTCAAGTTTTCACTCGAAATCTCAAGTCGAATACTTCGATATTAAGGTCAAAAATAAAAAAAAATAGCTAAATAAGGCCAAAATTTTGAATTCAGAAAAGTTGCGAGAAAAACAGTAAAAAAAATTGACAATTTTAGGTAAATATTCTAGGATTTCAAAAAATTCATAATGTTCTAAAATTTTAAAACATATGTCAACATTTTGAGGTTAAACATAAAATTTTGCAACTAAATCAAAATCATTTAAAAAAAAATTAAAATATTTTATTTAAAGTCAAGATTTTAAATAAATGGCTTGTGTTCTTAAAAAAAGAATCTAGATTAAATTTAAAACCTTAAAAATAAAAAATTAAAGCTTCAACACTGGTTGAAACTTTTATTGGTGTTGGAAATAAAAGTAGAAAGTAAAGTTTGAATTTTGGGATTTTAAAATTTGAGGAAATCCACCACTCATAATTTAATAAAAAAGGGGATCTTAATTTTCGAAAAAAAAGTTGACTACAAAATTTCGATAAAAAATCTTGAGTTTTCGAGTTTATATATTTATAATTTTAAGAATTTTTTAGGCTGAGGTCACAATTTCGAAAATAAGTCAAAATCTTTAGAAATATTTAGAATTTATTATTTAACATGAAAGTTTTAAACAAAACGTAAATATTTGTTGACAGTTTAAGAAAAATAAATGACATTTTGAAAGGTTGAGGAATTTTGTGAAAAAGTCATAATTTCAAGAAAATACTCTATATTTATTTTTTTAATGCAATATCTTGGGTTAGACTCGCAAGACTGATGTTCAAATTTTGAATCCGTTTGAAATCCGAAGTTTTAAGAAAAAACACAAGAATTGCAAGTTTAATGTAAAAATTTAAAAAATTGGAAATTGTGGAAGAAATTATTAAATTTCGGAAAAGCCCAAAATTTGTGTTTATAATTATTTTGAAAGCATAAGCGCATAATTTTGTAAAGAAGAGTAAAATAGATTTCTAGACTATTTTCTTTAGGTTAGAAAATTTTAACCTCTCTGGATAAATAAGACGTCAAAATGACCCTTGACGGATCAACCAAAATAATCAATAAGTAATCGAATGCCGGATTCGCTACGTTCTCTTCTAAAAAACTTAGAGCACACTTGATGACTTTTTCATTTGAACACCCGATAAAATTTTAACTGACATAAATTGAAATTTACTAATTCAATCACTCACTCTGTCATTATTAAACGGCTCGAGATAATTAAATATCTGTTGCTAATTTAAAGCCCTCATTCCTTCCCATTTTTGTTTTTAGATTCATTTAAGTGGTCAGTTCATTACGACAAGCGTATTTTTGATATTAAGAAATTTTATAATCTTTGCGATTCTGTGGAAGGAGATTCAAGTGACGTTATTGAATCATTGTCATTATCAGCTAATTATTATTATTATTATTAATTAATTATGCAATAGAATTGCTGCAAGACCGCTTTAAAATAAAAGAACAGGTCACAACGGTCCTAAACATTTTTTAATTCACAAGGACCACACAACCCGGTCTAAGACAACTAATTAATTGTAATAAAGGTTTTAGAGCTTTCGGCAAAAAAGGGAATTACTTTTATTTATTATTCCCATAAGAGCGGAAAAATTAAACGATCATGCAGAGCGAAAATGGCAATCAGTACAACCAGTACAGCTCTAGTTTTAATTAGAAATAGGTGCAGTAACTTTAAACAATGTCCAGCATTGTAAAATCCAGGGTGTCAAGCGAACATCATTACTTCAGCATTAGTTAAAAAATTGTAATTTTCTTTAAAAAAGTTTGAAGTAATGTACCATATGAATCAAATCACATCTAAACGAATTCACGTGTGATCTGGAATATAATAAACAAAATCACAGAACCAACCTCAATTTTTAAGATTGATAAATTTGCCATCCAACTGCCCTCTAATGTTTTTTTAGATGATCCTGATTTCAATGCGAAATAATCTAAATGAAATTATTAACTGAAGCAAGTTTATTTTGGGAGTAATTAGAAATTCCATTAAAATCAGAAAAAATTAACTTCATTTTCAAGAAACCAAATTGGGTTGAATGCAGCTGGTCATTTAAAAGTCCATTCAAAGAAACAAAAATATGACATGCAATTCAAAGACCATAAATTCTTGTCAGGAAGAACAATTACATGACCGAGGCAATAAATGTTAGGATCAAGAGGAAACTGAAAACAAAATACTTTTATCCCAAGACAATTACTACTTACGAGCACCCTGTGGTCTATTCATTGTAACGTTGCCTTTCAAAAAGGAAAGAAGGCACATTCAGTGTCAATAAAATGATTCTTAAACTTGGAAAAAATGGGGATGACAGAATATCTAAGAACCACTTGTCGGAATGACAAATTTCTGAAATGTACTACTTATCCAACCAGGGGGTTCAAACAAACTGTGAAGGGCCATAAAATTCATGTGGTGTAAGACACATCTGCAAACACTTTCAACACAGTCAGCCTTAACGACATTTTAATCAGTTATAAAAAAAATAAAAACTAAACCTAATACGTATTGTTGTAAATCAATACATATTTTATGTAATTATTATTATTTACTACTTCGAAGATACATAGATAATTGTCGTGGCGAATTTCAAGGGGTGTCGGATAACACAAGGATCGACGTCACTAAGATTCTAACCTTTAATCTACATAAATAAAGGTTTCATATTTCAACACGATCGGTAAAGAGGTTATGAAATTATTAATTAAATTATTTTTTGTAACAACTTTTAAAGTCTGCAATTCGAAAAGTAAACATTTTTTATTATTTTTTTTTTCGTAATTCGTATTTATTTATCATTCCGAATCAACTGCCAAGCGTTGTCGTTGAAATTTGTAAATACCCTTTATAACCTTGTATGTTAAATAAAGGCTTAATTATGTTTCTATTTGGTGTTATCATTTCCAATGTCTCCGTTGGTTGCAAGGATTGCGAAATCTGTGATTTTTTTTTTCGAAAATGTCACCATTTTTTAAAAAGTTGGTTTTATTTAAATCCTTAATTTTTATTGGAAGTTTTAATTTTCTATGAAAGCATCAACATTTTTCAAAATTTTGACTTTTTTGAAAATTTTGAATCTGAAGAATTTCTACTTTCTTTGAAATTTTGACTTTTTTTGAAATTTATCAAAATGTCTACTTGTTTAAAGGTTTGGAATGTTTTTGAAAGATATATTTATATTTAAAACTTCAACATTTCAAATAATGCTTAAGAAATCGACTTTTTTTTAATAATTCTGATTTTTTTTAAATGGATCCGTTTTTAAAATATTTACTTTTTTGAAAGTTTTCACCTTTTAAATTTTTATTTTTATTACATCAGATTTTCTTTGAAAACTTCGACATTTTTATGTAATATACCAAAGTCCCTATTTTAGAAAATTAAAAAATAATGCGAGGTGTTCATAAAATTCCAAATTTTTGGAAAAGTCGAAATTTTAAAATTTTAAAGTCAAAAATGTTGAATAAATTCGAATGTTTTGAAAAATTTTTACAAATATTGAAAATCAAAAATGTTAAAAAAAGTGAAGTTTTGGAAAAAAAAAACAATTTCCCGAAAAATTCAGCCTTAAAAAACCCATCCAATTTGAAAAATAGACCAATTTTTTTAAAATGTCGCAATTTTTAAAGAAAGCCCAATTTTCCAAAAAAGGAACAATTTGAAAAAAAATAGAAATTTTAAAGAAAAAGTTTGTATGAATTTAAAAAATCAAAATATTGTAAGATGGAGGAGTTTTCAAAAATATTCGAAATTGTAAAAATATTCAAAAAATATGTTAAACAAAGGTTTTTTTTTCGAAAAAGTCAAATTTTGAAAAATATGTAAAGTTAAAAAAATGGTCAAAAAATGTAAAAGACATTTTAACAAAAAACTTAAAATTTTGGAAATAAGTCAAAATATTGAAAAATCTCGAAATTTTAATACAGGCATTTAAAATTTTCAAAAAAGACAAAGGTTTAAAAAAAAGTAACGTTTCAAAGAAGGTTTGAAAAAATCGAAATCTGCCAAAAAGTCGGTGAAAGAAGTCGGGAACTGAAAAAAAGAATCGAAAATTTCGAAATTATCAAAAGTTGAGATTTTCAAAAAAAATTCGAAATTTTCGAAAAAATTGACATTTCTGAAATTTCAAAAAAGGTCGAAATTTTCGAAAAGATCCAATCTTTCAAAAGTTGAAGTCGACATTTTAAATAAGTAAAAAATTTTGAAAACCATCTAAATTTTTGAAAAACATAAAAACAAAAATGTTCAGCATTAGGATAAATACATGAATTTTTTTAAAATGTCGCAATTTTGAAAGATAGCCCAATTTTTCAGAAAAGAAACAATTTGAAACAAAGTTGAAATTTTAAAGAAAAATTTTGAGAAATGTCGAAATCTTTAAAAAAGTTAAAATTTTCAAAAAAAAAATCGGTCGAAATTCTAAAAAAATTAGTATAAATTTAAAAAATCAAAATATTGAAAAAATGAAGGAATTTTCAAAAATATTCGACATTATTCGACAAAAAATAGTTTGAAAACAGGTTTTTTTTTCGAAAAAGTCCAATTTTGAACAAATATATAAATTTTATAAAATGGTCATTTTAACAAAAAAATTAAAATTTTGGAAGTAAATGCGAAAATTTGAAAATAAGTCAAAATATTGAAAAATTTCGAAATTTTAATATAGACAGTTAAAATTTTCAAAAAAGACGAAGGTTTAAAAAAAAGTAACGTTTCAAAGAAGGTTTGAAAAAATCGAAATTTGCCAAAAAGTCGGTAAAAGAAGTCGGGAAATGAAAAAATGAATCGAAAATTTGAAATAAAATTTCGAAATTATCAAAAGTTGAGATTTTCAAAAGAAAATTTAAAATTTTTGAAAAAATTGACAGTTAAAATCTTTTAAAAAAGACGAAGGTTTAAAAAAAATTAACGTTTCAAAGGTTTGAAAAAATCGAAATTTGCCAAAAAGTCGGTGAAAGAAGTCGGGAACTGAAAAAAGGAATCGAAAATTTAAAATAAAATTTCGAAATTATCAAAAGTTGAGATTTGCAAAAAAAAATTTAAAATTTTTGAAAAAATTGACAGTTAAAATCTTTAAAAAAAGACGAAGGTTTAAAAAAAATTAACGTTTCAAAGAAGGTTTGAAAAAATCGAAATTTGCCAAAAAGTCGGTAAAAAAATTCGGGAATTGAAGAAAGAATCGAAAATTTGAAACAAAATGTCGAAATTATCAAAGTTGAGATTTTCAAAAAAAAATCGAATTTTTCAAAAAAACTGAAATTTCCGAATTTTCAAAAAAGGTCGAAATTTTCGAAAAGATCCGACCTTTCAAAAGTTGAAGTCGACATTTTAAAAAAGTAAAAATTTTGAAAAACTTCAACATTTGAGAAAAAGGGCAAATTCTGGAAAAAGAAGTCCTAATTTTGGAATAAGATCTTTTAAAATTTCCAACTTTTCAAACAACTCGACATTTTTAAAAAATTAAAGCTTAAAAACTGAAATTTTTATAAATAGTTGCAATTTTCGAAATTTAATTAAAAAAACCGAAGATTTAAACAGAAGCGGAAATTTTTTATTAAATGAGGTCGAATTTTGAAAAAGTTGAAATTTTTAAAAAAGTAGGCGCTTGTATCGCTGGTTGAGAAGTCTTGCTATATGATATTGTACTTATATGATACATCGAATAAATTTACTGATGTATCGAAACATATCGATATATCTTTTTCGATACATCAATTGAATACAGCGATGTTTTAAAAATTGTATGCATCTCTACTAAGCACTGACTAATAGACAACGCATATGCTAAGCATGAAATTTCGCACAGATATTTTCCGTAATACGTAGGGGGAGAGGATTTTTTTTAATTCAGCCTCTAAGGTGTTAAAAATGGGCATTAAAATCGATGTTTTAAAAATTTTGTGCATCCCTATAGCCGATTAAATTAATTTATCTATAATTTTGGTGGAACGGACTGGGCCTTGGTTGTCTTTAGAAAATGAAATAGAAATATTGTCCCCTGAAACCAAGAAAGGTTAAAAAACACAACAGAGGTTGCTCTAACGTGTTTCGATAGCCAAACTATCATCTTCAGAGAGATACTGAAGATGATAGCTTGGTTATCGAAACGCGTTAGAGCAACCTCTGTTGTGTTTTTTAATCTTTCTTGGTATCAGAGGACAAGATTTGAATTTCAAATTTATCTAAATAAAATAATTGCATGAATAAGAAAGTATGTTTAATCGCCAGCACCGTCTATTGCATCTTGCAATAATCTACTATATTTGGTTCTTAATTTAAACCAGAAACAAATTTAAAAACTCTTTCATTTTGGATAGTTTTTCTGTTAAGTTATAAAGGCGTCACTTTTTAATTTCACAGATAAATTTTCAGGCAGCCCGTAATTTTAATTTATGAATCTGTTTCTAGAATGGATTAAATGCCTTACATTTGGCGGCCAAAGATGGTCATGTCGACATCGTCAAAGAATTATTAAGGAGAGGAGCCATTGTGGATGCAGCTACTAAAAAAGGAAATACAGCGTTGCACATCGCATCGCTCGGTAAGTGTCCTGCTTTTCCAAATATTTGCTCCTCGTTATGATCTTATTTTTCTACTTTATAACACCATAAAACCTTTTCACAAATAACAGTTTAATTACGAGCATATTTCGCTAACCTTCACCTCGATAAATCCAGAAAAATTTTTTGCAACGAGAGACACCGCGGTTAAAGAGGTTAACCTATTAAAGCGTTTCCACGATTCTTTCCGCACATTACCTTGAATTGCACTGAGTAAACAGAAAATCAATAAATCCGCTTGGAGAATGCAAACTAATAGAAATGAGCTTAAGTTCCGTTGCATTACCGGTTGAGATTTTATGGTTTTTAATTCGAAGTAAAATTTACGCTCTGCTTCTCTGAAATTATACAGCATCTAAGAGCGAATAATGTGAAGTTGACAAAAAATAATATAGCCATTATTTTTCATCGAATTATTTCGCCTTTCAGCCGGACAGGAGGAGGTTGTTAGATTGCTAATACAACACGGGGCATCAATCAATGTTCAGTCGCAAAATGGTTTCACACCACTCTACATGGCAGCACAAGAAAATCACGATGGTTGTGTTAGATATCTTCTTTCCAAAGGTGCCAATCAAACGCTTGCTACAGAGGTGAGTTTTGCATTCCCGAAATATTACCTGAGCACCCCAAGGGTGTTAAGAAAATTTTTATGGAATTTTATTTTTGAAGTTAGAAATATGAAAGATGGGGTTTAAGTTTCAATTTATAAATAAAAGCCAGTTGTATCGACTTTTTTGGCAATAAGAGCTAAAATTTCTTATAATACAATGAATTTGTATTCGAAGATATAGAATATATGTGATACCAATATCAGTTGCAGAAGAAAGTTAATCTTAAATTGTGAACAGTGCGGAATATTTTGAAAAGAAATGTAAGTGTTACAAAATGGCTAACACTCGAGAAATGTTCCGAGGATAATTAATTATTGGACACAAACATGTTGAGTTTTGTAAATCTATGAGAGAAACAGGTAACGGGCGTTGAAAATTTTTTAACCAGATGATTTACCGACGAATGTTATTTTTTCTCTTCGCTGATACAACCCCCCTAAATAGTTCGGTGTTTGTTTAAGGAAAAGAACCTTTAGTATTTCTTTAAGAAAACGTAAAATTTTAAAAAATAGTCTCGATTTTCGAAAAAATGTCGAAATCAAAAATTTAAGAGTCGAAATTTCCAAAAGGGGAGATTTTAAAAAAAGTCGAAAATTTAAAAAAGTAGACATTTAAAGGTCAAAAAAAGAAGTTACAAAATTAGTTGCAATTTTCAGAAAATGTTAAAATTTTGAAAAAATCGAACAGTTTGAAAGTCGAAATTTTTAAAAAAGTTAAAATTTTGAGAAAATCGAAAATTTCGAAATCAAAATTTTCTAAAAGAATCTCAATTTTGTAAAATGTTAAAATTTTTATAGAAAATTTAAAATTCCAAAAAGTTAATGTTTAAAAAAAATTGGGTAGTTATGGGGACTGCCGACAGTAGTGAAAACTTAAAATTATGATACAAGTTTCAAGATATATCAAAAAAATTCTTTTTCCAAACTTTCAGCGCTTTCTCTCAGTTCAGGAGGAGAATTTTTTCTTTTTTTATATGTTTTCATTTCAATCCCCCTTTCCCCCAATTTTTCTGGTTCATATTTTCATTTTGCCCCCCATCCATTTTTTATATATATATTTTGCCCCCCTTCCCCCTCCAAATTTGTTAGAATATTTTTATTTTGCCCCACCCTCCCATTTTTTTTATATGCCCCCAATTTTCTTTTTTTTTATTTAGATTAATTTTCAAAATTTCAACTTTTCGGAAAAATAATTAGAAAATTTCTTTATTTTATCAAAATCTTTGAATTTTTCAAAAAGGTCGACTTTTAAAAGTATCTTTTCGAAATTTTGACATTATTTTACAAAAGTTTGATTTTTTTTAAGATCTTGTTTCCATGAAAATTTCGAAAAATTTCGAAGTTTAGTCATTTTTCAAAATTTTGACTCTCAAAGATTTTCACTTGCTCATTTCGCTTTTATCTGAAAATATTGACTATTTTGGAATTTTTGAAACTAGAGAATTTCTACTTTTTTTGAAATTTTGACTTTTTTTGAAATTTTTCAAAATGTCTACTTTTTTAAAGATTTGGAATGTTTTTGAAAGGTATATTTATATTTATAACTTAAACATTTCAAATAATGTTGAAGAAATCGACATTATTTGAAAATTTTGATTTTTTTAAATAGATCCTTTTTTAAAATATTTACTTTTTTGAAAGTTTTCACTTTTAACATTTTTATTTTTTTTTAATCAGATTTTCTTTGAAAACCGACATTTTTATGTAACATACTTAAATCCCCATTTTAGAAAATTTTAAAAATAATGCGAGTTCATAAAATTCCAAATTTTTGGAAAAATTGAAATTTTAGTCAAAATGTTCAAAAAAACTTAAAATGTTGAATAAATTCGCATGTTTTGAAAAATGGAGAAATTTTCATAAAAAGTAAACATTTTCAAAAAATCAAAATTTCACAAATATTGAGTTTTAGAAAAAATTCGTATTTGTTATTATTATTTTGAAAAAATAACAATTTCCTGAAAAATTTAGTCACTCTTATATGTTTTCATTTCAACCCCCCTTCCCCCCATTTTTCTTGTTCATATTTTCATTTTGCCCCCCCCAACCCCCCCAATTAATTTTTTATATAGCCCCTAATTTTCTTTTTTTATTTAATATTTTCTTTTTGCTTCCCCTATTTTTCTTTTTTGTATATTTTCATTTTGCCTTTCCCCCAATGTTTTCCCTATTTTCCCTAGTCTCTTAGCGCACCTAAAGAAGTTTCACTTCAAAAAAATCAAAACATGCAAATTTTGCATTATTAGAAAATTTGAGTATTTCAAAAATGGCGACATTTAAGACATAAATTTTTTTTAAAGGCTAAGTTTGAAAAGTAGTATTTTTTGAAAAAGTCGGAATTTTGGAAAATGTTTAAATTTTTGTAGAACATCAAAATTTCCAAAAAAGCTAAGATTTAAAAAAAAATCAAAAAAATGGCAATTTTGCATTAAAAAAAATTGAGTATTTCAAGTAAAGAGAATGGTAAAAACATATTCTAATTGAAATACAAACCTTGTCCCCTGAAACCAAAAAAGATTCAAAAACACAACAAAGGTTTCGACAGCCAAGCTATTATCTTCAGAGGTGCCTCTCTCAGAAGTCGATAGCTTGGCTGTCGAAACGCGTTAAAGCAACCTTTGTTGTGTTTTTTCAGGGGTCAAGATTTGTATTTCAGTTTTTGAAGATAACCAAGGCCTAGTCCGTTCCACCAAAAATAATTCTATTTTTTTTAAAAGTTGATATTTTCATAAATAGGCTTTAATTTTAAAAATAGTCAAATTTTGACAAAATATCGAAATTAAAAAAAAATGAAGAATTGTTATTCAACTTTTTAAAAAGGCCGAATTTTCGAAAAGTTAATTTACTGAAGAAAAGTGAAAATTATGAAAAGTCGAATTTTTTCTTAAAAATCCGAGGTTTTGGATAGGCAAAAATCAAACGTTTCTTTTTTAATTTGTAATTTTTCATTGAAAATCTTAGAATTAAAAAATAAATAGAAAAAAATTTCAATATTTTCATAGAGATTTTTTTTAAAAAGTCGTATTAAATAAACGAATATCAACATTTTGAATAGTCGAAAATCTGAAAAATACAAAATTTTTAAAAAGAAATTGAAAAATCCATATTTTTAAAAGAAAATTTGGAATTTTGAAAAATTCGAAAATTTTTAAGTCGTAATTTTCAGTCTTAGTTTTGAAAAATGAGGAAAATTTCATAAAAACTTTAAATTTTCAATAATAAAGTCATAATATTGAAAAAACCTGTCAACATTTTAAAAAATTAGACTTTTTAAAAAGTTCGATATTTTTAAAAAAGTTGAAATTTTGAAAAGTGTCTAGATATAAAAAAATTCTTTAAAAAAGTCGACATGTTCAAAAATAAACGAAATTTTTTAAGAAATCAAAATTTGTTCAAAATAGCGCAACTTTTGAAAATTCAACAACAGAGTCGAATTTTTGAAAGATGACAAAATTTTCGTAGAAGGTTTAAATTTTCAAAAATAAAATTAGGCTTTTTAAGTCATAATTTAAAAAAAATGTCAAAGTTTGAAAAGTCGAAATTTAGAAAAAAAATTCAACATTAAGAATTTTTTAAAAGTTGAAATTTTGAAAAATAGCACAGGAACAACCATAAAAGGAATCCAGAATGAACAGGCAACTAGCCTTACTAAAGAAGAAGAAAAAGTCAATTTACCAAAGAAAAGCCAAAATTATCAAAAATTTTGAAATAAAAAAAATCGAAATGTTGGATAGCTAAAATTTTGATTAAAAAATCGAATATTTTTATTAAATTCAATATTCCTGATTTGAAATTTTTGAACAAAAAAGCTAAAAAATTGTCATAAAGAGACTTTCAAAAAAAATCTAAATTACGGAAAGGAATGTCGACATTTTGAACAAAATGGACATTTTGAATAAAATTGAAATTTGGTAAAATAGACGATATTTAAAAAAAATTAAAATTTCCAAAAAAAAGTCGCAAATTTTTAAAAGTCGAATTTTTTATGAAAAGTTAAAATTTTGAAAAGGTCGAAAATTTTGAAGTCATAATTTTCAAACAAGTCGAAATTTTAAAAAATATCAAAATGTTCGGAGAAGGTTTCTTTAAATTCTTAGAAAAGTCATAATTTGAAAAAAAAAAGTCAAAGTTTGAAAAGTTAAGATTTAAAATAAAAATTCAACATGAAGAATTTTTAAAAAAGTTGAAATTTTGAAAAATAGTTATAGAAACAACAATAAGAGGAATCCAGAATCAAAGAGGCAACTAGCCTTACTAAAGAAGAAGAAAAAGATAATCTAAAACTTCAAAAATAGTCAACATTTTGTAAAATGTTGAGATTTAGATAAAATTAAGAAATTTTCAATCGAGCCGAAATTTTCGATTGGTCAATTTACTGAAGAAAAGCCAAAATTATCAAACATTTTAAAATAAAAAAAAATCGAAATGTTGGATAGCTAAAATTTTGAAGAGAAAAGATCGAATATTTTTTTTAAATTCAATATTTCTGATTGGAAATTTTAGAAAAAAATAGCTGAAAAATCGTCCTGAAAAGACTTAAAAAAATCTAAATTAAGTAAAGGAATGTGGACATTTTGAACAAAGTCGACATTTTGAACAAAGTCGACATTTTCAATAAAATCGAAATTTTGAAAAATAGACGGTATTTAAAAGAAAAGAAAATTTCGAAAAAAAGTCGCAAATTTTTAAAAGTCGAAATCTTTAAAAAGTTAAAATTTTGAAAAGGTTGAAAATTTTTAATTTTCAAACAAGTCGAAATTTTAAAAAATGTCAAAATTTTCATAGAAAGTTGAAATTTTCAAAAATAAAATTAAGAGCACATTTTCAAAAAAAAAAAAATAACATTTTTAGAATAATGAAAATTTTGAACAATACTCTCAAATTTCAAACATATTTGAAAAAATGTTAATTTAAGCCGATTTTTAAATCTAGTCAAAATTGCCGAAATCTTGAAATGAATTGAATTGAAGGAAAGCCAAATGTATCAAACAGTCGAAATTTTCAAAAAAAAGACGACATTTTGAAAAGTTCTCATTTTGGAAAAAGTCGAAGTATTGAATTGTTAAAATTTTGAAACGACAGTCGAATATTTTTCAAAAAAGTCGACATTTTCCATAAATTACAAATTTTAAAAATTATCGAAATTTTTGGAAAAAAACCAAATTTTCAAATAAAAGTTCAGATTCAAAAAAAGACATTTTCAAAAAAATTCGAAGGTTTGCGAAAAGTCAAATTATGAAAAATAATTGAAATTTTGAAAAATAAGTAGTAGAAATTTTTAGGAATCAAAATGTATAAAAAGTTTCAAAAAATTCTTAAATTTTAATGTTGACTTTTCAACATTTTGAGTTTTTAAAATTTCAGAACAACTCAGAATTTACTCGTATAATAATAATAATGTTGAATTTCAGATGTCTGTACCACTGGAACTCTTGCATGACGCACCGGTGCGTAATCAGCACTAAAGTTTTAAACACGAGATTTCACATAAAACATAAAAAATTTTGAATGTAAAATCGAAGTTTCCAAAAAAAAAAATCCAACATTTTGCAGTTAAATTTGTCTTGAAAAAGAAACTTTAATAAAATAAACTTTTTTTGAAATTTTAACTCTGCATTTCGAGAAATGTTTCACAAACATTCGAAATTTATTTAAAAATGAATACGCCTTGAATTAAACGAAAATAGGCAGTCTTGGTAACTGCCGACAGAAGTGAAAACTTAAAACCAACCGTCTCCAATATAAACAGTTATTGTAACTGGTGATAGTGACGCGTGATGGTAATGCGAAACCATAAATTGACCCCCTATTCAAAATTGCTCAACGCGCTTAAAATTTCACTTCAAAAAAAATCTGCTCCAAAGGACACCTTGACTACTAAACTACTAAAACGAAGTTAAAATATAAAATATAAAAATGAATAAAGTACAAAGTTTTTTTTTTGTTTCAGGATGGCTTTACACCCCTTGCTGTGGCAATGCAACAAGGACATGATAAAGTGGTGGCGGTCTTATTAGAAAACGATACCAGGGGAAAAGTGAGATTGCCGGCGCTTCATATAGCGGCGAAAAAAGATGACGTTAAAGCAGCTGCTCTGTTGTTACAGGTATGAATTGGGTTACAAGAATCAGTGGAGTGAAATTTTATACCGCAGCGGTAATTAATTATACCACCAGCGAGATGCGTATTTTCTTTGTTTTATTGTTGCGGGCTCTTCCAGCTTCCAGGATATTGTGCGCCAACGGAGGACGAAAGTCGTCGAATCTGACTGATTTCGATCTCTCCCCCAGTCAAGAGAATCGCGATACAGAAACGTAGCTTGCGTAGTGGGAGACTGGGAGAGAGATACATTTACCGGTCGGTCAACTACTGCCAGCTAGACAGCGGTTCTCAAACATTCACTGCCGCTTGACCTGTTCACGATTTCTTTAACTTAACGAATTTTAACAGACGTCAAATTGTAGTTATGGTACTTCCAATCCGATATACAGTTATGCAGATGACAGTAGCTTCGTGTCATCTTTTTTTCCGACAAGCCTTTATCCATCGCTGCTTCAGTTCGACTAAGGCAGGGTCGGCAAACTGCGGCTCGCGAGCCGCATGAGGCTCTTTTAAAAGAAAATTGCGGTTCTTTAAATTCCCCTAAAAAATAAATAAAAAAAAAGCTAGAGTGCACAGACACGCAGAAAATGAGTACTAATTAAACAAGTGACCTACAAGTGACCAAAAATACTTTTCTAGAAATTTTGACGTTTTCTTAAATTTTGACAAAGAAGTTATGATTTCAAAAATTATTTTTCCGAAATTTTTGATTGATTTGTATTAACATTTTGTAAAAACAGATGAAATTTGAAATTTCTAGTAAAAGACCAATTTGGGGAGTCGAAATTTTCAAAAAAATATTTTTCCCATGAAATTTCGTGAAAAAAACCTTTGTGAAAAAAAACTAAATTTACAGAAACAGGAATATCACAGATCGAAATAAAAGTTGAAATTTCCAGAAAAAGCCGAATTTTGAGAAAGGAAGAGATTTCTAAAAAATTGGGAAAAAGAACGAGACTTCGAGAAAATTGAGAAAAAGGAGGAGATTACGAAAAAACTGAAAAAGAAGAGATTTCGAAAGAAAATGAATTTTATCAAAAGTTCTCAAAAAAGGTAAAAGTTTAGAAAAAAAAAACGTCGAATTTCGATAATAGATTGAAACCCAGAACAATTTAAAAACCTGCAAGTTTTAGACAAATTTAAATTATTTGAGAAATTGTAAAATATCAAAAAGAGAAATTGTAAAAATAAACTGGAAGCTTAAAAAAGTTGTCGAACTTCCAAGAAGTCGAAGTTTTTCAGAGAGAAGACAAAGGTTAAGTTTTAGTAAAAATGTCAAGAAAAAGTCAAAAGTTTAAGAAAAGATCGAAATTTCGACAAAAAATTTTCAATTTTACAAAGAAATTTAAATTTTAAGAGTAAATTTGAAATTTCAAGAACAAAATGATTAAAAAAAGACGGCTTTTCTGATGCATTCGAATTTTGAGAACATTGGTAAAATAATTTCGAAAGAAAAGAGAATGTCGATAAAACTTCGAATTTCGAGACAAGTATTGAATTTTAAAAGAAGATGAAAATTTCACAGTTTGTAGAAACAATAAAATGTCGAATTTTAAAAGTCGAAATTTCCAAAAAAAAACCCGCATTTTGCGAAACAAGTCCAAATTTGTAGAAAATAGATAAACGTTTAAATGTTTAGTAAAAGTCAATATTTGGGCAAAATGGCCATATTTAGAAGAAGGACAAATTTTAAAAAGAATATAAAAATTTTGAGAGAAGTGTTGAAGTTTTGAAAGTCAAAATTTCCCAGAGAAAGTTAAATTTTGAGAATAAGTTAAACATCTTGAAAATATGTAGATAAATTTCGTCGAAAAACCACAGTTTGTAGAAACAATAAAATGTCGAATTTTAAAAGTCGAAAAAAAAGTTAAATGTTTAGTGAAAGTCAATATTTGGGCAAAATGGCCAAATTTGGAAAAAGGATGAATTGTAAAAAGAATATAAAAATTTCGAGAAAAGTTTTGAAGTGATGAAGGTCAAAATTTCCCAAAGAGAGTCAAATTTTGAGATTCAAGTCAAATATTTTGAAAATATGTAGATAAATTTTGTTGGAAAAAATCGCAGTTTGCAGAAATAATAATATGTCGAATTTGAAAAGTCGAAATTTCGAAAGAAAAAAAAAACGAATTTCGCGAAACAAGTCCAAATTTGTAGAAAATAAGTAAAAGTTTAAATGTTTGGTAAAAGTCAAGACGAATTTTAAAATGAATGAAGAAAGTGCTAGAATAAAGCCGCAATTTAGAACAAAGTCGAAAAAATGTAAGTGAAGTTTGAGAATAGATCTAAATTTCAACAAACAAAAAAACTTTCAAAAAATGGTCGAAATCTTCAAAAACTATTTTACTTCACATCTCGAATTACTTTAAATTTTTATTTTATTTTATTAAAAAATCGACATAAAATGAATTTTTGAGAAAGAAGTCGAGTCTTCCAGTAAGTTGAATTAGAAAAATAAACGTTTTCACAAATTGTCGAATTTTGATAAGAAAGGAAGATTTGGGGTAAAAGACTAATTTTGGGAGCAAAGTAGATATTAAGAAAGGATACTGATATGGAAAAGAGTTAAAAAAGTCGACATTGCGAGAAGAAAAAAGGCAAATTTTGAAGGAAAGGTATAAATTTTAAGAAATAAAATGTCTTTTGGGCTGAATATATTTTCGTTTGACTACATAAGCCAGAGTGGTCCCTTTCTGTCCGATATTTTGTCTGATTTATCTGATTTAAATTTGAAATAAAATGTCAAATCAAAAATAAAAATTTGTGGCTCTTTGAAATTCACGAAATCAATTGTTATATTGCGGCTAGCTCTTCCGGTTTAAAAGTTTGCCGACCCCTGGACTGAGGTAACAGCAGATACAGATGATTAATCGGGATCTCGAAATCTTTCTGGAATGGAGTAAGAAAAATCTGGCCGACTTCAAGGCTTCAAAAACTCAGGGCGCGGTTTTCTCTAAGAAAACATCAAGCGATAATGCACAAACATTCTAATGAACGGTACAATCCTCCCCGTCTATCCTAGGAGTGAATACGAGCACTAACTTATCTTGGGACGATCATGAGTGCGCCATTGCCAAGTCCGCCTTTGAGAAACTAGGCTTTTTTTCGAGCTAAAAAGTACTTCACATCTCATCAGCTACTAACACTACACAAAGCTCAAGTTAGGCCACCAGTAGAATACTGTTCTCATGTTTGGAGTTGAGCCCCAAAGCACACTTTAGCTCTCTTAGATTTAATTCAAAGCAGAGCGATTTGCCTAATTGATGACGAGAGTCGGACCGATTCTCTCGAAACACTAGAGGCGTATGGCTGGTGACTTGTCTCTTTTCTACAAGGGCTATCATGGAAGATGCTCACATGGACTAGTAGAATTGATCCCCCCAAGGGCAAGATTGTTGAGGCATACGAGACAATTGAGACATCAAATTCGGTCCAGCTTGACACAGTGAGGACTTCTCTCTATGGAGACTTTTTTCTATAGAACTTCCATGCTATGGAACTCGTTACCAAAAGGATTCCCCAAAAATTACAACCCATCCTTGTTTAAGAAGGTGGTTCATCGCCATCTATCCTTGTTTCCGCTTCTTACTCGCAGTGCTTTGAAGGCATAATGGAATTACCCTTAGCGAGTAGATTAAACCGAAAAATGTACTTAATATGAATTTATTTTGAATCTTTCTACGAATTATGAAGTAACTGATTTGATGTATTTGCCATATCAACTAGTTTACATTGTCTAATTCCGTTGGATTCTTTCAGAATGAACACAATCCAGACGTCACTTCCAAAAGCGGTTTTACACCTCTGCATATCGCGGCTCATTACGGGAACGACAAAGTGGCGTCTCTTTTGTATGAAAAAGGGGCGGACGTCAATTACACCGCTAAACACAATATTACTCCTCTACATGTAGCCAGCAAATGGGGGAAAATGAATATGGTTTCGTTGTTGGTGGCCAAAGGTGCTGATATACAGGCGAAAACGAGAGATGGGCTAACACCTCTGCATTGCGCTGCTAGATCTGGCCACGACCAAGTTGTGGATATGCTTTTGGAGAACGGAGCCCCAATGCACGCGAAAACTAAGGTGAGTTTTTTTGCTTTGGTTCCAAATGCAAAATGTCATCGACATTAACCAGTTTCCATCTCTTCCATTCGTACAACCTAATTTTTTTACTTAATTTTCAATATTTCCAAAAAAGATTAATCTTTCATATCCGGGACACGTCTTGTAGATGCATAAATTATAATTATCTAGAACTGGAGTGGGCAACTTTTTTCGTGAACAAACCAAGTAAATTGTTCGCATTATGAAATAGGCCGGATCAAAACTCGTCGATAAAACCAAAAATGGGAGTTGTTCTAGAAACGATTTTTATATCAGAATTCATCTTTTTTGAAACTTTAATTTTCTTTCGAAGTTTATCTTTTTTTAATTTTATTCTCAGAAGTTAAAATTCTTTTTAAATGCAGCCTTTTTTTAAACCTGACTTTCTCTTAGACTTTTTCCACATTTTTCTAAATTTGGACTTTTTCTCGAAATGTTGATTGTTTGTTAACATTTTGATTTTCGTTTTAAAATTTGAATTTATTTCAAAGATTTCATATTTCTGAAAATTACCATTTTTGAAAATTTCGTTTTCTTTCTTAAATTTCACCATTCTTTTAAAATTTCGTTATTTTTCTCAAAATTGTTTGTAACAAAATGTGTGCAAACGACTTTTTTCTCGAAATTCGCCTTTTCATCGACAAGTAGATTTTTATTCAAAATTTTTTAATTTTTTTTTATTATTACTATGGGGTCGGTCATTCCTGCAACACTGAAGCTATCGCTTATTGTGCCCCCCCCCCCCCATCCCCATGATTATCTCATAATAGGCCCGTTCTTTTGAAAAATTCCAGAGCCTCCTTTATGGGTGTCTCCACTTTTGTCTTTGGTTCAGTCAGAGCATTCCCAAAGCTGGAATGTCTATCCCTTGCCAGAGCCGGACATTCGCATAATATGAGTAAAGGAGTCTCTTCTTACTCTTCACACATTCTACAAGTAGAATTTTCTTTTACGCCAATTGTTATAAGATGTTTCATTAGGGCACAGTGTCCCGTAAATAGTCCAACTGTCCACCTGAGCTGATTTTTGCTTAACTGTAATGGTTCTTTGGCTCTATTTTCTGATGGTCCGTCAATGAACTTCCGCGATTGCCTCAGACCGTTGACACCCCTCCAGTGAGTGCTGCGTTCTTTTCTTAGTAGTTCCTTTATTACCTCTTTTGCTGCTTTGTAGGCAAGCGGACAAGTAGGCTCCGGCCCTACTAGAGGAAACTCGGCTCCCCTTTTGGCTAGAAGGTCTGCTCTTTCATTTCCTTCAATTCCCCGATGGGCCTCAACCCATCGAAGTATAACTGTATTGTGCTGTGCCAAGTTTTTTAGCTTATCAACACAACTTTGACAGTGCTAGAGCTTATTTCATAAGCTCTCAGCGCTTTTAGTGTTGCTTGGCTGTCGCTGTAGATCACGATTCTCTTATTTTTACAAGACCTCTTGATCATTGCTTCAGCACAGGCTGTAATTGCAGTAACTTCTGCCTGAAATACGGTTGCCAAAGATCCCAGGTTTATGTAAAATTCATTCCCTGGTTCTTTGCTGGTTATTCCCGCGCCAGTACTTATCTTTGTTTTGGATCCATCTGTGAACCAGATTGATTCATTCTTTTTTTTTTGGTTCTACTAACTGAACTCCCCTTTCCGGTATTACTACCTGGTAGGGTTTGTGAAGTTGGGATGCTCTTTGTTCTGTCCGATGGCATACTTAGCGTATGGTTCGCACAGATCCACTTGAATATTTCTGTATGGGATGTTGATCTAGGTGATTCCATTCCATACCCATTTGTTTTTAGCCTGTAGGCTGCTGACAGGGCCTCCGCCTCCACCACCAGATGAAGTGGAGGCAGACCTAGCAGTGCTTCCATGACTGCAGTGGGCGTTGTTTGCATCACCCCTGTTGTTCCTAAGCAAGCTAACCTTTGTACCTTGCTTAGTCTGATAACACTTTCCTTTTTTCTGGCTTTATGCCACCAGATTAAAGAACCGTATGTTACTATGGGTACTACAACCTTGGAATATATCAATGGACCATCGCTGGTCCTGAGTCCCCATTGTTTTCCTATCATGCCTCTACAGGCCCATAGGGCCTTAGTAGCTTTGGCAGTAACTTTTTCCACGTGAACACCGTAGCTGAGTTTGGTATCTAAGGTAAGTCCCAAATATTTAACTTCCTTACTCAGCGGAATTTCTTGTCCTCCTAAACTAGGCCTCTTTAAGTCATTAAGATTCCTTTTTTTAGTGAATGCGACTATCGTGGTTTTCGCAGGGTTCACTGTTAGTCGATCTGCTGAACACCACCTTTCTGTAATATTCAGTGCCCGTTGCATTAATGCTGATACGGGCCCTGGAAATTTACCTCTAATTAATAAGGTTAGGTCATCTGCGTATCCTTGCGCATAAAATCCTTCTAATTCTAGTACCCTTAGCAGATCATCCGCCACAAGGCTCCACAGAAGTGATGACAATACCCCACCCAGCCCCGGGCTGCAGATACCGCTATCGATATGTTGCCCAGTGATGTTGTTATTCTCCTGCTTTGGAGCATAAAGTCTATCCAGCGAGTTACCGCCGGATTGACTCCATGCCTTTCTACAGCTCTTTTGATAGATGCTTATGACGTATTGTCAAACGCACCTTCAATGTCTAAGAAGGCTCCAAAGGCAATTTCCTTGCTTATGAGAGCTTCCCCGATCCTGCGTGTGAGTTAATGCAGACTTAAGTAGCAAGATTTACCTGCTTGGTAGGCGTATTGATGTCGATGCAAGAGGAAACACCTCATCACATCGTCTCTAATATACCTATCGACATTCCATTGTCTTGAGCATAAATGATGTCAAGCTGCCTGAAAGACTTTGCCTGAGCGTACGAATTTCGCCCTGGTTTGGGTATAAAAGCCAGTCTCGTCATTCTCCAGTCCTGAGGCACGTATCCTGTGGCCACATAGGCTCTGAATATTGTGCACAAGGGTGACGCTAGTGCTTCAACTCCTTGTTGTAACATTATTGGTAATACTCCGTCTGGGCCTGGTGATTTATATGGTTTGAAACTGTTTATCGCCCATATAATTCTGGTTATGTCAAATAGTTTATTTGCTATTCTCCAGCTTTGACTTGATCCCCGATTTTGCGGTAAATCGGTGTCTTGGCTGTCTTGTTGTGCAGGAAGGGGTGAGCATCCCGGGAAGTGCGCCTGAAGTAAAACCCTCAGGGTCCCCTCCTCGGAATGCGTCTATTCTCCCTGTGGTGTTTGCAAAGATCCCAGTATATTCTGGTTGTTCTTTTGCAATGCCTTCTGGAGTCTAGCACATTCTGGGGATTTTTCGATCCCCTCACCGTATTTCCTCCAGGAATTTTCTTTTGCCTTTTTAATGGCACTTACATATTCTCGTCTTGAGGTTTTATATTCCTCCCAACGTCCGGTCTTTTTTGCTCGATTAAATTTCTTACGTATTTCTGCCCTTAGACGAGAAAGTTCGGGATTCCACCATACGATCTCCCGCTTGACCTTCCTCGTCTTCATTGGGCAATTTTCTTCGTAGGCTGTTTTGATGGCGGTGTTGATTACATCGCACATCATTTCAATGTCTACTGGGGTTTTTGGCCTAGTCGGACAGTATTCCAGTCCCTGTTTTAGTCTCACTTGATAGTTGTCCCAATTACAGGTTCTAGGATTTCTGTACGACTCAGCCCCCCCCCCTGTGGCAGAGCTATCCCGAAACTTATGTACCTATGGTCCGAGAGTGATGGTTTATTTAAGACTTTCCAATAACTTATTAGATTGCACGCGTTTTGTGTGCCAACTCTTATATCTATTACCTTTTTCCTGTTTTGATTGAGAAAGGTCGGTTCTGTGCCCCGATTTGCTACTTGTAGGTTATTGCTAATAATAAATTCTAAAAGTGACTCACCTCTCCTGTTTGTTCCTGTTCTCCCCCAGACGATGTGGTGCGCGTTGGAATCACAACAGAGCACTAATTGTGTGTTTTCTTCCGCGCATTTCTGCACCAGTGTTCTTATCTCCATTGTGGATGGTTGTGCTTGTTTGTGATATGGAAAGTAGGCTGATCCCATCACAAGGTCTCGGTTTTGCCCTTCCATGTTTGTTGTCATCTTTACTACCACTAGGTCCTTGCACTGAGTTTCCATAGAGGTAGTACTGAAATTCCTCTCTTTGTTAGTATGCAAGCTCGTGGATGGTCTGATGACGGGCTGATTAAAGCCCAGTCACCTCCCATCCGCAGTCCTCTGATCTGGCCCCTAGAAATCCATGGTTCTTGTATCAGTACAATATCTATTTTGTTCATACGTACATATCTCTGTAGGACAGATGTAGCTGCCTTACAGTGGTGTAGAGTTATCTGTAGTACTTTGAATTCACCTACCTTAATTTTGGGGGGTTTCCCCTGTCGAGGTTGATGCTGTAGGTTCCTCTTCAGCTCCTTCTTTATCAATCTCCATCTCTTCAGGTTTCTCTTGCTCCCCTGGCTTCTTCCTCCCCATCAACCTGAAGATCGCCTGAGAAAGATTGAAGTAGGGTCTGCATTGTAGTTCCTGAATTTTCTCCCATGAACTTTCGTCCATGAGAAGAATTAGTTGTTGCCCTTTGCTGTTGGGTTTTCTGTCCAACACCGTCCATGTGTCTGTATGAAGTCCAGCATTTTGGTACGCTAGCATCTTGAGGATCGTTTTTGGCTCCGAAATCCACCCCAAGTTTTTTCAAGTACGACTTTATTCCCAATATTGGCACTTTTTTAACGCAACTTTCTCTGGAAAATGGCTTTTTTAAAGTTCCGTATTTTTATAACATTTTAGAGGTTTGTCTTTTCTAAAATCAACCTTTTTTTAAATTGGTCCTTGGGGATTTCAACGGATTTTTAGAATTCGTCCCTTTTTCAAAATTTCTACTTTATTCCCAAAATTTGAATTTTCCCCACAAATTATTTTTTTAATGGAAAATGCGACTCAGGTATTATTCACAATGTTGGCCTTTTACTAAAAAAAAAATCGACTTATTTCAAATTTCTCTTTTTGTTGACAATTTTCGCAAAGTTTCTTCTCACAGTTTTTCATTTCAAAATTTGACATATTCTATCTCGAATTTTCGATGTTTCTTCCTGTAAATTTGTTTTTTTTTTTTCGAAATTTTGTCTTCTTTTCCTGGATCTCTGATCCAAATCTTATTAAAAAATTTAACTCGAAATTTCTACTCATTTATCCTCAACATAACCATTTGTTTCTTCAAATTTTGACTTTTGCCTCGAAATTCGTCTTTTATCGAAATTTCGGTTTTTTTTCAAAGTTTGTCCTATTTTCACAGGAACTATTCTCAAAATTTGACTTTCTGTGTGACATACATTTTACAGAGTTCTCTCTTTTTCTAGAAATTTGAGTTTTTCCCTCAATTCGATTTTTTTAATTGGTCTGTTTCTCGAAATTTTAATTAATACTCAAAATTCAAAGCTTTCACCTCATTCCCAAAACTTTTTTTCCAACGTTTGTTTTTATAAGGGAATCTGATTATTTTCCCCAAAGCTTTGATCCATTATTCGTTATTTTATCTTTGGTGTTTTTTTTCTTTTAATTCCTTTTATTAAAGTTTGGTTTTTTCTGGGAACTCTTATTCCCAAATCAGACATTTTCTGTTTCAAGAAATTTCGATTCGAAACTCGTCATTTTTCAAAATTTCGACTGTTCCTTCTTGAAATTAGTTCCAAAGTGTAAGAATTTCTACATAAATTTTCACTTTTATTCCAAAATTTACCTTTTTGTATTTGTAAAAATTTCTTTTTTTTTGAAATTTTTTTTTCATCATCGACTTTTGTTCTCAATGTTTATCTATTTTTTTAGGTTCAACTTTATTCTCAAAATTCGATTTTTTTTCCAAATTTGACTACCTGAGAAAATTCATCTGTTTTAAAGCTGGTCTTTTCTGAAAATTTCTAGATTTTTTGTAAATTCGACATTTTTTAAATTGATCTTTTCCTCGATTTCTTTTTTTTTCAAAGTTTCGACTTCTGCCCAAAAATTCGACTTTTTTTCTCAAAATTTCTTTTTCTATTGGAAAATACCAGGTCCTTGGTCTTTTTCTTGAATTTTCGATTTTTTTTTTAACATTTCGACTTCTTCCCAAAATTTGACTTCTTCCCAAAATTCGGCTTCGTTTCTTAAAATTTCACATTTTATTGGCAAAATCCTCAAACATTAGCTTTTTTTAAAATATCTATTTCTTTTTTAATATTTCACAAAGCTTGGCTTTTTCTGGAACGTTTATGTTAAAATTCACCATTTTTACTTCTCGATATTCCAATTTTTTCCTCGAAATTCGTCTTTTTACCCAAGTTTCACTATTTTTTTCTCAAAATCAAGTCAAAACTTGATAAAGAAACGTAAAAATTTATTTCGAAAATTTCTAGATTTTTTCTCAATTCGATTATTTTTAAATTGATCTTTTTCTCAAATTCTCGAAGCCTTCCAAAATTTCGACTTTCCCCAAAATTCGACCTTTCTTTTTTCAAAATTTTAGTTTCTATTAGAAAAATCCGTGTCTCTCAAAGAGTTTACCTCAAATATAGACCTTTTTTAGAATTTCTATTTCTTAATATTTTTTAAAGCTTGGCTTTTTATGTTATGTTAAAATTCGCCATTATGTGCTTCTCAAAGTTGCAATTTTTTTCCTCGAAATCTCGAATGTTTTTTCAAAATTAACCTTTTATATTTCTGCAAAATTCGACTTTTTTCTGGAGATCGTCTTTATATTTAAATTTCAACAGTTTTTTGTCAATAATCCTTCTTTTTTAAAGTCCGTTTTCTTTGAAAATAAAGTTATTTCGTTTGAATTTTATTTTTTCTAAATTGGGCTTTTTCTCGAAATTTTTAAGTTTCAGATTATTTTCAAAATTTATCTTTTTCTTCAAAATTTCAACTTTATATCCAAAGTTTTTTCTCAAAAGCTGACTTTCTTTTGAAGAATTCACCTTTTTTTCTTAAAATGTTTTAAAAATTGAAATACAGAACTTGTCCCCCTGAAACCAAGAAATAATAACACCTTTCGACAGCCAAGCTATCATCAGAGAAATGGATGATAGCTTGAGTGTCGAAACGTGTTAGAGCAACCTTTGTTGTGTTTTTTAATCTTTCTTGGTTTCAGGGGACAAGTTCTGTATTTCTATTTTCGAAGATAACCAAGGACCAGTCCGTTCTACCCAACTTAAAATGTTTTCTCAAAATTGATTTTTTAGAAGTTGTCTTTTTTCTTTCCATTTTTTTCAAAGTTTAGCTTTTTCTGGAAGTGTTGACTTTTATCTCGAAATTCAACATTTACTGTTTCTCGAAATTTAGATGTTTTCCGATTTTTCTCTTTTTCCCCAAAATCACGTCGAAATTTTATTAAGTAGAGTAAAAATTTATTTCAAAATTTCGATTTTGGAAAATTTAACCTTTTATATCCACCTTTTCCTCGAGATTCGTCTCTATATTTAAATTTCAACATTTTTTTATCAATAATCGTTTTCGTTTTCTTTGAAAATTGAGTTATTTTGTTTGGAATTTTTTTGTTCGTGGGTTTTTTCTCGAAATTTCAATTTATTTTCAAAACTAATCTTTTTCTTAATGTTTTCTCAAAATTGCTTTTTTAGAAAGTGTCTTTTTTTCTTCCATTTTTATAAAAGTTTAGCTTTTTCTGGAAATGTTGACTTTTACCTCAAAATTCAACATTTTCTGTTTCTCAAAATTTCGATATTTTTCTGATTTTTTTTCTTTTGTTTTCGAAATGAAATTTTATTAAAAAAAGGTAATAATTTCGGAAAGAAGATTTATTAGGAACTATAACTGTTTTCTTGAACTTGCCAGTGTCGAAATTTAAGTAAAAAAGTAAAAACTGATGTCATTTTATCTAATTTTTGTCAGCATTTGTTTATTTTTCAAAATGATGCCAGCAATAATTTTGAAAAATCATTTTCTTTTGAAAGTTTGAAAAAAAATATTCTTGGAAATGTCAACTTTTTTGGTGATATTGAATAAAAATATTGAAAAAAAAGCTAATTTTTGAGAAGTCCTAAAAATGTTTAAAGAGTAAAATATTTCTCTAAATTTCACCTAATAACGTGTTATTTCGATTTTAGTCAGAAATTTTGAAGCTGAAAACATATTCTTGGAAATTTTAACTTTTTTGGTGATTTTGAATAAAAATATTGGAAAAAATGGAATTTTTGAGAAACTAAATATTTTTAAACGATAAAATATTTCCTTTAAATTTTACGTAACAATGCGTCATTTCCATTTTAATCAAAAACTTTAAAAAATCGAAAAAGGTTTAAGTCGAAATAATTTTGAATTTAACAAGTAAAATGTCTACATTTTATGGAAAAACCTACATCAAAATTTTGTGATAAACCTAGAAATTTCTAAGAGAAATGCATTTTCAAGCTCAAAAAACAAAATAGAAATTTCAAAATGTTCGGGGAATGGCAAAAACTGAAACTATTCAATTTAAAGAAAAGTTCAAAACTGAAAAAAATCTATATTAATGCATTGGGCAGCTCGAAAAATCCAAGATTTAATCTAAATGTTCATATTGATGTCTTTTAATTATTATTAAATATAATTTGTAAGTTATGTTTATTAATTGTTACTGACATTTCTTACTACAAGTAATTTGTTTGACTGATTTTTCTAAGTACATTATACATTACATATTACAGTTTTCTAAATATATTTTTAACGTTATATTTATTTGTTTATTTAGAATGGCTTAGCTCCTTTACACATGGCGGCTCAAGGAGAACATGTGGACGCAGCAAGAATTTTGCTTTATCACGGAGCTCCAGTGGACGAAGTCACAGTTGATTATCTGACAGCTCTACACGTGGCCGCCCACTGCGGTCATGTCAGAGTAGCCAAACTACTTTTAGACCGAGGTGCTGATCCCAACGCTAGAGCTCTAAATGGATTTACTCCACTTCACATAGCCTGCAAGAAGAATCGACTGAAAATGGTCGAGTTGCTCCTCAAACATGGTGCAAGTACGTACACAGTTTATATAATTTTTATATGTCGACGCATTATTGACATTAGTACATTTCTAGGTATAAGTGCAACAACAGAAAGTGGGTTAACCCCCTTACACGTTGCCAGTTTTATGGGGTGTATGAATATTGTGATCTATTTGTTACAACATGAGGCTAGTCCAGACATACCAACAGTACGGGGCGAAACTCCTCTACACTTGGCGGCAAGAGCTAACCAAACTGATATAATAAGAATTTTGCTAAGGAATGGTGCAATCGTTGACGCCAGAGCTAGAGAAGAACAAACACCTCTGCATGTCGCTTCTAGACTGGGCAACGTGGACATCGTGATGCTGCTTTTACAGCATGGTGCTCAACCTCAGGCGATTACGAAAGATATGTACACACCGTTGCACATTGCTGCCAAGGAAGGCCAAGAGGAGGTATAACCCCAACTAAACAACGTGAAATTCCCAAATTTTCTACTTTAAATTAAAATGTATTTGGTTGGGTAATAAGTAATGCTCGTTTTTTTTTTCTTGTTTGGGGTATTTTATGTTTAACTCTTGAATTATTAATAGGCTAATTAGCGATATATTTTTCATTGTTATTTATGACCTCCCAACGCCTAGCAAGTTCCTAGATACCTCTTCTGTCAAATCCCGTGGTTTTATCTCAAAAAACGCCTCCAACCAAGCTTTTGACTCTTACTGCCAGGCGTGTCTTTTAAGATTATATGTTACCATGTCAAATCTGCTTTTAGTCTGAAATTAATTCCTAGACACAAATAACCACCATCTTATTTTAAAAAAGTCAATTTATTAGGTATCATTATTGATACACGTGCCCTGGAGTTACGTATTGTCTTGTTCCACATGCCCCTCTCTGAAAAAAGTTTGGTATATGGTAAAGGGAAAAAATAAATCATAAATGAGTACATAAACTCTCACAAAATGTGTCTTTTCGGATAATAGAGATTTGAAAGATACGTGAGGCCTGTCTATCATATTCGATACACCTCACTCAAAGGGTTCATTCCTCGGTGTATCATAAATAATATACAAAGCAGCAAGAGTGTTCATTTGCTTATTGTGAAACCTTCTGGGAGCCATTCAATCCTTCACCACATCATTGCCATATATGATACAAATTCCCGAACAGATGAGTGATTTTAGCATTTCCCTTGTCCGTATTAAGAACGAAGAGGAGTAAGTGCCCAAAATGATCAATTTTATCAACTTGACATTCCATTTCAAAAGAATGAAAATTATAAATATTAAATTTACGAAGCAATTAAAATCACAATCTGATGCAAGCAATAATTACCCTTTTGAATAAAATGCATCATTTTGGCAATGATACAACTTTGCATGTGAAATGTTTAATTTAAATAAAACGGACATTGCTTGCTAACCCACCCAATACCCTTCAGTATCCACTGAGTTAAATTCTTCAATGCTTAATTTTAGGTTGCTTCAGTACTTCTGGAACACGGTGCTGATTTAACTGCCACTACCAAGAAGGGATTCACTCCGCTCCATTTAGCTTCTAAATATGGTCATCTGAACGTTGCGAGATTGTTGTTGCAAAGGGATGCTCCAGCTGATGCTCAAGGCAAAAATGGAGTCACTCCCCTTCATGTTGCCGCCCACTACGATCATCAACCAGTCGCTCTACTTTTGTTAGATAAAGGTGCTTCCCCTCACGCCACAGCCAAAAATGGGCATACTCCGCTACATATCGCTGCCAGAAAAAATCAGGTTAGTTATTGAGTATCAACTCTGCTTTGAATTTTATAAAAATTATGCAAAGGAGAACGGCCAAAGCGTGCTAAGCCTTTGGCGCACACCGACTCCACAATATAGAAGCATTGACAAGCTAAAAATCGGTGTAAACATTAACATTTACCAGGATTTTTTACGGTTGTGGAGTTCAACATTTAAATTTACATTAAACTTTCGATTTCTTTTTCAACAATTTCATTTTAGTCTTTCTTTCCTAAAATTTCGATGTTAGAATCGAAATTTATTGTTTCTAATAACCGAGAAATTTGGGTTTTTTTTAATAGATATTTTCGCTTAAAACTTGGAATATCTGGAAAAAAAATCGAAATTTCAAGGTTATATATATATAAATTTTAAATGTAAATCCGAAATTAAAAATGTTTTCATTTTCAATTCATTTTTCGAGCCAATATTTTGAAAAAAGACGAAATTTCAAAAAAGAAATTTAGGGAGAGACGAAAATTTCAAAAAAAGGCGAATTCTTCAGAAATGGAAATTGTCATAAAAAGACAACATTTGGAGAAAAAGTCGAAACCGTAAGTCAAGTAAATTTCAAAATAGGTCCAATTTTTTCAAAAAGAAGTAAAATTTACAAAAAAGGGTGAACTGTTGAGAAAAAGATAAAATTTTGAAAACACCTTGACATTTAAAAAAAAAGTGGAAATTTTAAAAAATGTCTATAAACTGCCAAAACACTGCGAGAAAATGTTAAAATGTTAAAAAAAGAACGAAATTTTCAAAATGGGAGTTTAAGAAAGGCTCGAAAATTAAAAAAAGTCGTTCAAAAAGCATCGCATTTAAAAAAAGTCAAATTTGCCACCAAAAAAATCGAAAATTTGAAAAAAAGCGAATTCTTTAAAATGTCAAAACATCAAGAAAGTTGAAATTTTGAAAAAAAAGTCGAAGGACTAAATTTTCGAAATGTTGAAACCAGTTAAAATTACCAAAAAAGTTGAAATGTAAAAAAAATCAAAAAAGTCGGGTCTCTCCAATCTTTCAAATAAAGTATAATCTTTTCAAGAAGCCGACATTTTCGAAATGGGTCGACATTTTCAAAAAAAAAATTTTTTTTAAATTTCGAAGTTTCTAAAAAGGCAAAATTTTGAGAAAAATTTAATACTTCAAATAAAACGAAATTTTCAGTCACATTTTTCCAAAAAAAAAAAGGAGCAAATTACAACAAAATCCATGTATTGACAAAAAATTTCCTACTTTGATAAAACGTCGAAACTAAAAAAACCGGAAAATTTGAAAAAAAAGATCTAAATTTTCAAACAAAAAATTTGGAAGATAAGATATTTTTAAATTGTAAAAAAAATCTTAACTTTCGAAAAAATTAAAATTTTGAAAAAAAAGCAAATATTTGTAAATTTTGAAAAGGGTCAAAATTTTTTTAAAATGTCAAAAATTTTAAAAATTGGCAATTTGAAAAAGTTCCAAAATAAATCGATAATTTTGAAAACAAAATCAAATTTGGAAAAATTGAGTATGAATTTTGAAAAAAGAACGAAGCTTTTAAAGGCCACAGATTTCAAAAAAAGTTAAAATTTTGGAAAAAGAAGCGAAAATTTGTAAAACAAGTCGAAATTTCAAACACAAAATTTGGAAAAATGTTGAAATTTTAATAAACATTCGAAATTTAAAAAGGATTATTAAAAAAGGTAAAAAATTTGAAAAAATAATCGAATATTTCAAAAAGGATTACATTTTGAAGAAATGTCGAGCTTCGAAAAAAATCGAAATTCGCAAAAAATTTTTAAAAACCTTAATCAGAAAAAACAGAAATATTTGAAAAATCGACCTTTATAAAGAAATTGCAAAATTTTGAAAAAATTTCAAGACTTTTAAACAAGTGAACATTTTGAAGGCAAATCTTTTAGAAAAAGTTAAAATCTTGAAAAAGTCGAAAATGTAAAAAAAGAATCGCAACTTGAAAAAGTCGAAAATGTAAAAAAAGAATCGCAACTTGAAAAAGTGTCGAAATTATGAATAAAGTTGAGTTTAAAAGAAATCGAAATTTTCGAGAAAATCTGAATTCTTCATAATTCATTCATAATGTTAAAAAAATGTAAAATTTCTCAAAAAAAGTTAAAAACAAGAAGTCAAAATTTTAATAAAAATAATATTTTGAAAGAAATCGGAACTTTTGGGCCCAATATTCTCAAAATAAGTAAACATTTTTAGATTTTGGAAGTAATGTAAATCTTAAAAAGGGTGAAATTTTGAAATATCATTTTCAAATGAACGAAATTTTCAAAACATAGGTTTAATTCTTCAGAAAAGTTGAAATTTCAAGAAAACGTTGATATTTTGATAAAAATAGTCAAAATTTCCAAACTGTTCGACATTTTCAAAACAGTCAAATTAAACAAAAATTGGAATTCACAAAAAAGTCCTAATTTCAAGAAAGTCACAGTTTTGAAAAATAGTGCAAATTTTTCAAGGGAAATTAAAAAAGTAGAATTTTTCAAAAAATCGAAGTTTTCAAAAAAACATCGAAGTTTAACTTTACAAAAAAAATCTGAATTTTAAAAAAAGTCGCGAAATCTTTAAATTCGATATTCTCAAAATGAGTAAAAATTTTAGAAAAATGTCGACATACTGAAGATCTTGAAAAAGTTGAAATTATTGAATAAGATTTTCAAAAAGACAAAACTTACAAAAAAAGAAAAGTTAAAATTTCGGGAAAAAACGAAATTCAGAAAAAAAGTCCAAATTTTCAAAAGTTGAAATTTTCAAGAAACAGCCAAAGTCAAATTTTTCAAAAAAAATTAGGATTTACACAAAAGCCGTGTAATTAAACAAAGAATTTTTGGAAAATGTTGATCTTTGAGGAAACTCGAAATTTTTAAAGAATCAAAATTAAGGAAAAAAATCAAGATTTTTAAAAAGTCAAAAAAAATCTACATGTTTAACAAGCTCAAAAAGTTCAAAATTTTTTGTTTATAAAAAGGCGACATTTTAAGAAAAACCGAAACCTCAAATAAATGAAATTTAAAAAAAAAGTTAATTTTAAAAAAAGGAAAGAATAGTCTTTACAAAAAATCGATGTGTTGAAAAAACATTGAAATTTTGAATATATGTCGGAATTGAAGAAAGTTCAAAAACGTTCAGAGAAAATAAAAATATTGAAAAAAGATCGAATCTTCAAAAATAAGACATTTTACAAAAGGATCAATATTTTTAAGTCATGTTTAAAAATTGTAAAATGTCTCAAAAAAACTTACAAAAACTCAAAATAACTTACAAAAACTCAAAATTTTTAAAGAAGTCGAAGTTTTTAAATTTAAGATTCTCAAAATAGGTAAAAATTTAGGGACGATGTCGAAATTTTCAAAATAGTGAAAACGAAACTTTAAAATTTAGAATTTTGTCAAAAAAAATAGTTTGTTGACGAAAAATGAAAAATTAAAAATTTGAAAATATGTCATAATCAAAGAAACCAGATGAAATTTTGAAAAAAGATATAAATGTTTAAAAAATGTTTTGAAAAAACTCAGATTTTCAAAAAAGTCCAAACAGGAGAAAAAAAATATTAAAAAAAGTCGACACTTAAAAAATAAGACATTTTGGAAAAGCATCAATATTTTGAATAGTCATGTTTAAAAATGTAAAATATCTCAAAAATAGAGAAAATTTACAAAAACACAAAATTTTGAAAGAAGTCGAAGTTTTGAAATTTAAGATTCTCAAAATAGGTAAAAAATTTTGAAAAAATGTTGAAATTATGAAAATAATGAAAATCTTGAAAAAGTTAAAATTTCTGGAAAAAAAGAAAACCCAGAAAAAACCTAAATTTTCAAGAAACAGTCGAAGTCAAATTTTTCAAAAAAATTAGGATTTACACAAAAGTCGTACAATTAAGAGAAAGTCAAAGTTTTGAATCAAACAAAAATTATCAAAAAAGGTGGAAATTACCACGAATAGCGAAATAGGGGATATTTTGAAAAAGCCGAAATTTTCAGAAAAAAAACGGGAGATTTCGAAAAAAAGAATTTTTTAAAAATGTTTTTTGAGAAATAGAGTCGAAATTAAGAAAAAAAATCAAAACTTTCAAAAAAAAATCCGTTTCCAAAAAGTTTGAAATGTTTAAAATAGCGAATTCCTCAAAAAAATGTTGAAATTGTTATAGAGAAGCGGCGACATTTTAAGAAAGTCGAAACCTCTAAAATAAAACAAAAATTTTAAAAAATGTCGAATTTCCAAAAAATAAATTCTACAAAAAAAAAATGTGCTAACAAAACATTGAAATTTTGAAGATCTTTCGAAATTAAAGAAAAAACAGTTGAAATTTTTGAAAAAAGGTGTAGATTTTCAAAAAAAGTCCAAACTTTTAGAAATAATTAAAATATTGAAAAAAGGTCGAAACTTAAAAAATTGGACATTTTGCAAAAGGGTCAATATTGTCAATGGTCATGTTTAACAAATGTAAAATGTCTCAAAAAAAAGATCGAAATTTACAAAAACTCAAAATGTAAGAAGTCGAAGTTTTGAAAGTTAATATTCTCAAAATAAGAAAAAATGTCTGAATTTGTAAAATAGTGAAAATCTTGAAATTTACAAAAACAGTTTTACAAAAATGAAATTTTCAAAAAAAAGTCGAATTCTTCAATAAAAGTTGAAATTTCAAGAAAAAGTTGAAATCCTGAAAAAAGTCGAAATCCCGAAAAAAGAACTGGGCTCGGTAAGCTAAAATAAAAAAAATTGTGTAATAGTCAAAATTTTCAAAATGTCCGAAATTTTCAAGAAACCGTCGAAGTTAAATTTTGATTGACAAAATTTTGAAACAGTGCAAGAATTATCGAAAAAAGTGGAAATTTTCGACATTTTGAAAAATTAGAAAATTTGAAAAGTTTAATTTTTCAAAAAACGGAAAATCCAAAAAAAATGTTAAACTTTTTAGAGTTGAAATTTCCAAAAAAAAATCGAAATTTTCAATAAATCAGAATTCTGAAAAAAAAAATAGGAATTTTCAAGTACATACAATTTTTCGAAAGAAATTGAAAGTTACGAGTCAAAATTTTAAGAAAAAGTCGAAATTGTGAAAAAGTTATTTTCAAAAAAAATTCAAAATATGAACAAGAGAATTTTTAATTATTTTCTTAATAAATGTGTTGGCTGCGTGGACATTTAACCGATTTTTTATGTCCATTAATAGAGAATTGATTTAAGTTTGAACTCCTCAAGAAAATTAAATTACATCAATTTAATGTTCATATTTTGATTTTAAATCTTTCATTTTGACTTTCAACTGGATATTACATCTTTTATCTGGAGAATTCGATTTTAAGGTTGAAATTTCTACATATAGAATCTAACTTATACTTTGACAACTCACTTGAAAATGTTTTTTTTTCAGCCTTATCAATCAAATTCGTCTGCAGCATAATTCAATTTTTTTATGCTATTTTTAAGTTATTTGGAACTGGGCTAAATACACTTTGTAAACAATTGAAAAAACTGATTTATATTTAATAAAGGTCAGAAGAATTCACGAGAGGGGATCAATAACAGTTCATTCATTAATAAGTTACACTTACATGTCACTAGTAACCCCAATTTACTAGTTAATTGATTGTTACAGATGGACATTGCCACTACATTATTAGAATACGGTGCTAAAGCTGACGCAGAATCTAAAGCAGGTTTTACTCCCCTCCATTTAAGCGCTCAGGAAGGCCATTCGGACATGTCTTCGCTACTACTCGAACACCAAGCAAATCCAAACCATGCTGCGAAGGTAAATGAACTATTTCTATTAGTGCGCCAAATAACCAAATTCTTAATTAATGCATTCCAAAAAACTGGCAACAACTTAAATTTTCAACGCTTCCAAATGCGAATGTAATCTTCACTGTGCTCCAACTGTTCCAGAATGGTTTAACTCCTCTCCATCTATGCGCACAAGAAGATCGCGCCGCTGTAGCCCAACTTCTCCTCAGGGCAGGTGCTCAGAAAGATCCTCGGACTAAACAAGGGTACACTCCCTTGCACGTCGCCTGTCACCACGGTCACGTGAATATGGTGCGGTTGCTGATAGAACAAGGTGCTGAGGTGAATCCGGTCACTAGCGCCGGATACACACCCTTGCATCAAGCAGCTCAGCAAGGCCACGTGTTGGTCATCAATTTACTTCTCAAGAATAAAGCGGACCCGAATGCTGTTACTCAGGTATTGTGTCTGGTGTACCTAGCGTTATTGGAACATGGATAATAAGGCAAAAGTTACTAACTTAATTAGTCTCTATAGTCTCAAAGCAGATGAAAAAAAAATCGATCCATGTTAGATTTTTTAAATAAATTTCAATGTTTCACTGTTTTCTTAAAATTCCAAGTTTTCATTTTAACATTTTCCTAAAATTTCGATTCTAAACTCAAAAATTGGAGATTTTTTGATATATGTCGAGTTTTTTTTATCGAATTTTCTATGTTAATAACATGTAATGTAAACATGAAACGAAACTTTTTTAGAGATTTCGTTTTTTATCTAGACTTGGTGGTTTTTTGAAATTTTGTAATTTTTTGAGAATTTTGTTCTTAATGAGAAATTTTGTATTTTTGGAAAATTTCAGGATTTTTTCAAAATCTTGACTGATAAATTCGACATTTTTCCGATATTTCGCTTCATTTCAAAGATTAACACTTTTTTAAAATTTTATGCATTTTTTAAAATTTAGAATTTTGTTTTTTTGAAATTTCGGGTATATTTTTTTTATTTGAACCATTTTTGAACATTTTTACTTTTTTTAAAAATTGTGACATTTTGAAACTGATTTTTTTTTATATCTTAGCATTTTTTTCAAGTCTTCTATTTTTTGTTTTTTTTTAAATGTCGAAAGTTTCCAAATTTTGACTATACAATTTCGACTTTAAAATTTCGATATTTTGAAAATCTTTACTTTTTGTCAAAACTTCAATTTTTTTCAAAATTATTATACGTTAAAAATGTCAACTCTTTTTCTACAGTTTCGATTTTTTCAAATCTACAATTTTCTTTAAATTTTCTACTCTTTTTATACCGATTTCGACTTGTGCTGCTTTTATTTTTAAATTTCAATATTTTAAAAATAATCCTAACTTTTTTGAAAATTTTATCTTTTTATGGAAATGTTGAAAGCTTCAAAATTTCAACTGTTTACTAAAAAATTCGGTTGTTTTAAATTCGTCTTCTAAATTTTTTTAGAAAATTTGAAATCGGTTCAAAATTTTGTTTATTAAAAAGTTTAAAATATCATTTTTAAAATGTCGCAATTGTAAATCTTTTGTTTTACTTTTTAAAATTTCAATTTTTGAAAATGTTGATATTTTAAAATGTCGCCTTTTTTGAAATTTTCGATTTTTTTAAAAAGTTTTGGTTTATTTAAAATTTTGGCTTTGAAAAACCTGATTATTTTTAATAAAAATTTTACTTTCCATAAAAATTTCAACATTTTTCAAATATTCGCCTTTTTTTGAATTGTCCATTTCTACCAAAATCTTAATTTAAAAAAAAAATCTCGCCTTCAATTTTGACATTTTTTTTTAATTCGTCCATTTTTCAAACTTTTGGTTTTTTTGAATAGTTTTGTTTTTCTGAAAATTCCATTTTTCATGAAAAAGTTTGAATTTGTTAAAAATTTCACCATTATCTACATTTTTGATTATCCTTTTCTTTGACTTCTTTAAAAATTTCCTCTGTTTTTGAAAATGTCTTGACATTTTTTCAAACGTTGCTCTTTTTGACTTTCAAATTTCGACTTTTTTGAAAATCCTGACTTTTGAAAACTGCATTTTTTGAATTGAAATAGTACAATTCGGGTATTTGAATATCTTGATTTTTTCAACTCGTTTTTTTCAAAATTTCACCTTTAAATTTTGGGCTATTTTTCAAAATTTCAACTTTTTAAAAGGTTCTACTTTTATTTTTAAATGTTAACATTTTTTTTAATCCTGACTTTTTGAAAACTAACTTTATGGAAATTTCAAAAATCTTCAAAATTTCGACTTTTTTTAATAAAAAATTCAATATTTTTTTAAAATTCGTGTTTTTTAAATATTTGATTTTTTGGAAAATTTTTCGAATCATACGAAAATTTTGTTTCTTAAACAATTTAGTTTTTCTTAATTTCGCAATTATATTATTTTTTTTCATTATTATTTTACGTTCGTCAAAAGTTTAAACTTTTTGAAAATTTTGATTTTTTCAAAATTTGGCCTTTTTTAAAATTTTCGATTTTTTTAAAAGATTTAATTTTTTTTTAAATTCCGACTTCTGAAAAACCTGAATTTTTTGAAGACATTTTTTCGTTGTATGAAAATTTCGACTTTCTTTGAAATTTCGACCTTTTTGAAAATTTGATTTTTTTTTAAATTCACCTTTTTGAAATTTCTTGTTTTTTGAAAAGTAGTAATTTCCTAAAAATTTTATTTTCAAAGGAAAATTTCGACTTTTTGAAATTTTTTTTTTAACGTTAGATTATTTTTCTTGAAAATATCTTGACATTTTTTTTAATCTTGGATATACTTTCTTCAAAATTACAATTTACTTTTGAATTAAATTAGTTCCAAAATTTTCGACTTTTTTGAAAATATCTTGCCATTTTTTCAAAACTTGACCTATTTTTGAAAATTTTGGCGCTTTTTTAATTACGATATTTTTGAAAATCAAGACTTTAACATTGCAATTCTTTTAAATAAAAACAATACGACTTTTAAAAAATCTCTGCTATTCTTTGAAAATCTTAATTTTTTCGAATCTCGAAATTTCAACAACTCGACATTTTTCTCAAATTTCCACCTTTTTTAAATTTTGGGCCAGTTTTCAAAATTCCGATTTTATTAAAGTGCTACCTCTATTTTCATATTTCAACTTTTTTTTTCGAAATTTTGACTTAATTTGGAAAATTTGGGTTTTTTTCGAAATTTTTACTCTTTTTGAAAATTCCAGCTTTAAAATAATGATTTTTGGGTATATTTTGATTTTCTTTTTATATCGATGTTTTCCAATTTTCCACATTTTGTCGAAATTTCGTCTTTTTTGAAATTTCTGACATTTTTTCAAAATTTCAACCTTTTGTAAAAATCTTTTCTTTCTTCGAAATCACAATTTATTTTTTAATGAAATAAGTTTCAAAATTTTAAATTTTTTCTTAATATCTTGAAGCTTTCTCAAAACTTGCCCTTTTTTTCAAATCTAGATTATTCCAAAAAAACCCCGGAATACCGTCAAATTATTAAAAATTTAAATTATTGAAAGGTAAATTTTCAAAAAAGAAAATCAAAATATACCCAAAAATCATCATTTTAAAGCTGGAATTTTCAAAAAGAGTAAAAAACTTCGAAAAAAGCCGACATTTTCCAAATTAAGTCAAAATTTCGAAAAAAAAAGTTTAAATTTGAAAATAGAGGTAGCACTTTAATAAAATCGGTATTTTGAAAAATGGCCCAAAATTTAAAAAAGGTGGATAATTGAGAAAAATGTGATGAGTTGTGCAAATTTCTAAATTTTGACCATATTTTTAAAAATCTTAACCTTTTTTCAAAAGTTCCATTTTGGTATTGAAAATGTTTGCAACGTTTTTAAAATTTTGACTCGAAATTTCAACTTTTTTGCAAACCTGACTGTTTTTAAATTCGATTTTTATGAAACATTTCTATTCTAAATTCGACTTTTTTTTAAAGTTTCATCTGTTGCTCGTTTCCTCTTTCCGGAAAGTAACGATTTTCTTTTCAATCGAAATGAAAATCCTGCCTTTTTTTGAAAATTTTTTACTTTTAATGAAAATTTAAAAATCTTCAAAACTTCGACTATTTTTTAATCATCCACTGTTTTTATAAATTGAGAGAAATGCGTTTTTTTTTCACTTGAATTTTTTTGAAGATTACTGTTTTTAACATAAATTTTTGCAATTTGTAAGTTTTTGATTTTTCTTAAATTTCAGTTTATTTAAATTTGAAAAAGTTCAAAATCTTCTTGACGTTTTATTGATGTATTTAACTAAGAAAATGTGGATATTTTAAATTTTCGACCCTTAAAAGATGTTACTATTTTTTCAAAGTTTGTCAATTTTTTAAAATTTTGACTTTTTCGAAAATCAACTTATCCCCCAAAGTGTAAATACTTAATTAAATCATTTTAACTGTGTTTTTTAAATGAGACTTTTTTGATTTTCTGTTTATTTTACTTATTTTGCCATATTATCTAATTTTGATTATCTTGATGTTTATCTATCATGTCTTATTATTTTTCCTCTAGAGTGGGCAAACCGCCTTGGGCATTGCGAATAAGTTGGGTTACATCAGTGTTGTTGAAGAATTAAAGGTTGTGACGGAAACGAATATTACAACAACGACCACCATGAATATTGAGGAGAAATATAAAGTGATGGCGCCTGAAGCAATGCAAGAGACATTTATCTCCGACTCGGAGGATGAAGGAGGTAATATTTAGTCAACTTTTCTTTCTCGTTTAATTGAGTTTGGAAACTAATAACGGGCTAACTATCTGTGTTGTGTTGTCCTTTCTTCTGAACTCCTGCTAAAGTGACAGTTGCTTTTCATTTATAAAAATATATGGTCGATTTTAAACTGTGATGTGAAATACAGTTAGTTCCTCTGTATATACATTTTAATTATTTCTTAATTTCACTTTTTGTTTTAACTTTCGCGTTTGGAATTGACGTTTAAGTTTTTTCTGAAACGTATTTTCCAGTTGTTTTAAATTTCAGAGTTATGTTTACTTTTGTTTTCGAAAGAAGAGGGTTAAAAACTTCTTTTATTTGTTCTGTTCTGTTGTTATGGAATATTGCGTTCGCTTCATGCAGTGCCAGTCTGCACTAAAGGTTACTATTGATTTTTTTTTAGCGAAAATAATCCTGATCAATTATATGTTTGATTTTTTTCTGTGGAAGACGATATTTACAATAAACTATTTCTTTATAGAATTCTAATTGCACAAAAATATTATTATGCTTTATTAATAGAAAAACTTTGCTTTCTGACCGCATTCATCTAAATGTTTTGGAACCACTCGAAAAACATATTTACATCAATAGTGAGTGGGTGGATTTGCTAGAAATAGCTTTAATAGTCACCTTGGATGATAAGTTCAGAATATGCTATCTAAAAAACAGTCAAAAGAAAACTGTTGCTTTGATTAGTAAAACTTGCTGCTTTTATCGATTGCCAAAATCAGTTCGAGTTTAATTACAAGATTTGTCATCAGTCACTTGTAATGATGTTGCAAGTATGTGTTTGATAATATATATTCAATACTACTAATATAAAGCAAAGTATATACATCTGAACGTTTAGAATCGACCATAGGTTAGGTTTTTTAATACACTAAAATACGTTTCCTCTTAAAAACCCTTTCTGGATTACAATTAAATAACACTTATTGTGTTTATTGGTAGTTTGACCCAATTCATTATTAAAATTAAGTGGTACTTTGTTGTTACTTGTTTGCTGTAGTAGCAATAAACCGAAAAAAGTATCTTGGTAAATTCCTAAGAGCCCAAACTCGAAATTGTTAAAGATTTTGTGTAGTAAGGGTTTTTGGTGGTGGTTGTTGCATGCAGGAGGCGGAGCTGACGAGCCCCCTGTGGCTTACGGTCGACCGACGCATGCGCAGCACGTTTATCTACCCTTCTACCAAGGACAGATGACGTATTCACGTAAGTTATTAGCTTACTAACCAAGCAAAGTAGCTTAGATCCCTAGCAGCACTCTGATTTCTCTACATGTGGACTTGTTCTCTTACATTAGTGATCTTTATAGTTCATACAGTGCAATAAGGACATTTATTTTAAATAAAACTATTGACAGTCAACATCTAACATAACTTAGTTCTAGTTTTTAAAATAACATGGTCAAGGAAAAAATGTTTTTTACATAGAATAGCAAATAAAATAACCTCTTAATTTGTGAACTGTCATGAAGTGACGTTTTCAATAAATTTAAATATCACGTAGTCGCATTTCAAAAACTGTTTAGAAAATTGTCAACAAACCATAAAAATTAAAATATTTCCAAACTGGGCCGAAGAAATGTTATATAAATTGAAAAAAACATAATATTTCCGGTCAATAAGGCTCTACCATGAAGAATAGGTTTTTCAGTAGTCAAAATTTTGAAAAACTTTTTAAAAAAGTCGAAAATTTCGAAAAAGTAAAATTTTTACCAACTGAAACTGAAAAAGTCGAAATTTTCAATAAAGTTAACTGTTTTTAAAAAATTAAAATTTAGAAATTTAGAAAATTCAAAATGATTGCGAAATTTTCAAAAAAATTGCAACGTTTTTTTAAAAAACTAAATTTTGAGAAAATTTCGAATTTTTTAAAAAATTGAAGTTTTGAAAAACAACGAATTTTTAAGAAATATTGAAAAAAATATTAAAAATTGGCGAAAATTTCAAAAAAGAAAAAATATTTGCCAAGTCGAATTTTTCATATGACATGTACTTACTAATTTTTCCAAAAAAATTGAAATTTAAAAGAATGTAAAGGTTTTCGACAGGTCGAAAATTTTTGAAAAATCAATATTTTGAATAAAGGCTGAGATTACCAAAAACATTGAAAATTTGATAAAATGGCGAAATTTGCAAAAACAACTTTTTAAAATATCGACTTTAAAAAAAAATGACGGGGTCAAAAAAATTAAAACTTTCAAAAACAACAATCGAAATGTTTATAAAGGATCGATTTGAAGAAAGTCGAAATTAAAAAAAAGGAGATTTTGAAGAATATTTGAGAAAGAAAAAGTTAGAAGTTATTAAGGATAGTCGAAATTTCCGGAAAAAAAGTAAAGATTTTTTTGTCTTGGTAATTTTCAAAATGGTCGAAATTTTGAAGTGTTGAAACATCTGAAAAAGTAGAAATTTCGAGTCATAATTTTGGAATAAAGGCGAAAAAATAAGCTTCAAAAAACTTGAGATTTTCAAAAAGAGTAGATATTTTCAAGAACTGGAACAACTTAGAAAGGTCGAGATTAAAAAAAACAGAATTTTGAAAAAATCCCGAAATATCGAAATATAGGTCAACATTTTCAAAATTGAATTACATCAAAATTACCAAAAGAAGTCAAGATTTTCAATATAGAAACAAAATTTTCGAAAAAATCAAAATGTTGGATATTATCGAAATTTTTTTTAAATTTTCAAGGAGAGGTTTTTTTAACTCGCGCCTCACTGGTTGAGAAGTATTTATCTACTGAACCAGGTCATTCAATAAGTCCGTAGGATAAGTGAGAAAAAACAAAATTTTGACAAAACTCTATTTTATTATTAAACATAGTTGCCTTCGAGGGCAATACAACGAGTATAGCGATTTTCCAACTTTTCGATACCACTTCTATAGTACGATTTCTCTTTCTCGTCAAAATAGGCCTCAGTTTCAGCGATTACTTCATCACTGGACTTAAATTTCTTTCCAACAAACATTTTCTTGAGATCTGAAAACAGGAAAAAGTCGCTGGGGGCTAAATTTGGAGAAAACGGTGGGCGGGTAAGCAATTCGAAGCCCAATTCATTCAACTTTGCCATCGTTTTCATCGATTTGTGACACGGTGCATTGTCTTGGTGAAACAACACTTTTTTCTTTTGCAAATGTGGCTATTTCTTTGCGATTTCAGCCTTCAATCAATCCAAAAGTGCACAGTAATAGTCGCTGTTGATGGTGGTTCCTTTTTGGAGATAGTCAATGAATATTATTCCGTTCGCATCCCAAAATTCAGAACCCATCATCTTACCGGCCGACTGTTGCGTCTTTGCTCGCTTTGGATTCGGTTCGTCGACTGCTGCTCACTCAGCTGTCTTTTGGATTCTGGTGTGTAATAGTGAAGCCATGTCTCATCCATTGTTACATATCGACGATCGAATTCCATTTTATTGCGGTTTAACAGCACCAAACACTTCTTTGAAGCATCGATTCGTTGTTGTTTTTGGTCGACTGTGAGCTACGCGGCACCTACTTTGCACAGAGCTTTCGCATACCCAAATATTCGTGTAAAATGGTAAAAACACTACCATCTGATATCTTTACAAACATAGTTGTCTCGACACTCCTACCGAACGGAGGTGAATTAAGTAGCTTCCCTAAGTGCGACTCTAGCCAACTTCAAGTGAAAACTTAGTGCTTTTCGGAGTTTAAATTGTGTGCGTCCAGGTCCCAGGATCGTTGGTGCCACAATCTACGACGATGAAGAGCGTGATAGACTGCAACTTGGCCGAACTAATAGGTTTGGCCGAGTTAATAAACGAGCGCATAGCTCAAATAACTAAAGAGAACGAGGAGGCTTGCAAGATGCAAGTAGAAACATTTTCAACCCCAAAGAAAATGGCAAAGAAGAAAAGGACCGAGGAGTACGACAGCGACGAGAAGATTGTAGGGCAAAACCGATTTGCCGCCCTACAAACTAGTGAAGAGGACCGTGAAGAAGAACCTAAACAGATAGAAGAAGAGGAAGAACAAAAAACGGAAGAGCCCCCAAGGAAACGAAAAACAAACAACAAACGGACATTTACAACGAATACGACAACAGAAAAAACAACTATCCAAACAACCACAGATAACAACACGACACCGATTATTCTAAGGAATAAAGACAAATGGACCGAAATAAGCAAACACTTGAGGGAGACAAAGATAGTCTACTCAAGAGCTTCAACAACCAGAGACGGAATTAGAATCGTGCCGCAAACCGTGAACGACTACCGGAAAATGTACAAGGTATTCAAGGAGGCAAACCTTGAATTCCACACCCACCAACTGAGAGAGGAAAAATCGCTAAAAGTGGTAATACGAGGTATTCCACAAGAAACACCTGAAAAAGACGTGCACGAGGATCTCAAGGCACAAGGATACCCGACAATGAAAATCACACGGATGAACGGAAAAGGAGGAAAACCGGCCCCGATTGTACTTGTTGAACTGGAACGCAAGTACAAATCGATTTACGGAATCACAAAAGTAAACGGCCTCAACATATCAATTGAGCCGCTTAAAACGACCGGAGTTGTAATTCAATGTCACAGATGCCAATTGTACGGGCATATTCAAAAGAACTGCAACGCAGAATACTGGTGCATGAAGTGTGCAGGAGCACACAGCACACATCTCTGCGACAAGGAAAGAACGACCGCCGCCAAATGCGTAAACTGTGGAGGAGCACACACTTCAATTTCCAGGCAGTGTAAGAAGAGGCCCGCACAACAAACGACAGAGACCGAAAAACCTCAACAAGTTCCCAAGACAACGGCACAAAAACCTACTGTGTCAGCTTGGGCAAAACCGCTGAATTTTAAAACTGAAAAGCCTCAACAACAAGAGACACAGAAAAACAAACCGGCAACGAAACCACCGCAAAAAGAAAAAACAACTGCAAAAACCCAAATAGCAGTTCTTCTAGCAGAGATGTTAATAGAATTTGCACAACTTAAGCCAACCGAGGGTCAAGAGATCAGCTTCACCAGAAAAATTACAAAAATTCTAACAACATTTTAAATGGACATACACCAAAAAAGGCTAAAAAATCCTACTGAAAATCATAGCCTGGAACGCAAACAGCATTACAAACAAGCTATCGGAACTGAAAGCATTCGTCGCAGAACACAAACCAGATATTGTTCTGCTCGGAGAAACCCATCTAAGGCCGGGAAAAACGTTGAAGATTCCCAACTACTTGACCTACAGAAAGGACCGAGAAGACAAAGCAGGAGGAGGCGTGGCCGTGCTAGTAAAAATTGGCATCGAACACCACGCCCTCGAGTCAAACGGCGACAAACCTGACATCGAATATACGGGAGTGGAAATACAGCTACGACATTCAAAACTCTCACTGTACTCCGTATATTCACCGCCCACAAAAAACGAAATAGAAGAGGAACTCGACAAAATCTTCGGCAGAAACTCACCTACTCTATAGCAGGAGACCTCAACGCCAAGCACAAAAACTGGCACTGCAAAGCTACAAACACAAAAGGAAACAGACTTTGGAGATACTTGGAGAACAGAAATCAAATAATCGACCCTCCACTAGAGCCAACACATTATCCGGACAACTCGACGACTGCGGATATTCTCGACGTTACGGTACACAAAAACCTGACGCTCGACCTGAATGTCCAAGTCACAGCTCTACACAAAAACCAAGATCAACTGGACAAAATTCCAACATGAATATGTTCCACAAAAACACGACATCGAAAGCGTGAATCACCTAAATTGGGCCACCGATCAGTTTGAAAAACACATAAACCCAGCTCTCACCGCCGCAACTACGACAACGCAGCAAAATAGGAGGCAGGAAAATTTACCAGACCAAATAGCGACCCTCATAAAACGAAAAAATGCAGCGAAGAAAACGTATCACAGAACTTTGCACCCGTCTGATAAGAATACACTAAATAGACTCGCAAACGAAGTCAAAAATCTTCTGAAAGAAGAGTACAACAGAAAATGGGAAAAACACCTAGAAAGTTTCAACGAAAAGGACGAAACACCCTGGAAACTTGCCAAGAAACTGAGACAAACAAGCAGAGACTTGCCTCCGTTAAAAACAAATAACGGAAAGGCCATCACAAACGAGGAAAAGGCCGAGGCGTTTGCAGAAATGCTGCAAAAGCAATTCAGCCCAAATCCTTCGATAGACAGAACGCACAACCTGAACATCGAAACACACGGAGACCCTTCTCAACCTCGGAAAAAACTACAAATTCGACGAAGTCACCACAGAAGAGTACGATTATTAAGAACCTAGTAACGAAAAAGTCGCCTGGTCCAGACAACATAAGGAACTTTACGATAAAAATGCTTCCGCCAGAAGCAGTAGAAGACCTCAAGAACATATGCAACGCAATCTTCAAACTGCGCGTCTATCCAAACAGGTGGAAGACGGCAGAAACAATAATGATCCATAAACCAGGAAAACCGAGAAACAGCGTCGACAGCTACCGACCTATCAGCCTGCTGTCAAGCCTAAGCAAAATAGCCGAAAGGACTATTCTAACCAGACTAAACAAGGTAATAAAAGACGGAAATATACTACCGGACGAACAGTTTGGATTCAGGCAGGAACACTCGACGGTTCACCAATTATCGAGAATAACCGAACATATCCTCGAAGGCAACAACAAAGGAGAAATCTCTGGAGCCATATTCCTAGATGTTGCAAAAGCCTTCGACAAAGTCTGACACACTGGACTGATATACAAATCAGTTCAGCTGGGAATCCCACTGGCCTACGGAAAAATAATTAAATCATACCTGGACAGAAGAAAATTATACGTCAAAATTACCGAAAAGACATCCAGCATCAAAGAAATGACAGCAGGCGTGCCTCAAGGATCTTTACTAGGACCGACACTGTATCTCATCTATACCGCTGATATTCCAAAAAAGGAGAATACCAAGATCGCCTTATACGCAGACGACACGGCCATAATCACACAGTCAAGAATATGGACAAAAATCACCAAAAACCTACAATATCATCTCAACGATATAGAAAGTTGGATGAATACATGGAGGATTCAAACAAACGCAAGCAAGAGCCAAGCTATAATATTCAGCAGGAAAAAGAAAGAACCGGAGCAAAAGCTCAAATTAAACGACACTCCGATTCCGTGGGTGAAACAAGTGAAATACCTCGGAGTAACCCTGGACAAAACACTTTCATACAATGCACACATTCAAAGCATTGCAACGAAAACCAAACAACTAAAAGGATATCTCTACCCACTCCTAAACAACAGAAGCAAGTTGGATATCAGAAACAAACTAAACCTGTACAAGGCAATCATCCGACCGAATCTAACGTATGCATCGGAAGTCTGGCTGAGAGCAAGTCCACGACAACTGCATACGCTAGAAATAATTGAAAATAAAACGCTAAGACAATGCGTCAACGCGCCTTACTACATGACAAACGAGCAAATCCACAACGATCTGAAAATTCCAACGCTTATGGAACACATCAAAACACTGGCCACATAAACGTATGCAAAAATGCAGACTCATACAAACATACAGATCTCTGAAATAACAGGTTACGAAGATACCACTGAAAGTAGGCACAAAAGGCCCAGACAGATTCTACAAAAGATGAACAAAAACTAAACGATAATCACCGTTGTTAGAGGTACCAATGAAGGTGGATTGAGTAGCTTTCAATTGGTGCGACAACACGCAACCGAGGGTCGCTTATCGACGAATGTGAATTGAGTAGCTTTCGCCCGGTAAAAGATCTCTCGCTAGGGCACCTAACAACACGAGCGCGATCGACGGCACGCGCTGAAGAAGGTGGACCGAGTAGCCTTCTTTAGAGTGACTGCTGTCGATCACGGACGCCTACCATCGGAGGTGAATTGAGTAGCTTTCGATCGGCGGCCTCCGCAGCTCACAAAATTATCACCACAGTAATGTTCACTAAAAGACGGCGGTCAAAGGAGCGAAAGTTTCGGAACCGCGTTAAACTACCAAAGAACTATGATGATATCTTTACAATGTCAGCTAGCTCGTGCACCTTCAATTTGCGATCGCTCATAACCAATTTGTAGATTTTTTTATGTTTTCTGGAATAACAGCCTCATTTGGGCGTTCACTGCGCTCTGCATCATCTGGTACGACCACGTTTAAATTTAGCAATCCACTTCTGTATCATTTGTCTCGATGGAGCAAAGTTTGGATAATGTTTATCAAGTCATTGTTTGGTTTCCACTGTATTTTGTTCATCAAAAAGCAATGCTTTATCAAAACTCGAAAATCACTTTTTTCCATTTTTTTTTCAATAACAAAAGTTGCTTCACACAAAAGGCTGTCAAGATTGCTGTCAAATTAATACACGTATCGTTTGAAGGTTAGTACCAAATAAAAATCATATGGAAAAAATTCTAGTAACGCCATCTATGTGTCATCCTATGGACTTTTTGAATGGAGTGTTATATGTATGTCTATAGTTTTTGCACAATAAGTGTCCTTATTGAAAACTTGAGGTAGTGACTATGTAAAAGTATTCCAGCAGTGGCGGCTGGTGTAGGAAAAGCAATGGGGTACTGCCCTCTGAATATTTTTTTTCTAATTTATATGTAACTTTTCTGATATACGCTTAATAATAAACAGTATTTGTTGCCGAACGATAATTAATAGTTAATTAGTTCATATTCTCTCGACCTCTGAGTCTAATTTAAAGCCTAAAAGTCCCACCGTTGTCACCTAGGCTAGGTCTGTAGTCCTGGACATCTCATATATAGCGCTGCAACGTCTACCAACACCAACTGACGGGGTGGAAAAATTAATGGCGATAGAGCGCGGCTATTACAAATTATCGGGAGAGTTTGCCGATTACTGTGTATTTCTCGATTCTCGACATTTTAGAACGTTTAACGATAGCCATTCTATGTCATAGTAGCTAGAAAGCCTTAAGGAAGGGAGTGGCGAACATAATATGCTGGGTTTGGGTCGCGCTGCTAAGTTTGTCACATTTCAAAATTATGTCAAGAGTTTTAACGAAAAAGGTTTTCTAATGCAAAAAAACTTGCATTTCTTCTTCCATTTACATTTACATCTGGCGCAATTTATTGTTAAAAAATTCTAAATACAGTAGACTCCTGCCAAAGTTGCGCTCACCGTACTGAATCGACCGTTAAAGTTGATACTCCTTGTAATCCCTATCATTGTCGAAAAATATATATGTTTTATTGTTCCTTGCGCGGTTGAGTGGGTTATTCAAAGGTGGCGCTAAAACTCTGAAGTCCAATTTGTTGTTCGAAAACTAGAGTGGGGGAATATCCGCACAACTTCAACGATTATAGCCTGACAACTTTAACGGGTGCAACTTTATCGGGATTTGACTGTACCTTCCCAATAATATCTACAATTGAGGATATTTGTAATTTTCTAACAATAAATTGCGTTAAATGTGCATGGAAACTGTGGAAAACATTAGAAAACTTTGTCCCCTTTAACACTTTGCATTTGACAGAATTTTGAAATATATCTAGTTTAACTCCGTAAGCCAATCACAACGAATCCGGTTCTCTAGTTTCTTGAGGTTCTCTACTATTGGCATTGCAACTATGGCCAGATATACTGATTAAACGAGTAGAAAAAAAATCGAAAGTTAATAAAACCCTGTTAAGAAAGTTCAACAGAAGCTCTTACAATTTAGCAGACTGGTTGTTGTATGTGCTTAATGAGATTTAATACGTTGAAAAAATTAATTGGTAAATTATTTGATATATTTCCATAAAATTGGAAACTTATTTTGCACGAGCCGTCACTGTGTTCGAATTTTGAAAACTCAAGTTGTTAAATGTAACTTTTGTTCTGACGTAGGTGACGATCCTTCTGGAGATCACCAACATTACAAATACATGACGTACTGTGATATGAAATCCTTGGGAGACGATTCGATGAAAATGGATGTAACGAATGACGAAAGAGGGGATTATCGACACTCTGTTGGTGAGTTTCAACACACTTAAGGTGTCTCAATGTCATCAAAAACTTTTGGTGTTTTTTAGCCAATTCCCATATTAGTAACGACTTTATAAGCCCTGTTCACAAAGAATATTACTTGACTCAAGCGTATTCAACTCCGGATAACATCGACATTAATAGGCAGCCAATTACCGTAGGGTAAGTGACGTTCGTTCTTTTATTTTTCGTTGAGCTGCTGTCCTATGTTTTTTAAGAAAGCAGCTAGTAACTAAAATTTGTCAAATAATTTGCTTTTGTGGTTAAAATCAAACATGTACTACCCTTGTGTCTAATTAAGTTAGTTTGTTCATCAAGACAGTTTGGAGCTGAACAACCTTTTTAAAAGGGTGATAAATAATTTGAAAAACTTGAACAGGTAGCGCTAGTTAGATTGATAGTCATACATATTGCCATTCCTTTTTAATTTCTGCAGAAACGAATTTATTTTTACAGTGCTCGATTATATTTTACAAGAGGATGGTGGGGGTCATTTCTTTCATATTGAAGGATAAATATAATTTATAGTAGAGATGGAAATTCTTAATCGAATGCTTGAAATAATCGATTATCTATTTATATTTCAACTATTTGAACGGTCTCAATTTATCAAAAATTGATCGATGAATTTTCAGTTTTTTTTAATTAATTACTTTTTATAATTCATTTTACAAAGGCACAGAATGAAAAAGACAGATTTATTTTTATACATTTTGAATTGTCGAAGCTTTGATAATTTCTGAAAATATTTGTGTCAAAATTTTTGACGTTGTACTCTATATTTTATGAAACAATGATGAATCTTACGATCAAGCCTATAATTTTAGGTTCTCATTTTTGCTTTAATAATCTTTGAATTTCGTGGTGAAACTTAAAATTTCTCGTTTTTTGACAAGAAAATTTCAAAATAACTTCCTAAAAAATAATTTGCTTAATAGAATTCTTGAGTTCCGTCTGTCTAAAATTTTTGCTTATAAGAACTTCGACCTTATTCTCAGAATGTCAACTTGAACTTGTAATTTTTAGAAAAAATAGCTTCAATCTAAAAATTTGAGTTCCTTTAAAAAAATAGTTTTCTGAATATTAATGGTTCCAAACTGTTTAAAATGAAATTATAACAGCAAAAGAGTTAATTCCACGATCAGCAGCGGTTACTTAAAATCTTTATCATTAAAATATGTCGAAATTCAAACTGTCTTGATACATCAGCCACATTGCAATATAAGTGTTACATGTTTTGGCCTATGCTCATCTTGTATGCTAGTAATGTATATCTGTTGTCGATGACTTCAGTAGTTAGACTTGTATGTATTTAAAGCTTTAGCCATCCAGATTGGTCGAATCTAGAGTACTCATTGAACCTGTTGGGGCCCAAAAGGCACGGACCAGGCTTGTGCAGAGAAAGGTATCTCTTTCCAGAGCGATTGGCGTGTAGAAAGCCGTCGCGGTATTAAGCACTCTGAATGATGCACCCCCAGCTAACATTTAGTTTTGTCTCTTCATTGTCTTTCATGCTCCTCCTATTCGCTACTGATTTTAACATGTTATTTACAAATTTAGGACCATTTAACGCAACTTGGCAATCTCATTATCTTAACCACCAAAACACAACCAAACCATGTAACCTAAAACTAAGCCAGAATTTTAAAGAAGTTGTAATTTTTTCAAAAGTCAGTCGAACGAGAAAAGCTCGACATTATGAAAAAGCTGGATGTTTTAAAATGTCGAAATTTTCGAAATAAATCGAAATTTTCAATAAAAATTAAATTCTTCAAAAAAAATGGGGATTTTCAAAAAGATTACCCAAGAATCCTTTTTTTTCTTTCATGTAGTCTGTAGATAAAGGAGCGGGTATCACCTAGTCGTTATTATAACTCACATTTAATTCATTCTGTTTAATGAAGTACGCTTTTTCATATAACATTCATCTTAGTTTAAAGCTGGTGAATTTTGAAGTTGATTATGAACAACGTAGAATAATGCCACTTTTACCATATGTTTTGGGTGCGATATTGCAGTTCTATGTTTCTGAATTTTTATTTTTCATGTTTCAATCTTTTAATTCTATGAAATAACTGGGAATCTACAAAATATTATCGATCTGTAAAAAAAGGTTTTCATGCTTTGTAAATATAGCCCTCAAGCTCTTTTTATTGTATAAAATGTACAAAGTAAGCAATTCTCTGTGCTTATTGACTGAATATATTTTGCTGCAAAATTTATAGTGTAAATAAGGCGTTACGCATCACCACACGTTTCAGTTTGTATAAAACTACTAACAGCTTTGTTGTTTCTCTTTTAATTTTATAGAATTCCCAAATGGAAAAAGTAAGTTTGTAAAATAATACTCTAGTAGCCTGGTTGACTATAGCCTGTAGCTGTAGAAAGTAGCTTCCCTGTATGTACAGACTTTGAATTATTTTGGTATTTCCCTAGGTTTTCTCCACTGGAACCAAATTTTTGATGTTTTTCACCTCTGAATTTGATTAGTTTTGCTAATTGTGCGGTATTTAGTTGACGTAGACAATCACATATAATGGCATGATATTTCATACTTCAGCCGGAAAATTGGGGATTTAACTCAAAAGCAATTTTCTTATTTCATAAGTAGTATCATGATATTTGGCCACACTTATTAGATTATATTATTTCACACGGATATTATTATGATACTGCTTTAGAATATCGACTTATTCCGGGTGTTGACTGAAATTTTAATTTTCTTTAGTTTCCTGGTGTCCTTTTTGGTGGACGCACGTGGAGGAGCGATGCGGGGCTGTCGACATAGCGGCGTCAGGGTTATTGTGCCTCCGAGATGTGCTGCAAGCCCCACGCGTATCACCTGCAGATACATTCGACCTCAGCGTACGCCAAATCCGCCCCCTTTGATGGAAGGGGAAGCGTTAGCTAGCAGAATCTTGGAGTTGGGGCCAGTTGGAGCCAAATTCTTGGGGTGAGTTAATTAGTAATCATTATATCAAAAGCTAAACTTATTTACAAAATTTCTATACCTTTTATTTTATCAAATTATGGTTTTAATTGCGGTATTATAACTTAATCAATCGAAAGTTTGTCTTCATAGTCAGAAAATCAAATTTTGATGTCAAAATTTAAATCTGCGGTTACAGGGTAAAAGTGCTTAAGTCATAATTTATATATTTGACATATTATCAAACCAAAACTTGGTCTTAACTTTAATAAATAATAAAAACTTAAGAATGCATGTATGCCTGCAAGTAAAATTCTCTTTATTTCATAGAGGGAGCACTTATAGTGTTTCGCCCCTCCAGAATCGTGAAGTGTAACACGCAACAGTGACATACGAGGCCGGTCCGATAAGTATTTAGTCTCACCGCTCGATGGCGCCCCTATCGCAAGAGAAATCTACTATCGTGTAGTACATTCACGTAGACGGCTACTATCGAAATTTCAGCCGAATCGGACTCGTAGTTTTGTTTTCACCGCGTGTGGAAGCGGGCATGTCCGCGGATTTTAAAAAAATGGAAGAAGAGCAATACCAGTCCTTGGTTCTTGTTTTTGGAAGGGAAATCACGCAATGAAATTAAAGAGCGCTTGGATGCTGTGTGCGGTGACTCTTCTCCTTCGATGGCGACCGTCAAAAATTGATTTAACGAGTTTCAGCGTGGTTGCACGTCGATTTTTGATGAGTCACGCTCAGGTGCCCCGAAAACGGCTACTGCGTAGGATAACGTGACAAAAATCTACGATCTCGTATTGGCAGACCGCCGATTGAAGGTAGGCGAGATAGTTGAGACAGTAAGCATCTCAAAAGACCGCGTGGGTCATATCCTGCATGAAATCTTGGGCATGAGAAAGCTGTCGGCGCAATGGCTGCCGCGTTTGCTCACTTCGGACAACAAGCGCAACCGTGGGACCACTTCAGAGCAGTGTTTGACGCTGTTTAAGCGCAATCCGAAGGAGTTTTGCGTCGTTTCGTGACCATCGGAACACGGATCCACTGGTACACGCTAGAGACCAAGGAACAGTCGAAACAGTAGACTTCACCCGGTGAACGTGCTCCGAAGAAGGCGAAGACTGACCTATCGGCCGGAAAGGTGATGGCCGCCGTTTTCTGGGATTCACAAGGTGTGATCTACATCGACTACCTGAAGAAGGACAAAACGATCACAGGGCTGTACTATGCCGAATTATTGGGTCGATTCGTCGCCGAATTGCAGGACAAACTGCCCCATTTAGCGAAGAAAAAAGTGCTCTTCCACCATGACAACCCACCGGTTCACACCTCCGCCCTCGCCACGGCGAAATTGGTCGAATTGGGCTACGAACTGCTGCCCCATCCACCGTATTCTCTAGATTCGGCCCCGTGCGACTTTATTTCCAAACTTGTAAAAGTCACTCGCCGGGCAGAAATTTAAGTCGAATGAGGTCATCGCCGCCACGGAGGCCTACTTTACAGACCTCGAGAAAACGTATTTTTCAGACGGGTTAAAGAAGTTGGAGCATCGATGGGTCAAGTGTATCGAGTTAAAAGGAGACTACGTTGAGAAATAAATAGCCACTTTTCCAAAATTTTCGTTTTTTTTCTAGGCTAAGTACTTATCCGACCAGCCTCGTAAGTCTATTTTCTCAAAAACGTGACTTAAGCAGTTTTATCCTGAAACCACAGAAATGAAAGTTTGGAACTTGGTGAAATCTTTGCTCAGTCAACTGTTTTTGCAGTACTAAAATAAGATAATTGTTAGGAAATTCATTCCATCCGTTTTTTATTAGAGTTAAATCAAGAAAAATAACATATTTTTAAATAACTTGCAGCCCAGTTATACTAGAGGTGCCCCATTTTGCATCCCTGAGGGGCAAACAGCGAGAAATCGTCGTTTTAAGATCAGACAATGGCGAAACGTGGAAAGAGCACACCTTAGAAGCCAACGAAGAAGCAATTCAAGACGTACTAAACCACAGTTTTGATGGCGAAGGTGAATTTTATTCTTCGTTTAATTCCAAACTGTAACAATTATCTTTTAGAATTAAGTCAATTGGAAGATCTTCACACGAACCGAATCACACGTATTTTGACAAATGATTTTCCTCATTATTTCGCCGTGGTCTCGAGAATTCGACAGGAAGTTCACGCGATAGGACCAGATGGAGGCACGGTCTCCAGCACTGCAGTTCCGTTGGTGCAAGCCATCTTTCCGCCGAATGCTCTAACTAAAAAAATTAGAGTAGGACTACAGGTAAATGCAATTATGTCATATACGTTATATGGACTTTGCCATAGAATATGCTGTAAACATAATATGCCATATATGTATATTATATGTAGAGGATTTGATCCTAGGATTCTGAATTTCAAGATTCCGGGATCCCGACCACTTTTTAATCCCGAAATTTTCAGGATTAAGTTTTTTTGATTCCGGGATTTTCGAGAGTGACATCATTTTAAAAAAGTTGTAAAATAGGCTGCATCTATGGAAACGCCTAATGTCAATATTTTCAACAATACTTGTCTATCATTTTAATATAAAATAGAATAAGTTTTATTCCAAACAAGCAGCACTACTCTGGGATTAGTATGCTGGGATTAGTATGCTTGTTTCAAATAAAAATCTTGCATCTTAAACTAAAAGATTTGATGATAGGACACCGGACGCGTTGTTATTACTCAGATTAAGAAGGAGTAAGGGGGTCAATAGAGTGTGACATCGTGTGTCAAGGGAAAGACGGGTCATATGCTTCGTGACGTCACGAAGTTCCGACTCATTTTTGAAGAATTTCATCTTTTTAAACGTTTTGAATACTTTTTAAAATGTCGTCTTTCTTGAAAATGTAAACTTTTTGAAAAGTTAGATTTCAATTTCGATATTTTTTTGAAATATTCAATTTTTAAAAAGTTTGACATTTTCCAGTAATTTCGACATTTTTCGAAATTTTTTTTAAAAATTTCTCCATTTTCTTGCTTTAATCTTTTTCTCGAAATTTAAACTTTTTGTGAATGCAAACTTCCGAAAAAATATATTTTTTTCAAAATTTCAATACTTTTCTAAAAATTTTGAAAAAAGTGATTATATCAGAGAATCGATACTCACAAAACGTTTAAATTTCAAGAAAAAGGTCAATATTTTCCTAAAAATTTTGATTTATTTGTAAAAAATTTCGACTGTCAGTATTCTCAAGATTATACTTTTTTGGAAAATTTTTATTTTTTCAAGTGTTGTTTTTTTTCGAAAATTTAGCCCTTTCTTAAAATATTGAATTTTTTAAAGATTTTCTTATATTTTCAAAATTTTTGCTGTTTGAGCATTCTCATTTTATTCGAAAATGTCAAGTTTTTTGTAAGCTGGATTTCCAAAATTTGTACCTTTGAAGTTTTTGAACTTTCGCCAAATTTCACTTTTTTTCTAAATTTAAAATTTTTTCAAAATATCCATATTTTTTAAATTATAAAAAAATTTGGTTATTCCTAAAAATGTTGACTTTGTTAGTTTTCAACTACGAGTTTTTTAACACATTTTCGTGAAAATTTGGAGTTTTTTCAAAATTCCATTTTTTTGGAGAATTTCAATTATTTTTTTTTGAATCAGGAAATTTTTTTAATATCGAAGTTTCAATTTTTTTAATTTCATTTTAAAAATTTTTTGAAAATGTCGACAATTTTATTTGAAAATTTCAAAGCTGTTTCAAAATTTCCATTTTTTTTAACTTTCCAATCAAAATTTTTGATTTTCTAAAAAATGTACTATTTTTTAGAATTTCAGCTATCCAAAATTTTGATTTTTTCGAAAATTTTTACTTTAAAATTTGAACCATTTTGCGAACTTTTATAATTTTGGGATTTCTTTAATATGAAGACTTTCAAAAAATTCGTTTTACTTTGAAAATTTGGCCAAACATTTTTCAGTTCTTTAAAATCTCAATTTTTTTTTTTAATTTTTACCATTTTTAAAATTTTATTCCACTTATTTCCAAGATTTTTAACCTCTTTGGAAATTACAAAATTTTTTAAAAATTTCTTCAAATGTTCAAATTTTTAAAATGTCAATTTCTTCAAAGTGTTGAATTTTTTTTTAGAAATTTTGATTTTTCATTAAAATTTTTACACTATTCAAAATTACGATATTTTCGAAAATTGTAACTTTGTTGAACATTCTCAATTATTTTCAAAATTTTAAACTTTTTTTTGAAAATTTAAATTTGACTTTATCTTTTTCAACTTTTTTTGAAAATTTTCTTATTTATTTTCTAAAATTTAGACTTTTTCAAAAATTTCGTTTTGTCCAAAATCACATATTTCGTTTCGAGATAAAATTCGAAGTGTAGACCGTTTTTTGGAAATGTTATTTTAAAACTTGAATCATCCTAATAAATTTCCAAGTTTACGTTATTTTTTCATTCAGGTTTTCTTTCAAAGCTGAAAATTGGAAATGAGGTTCCATATTTTTAGAAACAATTCCGATTCTGATTCTTGCACTATTTTACAAATTTGCAATTTTTGATTACGTCGATTGTTTTGATTTATTGGTTGAAAAGCTGATTTTTTTTAAACTGTAACCTTCAATACCGAAATAATCCCAGGATCCCGGGATTGAGTAAATGTAGTCTCGAAATCCCGGGATTAGAAATAAGGATCGGGAACGAATTCTCTAGTAATATGGCAATATTCGGTGTTTGGTAATTTTTTTGTTTAGGCGCAGGCAATCGAGCCGGAATTGGTGTCGAAGCTGCTGGGCCATGGTGTGGCGGTTTCTCCGATAGTGACCGTCGAACCAAGAAGACGAAAGTTCCATAAAGCTATAACCTTGAGTATGCCGGCTCCTAGGGCTCATTCTCAAGGCATGATCAACCAGTATTCAGGCTCTGCCCCCACGCTGAGGCTACTTTGTTCAATCACAGGTAGGTCGTTATTTTTAATAGTTTTTCTCTATTCACTTTCCGTGTTTTATCGTTTTTAAGTATATATGCGAGGGTTGTTTGAAACATTCGTGACCTGACTTATAGAGGCCATTGTTGCTAAATTACAATGTTTTCATTTGCTTATTTGGCCTACAATAAATATCTACACTAATTTTGTAAAAATGAAGAACATCGAGCAGTCATTCAACATTTATTTAAAACAGACGATTCCCATAGATATCCCTTTTTTGATATAAATATTAATCGAATCATCAATGTTCAGAATTCTCAATTTTCACAAAATCCTGTAGATATTTGCTGTGGGTCCGTTCACAAACTTTTCAAACAACTGTCATAAGTAATAAAGAAATCACAAACCTATGATTATTTTCATGGTTGTTAATTTGCCCAATTTTATCAAGAAATTGTATGTTAAAAGTTCTAAGTTTTAAAAATGCAGTTTATTACCTTTAAATAACAAAGAAAAGTTATTTTCAAATATCACGTTACTTCGAAAGCATAAATGTTTTTGATTGTTGGCATGCATTGTAAAGTATTTTGAAAGTATCAGTGTTGTCCTGACTGTCTGCAAACTATTATTTTAACGTACATGCTTCATATAGGAACTAAATCAGGTAAATTTAGTTCCACTACTGGTTTGTAAAGCTTTGTTGAATTGTTTTGAAGTTGCTGCTTAATCAGAGCCCACTTACTAAGCATTTTTTACACATTTCAAGTCCCATCCACCATTTTATATCTGTATCAATAGAAAAATTTCCCAACTCGGAATTTCTTTTTGGTTCGAAATTTTCAAAAAAAAGTCGACATTTTCAAAAATCCAAATCCAAAAATTTTTAAAATGTCCAAGTCTTCAAAAAAATTTATTTTCAAAAAAAGTCAAAATTTTTAAATTACTCGAATTTGTAAAAAAAAGTCGAATTTTTCAAAAAAGTGGAAATTTTAAGATAACTCAAAATTTTCAAGTAGAAATTTTTTAAAAGTTCGATCAAATTTACAAAAAAATCGAAATTAAAAAAAAAATCAAAATTTTGAAAAAGCAGTTCTAGATGAATTAACCACTAAAAATTGAAAAAAAGGATGCAATTATTTTCATACGTAGGCCAAATAATATACGTAACAATTTTGATATAGTTGAAATGCTCAAGGGAAAAGTCCCTGACAGTTTTAAAATATAAAGGCGAAATGTTCAAAAATAGTTGAGATTTAATAATATTCGAAATTTTTTAAAATCTTCAAAAAGGTCTATGTTCCGATGTCTTTGTATATATTTGTCGGTCGCCCTACTCCAGTTTTCTTGCTTGGCCCTATTACAAGGGATCGTAAATTTTATTTAAGGGCAGTAGCCAACAAGTACAATGAGAGTAACCAAGCAACCTCCGAAGAGTGAACAAGTAATAAATCGTGTTAATAAACCAACCTCTTTTTTTATTTCATCTACCTCGAGTGAAGTGGTCCTTCGAAAAAGCAAAAACAACGTTTAATAAACAATAAGTCCCCGAATAGTGATAGGAAACCCATATTTCTGGTCCAGCGTTCGGAAATTTCGTTACACAAGTCGGCCTTACAACCCGACTTAAAATAAAAACAATCAACCCATATCCTCAACATTTTGGTCCTTCCAGCCGGATCGAACCCAGCCACAACATTTTGGTCCTTCGAGCCGGATCGAACCCAGCCACAACAGTCTACATTTTCAAAAAAAAATTTCAAAATTTTAAAATGAGTACTTAAATGCGTAAAGCCAAATTCTTCTGAAAAAGCCAAATCTTTAGGAAATTTCAACATTTTGAGAAAAAGTCGAAATTTTGAGAAAAAATCAAAATCTGGATAAAAGCCGAAATTTCGAAAAAAAAAGTCTAAATAAGTCAATTTTCATATGGAATTATTTTTTAAGTCCGTTCAAATTTACAAAAAGGAGAAATGTTAAGAAAATTAAGAATAAGAAAATATTGTATCAAAAATGCAAAACAAAGGCAATTATTTTCATGTTGAATGTATAGAAAGGCAAAAAAATATATGTACAATCTCGATAGAGAGGCAATCTTGAAAGTAATACTCCATAAGGAACCGTTGTTATTTTTTCCAGAAAAATAATCGAAATGGCTAAATTTTCGAAAAAATAAAGCAAATTTGAAATTTTTTAAATAGTTACAGACAATGCAACTTTAACACGATTTTTTACTACTAAATTAAAAAATAGAAACAGTAAAAATTAAAATTAAGGCCGCAATTTTGCAAAAAGTCCAATTTTTCAAGAAAGTCGATTTCAAAATTAGTCGAAAATGAGTCGAATTTATAATAAAAAGCTGAAAATTTCAAACAAGTGGAAATCCCAAAGAAGTAGAAATTTTGAAAACAAAATGGTAACTTTCAAGTAAGTAAATTTTCAAAAGAAGGCTGGTCAATTTACGGAAAGTCAAAATTTTGAGCTTTTTTAAAAATGCTCGACATTTTTAAAATGATGGAAATTTTTAAAAAGTGTCAAAATTTTATTTTATATTTTTCAAAAATTCAAAATTTTTAAAAAAAATCGAACTTTTGAAGAGATGGTGTAAATTTTCAAACAAAATCGAAATTAAAATTCAAAAATTTGAAATTTTCAATTAAAAAAGACAGGATTTTTAAAAGTGCTCAAAACTTGCAGGCGAAATTGAAAAAAAAACGAAACGTGAAAGTTAAACCTTTCTTCGAAATTCAAATCTCGAAAAAATTTTGAGTCAAAATTTTCAGAAGGTAGATTTTTCAAAAAGGTCGAAATTTAAAAAATTTGGAAAATTTAAAAAAAAATCGAAATTTTCAAAAAAGTCGAAAATTTCAATAACACAAAATAATAAAAATCTTTGAAATTTTTAAACAAAAGTGAAAATTTTGAAAGATTGGAAGTTTTAAAAAATCCAAATCTTCAGAGAAGATCAAAATTTTGAGAATAAACTCAAAATTTTGAAAAAAACAATCAAAATATTCAAAAAAAAAACTCGGGTTAAATATTCAAAAAGTCAAAAATTTTGGAGGAAGGTCGAAAATTTGAAAACATGTTGAAAAGTGAAAAAAGAAAGAGGAAATGATATCGCAATAGAATCCGCGATCTATCCGCTGTAAACCCGATTTACTCCAATCATAACAGACGAATACGCAGTACCTCGTAACGTTGGGCACTCTCCCAGTGGGGAACGAATTAATAACTTAATGCTAATACCTTCGCGCACACCGTCGTTGGCGAAATAATCCCTCAGTTGAGACTCGGACCATATTTGTAGATTCACGAAATTCTTGTAAACAGGTTATCGACGAGGCAAAAGGTGATTTCGATCGTAAAATGCGCCAGAGGCTTATCAACTGTCCGAATGGTTTCATGTCCTTTTGGGGATTTGCAAAGTCGATTGGAAAGAATTTTACACCTTCAAATTTTCCACCTTTACTCGATGAAAATAGCAATATTGCTACTACCTCCAAGGAAAAGGCTGACATGTTACCCTTAATGTTTGCTGAAAATTCCAATCTTGATTCTCGAAAAGCAGAACCTCCTATTCTCCTTAAGGTTGGCACTTCGATGCCTGAAGTTGTTTTCAAATAACTCACAATCAGCAAGATTCTCCTTGAGCTCTACACCTTGAACGCTTCTAGCCTTGATGGTATTCCCGCCCTTGTTCTTAAGAAGTGCACCCCAGAGTTGATTCCTATCCTAAGCAAATTGTTCATACTCTTACAAAGGTGCATTCCCTAACATCTGGAAATCTGCTAGAGTGCAGCCTGTCCTTAAAAAGGGAAAAAGGAATTTGGCTAACAACTATCGCCCTATATCTTTGTTACCCGTTATATCTAAAGTGATGGAAAAGATTATCAACATCGAGATTCTCAAATATCTGGAGGAAAATAGAATCATCTCCGACAGGCAATACGGTTTTAGGCAAAAACGTTCCACTGGCGATCTACTGGCATTATTACTCATATCTGTAACTCAGCTACGGAAAAACAAAGTGAGGCTAGGATTGTGGCATTGGATATCTCAAAAGCTTTTGACACAGTCTGGCACTCGCCAAATTAACATCTTATGGTCTTCCTCCTGGACTCTGTCATTTGATATCCAATTTTCTCGCTGATATATCTCTTCAGGTCGTCGTCGATGGCATCTCATCCGAGACATTTGCGATTAACGTGGGGGTGCCTCAGGGGTCTGTTCTGTCCCCTACTCTATTTCTGTTATACATAAATGATCTCTTAGTTTCAACTTCCAATCCTATATACAGCTACGCAGATGAAAATGACCATGTGTCATCTTTTTTCTCCTACAAACCATTATCTATCGCTGCTTCAGATCGATTAAGGGAACAGCAGATACAGACGATTAATCGCGATCTTGAGATTATTCTGGAATGGGGTAAGAACAGTTTGGTCGACTTCAACGCTTCAAAAACCCAGGCAGCGGTTTTCTCTAAGAAAACATCAAGGGGTAATGCAACAAACAAACTAATGGACGGTAAAATCCTTCCGATGGGATCTAATCTGTCTATCCTAGGAGTGAATGCGAGCATTAACTTCTCTTGGGACGATCATGTACGCGCCATTGCTAAATCCGCCTCTCAGAAGCTAGGCTTTCTCTTTAGAGCTAAAAAGTACTTCACATCTCATCAGCTAATAACACTAGACAAAGCTCAAGTTAGGCCAACACTAGAATACTGTTCTCATGTTTGGAGTTCTGCCCCAAAACACACTTTAGCTCTCTTGGATTCAATTCAAAGAAGAGCGATTCGCCTAATTGATGACGAGAAACTGACGAGGCTCTCGAAACACTAGAGCACAGCCGTATGGTTGGTGATTTGTCTCTTTTCTACAAGTACTATCATGGAAGATGCTCGCAGGAACTAATAGGATTGATCCCCCAAAGGACAAGATTCTTGAGACGTACTAGACAGTGGGAGACAGCAAATTCCTGTGCGGTCAAACTTGACACAGTGAAGACTTCTGTATACGGAGACTCTTTTCTATAGAACTTCCAAGTTATGGAATTTGTTACAAAAAGGAATTTTCCCCAAAAATTACAACCTATCCTTGTTTAAGAAGGCGGTTCATCGCCATCTATCCTTGTTTCCGCATCCTACTCGCAGTGCTTTGAACGCTTAATGGGGTTACCCTTTGCGAGTGGATTAAACTTTAAAAAAAACCTAATTACCTCATTAGTGTCTGTATGAAAACTACCTACAGCGTCCTAAACTTTAGTTCTCGTCGAGTCATCACCTAGTCACCAGCAGCTCTCTCCAAGTCCCAGTCGAGTGCAGTACAGTGCAATGCGTTCCCAGTGCAGTGTTTTCCGGGTTTTCCAGTCTACCTTCTACTAAAAGCCCAACGTTACGAACACGAAATTTCGAATCTATTTTACGATAGTGCCAAAATTATCGCGAAGAACGCGATATCAGAATGTTTTAAAAAAGTGCAAATTTTCCAATAATGAAAAAAACTAAATTTTCTAAAAAATCCATAATTTCAAAAAGAGGAAATTTTGAGAGTTAAAATGTTAAAAAAGTTCAAATTTTTAGAAACATGGATATTTGCAAAAAAAATTCAAATTTTAATAAAAAGTCAAACCTAAAAATTAAAAAAAAGGAAGAATTTTTCAAAAAGTATAAATTTATAAAGAAAGGCAATATTTCCAGAAAAGTCAAAATGGGTCAAAATTTTCAAAATACGGAAACATTGTCAGGAATTTTGCAAAAAATAACATTTTGAAAAGTGGAAATTTTTAAAAAAAGTCGAATTATTTTTAAAAAGGCAAAATTTTCAAGAAAAAATTAAGAATTCTTGAAGCATTGCCAAAATAAATCAGTTTTTTTTTGTGCAACGGACTGGTCCTTGGTTATCTTCAAAAATTGAAATACAAATCTTGTTCCCTGAAACCAAGAAAGATTAAAAAAAACACCACAAAGATAGCTCTGCCGCTTTTCGATGGCCAAGCTATCATCTTCAGAGAGATATTGGCGTAGAGCAACCTTTGTTGTGTTTTCTAATCCTTCTGGGTTTCAGGGGACAAGATTTGTATTTTAAATCAGTATTTTAGGAAAAGTAATATTTCGGATTGAAATGGAAATTTTAAAATGTGAAAATTTTCAAAAAAAATCGATATTAAAATCCAAAAATTTTAAATTTTCAATCAACAGACAAAATTTTCAAAAAGGCTCAAAATTTTCAATCAACATTTTCCAAAAGAAAACCGAAATTTTCAGAAACTTTTTACTTGTTAGGAAAAATCAAAGTTTTCTAAGAAATGCCAATCTTCGAAAAAACTAAAAATTTTGAGTCGAAATTTTCAGAACAAGTACAGGTCTTTAAAAAGTTCGAAATGTTCAAAAAGTTCAAAATTTTCAAAAAATCGAAACTTTGAGAAAACCAAAATTTTGGAACAAGCTCGAAATTTGAAGAGTAAAAATTTTTGGAAAAGCCATTCAAACAAGTAACAATCTCACATATAAGTCGAAAATTGCAATAACACTAAATAATAAAAATTTTCAAAATTTTTAGACAAAAGTCGAAATTTTAAAAAACGAATAAACAAATAAATTTGGATTTTTTCAGTCCCAATTTTCAAAAAAAAAAAATCTAAATTTTCAAAAAAACTCAAAATTTCCAGAAAAGATATTTTTATAAATAAATAATCATAATACAAATTTATAAAAAGTTTTAAAATTAATATTTTTAAATGTCTTACATTTTTCTGAAGAAAAATCGACAGTGAACGTTCATTTATACATTAGTCACAGAAATTTGGGGCTAAAAAAATCCTAAACTGTGAGATGCTTTTTAAAAGAGGTAAAATTATTGCAGAGAAATAAAAGCAAATTAAATCTCAAAGTTTCTAATTTGCAGACAATGAAATAAAAATTGGGGTTTTTTTAAACGACTTTCTCATACTAATTTTTATTAAAAATCAATACCTATGACTTGTGGAGAATTCTTTACAGTTTTCAGGATCTTCTTTCATTTTTTATAGGGTTGTTATTTCCCGATTGATTGATAAAGTTAAAAATAACTTGTTTTGCTTTGAAAGACGATAAATCAGCGAGAAATTATTGCACGGGGCTCTGGAAATAATGAAATTAAAAAGAATTACATTTTCTAAAAGAGCTTTGTGATGGCATCACTGTAAAAAAATCTTGCAAATTCGTGGACCTTTTGAATTAAACAAAAATGGTAAAAAGGTTCCTATGATTTTCTGATGATTACTCAAAAGATGCAAGTGATAAACAATTTTGAAATCAAGATTTGAAAACTAGAGACTTGAAGCTTTAATTTGCTTTTTTTAATTTTCTCTGAGGTTACTTTTCTTTAAGTTGCACTCTTTTGAAAATCGTCCAAAAATTTGGGATGTTATTATATCCTGTGATTTGTGTGCCTAATGCAATTTCAGTTTATCATATAGAGGAGTAACAAAACGCAGTTCTTAGTAAATATAACTTTTCGAGTTATTAAGAGTTTTCTGTTGTAGCTTAATGGTTAGAATAAACGAATTTTTTTCTGCCCTGAAAAAACTGCGAATTTACGATAAACAATACACGGAAATCCACTGTTGAATATTGCACTGTAGCAGGACGTTAAATTAATAAAATTCACACGTTGTTCTGATATCCAAAAAAGAACTTCGTTTCGAAATGTTACTCCTCATTATCTTGTAGAATATACTAATTGAAAAACAAACATTTCAATGAGTTAAACAAAATGATGGATGGGGTTCACTTCAAGCAAAGTCACCAAATAGCAGCTTCTGTACATAATTCGCTGTTGAACGTAAATGCTGCCTTCTTTTATATTTTAAAATTCAGTTTTTAAGTTAAATTTTTTGCTACTTTCATTAGGAGGACAAAACAAAGCCGTGTGGGAAGATGTCACCGGTTCAACGCCGCTATCATTTGTCAAAGAATGCGTATCATTCACAACAACCGTGTCTGCAAGATTCTGGCTAATGGACTGTAGAAATGTATCCGATGCAGCAAGAATGGCAACTGAACTCTACAACCAGGTATGTGGATTCATCCTGCTCAAACATCAAAATATTAACATCTCTGTATCTAGGCTGCTCATGTACCATTTATGGCCAAATTCGTCGTTTTTGCAAAAAGAGTGAGTCAGCAGGAATGTCGAATACGAGTCTTCTGTATGACCGATGATAAAGAAGATAAAACGTTAGAGCACCAAGAGCACTTCACGGAAATCGCCAAGAGTAGAGACATAGAAGCTTTAGAGGGCAAAGATGTCTACATGGAGTTTGCCGGCAACTTGGTGCCGGTTTTGCAATCGGGAGATCAACCCAAACTTGGCTTCAAAGCATTCCGGGAAAATCGCGTAGCCTTTACGATGCGCATTAAAGATGCTGTGAGTATTAGCGCCTTACTTAAACTATTTTAGTGGCTCAGGTGCAGAAAAATTCTATAAAAATTGTTTTTCATTTTTATTACTGTTTTGGAATTTTCTTATCATAATAACCAATTGCAGGAAGTAAAATACTCTTACTTTTTCGAGTGTCAATTTCTACTAAGCGTGAGTGGTCTAATTGTTGTAGTTCAGTTACCTATGATCCGTTGCTACATGTTTAGAGGGTAATCTAGGCCGCATTTTATTCGCAGAACTCTTGTTGGAGCTATTTCACAGTTTCTATCTCAGAGTGATAGAAGGTGCTATGCTTAGGGAGTTACAAAGATGAAATCCATTAATTCTTAAGTGTATACTTGCCGGAACATTTGTCAGCATTTGAGTTGGTTTTGCCAAACTTACGAGATCTAACGAGATCTCTGGTTCTCAAAATTTAAATCTTATAAAATTGGTCTGTGCACGTAGTGGTGGGTAGTTCGGTTCATTTAGGTGAACCGATTCATTTGAACTATTCATTTAAAACGCCTCTTTCACTTTTGATTCATTTACCCACATTAACCTAGAGCTTAAAAATAATATTTCACGACCAAAGAAAAAAAATCTTAAATCAAATAAGCAAATCAAATTCTATCTTTGTCATAAGAGAACCATATCGTTCAGGAAAACTGAATTAATTCATTTGATTTCTTAGAATGTGATTAATGTAGGTAAATGAATCAAAAGCGATCAAATCACTATAATTAATTATTTGTTTACGACCGATCCACCTCTGGTGCATTAGAATTACAGGAAAGTTATAAACAAGACTCATTTCCTGATTTTTCTTTAATTGTTGCTATTCTAGCAATTTATGATCATAATAAGAAAAGACCAGCCGAATTGTCATGTGAATATTTTTTTGTAATAGGATGAAGAACCAGCAGGACGTATAGTGTTTATGAATGATGCCAAAGTGGCAAGAGGAGAACCAGTGCAAACGCCTCTTTGCACCTTGAATTTGGTCATGCCAAAGGATATTCTTCCAGATAGAGACTCACATTCTGATCTACTAGCAATTAACAAAGATAATAGCTATCTGCAACATGGTGGAATCAGTAAGTACCTTAGATTTAGTGTAATAAAAATCAGTGGCGTGTTTTCAAAATTTTGCAACAATTTCGAGGTTGAAAAAAATTAAACCCGAAAATTTTGATTTTTTTTTTTCAAATAAAAGTTTTTCTCTAATTGTTCTTTGTTTGGACAAAAATAACGTTAACTTCGAGTTTTTTAAAATTTTTCCCCAAATTATGTCTCGCTTTGTAAATTTCGATTTTTATAAACCCAGGGTTTTTTGAAAACGTCCACTTTTATTAAAATTTTGAATTTTTTTGAAATTTCCAATTTTTTTAATTCTACCTTTGTTGAAAATGTAGACTTTATAGAAAATTTTGCCTTTGGATATTTCAACATTTTTGAAATTTTTTTTATAACTAAACTTTAATTTATCTCTGGCCAGAAGACTCTGCTAACGCTCGTCGCCTGGCAACGTCCTTGATTATTATAAATCGCATAATAATCTCGTTACATTAATAGCTATAACTTCTATTAATCTAATGTTTTTGAGAATTTCAACCTTCTTAAATTTTTGTCAAAATTGTAACTTGTTTTATAAATTTCGATTTTTGAAATCCCAATTTGTTTTTCATTTCTACTTCTCTCAACGTTCTAATTTTTTTGGAACTTCGACTTTTTTTAATTCGGTTTTTTAAAACTGTAGACGAATTTTAACTTTTTTGAAAACTTCAACCTTTTGAAATTTTTGTCTAAATGGCGACTTGTTTTGTAAATTTCGATTTTTTAAATTCCAGGCTTGTTTTAATTTCTACTTTTTCTCTAATTATTTTTTTTGAATTGTGACTCTTTTTAATTGAGTTTTTTGAAAATATAGACAAATTTAAACTTTTTTGAAAATGTCAACATTTATGAGAATTTTGAGTTTTTTTTGAAAATGATTTGAAATTGTGATTTTTCCTTGAAAACTTTAATTTTTTTTAATCGATTTTTTTTCGAAATTTTAACATTTTTTAATTTCGAACTTTTCCAAATTTTGAATTTTGTTTTCAAAATTTTGTCTTTTATTTAAAAATTTCGACCTTTTTCAATATTTCCAGTTATATCTCCATCTTTTTCGAAAATTTTGATTGTTTCTCGAAATTTAGACTTTTTTTAATGTATGGACTTATTTGAAATTGAAAGCTTCGACTTTTTTTAAAGATTTCGACATTTTCTCGAAATTTTCAAACCTTTCCTAAAACTTTATTAGAAATCAGAAAGTTTGATATTTTTAAAAATATTCACATTCTTCAAAGAATCAGACTATTTTTCTTGATAATTTCGATATTTTTCAAAATTTCAACTTGGTCAAAATTTCGATTTCTTTTTAAAATCTTAAACTTTTCAGAATTATGGCTTTTTTTGAAAATTTTTTGACTTGAAATTTTCCACCTTTGGTGGAAATTTTGACTACCGTAAATTTCTAATTTTAGACTTTTAAAAATGATGACTTTTTTTGAAAATTTTTTGACTTGAAATTTTCCACTTTTGGTGGAAATTTTGACTTCTATAAATTTCAAATTTTAGTTAGAAATTGAGAGTATTGTAAATCTCAATATTTATTGAAATTTGATTTTGTCAATATTTCTATATTCTGCTTTTTTTCAAAATTTCATCCTTAAAACTGTTGACTTGTTTTGCAAATTTAGATTTTTTTAAGTCTATTTTTTTGAATCCCCACTTTCTCAAAATCTTAATTTTTTTAATATTTTAACTTTCGGTAATTCTAATTTTCTTGAAAATGTGGACTTTATTGAGAAATTTAACTTTTTTAGAGATTTCAACATCTTTGAAAATTTCAAATTTTGACTTTTTAAAACTTGACTTTTTTTATTATTTTTTATTTTGATTTTTTTTTAAAAACTTCACGTTTCTGAAATTTTGGTTTTTTATAACTTCGCGCTTTCTCAAATTTTTCTCAAAATCGTGACTTGTTTTCGAAATTTCGATTTTTTTTTAATTCCACGTTTTTAAAAGTTTTCACTTTCGTAAAATTTTGATTTTTTTGGAATTTCTATTCTGTTTTATTCTACTTTTTGGTAAATATAGATTGTTAAAAATTTTGTTGAAAATTTCAGTATTTTTGAAAATGACATGTTTTATTCCAAGTTTTTGAAAACTTCATCTTTTCTGAAATTTTGTTTTTTTTTTTAGTTTCGTGTTTTTTCTAAATTTTGATTTTTTTGAATCCCATTTTTTTTAATTCCCTATTCTCAAAATTTTGATTTTTTTGTGGAATTTCGACTTTTTTCAATTCTGGTTCTCTTAAAAATCTAGACTTTATTGAAAATTTTAACTTTTTTTGAAAACTGCATCTCCTGAAATTTCATTGTTTTTTAAACTTCTAACTTCTTTAAAAATTTCTCATAATTGTGACTGGTTTTGTAAATTTCAATTTTTTTTAATTCCAGGTTTTTAAAAGTTCACTTTCGTAAAATTTTGATTTTTTTGGAATTTCTACTTTGATTTATTCTATTTTTTAGTAAATGTAAGTAAATTCGTTCTGAAAATTTCAATATTTTTGAGCATATATTTACCTTTTTAAAAATGACATTTTTTATTCTACTTTTTTAAAAGCTTCATCTTTTCTGAAATTTTGTTTTTTTTAAAGTTTCGTGTTTTTTGTAAATTTTAATTTTTTTGAATTTGATTTTTTTTAAATTCCCTTTTCTCAAAATTTTGATTTTTTTTTGAATTTCGACTTTTTTCAATTCTTGTTTCTTTAAGATGTAGACTTTATTAAAAATTTTATTTTTTTTTTGAAAATTTCAACATTTGTGAGAATTTTTAAATGACTTTTTTTATTCTATTTTTTTTGAAAACTGCTTCTTCTGAAATTTCATTGTTTTCTAAACTTCTAACTCTTTCAAAAATTTCTCGTAATTGTGGCTTGTTTTGTAAATTTCGATTTTTTTTATTCCAGTTTTTTTTTAATTCCCTCTTCCTAAAGATTTTTAAAGTGCGACTATTTGTAATTCTACTTTTCTTAAAAATGTAAACTTTCTTAAAAATTTCGACATTTTTGAGAATTTTGACTTTCAAAAAACGTTTTTTGATTCTATTTTTTTTTTAAATTTTGTCTTCCGAAATTTTAGTTTTTTATAAAATATTTTAAACCTTTTTAAAAAGAAAGTTAGCATTTTTCAAAGTTTTAAATTATTTTTATTTTCGCCTGTTTCCAAATTTCGAACTTTCTTCAGTTTTGTCTTTTATTGGAAATTTCGATCTTACTTTAATATTTCCACTTAAAATCGACCTTATTTCGAGATTTATATTGTTTTTTGAAATTCAGACCTTTTCGAATATGTTTATGGACTTTTTGAAATAACGAACTTCGACTTTTTAAAGATCTCGACATTTTCTTGAAATTTTGAAGTTTTCTCAAAATTTTGATTTTTTAGAAATTCGAAATTTTTTGAAAATTGACATTTTTAATTTGGTTTAACAATTCAGCTGGAAACGTCGATTTATTTTTCAAACTTAGGCTTTTAATCAGGTCAGATTTTAACTCAAAATATCAAAAATAATGTTCGAAAGATTAAATAAGTCGAAAAATTTGACCTTGGTCGTTTTAATCCTTTTTTTTAAATCGTCATAACTGAAGATTTAAATAAAAAAATTTAAATTCAAAATCGTAAATTTAGATTTTGAGAAACAATTTACTCATTTCTAATAAAAAAAAGTTGGTCCAAGTTTTGAAATTTCCAGTTTCAACTCAAAATTTCTGACTTTCCAAGTTTTCCCAATATTTTGATTTTTCAGAAATTTCTCTGAATTTTTTATTTCGGTTTTATTCTTTTCAAGCTTTAAAAGTTCTTTTAAAAAATCGACATTTCCTTCTTAAATTCGAAATGTTTGTAAACATTTTTAGTTTATAGAAAATTCAATTTTATCATCGAAATCTATAAGTTAAATTCAAAATTTTAGGTAAACCCATAAAAAATCTTGAGTTTCAAAATTCAAAGTTCTTATAAAAAAAATTCTGACCGAAAATTTAGATTAAACTCGAAACTTTAGAAAAAAACAAGTTTTTCACGGTTAAGGTTGGATTTTTTTTCATATTTAAGTTCGATACATAGATGGGAAGAAGTTTTGGATTCAAAAGTGTTGTGTAAAAATTCGAAAATATAAAGAGAAAAATGTATACTAAAATCGTATTCTTTCTGCATTGTAAGCTTAAACTCAGAATTTCGAGAAAAATAATAATTTCAAAAAGGACTAAATAAATTAAGACCTGTTTTATGGTGTTTAATTATTTTATTAGAAGGTCGGTCTGCATACGTATCTTGGTTCGGTTTCTGGTTCAAGAATTCAGATTCGAGCAATAAAAATTTCTAATAAATGTCAGAATTCGTGCACGTGCTACCAGTGATTGAATTCTGAATCTCAATTTGATTCGGAAACCTGATCTGAATTCCGCATGTGTACGACCTGCCTAAGGCATATTGGTACTTTTTGTTAAATACAACTTCTTGGTTATTTTCAAAATTTAATATATAAATCTTGTCACCTGTAACCAAAAAGGATTAAAGAATACAACACTTGCTCTAACGTGTTTCATAAGTCTTGTCACTTGAAACCAAACTGGATTAAGAAATACATCAACACTTTCTCTAACGTGTTTCGATAGCAAGTTATCATCTTCAGAGAAATTTAATATTTCTTGGTTTCGTGGGACAAGATTTATATATTAATAAATAATTATTAATGTTAAATAATTTTCTTCAGGTAAACCAGATACTATACATAGAGCCGACTTCAGATTATCAGACATCTGCAATTTATTAGACAGTGACTGGGAAAAATTAGCATACGAGCTCGATATACCACCATCTGATACCGAATTGATTAAAGAAGAATACCCGAACAATCACCCACAACAAGCAATGGTTATGTTCAGATTGTGGTTAAGGCAAAAAGCCAACAAGGCCACAGGTTGGAACGTCTAATTGATAAAATCCAGTATTATTACAATTTACTTATTTTAGGGAATAAGCTAGAGCTGGCGTTAAAGAAAATCGGCCGCCCAGATATCGTCGAAAAATGTATTTGCAACGTCGAATTAGTAACGGACGATATGGAAAAAGCTCTCGCGAAAGTCAGGTTGGATCAATCCGGCTTCGACACATTCCGCGACGAAATCGGATCACGTGACACGTCACTTAGGAGGAACCTGTCACTAAAGGCGTATCAAGGCAGTCAGGACGAACTTGATAGAAGCGAAAAATCAGGTTTGACATTTATTTATGTTAAAACGAATTCAAAAAAACAAAAAAAGAACATTAATTGTCCAACAGTTTTATGTACCCACATTTTTTTTTGTTAGTGTAGCTCAAACAATTTAATTTTTCCATTGAAACCCACTGACCTAGAGTTGCCAGTCGTCCGTATTTCGCTCGGATTTTTCAATAATTAAGCGCAGTGTCCCTATCTGAAATTAAAGGTGGACATTTAGAGTTTTTTTTTTTGTGGGGGCCATTATAGGCCCTGTCACCTAGATTTCAAAGCATTTGTAACTTCCACAAGTTTGTTCGAGTCTCAGTCAGCAGTATATATCCCGGCTTTTACAGCCAGGCTCAACGTCTGACCTACGCGCATTCCTTCCAGATCTCCCGGTCTTAATGTTTCTTTGTCAGTTAGATTGTATCTGTACCTGGCAAGGGTTGGGACAAGCACACACAATTTGTAAACTTGTTTCCTTTTCAGTCCCACGCAGTCGACATCGGTCGCTTTCTGTTAGGTTGAATTTAACCAGGTGGAAATTTAGAGTTAGTAGCCGAGAAATATAAAAAAATATGAAGTAAGGACTTTTTTTGGTTGTCAAAAATTATTATGGAAATTATAAGAACATATGAAAGAAGGACCTTTGTTTTTTGTTATTAAAAATTATTTATAAGGTCCAAGTATGGGAAAGTAAAAATAAAATTATAAATTGGGGTCTGTTCGGCAATCGAATGCTGGCAATCTGGCAACCCTTCACTGACCTGTGGTGAAAAGATATATTTTCAGCATGATTTCCTTTCAGAATACACTTGATAATGTTTTGTTTTCAGATATCCTTGATAAGAGCATAGAACATGAACTTATTATACCCAAAGATAATAAAAAGACGGAAACTATCGACAATAAACCAAAATCACCGAACGCTAATACGGATTTAACTGAGGAAATAACGGAGCAATTGAATAATGTTATGAAAAAACACGTTGATACAAATGCAAATACACCTCCTCCTAGTCCAGCTGAATATAAAATTGATGAAGATGCTAATCTTGTCAATGAAAAACTTCTCTATGAAACATCTAAACGTAAGTATTATTTTTGTTTAAAACAATTACTTAATAATCTAATCTGTTCATTAATTATTCCACCGTTAATAAGGGCGTTTTATCAATAATTCATTTTTAACACAAGCTAATAATAACAAAACTGAATAACTGGATCATTTTACTTTCTTTATTTCATTTTCTAACAAGATATTTTTAAGCATTTCTTTATCGTATGCAAATAGCGATGGCTATAGTTTTCTGTATGGACCAAAAGGTGGCGATACTCTGAGAGTCACACGCTTGACGTTCGTTGATTCTTTAGTACTTGTCGCAATATTTGTTAGCATTAGAGTTGGTTGGATATACCAAACTGACGAGATCTAACAAGATCAAAACCAGTCTTTGGTTTCCAAACTTCAAATCTAATTAATCTTCAAACCTACTGGTCTGTGGTTTAGAAGACATTTCTTTATCATTTAACAAAATGATAATGAAGCATTTGATAAATGCTTTGGAAATTGGAAACATTTTAGTATGTGCTGAGTTCATTATTGAGACTAAAAACTCATAATTTCTTAGAATGATGATCTGAGCTGTTAGCAAAACGTCAATGAAGATTTATTAAATGTTCTCTACAGTGATGCTCAGAAAGTATAAGGATTTTTTTACCCTTTAGATTTTAACGTTTGTTAGATAAAAAAAATATGGATGCAACTATGTATACAGAATGCCCATTTTTCGAATCCTCGTTGGGATTTTACTAGAGACCAACCAAAGTTTTGGTTTTCTGTTTCCAAAAAAAATGGGTTTTGGTTTGATTCAAAATAGACCAAACCTTCAGCTCAGCTGAAACTTCAAATTTCAAATTTAAATTTGGACTCGTCATTTATAAAATGAGTTTGAGATACCTATTTCTCTTCTATAAAGTTGTTTTAGAAAGAAGTGGATATAATATTTAAGTTTAAACTGAAAAGTTTCAGAAAAACGACTAAATTCCCAAATAAAGTACTATAAATCCAAAATAAAAATATATTCTCAAATTTTTGAATTTAAAATGTAAACACCGAAGTTTGAAAAAAAATTAAATCTATTTAAATAAATTGACTTTTAAAATTATATTTTGAAAATCTGTTTCACTTTTCGAAAGTTTAAGAAAATTATCGAAAATTTAGACGCAAGGACAAAATTTTAAAAAACGAAATTCGTTAAAAGGAAGTTTACATTTCAAGTTTTAAGTATAAATTTTGGAGAAAAAATTTAAAATTTAAGCTCAGTTCCTTTTGATTTGAATTCGAGTTTTCACTTGAAACTTAAACTAGAAAACCCAAGATGTTGAATTTAAAATCGAAGATTAAAATTAAAAATAAATGAAATTTTTTTCGACGTTTTTGCTCTCGAAGTTTCAAAAAAGATTAAGACTAATGAAAAAAAATGAATTTTTTTCAAATGGTGTCACTTTTTTTTGAAATCGTTTCGTTGTATTCTCAAATCTTCCACTCCAGTCTCTAAAATTAAAACTCCAAATTTCAATCTTTATAGATTTTGAATAAAATCCAAATTTATAAAATAGTGCAAGAATAATGTCAAAATTTTTTTAGAAATTTTGAAACTTCCAATTTTCAGTTTTGAAAGAAAATCTAAATTACAAAAAAAATCGTAAATTTGGAATATCTTAATTTTCAAAAAACCGAATTTTTTGAAAGTCTAAATGTTGAAGAGAAACCAAAATTATCAGAAAAGTTGAAAGCTTTCAAAAATGCTCAAAATTTTGAAAAGCTAAAATTTTGGAAAAATTAAAATTAAAAAAAAACTACAATTTGAAAATGTAAATTTGAAAAGTTAAAATTTTCAAAAAAAAAGGGCGTTATCTTAAAAGAAGTAGACATTTTGTGGAATGTCAAAATTTTGGAAAAAAACAAAAAAAGATTGAAACATTGAAGATAAGGCGAAATTTTCAAAAAGTTGGAAATTAGAGAAACAGACAAAATTTAATAAATGGGATATTTCAAAAAGTCAAAATTTTTAAAAATGCAACAATTTTCGAAAAATTAAAATTTTAAAGTCGAAATTTTCAAAAAAAAAAGGTGTCGAAATTTTTAAAAATGTCAAAATTTTAAGGGAAAAGGTGAGATTTTAGAAAACAGATGTTTTGAATAAAATTTAAACATTGAAGAAATCGACAATTTCAAAAATTATAAAATTTGAAATATTGAAATTTTCATATTACCTAAAAAATAAAACTTTTGAACTTAAGCTGGAAAGTTTCGGAAAAAGGTAGAAATTTAAATAAACTTTGAATTTTAAAAAGTTGAAATTAAAATAAAGTTTTTTTAAGTACAAATTTTGACAAAAATAGGAAATTTATTAAGATGATTCAAGTTTTAAAATAGCATTTACAAAAACAGTCTACCCTTCGAATTTAAACTCGAAACGAAAGATATTGAAATTTTGGAAGGAACGAAATTTTTAAAAAAGTTTAAATTTAAGAAAATTAAACTGAATTTTCCAAAAAAGTTAAAATTTAAGAAAGCAAGAAGTTACATTGAAATTTTTAAAAAAAGGTTAAAATCTTGACAACATTGAGAATTTTCACGAAAGGGGTAAAATTTTGGAAAATATCGTAATTTTGAATGGTGTAAAAATTTTCATCGAAAATTAAAATTTCCAAAATTTTCAAAAAATAGTCGAAATTCCGAAAAAAAAATTCCAACACTGAAAAAATTGACATTTGCAGAAATGGAGAAATCTTTTAAAATAATTGTAATTTTCAAAAAAGTTAAAATCTTTGAAATTACTTAATAAGTAGAATAAGATTTCAAAAATGGTCAAGCTTTTGAAAAAAATTCGAGATTTTATAAAATTGAAAAAATGTTGGTCAAGTTTTTTTGGGGGGGAACGGAGTGGTCCTTAGTTATCTTCAAAAATTGAAGAACAGATATTGTCCCCTGAAACCAAGAAAGATTTAAAAACCACAACAAAGGTTGCTCTAATGCGTTTCGATAGCCAAGCTATCATCTTCAGAGAGATTATCTCTCTGTCAAGTTTTCAAAGTAAAACAAATTTCTCAGAAAGGTTTTGATATTGAAGAAAACCGAAAATTATCAGAAAAATTCAAAGTTTCAAAAATGGTCCAAATTTTTAAGTTATAATTTTGGATAGTTGAAATTTTAATTGAGGATTTTCCAAAAAATTGTCGACATTTTCCAAAAAAAATTTTAAATGACGGAATTTACAACAAAATTCAAATAGTCGAAAATTTAAAAAATTCGATACTAACAAAATTTTCCCGATTTAAAAAACAATCGAAAAAAATGGAATTTGGAGAAACTTTTAAATTTTCAAAAATTATGTAGTGTAAAAATCTCGTAAATTTTTAAAAATAATAGCTGATAACTAACAGTCAACGTTTTTAGAAATAACCAACATTTTTTGTGATTTAGAAAAATCTAGAAATTTTCAAAAAAATTTAAATTTCGAAAAATGAAGAGTTCAAAAATTTCAAAAAGTTCAAATGGAAAAAGTCGAGCGTACAAAAAACATGACATTTTCGAAAAAGAAAATGAGAATCTTCAAACAGCGAAAATATACCTAGCGAAAACTTTAAAAAATTCAACATTTAAAAAAAACTTAATTTTCGAAAAAATCAAAACATCAAAAGGTTAAAATTTTCATTGAAAAATAAAATTCTGGAACTTGGTCTAAATTTTGAAAATAGTAAAATTTTAAAAATAGTCGAAATTTTTTTTAAATAAGTCAAAATTTTTAAAAAAGGATCGATCTTTTTCTAGAAATTTAAACTTTTTGTGAATATCGACTCTTTTTGAAAAAAGGGAATTTCCAGAAAGAGATGATATTTACAAAAAGTTTAAATTTCTAGAAGAAGATTAAAATAGGGGAATAATGAAATTTTTAAAAGAAATTTCGTAAAATGTCGAAATTATTAAAAAATGTCAATTTTGTTTAAATGTCAATTCCTTTTTTTTAATTTAAAGTTTAAATTCTTAAAAAAAACTTACAAAGTTCAAGTTTAAACTCAAAGTTTTGAAAACAAGTCGAAATTTTGTGAAATCCATAAAAATTTGGTCAGTTACTAGTGTAGTAACTAACCTTTAAATTGTTGCTGCTTGTTACCGTTTTTTCTCTAATTATTGTACATGCAACATTCGTCGGTTTCGGTTTCAAAGAGTAGAAGCCGAAATTAGGTTTCAGCCAACAATCCAGTTTTGGTCTCTAGATTTCACTTATTTGAAGAACTACATTATTGATTGTATTAAGACAAAGTTGCATTCATTTCAATAAACATGATGTAAAAAAACATCTAAATTAAACAAATGACCAATTAAATGTTCTGTAATTAAACTTAAAATTGAAAATATGTTCAACCGCAACCATAGACTAGTTTTGGCCTTCCCTGGCCTCATCAGCATGGATACTTATACGACTCTTGGATACTTATACGACTGACTAACGGCTTTAAATTGGAAGTGTGTACAACCACCGTACCATGCTGATGAGGCCAGGGAAGGCCGAAACTAGTCTATGGTAGCGGTTGTACATATTTTCAATTTTAAGCACGTTTAACTGTTTAATTACAGAACATTTAATTGGTCATTTGTCAAAACTAGATGAAAGTAAAGTCACGCTGAGGACGTTTGTATATATGGATGTTGCGATGCAACCCGTGATACAAGCTTTGCCTCATCTACGTGAACTTTGCAATTGCAGTCTATTTTTCATTAGATTCTAATGAAATTAGATTTTAATTGCATTGTAATAAACTTGTATATATTCGTATATACAAGGCTTATTATCTCATCTGAATTAAAGTCAGCACTTTAATTGATTTTTTTCTTTTCGATGTTTTTTTGAAACGCTGTCAGTAGCAGAAGTTTTTTGATAAGTACAATAGTAGAGCACCTTTGTATGAAGAATTTAAAAGCGCTACTTATTTAGATTTATTTTTTTTATTGAACATTCCCCATAACAAGCTTCATGGACGCCATATTGAATTTTTGCAAATTTAAGGAAGTGTTTTTGTGTTGATTACATCCATGTATCATATGATAGAAGAGAACGACCAAAACTAGATGTTAGGTCTCGACTTCTGTTCTGGTTTCGACCGAAACCAAAAGTTTGTTTTCGGCCGAAAATTTAGTTTTAGTCGATCTCTGGTTTAATCTACCAATTTGGCCCAACAGATTTTAAAATATGAAAAAAAAAAATGGGAAATTTATTTGGTTTCATTAAGCAGGATTCATATAAATAAAACTGGGCGTAATATACATATTTCAGTTTAAGATTTGATCAATAATCAATGTTTATTCCAGTATTATTTTAAATAGATCTTCTCAGGTTTAGGCAGTAGCTCAGTGCATACTTTTTAAATCAGCTAATATTGCTAACGTTTTTAAAGTTATCAACTAGGACTAACTTTCATAAAAAAATACCTAAGAACACCTCATGTGGTTTTAACGAATAATTTTATAAATTTCCAGTCATGCCCGTTTTAATTAAGGTTTTATCTTGGTATTAAATCATATCGTAGTTACGGTGTTGGTACGTATTGCACTAAAAGGCTAAGGGATGAGTGAATTTCTGCAATTTTCTTCCTAACCCACTTTCAAAACTAACTTGACTCCTAGTAATAGATTCTTCTAGTTTTGACCAGTATTAGTAGTTTTTGATCTTTCCCAAGCTGTTCAACCGATTGGAGACTTCTCCCCGTCTGCACCTCCTCACCCCGTCAGAGAAGAAGAAGACCCCGTCGCCACCCTTAAGAAAAACGTGAACGATACCTTAACTTTCTTGCATCAGGAGCGAAATGATTTCCTACCACAAGACGAAGGCGTTATACCCAGTAGAAAAGACGATCACATTTCACAAGCAATAGATTTAGACTTGATCAATATCAAATCGCCTAAGAAGGTCGAATTCCAAAACAACATCGATGACTTTAGAGAAGACGTAGAAAATCAATTGACTGAAGTCATCAAGCAAGCTGAAGAGACAGTTAATGATCTCAAAGGTGCGGTCGATGAGAAGACCGAAAGTTTGAAAGATACGGGGGATAGCTTATTTGATGATTTTAGAACCACCGAGGACACTTTAGATAACTTGGAAAGCCTCAAAGACGATTCAATTTCCAACGCTCAGGAGAAAAGCGAGGAAGCATTCAAATTTCTAGAAAACGAAGCATCGAGTCCGCTACCGATCGCCAAAGATAGTTTCGAAGAGTCAATCACCTACGTGAAAAAAGAAACCGATTCGTTACTTAGCGATCAAGACCCAAGTAAGACAGTGTCATTCTCAGAATCGCCTAAGTCGTCCAAGAGCTCTATACCCGTGTCGAAATCGAGTCGAAAGCAGGAAAAAGAAGTCGACTTCTTACTCTCAACCTCTGACGGTAGAGATTGCGTTTCCCCTGATAATGACATCTTGAGCAAAATCCCCGTTTCCGCAAAAGGCGGAAAAGTAAAAACAATTAAAAAACATTCCAAAGATCCACTAAAGGAATTCGTTAAACTAGCCCAGGAAGTTAACTGGGACGAAGACGAACTAAGTGACGACAACGTTAAAGTAATTACTAAAACCGTCGTTTCGGATCCAATCGTTAAAACGACGGTGACGAGAATAACGACGAAAGAGTCTGATTCGCCCAAAAGCAAAATTCCACAATTACACACGGAAACAACTGAAGTTATTGAAAGTGGGGACGTATGCGAATTGTCTCCAAAGAGTAAAATTCCAGTTTTGAAAACAGAAGTAACGAAGATAACTTCTCCTGAGAATGTCACCGTCGAACGCACAATTACTACTAGTACGCCTATATCTAGAAAAGTGGTAGAAACGACTACGACGACGATTAGCTCGCCTAATAAGAGCGGTACCTTAGATTCTGATTCGGAGGAAGATAGTAGGAAGAGTCCTCCGTTGAAGGGCATCTTAAAGAAGACGAATATGCGAACTGTTGGTAGTTCCAGTGGGTCAGACGTAGCTTTACATGAAGAGGGGGCTGAATTAAGCGATGATGAATCAGGTAAGACTTAGTTGATTTTAACGTAGTTATCTTTTCCTCTTTTTAGCTTTACGTGTTTCTAGAATGAGTTGTCTTATTCTGCATTTTCTTGCTATTGTGTTTTTGTTTTTTGAATGTCGAATGCTCAAGTGTTGCGTCGTAGTTTAAGTTTTAGTTGAGGTTATGTTGGTTTGTTTATTATTAGCGGTTGGGCTCTTCTGTATAATTTTTGTTATGAAATCGCACAGTGTTGTCCATGTTCGATAAAATTTTCTATGCTCCAGCTGAAGTAACGTTTTCATTGGCTTCTTTTTTTATCTAAATAACGCTGATCTCCTATGGTCATTAAAAAAAATGTTTTACTTGTAATTATAGATTTTATTTTACTACTATACCGGTAGACCACGATTTTGTCTCCTTTCATGTTAAGTGTCGATTTTTTTTAAATGATCATTTAAAAAACAAAGACGAGACAAATTTCTTGGAGTATTTTTTTTATTTTTTGGGGACAATTCAAAATTAATATTTTTACAATATAAACTACTTTTGAAAATTGTTTACTATCTTCTGGAAAAGAGAGATTTCAAAATTTGTTTTTTCGATTTAATTTATTTTTAAAAGCTTAACTTTTTTCAAAATTAAAAAAAATCATATCATTAAGCATAGAGTAAAAATTAAGAATATTTGGTCATAATAATATTTCGTAAAAATCCAAAATAAAAATTTTCAAAATAAACAATGTAACAAAATTTGTTCACTGTCCGCGTGAAATCGCGCTACCCCTTAGACTCGAGGAGGTGGTCTTCTAACGGTTATCCAACAAGACGCTTACTCTACAACAGTTTTTAGTTTAATTTTACAAAAACATTTTTCGTATCTAACGTTAGTGAATAAATAATAATAGTTTTTAAAGAGTTTAAGTAATTATACACGCCCTCGCAACCCTCAAAATGGTAAAATCTACATTAACGCTCGTTTTACACTGGCGCCCAACGTGGGGCCTCCAACCCACGACCCTAAGTTTAAAAGTCTTATGGTCCACCGATTGAGCTAGCAGAGCGCCACTGTAAAAATGGCGATTAGTGTTAATATTATTAACTATCTTTTGACAATACAGTTCTTGCAAGACTTATGCAAATAGAATACGCCCTAGACTGCAGCAAGGCACCCCTTTACTTCTATTACACACATTTAGAAAGTTTCATTATTGCAGAATTCTATTTGTATTCTAGAGTTTCTATTTCAGACATAATTTTAAGTCTGTACCACAGCGCATTATTTTTAATTAAAAATATTAATTAACCAGAAAACTGCCGTGATAAATGTGAGTTTACCGACTGCAGATTTGTTTATTCCTCATATCCTTGAAGCGTTATCAAAACAGGACATTTTTGTTTTAAAGGCTGTCTTTTTTTTGTACAATTTAAGGTTTACAGTGTTGTGGAAGAGTAGATTGGATGTGTAGGGAGACTATCCCCTGTAGGCTGCGCGGGTGGGTAGCCGCGCAATAACTTTCATGACACAATAATTTGCGCAGAGAAATTTATTTTCCGCGCTCTTAAAGGACGTGGAGACATTTAATATTATTTGTTCTGTGGAGTTTGCACCTCGCAATAAATTAAGAGGGGACATTGGTGAGAAGATTTAATATTATTTTGAATCTTAGCAGAAGCAGTTCCCTATTTTTGTTGCAACTTAACCTCGACTAAGACAAAGACTGTTTTATACAGATGCATCCAATTTAAAGGAGACATTTTTATGAAAATATTTTCTTTGATACAATTTTTCAAAGCATTCTTGCTGTTGGTTAAAATATTGGTTTAATTTAACTACCTACAAATATCATTGCTTAACAAGTTGATTTAAATATCAGCTAAAAATCTGTAAATTTCAGATACTGAAAATATCAGAATTTATGACAACTTTGAAGATTTGTCAACGTTGCGCTAACGAAGTATATTAGTGTCTAGCTTGAAATGTACGTATTCCGTTTTAAGAGTGTGCTGCTGACTACTCAAGCTTGTATTTGGCAGTGAAAACCCTTGCATTAATTATCAGATGAATAAGAAACAAATGTAACAAGTTTTAGAGGTTCACGATTTTATGAAATCAAGGAGTGTTCCCCCAAAATATTTTTCGTTTCCCACTGTTATGGGCCATTCAAAACCACTTTACTTAACCTAATCTCCCGCGACGTTAATTATGTTGAAATCAGAGTATCAGTTCCAAGTTGCAAAATGAATAACTTTACGCAAGGGTCGGCAAACTGCGGCTCGCGAGCCGCATTGCGGCTTTTTAAATTCCCCAAAAGCTAGAGTGCACAGATACGCAGAAAATGAGTACTAATTAAACAAGTGACCTACATAAGTCGAAATTTCCAAAAATACTTTTCTAGGAATTTTTACGTTTTGCTTAAATTTTGACAAAGAAGTGATGATTTCAAGAAGTATTTTTCCGAAATTGTTGATCGATTTGTATTAACATTTTGAAAAAGCACATGAAATTTGAAATTTCTACTAAAATTCCAATTTGGGGAGTCGAAATTTCCAAAAAAAAATATTTTTCTCATGAAATTTCGTGAAAAAAAGTTCAATTACTTTTGTGGAAAAAAAAGACTAAATTTACAGAAACAGCAAATATCACAGATCGAAATAAAAGCTGAAATTTCCAGAAAAAGCCGAATTTTGAGAAAGGAAGAGATTTCGAAAAAATTGGGAAAAAGAAAGAGACTTGGAAAAAATTGAGGAAAACGAAGAGATTTCAAAAAAATTGAGAAAAAACAGATTTCGAAAAAATTGAATTTTATCAAAAGTTCTCATTAAAACAAAGGTAAACTTTTAGACAAAAAAACCGTAGAATTTCGACAATTGATTAAAACTCAGAACAATTTAAAAACCTGTTTTAGACTAATTGTTTTAGACTTATTGAAATTTTTTGAGAAATTGAAAAAATATCAAAAAGAGAAATTGTAAAAATAAACTTGAAGTTTAAAAACAGTTGTCGAACTTTAAAAAAGTCGAAGTTTTTTTGAGAAGAAGACAAAGGTTAAATTTTAGGAAAAATTTCAACAAAAATGTGAAAAGTTTAAGAAATAAGTTCGAAATTTCGACAAAAAATTTGCAATTTTACAAAGTTCAATTTTGAGAAGAAATTTGAAATTTCGAGAACAAAATGATTTTTAAAAAATACAGCTTTTCTGAATTTTGAGAGAATAAGTAATTTCGAAAGAAAAGAGAAAATCGATAAAACTTTGAATTTAGAGAAAAGAATTGAATTTAAAAAGGTCAACATTTCCCAAAGAAACTCAAATTTGAAGAAAAAAATCTATCAGATATGAAAATGGGTGAATTTAGTTCGAAATAAAAGTTGAAATTTTCAGAAGAAGCTTAATTTTGAAAAAAAAATGAATTCGTCAGAAGTTCTCAAAAAAAGCAAAATTTTAGAAAAAGATTTCGAGTTTTAACAGTAGTTAGAAATTCGTAGAACAAATTTAAAAACCTAAAATGTTTAGACATTTAAACATGTGAAAAATTGTAAAATTTTAAAAAGAGAAATTGTAAAAAATTAAAAACTTTAAAAAATTGTTAAAGTTGAAGTTGTTTAGAGAAGTAGAAAATAACAAATTTGTAATTTTCTAGAGAAAATTAAATTTTCAGAATAAATTGAAATTTCGAGAACAAGACGAATTAAAAAAAAACTCCAAATTTTCAGATAAATCGAATGTTAAAAAAATGGTAAAATAATTTCAAAAGAAAAGAAAATCTTGATAAATTTTTCAGTTTCAAGAAAAGTATCGAATTTTAACAGGTCAAAATTACCAAGAGAAAGTCAGGTTTTAAGAAAAAAATCAAATTTTGAGATTTGAAAATATATGAATTTAGTTCGAAATAAAAGTTGAAATTACTAGAAAAAATAGAATTTTGGAAAAAAGAGATTTAAAAAAAATGAATTTGTCAAAAATTCCCAAAAAAGATAAAATTAAAAAAACATCGAATTTCGACAATAGATTGAAGCCCAAAGCAAAATTAAAACCTGAAATTTTTATACAAAATTTAAATTTTGTGAAAACTTGTAAAATTTCGAAAAGGCAAATTATAAAAAATTGACGAACTTTTAAAAAGCCAAAGTTCTTGAGAGAAAAAGAAAATAAAAAATTTGAATTGTTCCAGAGAAAGTTAAATTTTGAGAATTTGAAATTTCGAAAACAAGACGAATTAAAAAAAAAACTCCAAATATTTAGATAAATTCGAATTTTGATAGAATTGGTAAACTAATTTCGAGAGAATGTCGATGTTGATACACTTCCAGATTCGAGAAAAATGTTCAACTTTAAAGAATGGTCAAATTTAAAAAAACCTGAGATTAAGTTAAACATTTTCAAAATTGACGAATTTCGCAGCTTGCAGAAATAATAAAATGTTGAATTTTAAAAGACGAAATTTTAAAAAAACCGAATTTTACGAAACAAGTCCAAATTTGTAGAAAATAAATAAAAGTTTAAATGTTTAGTAAAAGTCAATATTTGGTCAAAATGGCCAAATTTGGAAAAAGGGCGAATTTTAACACTAAACCTACCAACACCGGTCAAATTGACCTTTTTGAAACATTAATAAAATTTATACGTATTGAAGGTTACAATACCGCTGTCACAGTATATGACTTTTCCTAAAATATGTATTTGATATATTCTTCAGTATTTTTTTCCAGATTTTTTTTCTATTTTCCAAGAAAAATTTATCATGTGTCCTACCTACCGCATTCGGTCAATTTGACCGATAAAGAAAATTGCACTCTGTTAAATTAGTAGGAGCTAAATGCAACAAAACTAGATGCATTTGTTGCTTTACTATATGCCCGTGGTGCATATGAAGTAAAAAAATCCATATTTTTTTGCCTCATATGCGCGTGTCACATTTGTGGAATAAAAATTGGGAACCCGTTTTTTTTCAACAATGATCAGTAACGACTTTACCGAAATTATGAAGGTAGTACGATTTGATAAAAATGTTTTACAAAGCATTTACATACAAATCAAACAAATTATAGTAAATTTGCTATGATGACTACAATCTGGGACCGATTTATTGAGAATTGACAAAATCTTTATAAACTTGGTGCATACATTACTGTTGATGAGCAATTGTTTTCGTTCAAGTATAGGTGTAGATTTATATAAATATATATGCAGTAAAAACAAAAGCAAAATAATAATAATAAAACAGTTCTGGGTGGCGTGTGGCATCTCTAACAAGTAAAGTGAAATCTGTCTAATAAGTCGAACCCCCCATAAGTCGGAACCTGTCTGTGGCAAAATATATTGAGAGTCCCGTTTGCTTTCCGAAACATGCATAAAAATATTCTTGTTACAAAACGTATAACTGTCTGAAGTGAAATAAAACTAAGAACCCGTCGTTTTCTGGCTTAGACAGGGTGGACTAAACATAATAAATGGGTTTTACTACTTGGGAAAAAATCAAAGATAAGAAAGTTTGATTTCACTTGGGGTTGAGATGTTCGTTGTTCTAAAGCTGACCTTTACAGGACATGGAAGAAACATAACAACAGATAATTTTTTCATCAATGAATCATTAGCCGAAAAGCTACTTGCAAAAAAGATTACACTTGTTGCAACAAGCAGTAGAAATCAAAAAGAGTTGCCAAAATTGGTCAAAGAAAAAAAAGATAAAATGATTAGGCGTTCAAGCAAATTATATAGATCAAATCACATTACTCTTACAGTGTATAAAAGTACGCAAGCCAAAAAAGTGATTGTCCTAAAACAATAACACATAAATACCCAGAACTATTAGAATTTATAATGATACAAAATTTGATGTACGGGTGGCAGATCAAATGCCAAGGAAGTACAGTGTGGAGTCAAAAACTGCTAGGTCGCCAAATCATATATTTTTTAACATTTTCAACCTAGCTGGAATCAATCCCTCAGCTTTGAATAAAGAAACGATAGGTGAAAGCAGGCAACAGGACAACAGAAATTTTTATTCCATATAGCGTCAACACTTGAAGCTGTATATAAAAAAATCACAAGAAAAAGCGAACATCACCCACAAGTCCGAAAAACTTCTCAAATAAAATCCTGTAAAGATTATAAAGCTACAAAATTTCGTTCGAAGTGCAAAAAATTTATGTGCGGCAAATGGACATTGTAGATTAAAATAATTTCTAAACGATGTATTGAAGCCGAATAAGATATGAAGATGTATGCATAACACTAAAAGTAGATGTATAAAAGTTAAATGTTTATTATTTATTTTCTATACAAATAAATTTAGACATACAATAGAAAACCTTAAGTTTGGTTTCTTATGTGGGAAATATGAAGTTTTAGTCTTTTGAGGTTATAATTTAAATTATATAAAAATTAATCTGAAGGAAATTCCATCAAAATTCTTCATTCTATACACATTCAACAATAATTCAACCGGTATTTGCCTTGAATAATAAAATTAATAACATTTTTAATTACCGGTCAATTTGACCGAGCGCGGTAGAAATAGGTATACAAGAACTGTCGGTAGGTTTAGTGTTAAAAAGAATATAGAAATTTCGAAAAAAGTGTTGGAAGTGTTGAAGGTCAAAAGTTCCCAGGGAGAGTCAAATTTTGAGATTAAGTCAAACATTTTGAAAATATGTAGATAAATTTCGTCGGAAAAATCGCAGTTTGCAGAAATAATAAAATGTCGAATTTTAAAAGTCGAAATTTTTGAAGAAAAAAAACGAATTTTGCGAAGCAAGTCCAAATTTGTAGAAAATAAATAAAAATTTAAATGTTTGGTAAAAGTCAATTTTGGGGAAAATGCCGAAATTTGATAAAACAATGGAATGAAGAAAGTTTTAGAATAAAGCCGCAATTTAGAACAAAGTCGAAAAAATGTAATGTTAGAAACAAGTGAAGTTTGAGAATAGATCTAAAATTTCAACAACAAAACTTTGAGAAAGAGGTCGAAATCTTCAAAAAACTATTTTACTTCACATCTTGAATTGCTTTTCACTTTCTTTTATTTAAAAAATCGACATAAGATGAATTTTTGAGAAAGAAGTCGAATCTTCCAGTAAGTTTAATTAGAAAAATAAATATTTTCACAAATTGTCGAGTTTTGAAAAGAAAGGAATATTTGGGGTAAAAGTTTAATTTTAGGAACAAAATAGATGTTAAGAAAGAAGTCTAGTATGGAGAAGAGTTAAAAAAGTCGAAATTGCGAGAAAAAAAAGGCAAATTTTGAAGGAAAGGTCTAAATTTTGAGAAATAAAATGTCCTTTGGGTTGACTATATTTTCGTTTGACATAAGCCAGAAGGGTCTCTTTCTATCCCATATTTTGTTTGATTTATCTGATTTAAATTTGAAATAAAATGTAAAATCAGAAATAAAAATTTGTGGCTATTTGAAATTAACGAAATCAATTTTTTATTACGGCTGGCTCTTCCGGTGCAAAAGTTTGCCCACCCATGACTTAGCGTAAGGAACAGTTGACCCATATTTCAATTTACTTAACGGATTTTAAAGTAAACCAACCGGGGCACCCGTGAAATGACATAGCAGTATAAACCATTCCTTGTTTTCTATTGGAAATGTCAGTTGTCATCAGTAATGTTATTTTTCTATGCCGCACAATACCGATCTCTTTGCGTCTACGAAGAAAGCCAGATGATTCGACAATAAACAGTATTTTGTTTAAAAAAATCCTCATAGTAAAAAAAGTAGAATTTTTCAAATTAGAGTTAAATTTACATGAAAGTCGAGACTTCGAAAAAAGTAAGAATTTGAAAAAAAAATCGACATTTTCAAAGAAGAAAGACAGAACTTTGAGAAATAGTCAAAATTTTGAACAAAAAGTGGAGATTTTAAAAAAAGGTTGAGATTCTCAAGAAAAAAATCAGAGAAATCGAGTTTATAAAAAAGAACATTTTGAAAGTAATTTCAAGAACACTTAAAAAAGCCAAAATTTTCAATAACTAAATAAAAAAAACTACAATTTTTGAAAAAACTACAAATAAATACAAAAACCCAAATTTCTAGTAAAAGGCGAAATTAAAAAAAATAGCAAACAAGACAGAATTTTAAAAAGTGTAACAATTTTGGAAAAAATGGAAAATTTAAAATTTGACATTTCAAAATAAGTCAAAATTTCCAATAAAAATCGAAAAGAGATGTCGCAATTTGGAAACAATCAAAATTCTAAAATAAAGTCAAATGTTTGTAGAAGCCGAAATTTTAAAAAATTATAAATTGTTAAAACTAATAAAGTAAATTACATATATGGCATTCCATGCATCTTTTCCGTATCTTTAGTGGCTTAGCGCGCCTAAAGGAGTGTTCACTTCAAAAAAACATCGAAGGTTTGCAAAAAGAGTCGAAATTTTGAAAAATACTTAATTGAAATTTAAAGAAAATAATCGAAACTTTGAGAATAAAGTAAAAAATCTAAAAAAAAAACTCTAAATTTTTAAAAAAGTAACCTTTCAAATATCTACATTTTTAAGAAAAGGTAATAATATTCAAAAAGTGATTTAAGAAGTCGATTTTCGAAGTCAAATTAAAAAAAGGTAAACATTTTTAAAAAGTTGAAATTTTGAGAAAAAGTCAAAATTTGTTTTTTGAGAAGAAATCGAAATTAAAAAAGTCTAAATTTTGAAATAAAGACGAAATTTTGAAAAAATACAACCTTTCAAAAAACTTCGGCCTTTTGTCAAGTATTTAAAAAAACTGAGGTTTCCGAAAATCAAAAACTCGAAATTGTCACAAAGGTCAGCATTTTAAGAAAAAAGACGAAATGTTTAAAAAATCTCAAATTTTTAAAATCTCAAAATTTTGGATGAAGTGGATATGTTGAAAAATTGCCGAACATTTGGAAAAAGCTGCAATTTTGAGAAAAAATTTGAATTTTTTCAAAACTCGAATTATATAATATTTCATATTGATAAAAATGTTAAAATGTTGAAATCCAATCAAAATTTTTGAAAAATTTAACCACGCAACAATTTCAAAAAATTTAAAATTTTAAACGTAAACAAAACCAAAAGTGAAAAAAACGTTTAAATTTTGGAAAAGTCAAATTTAAAAAAAAAAGAAATTTAGGAAGCCAAAAATTCCTAAAAGTCGAAATTTTTGAGAAAAAAATTCGAAATTAAAAAAATTGAATTATTTAACACGATAAAAATAATGATGGCCGTGACAGCAGCAGGTGGGGTCGGGTGATATGTCAGGTAGTAATATAATAAAATATGAAAATAAGAAAAAAATTTTAAAATTTACCAAATTTTTAGAAAAGTCAAAATTTTAAAGCAGGGGAAGTCAATTTTTATTCGTTTGCCGCCCATTTTTAGCAATTAAATTAAAGGTTTGTTTGTTTGTTATTTTGAGTAGTAGACTTAAAATTCAAATTGCAAATTGATAACAAAAAAACAAAAAAAGCTTTCACAAAAATATAAACTTGATGCAAAAAAGCCCTCACATACTCTTACAATTACCAATGCTTACCTCAGAACTGTCGCCCACCAAAAAGCTTTAAACGCCCAGTAGTGGGCGGTACGGACCAGGTTGACTACAACTGTTTTAAACAGAATTCAACACATACTTTGGAATTAAAATTGTTCTTAACGGAAAGTGCATTGCGTTACTTTTTTTCAAGTTTTTTAAATAAGTAAGGTGGGGTTGAATAACCCATTAATTGTTGCTCAGTCGACATCATAGAGTAGATTGACTCTTGACTTTGTACTACTGATGACAAAATCTACTGAGGGAGTTCAGCGCATGGTTGCCAACTTATAAAAATCGCTCCTGAAAACAAATCAAAGTGCCTGCAAAAGTTTCCAAATCCAAAAAAAGACGGCTAAGTGGCTAAAAAAAATCATCACTTAGTTTATAGCAACCACTTACCGTGTACGAGGTGTTGTCTCCAAAATATTCCAGGAGAATTAAAAAAAAAATTAATCCACACATTTTACAATACATAAGTTCCTAAGAAGTCTTAATCTTTATGTTGCCCCCAAATGTAAGAGTAAAATTTCAAATTGGCAACCCTTGTCCAACGAGTGATCGCCCCCACTTCTGATACTACCATCAGTTCGTGATTGAATATAGCCTATATTTAGTTAACTAACTACCCACCTAATGGGAGCGCGCGACGATCGCATGACCTCAACATAAGTTGGGGGAACCCTGGTTTGTATTTAAGTTTCCTAGTAGATACGAAATATTTCAGATACTTATTTGGAATTTTTCGAAATCTTACATATTTGACAATTTGTTTTTTTTTTCACAGCAACTGACGTGGCAATTGTTTTAAAAGATTAAACCACTATTTTAACTGTATTTATTAATATGCTAAAAAAATTAATAATGTTTTCTGATTTCTAGATTAATCCCATTAAAATTAACATTAACTTATAACTCTTTGCAATTAATAAATTAACACACTTGACTATTTATTGCGCGCGGAATCTTATGCTCATTTGAGATTATGTACAAAATAAATTAATGTTAGTTTTGGATGGATCCTAGGAATTAACCATTATAATAAAGCTAATGGAATGTTTTGCCTAGCATCGAAAAATCCTTTAAAGACCTGGCATGCTCTTTCCCCCCTAGTATGGTCGGTTGTCGCATTGGCAACCAGCATGATCGTGTTGGCACTACTTGCACAGTACTGACTTACCACCCATGGTATGCAACCAGCAATATTTAATTCAACTATCTTTATGCTCATCCACACACACAATACACTTCTCAAATGAACCACTACTTCTTAGACATCTTATTTTACAAGGTCCTAAAGTAAGTAAAATTCTAAAATATGCCTCTGAAAACTATATTCATTAGTAAACCAGTAAGTAATCGTGATTATCTATTGATAAAATAACAAATAACACTATGATTAACATTAAAAATCAAAACCTTTGTTTCAACAATAACTTAAAATTTCGAAAAACCCCAAATTTCAAAAAAACTGAAATTTCTGAAACGTAACATAAATCTTAAATTTTCGAATTTAATGTTGGATTTAACTTTCCTAGAAATGTTGAGGTTAGCAATGTCAAATTGCTAGAAAAAACTCCAAATTTCGAGAAAATTAAAATATATAAAGATGTCATTTTTTGAAATTTTGAGGTTGTTTTAGAAATTTCGAAATTTTTCTAGTATTTCCAATTGTATCTACTTAACATCAAAATTTCAGGGAAAAAAGTTGAATTGAAATTTCGAGGAAATCTAGCAAAAATTGAAATTTTAAAAAAAAAATCTTATATTTCAATCATGAAATTAAGAGATTTTTTTTCGAGATTAATTTTTTTTTCTTCTCTTCCTTCTTTTCTTCTCTTCCTTCTTCTTCTCTTCCTTCTTTTCTTCTCTTCCTTCTTCTTCTCTTCCTTCTTCTTTTCCTTCTTCTTTTCCTTCTTCTTTTCCTTCTTCTTTTCCTTCTTCTTCTCCTTCTTCTTCTCTTTCTCCTTCTTCTTCTCCTCCTCCTTCTTCTTCTCCTCCTCCTTCTTCTTCTCCTCCTCTTTCTTCTCCTCTTCCTTCTTCTTCTTCCTCTTCTTCTTCCCCTTCTTCTCTTTCTTCTTCACCTCCCTCTTTTTCTCCTCCTCTTTCTTCTCCTCTCCCTTCTTTTTCTTGTTCTTCTTCTCCTCCTCCTCCTTCTTCTCCTCTTCCTTCTTCTCCTCTTCCTTCTTCTTCTCCTCTTTCTTCTCCTCTTTCTTCTTCTTCTCCTCCTCCTCCTCCTTCTTCTTCTCCTCCTTCTTCTCCTCCTCCTTCTTCTCCTCTTCCTTCTTCTCCTCTTCCTTCTTCTTCTCCTCCTACTTTTTCTTCTCCTTCTTTTTCTTCTCTCAAAATTATTGCTATGACTGACGTATCAAGAAAATGTTGTTTACGTTTAAATTTCAAGATTTGGGAAAATTGTAATTTCAGTTTTTATTTAGTTTCGAGATTTTGAGTTTAGCGTTTACATTTTGAGATTTTTTCAAATTTTCTAGATTTCTTGTAGATTGTCGATTTGTGTGGAATTTTTGACTTTTTATAGCCTTTCTTTACTTCGACCAACTTAGTTCTTTTGTGAGTAACCCTAATCTAATTTATTCTAATGTCTTCCGGACTTTTCATTCCTTGGAGCTAAGCTGCCAGTTTCAGCAGATGTTATTTCCATCCTTCCGAAATATTTCATTCCCTGAATCAGTGAGGCGCAGCTGCACAATATGTATTCCGCTGTCTCATCCGAGAAGTGGCTGAATCTACATAGACCGTTATCAGTTTTAGCCACTTTCTTGAGGTGGTATTTCAAGAAGACCAGTGATGAGCCTCAAATCGTTCTTGGATAAATCGATGACTTTTCTTGCCTCCTCTGGCGAATAATTGACTAGAAATCTTTTCGCTTGTCGTTGACCAGAAGTATTTTTCCAGAGGGTGTTCATTTGTCCCTTTTCTCAATTAAGGAGTTCCGTTCGGGCTTTTAATAATATACCAAAGAATGGTTCGGGTCAAGAAAATGGTGCTTTGGCTCCTGTTTTCGCACATCAGCTGTCCTTTTATTCCCTTGTGGCGTGGCACCCAGATTAAGGTAAATTTATTACCTATTGCCAGTTTCTTTAAGCTTAATCTTAAAGAGTCAAAGCATAAGACCGCAAAGCTCTAAGAGCTGCCTGGCTCTCTGATAGTTTATTCTAGCTCTTCTAATGCGCGCTACTTAAGACATTCACGAGTGTACATATTTTTGACAAACCCTTCGGCCTGAAAGATGGTACGGCCCAGGAATTGCAATGCCCTAAAGTTAGTGCCATATATTGGAGCCATCTGTGAGATAAATGTTCCATTATTTGTTTGTTCTCTTGGTATGATGAACGAGTTTTCCTGGCAACTAAAAATATTCACTTCAAATGGAATGTCGAAGTCGTATTTAATAGCCAAATAATCTTGTCAGTGTCAGGTTACGTGGCTAAACAAACTCCATGATTTTGTGGTATCTGATGTATTCGTAAGGCACAGTTGGTCACCTCTCTCTTTGCACAAATGTGCAAGTGAGGAAGACCAAGCATGACTGTCATTGCTGTCGTATGGCTGGTGTGCATAGCCCCTGTTAGACAAGCCAGGCGTTGCACTTTCTGCAATTTGCTTTGGGCCAATTTTTCTTCAGTTTTTGAGCACCATATGAAGGAGACGTATGTAACGATAGGTCTTACTACCGTTTAGTATAACCATAAGATCATTTCTCATTTTAGTACCCAATTACCGATGTCGATAAGGCCGCTAAAGCTTTATTGGTCGCCACTTTAAGATGTGTATTCTACAAAAGCCTGGAGTCACCTAGATACTTCACCTATTTAGGGGAACTTACTCATTTGAATAAGTTCTTTTTTATTAAAATAGAGAGCTCTTAAATTTAGCTTTTTCCTTTTTGTTGAAGGAACTGTTGTCCTTTTCTCCGGGCTAACTCTTAACCCTTCTTTTTGACATCATTTATTGGCAGTATTTGTGGCATTTTGGCATTTAGGTGTGTATTTGTTAAGTATGCATTACTAATTGAAGCTCGACGATTTTCACCATAGTTTTTAGGAGAAAGAATATGAGGCTAATAGGGCGGTATGATCTAGCTGCTTCAGGTGGGCGTCTTCTCGTTTTGGGAATGAAGATCACCTCAACCTCTCTCCACAATTTTGAAATGTGTCCAAAAATATATCTGGCCTGAAAAATTGCACACAGCAATGACAGGAGTTCTTCAACTCCTTGGTGAAGCGAAGCTGGGAAAATTTCGTATCTGCCTGGCAATTTGTAATGCTTAAAGTTGTTGATTGCCCATTTCACCTTATTTGAAATGAAGATTTTCCCTGCTAGCCGTTTCCCCAAATCGTTCTTGGATAAATCGATGAGTTAGTTTTCTTGCCTTCCCTGGCGAATAATTGACTAGAAATCTTTTCGCTTATCTTTGGCCAAAAGTATTTTTCCAGGGGGTGTTGATTTGTCCCTTTTCACAATTATGGAGTTCCGTTCAGGCTTTTAGTTATACCAAAGAATGGTTTGGATATCATCCAATAATCAGCAAGTCGAACTACCAAGGTAGTTCTTCTAAAAGTAAGTGTAGGTCCAGGAAAATGAGTCTTCATCAGAATTTCTAGGTTTTCCTTTTGGTCTTAAGCGTTCTCATCATTAAGCTTCTTAAGAAGGCCTTTTCCACATGAGTGTAAGACGACCTATTCGACATAAGTGATCTCTGGACAGAACCTTTTACAGCAGTACTGCTGGGACTAATTCATTGATTCCCTCGCAAAACTGCCTCCAGGTTCTTTGACCTTCTCAACTCTTTATTATGTTCAGTGAGGGCTTTTTTGTAGGCCAATTTCCTGTACTTTTAGCCCTTTTAAATAGTTTTATCCTCTTAGATTTCAACTCAGGAGTTCCCGATTCGACTAGGGTCCACCTTTCGATGTGTGTTTTTGTTTTAAGGAACAACTTTGGCCAAAGAAGGAGATTATTAGCTCCTGTAGATGGTTGGAGGCTACTTCCAATTCAGTAACTTTGGCAATTGAGCTAACGGATTCTTCAGCTCCTGACTTTCGGCTTTCTTTATAAAGAAGTCAGCCTGTGCGGTTCAGCTTGACACAGTGAGGACTTCTGTGTATGGAGACTCTTTGTTCTATATAACTTTCAAAATATTCATTATCGAACGAAATTTTCCCCAAAAATTACAAGCTATCCTTATTTGAGAAGGCGGTTGATGAACAAGGATAGATGGCGATGGCCATCTATCCTTGTTTCCGCCCACATTCTACTCGCGGCGCTCTAATGGGGTTGCCCTTTCCGAATGAATTGAACTTGGAAAAAAAAGCCGGTTAACCTAGGATTTCTTTCCTCCTTTATGCATGTAGCCTTAGCCCTTATATCAAACCTGATGTGTCTGTGGTCTGACATTGAGGGACTCGTCAGTCTAGGTTTTTTTTAAATTTGTGTTTTTCTGAAAATACCCATTTTAATTTTAATCCTGAAATTTTAACTAGAACGTTGAAGTTTCTTCTGAACTTTAACCTGGTCATTTAAAATATATTCGATATTTTGAGTTTTTTTCCAAATTTTTGGGATTTCTCCAATGTTCCGGCTTTTTCTCCAAATTTGGATAAAAAAGAAAAATCTTAAATTTCTAACAATATTCATAATTTTTATTTCAGTATCGAAAGTTCCAATTTTCGTCAAATTTGTAACTTGAATAAATTTAAGTATGAAAATTTTGAGATTTATTTAAAAAAAAACTGGTTTTTGGGACTTGATTTTCAAATCAATATTTAAAAAAAAAATGCAATTTCGGGATTTCGATAACAACTTGCAACAAAAAAAACAAATTTCAGAATTTTTAAAATATCTTGATTTCATCTTGAAACAAACGTCTTGGATTTGATAGCTAGAAATTTTGAGAGAAAATTCTAAATTTTAGGAAATACTCAAAATATACGAAAGAAATCACTTTTTTCTCTACCCTAAAGTTCCAGTTTTTTCTTATATTTGAAATTTCAAAACGTCACTTCACGACTTTTTTTTAAATTTCATGTACAAACTCGGGATTTCGGCGCTTTGGGAGATTTTGGGAGAAAAGATTGATATAAAATTTCAACAATATCAGAAAATTTCGAAAAAAAATCGCTGGTTGAACTAGAAATCGAAATTTTCCAAAAATCTGGGGTCCAGTCGCGAAAGATAGACATTAATTCCTTCAATTTAATCTTTTGTCGCGAAAATTCTAATTTATAATTATTAAAATCTCGAAATTTCAACATTTTTCTCAAAAGTATGACTATGACGTTAAAGCATCAAGAAAAAATTTTTCTCGAGTTTAATCACTAAATTTAAATTATACTTAGTTTCGATCGAAATATTGATTTTTTTAATTTTCCGAATTTTTTATAAAACTCCTATTTCTCTGGAAATGTTAGTTTTAATCATGAAATTTTGATTTGAAGTGATACCTTCTAGTATCTGATACTTTCCAATGTAACGTGAAGTGTTAACAAAATTCGAATTTTCGATTTTTTTCAAATTTTTTAGATTATTTATAAAGTTCTTGGTTTTTTTTTCTAGATATGTCAATTTTAAGTCGCGACATTTTCACTTGCAAGTTAAAGTTTCTAAACTATAAATCTGGTAATTTCTTTAACCTTGAAGTTCTAGGAAATATTCGAAATTTCACGTTTTCACGTTTTTGTTTTTTTCGAAATTTTCAATTTCTAAAAATGTTTCAGCATATATCGATAAAAAGGGAAGTGGATTTTTTTTCAGCTTCGAAAGTTCCAGTTCTTCTCATATTTCCAAGGTGAAATTTAAATTAAAAAAAAAAAAGACTCGAAATTTTGCGATATTTTCCTGATACAAAAACTCAAATTTCGATATTTATCTCGAGACTTCAAATTACAAATAAAAATGTTGACAAAGTGGCACGTTCGAGATAATTTTTGTTTTAGCACCGAAAGTTTGTTTTCCCAAAATTTCAATTTTGAATTTGAAATGTCAATAAAAAGTAGTTTCGAAAAGGTAATTTATTTAAAAAATGTCTGTAGCAGAACCGGTTTTGGTTTTTTTTTTAAACGAGAATTTGAAATCAAAAGTTCATTGCAATTTCGAGATTTCGACAATAACTTGCAATTTCCAGATTTCGACATTAACTTGAAATTTCGAAAAAACTAAAATGTAAAACACTCGAAATCTCTTTAAACATCTTGATTTCATCTCAAAACATTTTAATCTTGGATTTAAATCTTTTTTTCTCAAAATGTTCAGATTATATTGGCTAGTAATTTTAAGAAAACACTCGAAATTTTGTAGAAAACTCCAAATTTTGAAATAATACTTAAAATGTCCCCAAAAAATAAATATTTTTTCAGCCTTTTCTTGAAATTTCAACAAAAAACATCAGTTATCGGAATTTTGGGTTTTTTTAGAAATTTGGAGTGTAAACTCGAAATGTCGACGTTTTAAATTTAAAGTCAAAATTTCGGGAAGCAAGTGGAAATTTTGAAATTTCAACAATATGACATTTCGAGAGAAAAAACACAGTTTTAAGAAAAAGTTGATTTCAGTCGTGAATTTTGGTGGAACGGACTTGTCCTTGGTTATCTTTAAAAATTGATATAGAAATCTTGTCCCCTGAAACCAAGAAAGATTAAAAAATACAACAATAGTTGTTCTAACGCGTTTCGACAGACAAGCTATCATCTTCAGTCATAAAATTTGGACTTTAACGTTGAATTTTAACTTTTTCCATGAAATTTCGTTTTTAATCAACGTTACTTGAAATTTTTTCGAAACGGGCAACTTAAATCAGAGATCAATGAAGAGTCAACTTGAATTTTCGAATTTATTCTTGTTTCGAAATTTCCAAATTAAACAATGGAATATATGTACTAAACACTTTAAATAGTTTTTGTTTCATTTTATCCTGATGGAACGTATTTCTCATATTCATTCTTGAGACACAATAATTTTCAGAGGCATTAAGTATTAAGTTCATAAAATAACCGAATATTAAAGAAAATGGATCACATTGCAAGTATTGGCAGACCTTTGCAATTAAGAATGGATTTTGTAAGTACCTTCTTTTTGTGAAAATGCCCTCGATACTAACGAATATTCTAAACATTTTGTTCTTATATAGTTTTACAACATTCAGTCAAAAAATAGTAATTTTTAAAAAACGAATTTTGAATTGTAACAAAATTTTAGTAACTTTGTAGTTATCCATTTTCTCTTGAATGAATCACAAAAATACCCCAGGTCAGATACTGCCCACAAACACATTGAAATGCATGATCACATTCTTTAAAAGAAACATTGCACTCCTAGTAATTCAAAGATGAAGAATTTTTATAAAAGTGCCCCAAACACACATGCTCTGTGGATGATTACAAAAGCATGTTTCTTTTAAAACGTCACATGAACAAATTATTAAAATGAGGCATGATTATTAAAGACGAGTCTTGCATATTTACCAGAAAATATACCGAATCCACTTGACACTTTGCCACAACCACATCTGGAAATTTATTCGCATGTACATAAATCCATTAGCCTGCAGACTTAAGAAGTCATTATTATCGCTTGAAGTCTGAATTTGCATTTTGAATATTTATTAACTGAGTATTTATATGTCCTTTTTTCTAGAAGATCTGTATCAACAAGATCAACAACCGCAAATTACGGAAACTACAATAGAAGAAATTGATCCAGTTACTGGAGCAAAGTAAGTGAAAGAATCGAACCAAAGTTGTTGTCACTTATTATTTTTCGAATGTATCAATTTTTATTAAATTTTCATCCTGGACCAGTTACGTTACTGCATGGTGCGGCAACGTATTCATATTATCAACATATATTATTGGTAAACACTGTTGACAAATTTCTAATTTTTTTATTTAGGCATTAATAATATAATATGTAAAAGATCACTTAATCATCAACCAATGATATCGGACATTTTGAGCATTCAGATTGAAATTTCAATAAAAACTTATTTTTAAAAAAATCCCAAAAATGCGAATTTAACCTTGAAATAGTTTTGGAATAAAGTAGGAATTTTCAGGAAATCAAATTTAATGTAAAAACCTTAATTTTTGGAAAAACTTGAAAAATATCGAAATTTTGATTGATAAAACGATTTTTAAGGTAAAATTAATAGTTTCGAAAAGCCAAACAAATTTGGCAAAATAAATCAAAATTTCGAGAAAAAGATCGACATTTTGCCAAAACCAAAATTTCGAGAAAAAAGTCGAAATTTGGTAAAAATTGGAAATTTCCCAGAGTCGAATGTTCTCGAAAGTTCGACAAAATGGCGAATTTCAGGAAAAAAGTGGAAATTTCAAGAAGAAAAGTCGAAAATTCTCGACTGAATATTTATTTTTTAACGACTGCCTGAGTGAAGGATAAGCTCTTCCCCCCTGCTCCACTGTGACGTCACAAAATATCCATTTAATAATGGATATTTATCTCAATAGATAAACGTCGAAACTTTGAAAAACAAGTTGAAATTTGAATTTTGTGGAATTTCTCTTTTTACAAAAATTTTAAATTTCCAAAAATTGTGTTTTATCGAATTCTTCATTTTTGAATTCAAAATTTTGGCCAAAAGGTGAAAAAACTAAAAAATTTTAAGCTTCGATCGAAATCTTCAGTTTAAAAGTCAAAATTTCCATACACACAATTAACCAGAAAAATATAATAGGAGAATCCTACCTTCCTAAATTCTGTTTTTAAAAACTAGGCAGTTTATATTTTCATTTATAATTTTCTTTTTTTTTTTTTTTCGCAGAATTACAAGGACCGTTAAAAGTGTGAAACAAACCATAACTTCAGGAGACCAAGGAGACCTTAGAGAAGCAATGCAAAACATAATTGACGATTTCATGACGCAGGAGAGGAATTCTCAATAATTTTAAAAACAAATTTCTCGCTTAATTTTACATGTAAAGAATAATTTTAAAATTTTATTAGCTTTCAGTATTTTACCAGTGATGTTTTTTTTATTATTATTAATGATAATTCGTGTGATTCTCTTTTCAATTCTCGTTTTTATGATTTAGTATGTCAAATATTCCATTTTATTCTATCTTAAAGAATTTTCAAAGACCAATTTTATAATTATGAAATTGAATTGGTTAACTGAGTGGTGTAATTAAGTACAATGTATATTTAACCAATTGAATATATATTTGGATTTTATAAGAAAGTAATTCTGCTCTAGATTTGAATTTTATGCAGTTTATTTTAAGCCTTTATATAGTGCCTAGGCAGTTAATTTATATTTTAAACAGCTCGTTACTGTTTTGAATATAAATTAAAGACACTTTGTTCAAATTAATTCCATAGGTGCGATTATATACAATTATACATAATAGCTATCCTTATCTTGAAGGTACTAAGATTTTTCCGTCACAGTTGTTGAACTTGTGAAATTTTATTATAGATTTTAATATATTTAACTTATTAAAATAAGCTTACTGTTGAGGATATTAAATATAAATAGAAAGGTTGCTTCTATATTATTTGTTTGAGAAATAAATGTGTGGTGTACCTTAGCAGTATTTTAATACTTTCCTACCGTTTATTTTGTTAGCAAAACAGATTAAGGACACCAAAGTGACTGAATTCAACGGGTAAGTATCCTTATGTCGAAAGACCATATTATATGCATTTGCTTATTCATGTTCACGGGTTATTGCATCACTTAAAATCTAATAATGATGCATATTTTCGCAATGTTTACAATATTCTTCGATGGGTAATTAATGGGCTATGGCTGTTTCTTGATGCAGAAAAACATTTAACAATTTTAGTACAAATATCATAACTGTGAGTAGCAGTCATTTTTCCCACATACATGCAAATATTAAGAAGCCTAAAACTCGGGGTTTGGATTAAAATGAATCTATTCAGTTAATGAATAAACTCGACAAAATGAACTCATTGCTAGACGTCGGTCCACGTAAACTTAAAGTAAAATATAAAAACATTTTGATAAATTACCCAGGCCCTAAAATGTTGTGTCAAATTGAATGAATTTTGCAGAAAGGAACCAACCCACAAATTCTGAAATATTGGTTCAGGAGTTCATAATCTTTGCTACAAAAAAGACTAAACCTCATTGTTGCATGCAACAACCAAAGAACTAATCAAATGAACGAGTCAGGTGGGTGCGCAACTTGCAGAATGCTCCTAAATGCTGTGATTCCTTTCTGCAAAACAAGAAGTTAATAATACAATAAATAATACTATGTTAGGGATGTAACGAATATTGGTTTTCCCACATTCGCGAATGCGAATATTTATTTCCAACATTCGCGAACGCGAATGCGAATGTTGACTTTTTTACTGGGACTAACTTAAAAAATTTTGTGAGAAAAGTTGCAGTTTCCAGAATAAATCGAATTTGGAGAAGAAGAAAAAAATTTTCAAAAATATTTTCCTGACATTTTTTATTTAAATTTTGACATAATCTCGAAATTTACGAGAAATATTTTCCTCTAAATTTCGTAAAAATATTATCCTCTAATTTCTGTACGTCTATTAAAATTTCAAAAACATAATTGAATTTTGAGAAAAAGTCAACTTTTGGATAAAAAAGTTCAGTTTGAAACTTCTAGAATAAGACGAATTTTGAAAAACGGGTTGAAATTTCTGGACAGTCAAAATTTTGAGAAAAAGATCGAAATTTCTATAAAATATTCAAAATTTCTAGTAAAGTCAAAATTTTATTAGAATTTTGAGTAAAAATTCGTAATTTAGAAAAAGACGAATTATAATAAAAAAATAGTTTCGGAATAAAGTCGGAATTTCAGGACATCAAATTAAATATTAAAAACTGGCCTTTTTAAAAAATTTGAAAAATATCCTAATTTCGAAGAAACACCATTTTCGAGGTAAAAATCGAAAGTTTCGAAAACACAAACTAGCTTTACAATAATCAAAATTTCGAAGAAAGGGGCGAATTTTGAGGAAAACTTCTGAAAAAAGCCGAAATTTTAAGAAAGACATTTCTTGACTAAATTTATTTTTTAACGATAACCTGAGTAAAGAATAAGCTCCTTCTGTCCCTTTCCATACTGTGAAATCAGAAAATATCCACCATTTAGTTAAGCGTCTTCGAAATTTTGAGAAACGAGTTAAAATTTGAATTTTCTGGAATTTTTGTCTTCCCAAAAATTCAATTTTCTCAAAAAATATTTTTAAAAATTTGTAGATTAAAAATATTTTTAAAATGTTTACCTTTTTATCAAAAGATCCACCAAATTTTGAAAATAAGGCGAAGTTTGATAAACAGGTTGAAATTTGTAGAAAGACAAATTAGAAAAAAAATCGAAATATTCAGGAAAAGGCGAATTTTAAGAAATGACAATATTTTGAAAAAAACGACGAATTTTGAGGAAAAAATTTCGAAATTTTGATCAAGAACTTCGAAAAAAGAAGTCGAATTTTAGAATAAATTTGAAATTTCAAAGCAAAAAAAGAATTTTTTTTAAAAAAAAAGGACGTATAAAAAAATCGAAATTTTGGTAAAATGGCGAAATTTCAAGGAAAGAGCTAGTTTTCAGAAAAAAATGGAAAATAGAAAAAGTTCCCACAGTTGAGGGTATATGTCGCAGCCATATCATCAAATTCGCCTTATTATCAAATGGCTAGCCAGATTATGAAACGCGGCCACATTACAAAATCGTTGTTTATTTCACATTATTTGAGAATGTGGCTGCTGTTTTTAGCCATATTAGAATGTAGCTAACCAGCCGAGGGCCTTATTATCAAATTAAGTAAATTTTGTATTGTAGCGGCTGTATAAATGTCGGCCACTTGATAAAGAGTTAGGTTGTATTTCTCAAATTGTAATGACACTTGGTTCTCTAAGATTTACCGAAAAAAGACGTATTTTCTTAAAAAATGGATAATCATCCAATCGAAAAGTGTTCGTTCTATTCACCGCTAAATGAATTTTATGCCAGTAAGTTCTTAGTACTATATTTCATTCCATATTTGAAATTTCAAATTCTACAATCAACGCTTGCGCTGTACTGCTTCTGGATAAAAAAACTGGAAGAAAAAACCTTGGGATATTAAACGAGAAGAGGGAACTATTAAAATTTTAATTGAGAGTAGAGCAGCAGCTCAAAACTGCCAAAAACGAACTAACCAGCAGTATTACTTTAGCAAACTTTATAACGTCATAGAAATAGGCGGCACAAAAAAAATTTTTAAGAAGCGAAAACAGGAAATCGATCCTATTGTTTTTGTTGTACCTTTTGAGGAATTTTACGATAAATTAATGGAGGCCCACATTTCTACTGGTCATGGGGGTAGGGATAAGATGAAAATGTTCCTCAAATCAAAATTTTCTGTTCCTCGCACTGTAATTGAAATTTTTGTGAAGTGCTGTAACAAAGGGGTGCTGAAAAAAATCTCATACCTCCAAAGGAATTGTAAAACCTATAACCAAGGAATGGAACCATCGTGGACAGGTGGACCTGATTGACCTACAATCAACTCCAGATGGCGAGTACAAATGGCTACTTAATTACCAGGACCACCTTACAAAATTTGTTCATTTGCGACCCCTCATATCTAAAAAAGCCAAGGAAGTGGCTAACGTAATACTAAAAATCTTCTTGGAATTTGGAGTTTCAAAAATGTTACAATCGGATAATGGACGTGAATTCGTAAATGCCGTAATACGTCAAATGAAATCATATTGGCCAGCGTGTAAACTCATTAACGGTCGCCCTCGGCACCCGCAAAGTCAAGGAAGTGTCGAAAGGAGTAACCAGGACATTGAAAACATGTTGAGGTCATGGCTTGACGATAATTACTCCCAAAACTGGTCTTTGGGATGCTATTTCGTACAGAGGATGAAAAACTCATCGCACCATCGCGTGATAGGGAGATCTCCATATAAAGCTTTTTTGGCGTTGACTTCCCAGTTGGCTTATATTCTACCTATTTACCTACTGAAACAATTAAGAGTGTGTCAAGAGAAGAAGACTTGGAGAAATTTCTTCTTATGGTTAACGAAAACGAACCCGTGGTTATTTCAAATACCATCGAATCAAATTTACAAGTAGGAGATATTTTTGAGCAGGAATCTATTAATACATTAATATTATGGAGCTGCCTGTTGATATAGTTGCATCTCCGCATCAAGGTATGCTTCAAATCAAAATACCTAGATAAATATTAAATCCTCTCGTAGCTACTTTTTTAGTAATATTAATTGTTTCAGAAGCTATTGTTGAAAATTGTATCAATCTTGACAATATGGATGATGCAAATGTTGAAGAAAATAACTCAAACGTTGATAAGTCGGTAAATGTTTCTACAGAAGAACCAGAAACAGGTACACGTAATGTTAAATGTCCATTATGTTCCTTTTTTAAAGAAATCGGCCAAGAAATATGCCAATTATGTGATAAAGAAGAAAGAGTTTGAAGCGAAAGAAACGAATTTGCCAGAGAAATTAAAAGATCTGCAAAATATGTTTTGGGAAAGATATTAGATGAAAAATGGAGTTTATCAAATAGGTACTGTGGTGAGTCTTGTTCTACTGAACTGTTCTATTTCCTCGTTTGTTTTATTTAATTGAATTTTTTTTCAATTTTTCTTGGAAATATTAAATCTACAAATACTGTATTATAAAAATTCTTTGTAACATAACGTTTTGCGTGAGAAACAGACTTCCTAACAGTTCACAAATTAGATAAGGGTTATTTGTTAGACCTGGTTTGTTTCAAAAAAATTATTTAAGCACACATAAATACGGATATGTGAGTAAAAAAACATGTTAGTTTTGAAGGACCGCTGAAAGTAGAGTATTAAATTAGGGCACTAAAAGAGCTGTTAAGTGTCAATAACGGAGACCGTAGCAAATCTCTCGGCAAGACCATGTGGTGGTAGATTGGAAGAATTTGATGTTCAAAAAACGCCCTTATAAACACGTACAATTGTAAGTTATTTAAAATTCAGTTATCGAAGTAAAACTTGCAAGATAAGGGGATGGCATCATTCAAAAGGGGTTTGCAGTTTGATTTGGCCTTTAAGAATCCTTTTCAAAACTTATTTAAGGGTTAATTTGGATTAGAAATATTTAAATTAGTATAAATTCTGCATCCTCATGCGCTCTAGAGGATTACTTTCGGTCCCCAGAAATTAAGGGTAGGGGGTGTGAAGATAAAACACCAAAAGCCAATTTTAAAGTAGTCAAATACTGAACTTCGATGAAACTAGTTTAAAAATTTTGGTCAACTCCCAGATTTGTGAAAACGAGTACGAAATACGGGAGTTTTAAAAATTGCTTTGGTTTGTGCTAATTAACGTGAATGAACACAAAAAAAAACAATTTTTGTTCAACATGAAGTTCTTGGGCCATTTGTGTGATGTTTGGTACGGAATAAATAGGAAAGTAAATTTTAAATTGTCCGACGATTTTGTTTGATGGTTTTTCGCTCTTATATGATTTAATTAACTCTTCCTAAAATTTGAGAAATTACTTGTTCCTAACTTTGAGTAATATGGGCGTACAAAAAAAAAAGAGAAAGGAATTTGAAAACTCCACAACAACCCGAATGAATAAGAAAGTCGTTGTTAGAAAATTATTATGGGGCCAAGAATTCTACCAGACTGGTGCAAATACCAGTCTGTTTCAAAAAAAAAAGAAAAAAAACAAACGCAAAGAGAATAGAAAGAAAAGGACGGAAACAAATAAAGCAGATTTGCTTCGAAAATCTATTTTCTTAAGGTCGTTCTTCGATGTTCTGCTGTTGGAAGCTGAGTTTCCAGGGGTTCAAAAAATCGATAACACCCATCACCGCAGGTTCGGTAACTGACAACAGGCATCTATATTAGGATTTGCTGATGATGTATTGTCAGTTCTCGAAACGTGAAAAAAAAACAAGGAAAACCGAACCGGTGTTGTAAGAAGGTTGTCTGAAGAACTTTCCAGACATAGACAAAGTCCCAACACATGTGAACCCCTGGGTGTGCTCCGCGGAAACGTACGCATTAACACCCTAGAAGGAGTAGTAACCTCTTCTGGTTCTTGGTCTGGTGTACTCGCCCGGTATGCCTTATCCGTGGGTCCCCTCATCGGTTACACGTCCAAAAAAAGGACCCCCTATATAGGCCACGGAGAATTACAACACCGCGCGTCGCGATCGGGAAGCTTTTGCAAAATTACTAATCTATAGTCGCAGGCCTAGATTTACTGTCAACATAAATTTACTAACGTAGGCGGACGAGCAGTATCAGCATCAGCTCCCGTTAGGGAAATGTTTTGACGAAAGAAATGAGAACTTCTTGCCAGTTTCTAATTTTAATTTAAATGTTTTTTTTTCTAGTGCTAAGTCAAGCTTAGCCACTTTCTAAGCCGGAAAATGCCCCTTCTATTAGACTAGTAGCCGTAGAAGTAGATGTAGTGTTGGAAGGGAAAATTCTACTCAGAAAGTTTATAAAAATTTGGACAATCTTTCTAGTCTATTTTACGACACTGGTTTGAGTTCGAGTGATTGAGTTTGGTATGAGAAAAACAGAAAAACAAACAAAGGAATAAGTTAACAAAGAAAAGAAAGAAAGATTGAGAGAACGAGAGATCTGTAAGATTGAATCAACATTTATAAATTTGATTTATTACGATAAATCACAACTTCATTTCCAAGCTTGAGCTTCATTTTATCCTTTGGATATTGTTAGCTCAAAGCTTTACCAGAACACTGTATGCTATGTGACGAATGCTTGAATATAGAAGCGACAAAAAGACACAAGAATTGGGGAATAAAAACAGATACCTGAAAATAGTTTGAAAACCTCTGTGTACAAACTAACTAGCGAACACCCACCAATAATTAGATACAAAGTTAGCTGCGTTTGGTTTGAAAACCTTTGAGTACAAGCTAAATGGCAAGCTGGGGAAAAACCTTGCAATTATTAGGATTAAGATTAACTTTGGGAGATTAATAACCGACGTACCATATATGAGCGAAAGAGTTAAATAAAGAATGTCAGATTATTTGTGCTTAATGAATTCTCTTAATTTTCTAAAGAAATATTTCTTTTAGATCTGTGTCCAGCAAATTTAAACAGGTTGAAACAAACAGGTTCACTTTTATTTTGTTGTATTATGTTTAAGAACACTCAAAAATCACAAACTTGAAATTTTGTTGATTTATTTTTTGACTTATTGTAATAAAAAGTTGAGGTCAATTGTTGTTTGAATTTGTTAACACTTCCCTGTCGACTCTACGAAATGGGGTTACAATTTAGTAGAATAAAATAATTTTAAACACAACATAGACAAATTGAGTCCGAAAATCGAAGATAAATTAATCTTCGAAAATTTTTAAAGATGAGCAAAATTCGACAATTTTGAAAAACTACATACACTCACAGACTGGTCGCTCATCACAGTACCGAACATGGACCTCTGAATCGTTGGTTTTCAAGAGACGAACTGACTTTGGACACAGCTCACAATTCTGCTATAGCAAATATTCCTGATACAAATCCAATATCATTGCGAGAATATGTGAGTCGAGTTTCCCAGTTTGGAGGTCAAGGATTCAAGAAATGTTGTTGTAAACCCAACAAGAATCAGTGTAACACCAGAAGATGCTTATGTTTTAAAAACCATTTGAAATGCAAAAGCAGATGTCACAATAGCGGGCCGTGCTGCAATAAATAATAATAATATAAGCTTTTTTGTAACTGTTTAATTAGGTACCGTTCAATATAAACACTTTTATTATTTGTAAAATTGATTGGTCTTATTTAAATATTCTTTCCCCAGTTTTGTCCCTAATCAAATGTAGCACCAATGCCAAAACTAGTTGATATTCTGGCGCTCACTTGATTAGCTGCATTCAAATATGGCTAGAAACAGTAGCCACATTCTCAAATAATGTGGAATAAACAACGATTTTGTAATGTGGCCGCGTTTTATGACCTGGCTAGCCATTTGACAATACGGCGAATTCGATGATATGGCTACGACATTTTTATTCGGCTGTATAAACCAGGGGAGAGCAAGTGTCCCACCCTGCGTTATTGTAAATAGCTACTAGGAAAAGAAATTAAATTTAAAATTGCTTTTTACTAAATGGGTCTGCATTAGTTAGTATCTTAATAAGTGTTTATCCCTCAAGGGTCCATGGACCTCAGTTTAAGAAACCCTGCCTTAGCAAGTGCATTGCTATTTCATAAATAATGTTCCATGTTATTGTCAAATAGATTAGCAATATATTCGCATAATTTCTTGCGAATGCGAATATTAAAAAACATGCGAATATTCGTTACATCATTTAACAGTTAAAGCAGTCGATTTAATTTAACTTGAGAGGCTTTTCCAGAAAGAATTTCAAAACCTGAACTTTGTAGAAAAACTTTGGGATCTGGAGTTGAATTTTAGCACAATATCTGGAAATTGTAGATTAAAATTATAGCAACCTCTAAATTTCGGAAGGACCAAAAATCGAAAAATTCCAAACATAAGAATGAGCAAAGTAAATTCTCGAATTTGAACCTGAAAAAATATCAGAATTTATAAAAACCAAATTTGGATAAAGATGAAATATCGAAAATAAGGTCAGAATTTCTAAAAAAAACAAAATTTTGAGTTTGTAAGCAAACATTTAAAAAAGGTAAATTTCGAAAAATTTTGAAATCAAGTTTGGAACAAAATCCAAAAATTATGTAAATTTTCTTCGAAAATGTAAAGAAAAATATGGAAAATTTCATGATTGCAGTCAAAAAAAGGAGAAAAGAGTTTTTGCATAAATGAAGCTTCTTTGAAGTGTTCACTTTTTTATTAAAAATTCTGTTTTATTTTCCTCATAACTTTGAATCTCCTATTCATTTATAGAGAAATCCTAGAACATTTAAGTTTAAAAATTTTAATATGAAACCCAAAATATCGAGAAAAACTCAGCAAAATGAAATACAATTTTTAAGAGAAAATTCTCTAATCTATGCACTAGATTGTGAGAGAAAAGACCAAATTTCGAGAATAATTTTTAAATTTGGGAAAATGGAAAGCAAATTTATTCAAGTTGACAGCAAAATTGTACAAATTAGATGCAAACCTATTCAAATTAGAAACAAATTTGTGCACACTAGAAACAAACTTATTCAAATGAAGAGCAAATTTATTCAAATTTAAATCAACCTATTTACATTAGAAGCAAACTTATTGGAATTAAAAGTAAATTTGTTTAAATTATAAGCAAATTTGTTCAAAAGAAAGCGAAAATTATTCAACTGAGAAGCAAATTTGTTCAAATTAACATAATTATCTGAAGTATCATATTTTGACACCTTTAATGCATCTTTTGAGCATTTTGCGTGTATATTTCATACTTTTTATGTTGCATACAAACGGGTCTCTACTTACGTCATTTCCAGATTTATCCCTCAACTCTAGCATATTGCTCTTCTCTAATTATAGATCAGCCTATACATTTGAAAATATTTTAACAGGTAAACTCCTCAGTTTATTCTTCAAAATACAGTGGTGGCCACTAATTACAAACCTTCTTTTAAAATGAACCAATTTGTGAGGTACAAATTATCGAAATATTATTATTATTATTTATCGTTTCATACAAATTTCTTTTATAACGAAGCGATTTCTTTGGTCACTTGAAGTTTGTTATAAATGTACACCACTGTATATTTATTACAGTTAATTAGATTTAGCTTGCAAAATACCTTAAAACCTTATAAGCAAAGAACTTAATTATAACTGTTCGGGATCACTATCAGGTCTTGATAGCTCCGATAAATGAAACGCATTTTATGAAAACTTAGCGACGTTTATTAAGTGAACTAACATCGCCGAAATCTGGGATGCAATTCTTTTGTACAAAACCTACATACTACTTCAAAACACCAAGTTGTACCCCACATGTGTTCTACTGTTCTAATAGGGTCGCTGGTCAGTCCACATGCTTCCGGTGGTTAAGTGTCGATCTGATCATTTCTTACACTAAATATCTTAGATAGCTAACAATAACAAAACGAAGAAGATTTTGGTACAATAAAACTGCTTTAACAGAATTTATACATATATTTGTTATAAAAATCTGCACAATATTAGGTATAACAAGACTATAAATTAACATTATGGAGCAAAAAAATAAAAGAAATATCAATATACAAACTGAAGTTGTTTGACAAATACCTCCTAATAATAAAAATTCAACAGTACTATTTACCAAAACCACTCATTAAATTTCCTAAACCTCCAAGACCTCCCGCCGCGCCTGATTGTAACTGTCTCATCATATTCTGCAATCCACTCATACCTCCCATTTGGTGCAATACTCGAGGGTCCATCATTTTAGCCATTTGTTGATTTAATTTCGCCATTTGATTCTGATTTACATTCTTGGTCATATCACCTCCCTTAAAAAGACCTTTAATGCCTCCCATTTTTTTAACGACGGCCGCAAACTTGGTGTATTGAGTGATCAGTTCTTTCACTTCCTTTTCAGTGACACCCGCGCCTTGTGCCACTCGAATTACTCGACCTTGCTGCTTTGAGAAAATTTTAGCGCCATCTCTACTGTCTAATTCTCCGTCGTTCATGCTGTCCATAATGGTCATGAGGCGTTTCAGTCTTGCCATCGATTCTTGCTCGCTGCCTTTAGACATGAAATCTTGACTGAATCCGGGAATCATACCCTGAAAAAAATATTGAAAACTAGGTCATAGAAAATTCGGATTTTGAATCCTTCCTTTGGGAAATTATCAATATAATAAAATAATAAAATTCGTACTTGATTGAATAATAAACACAACTAAATAAAACACAATTTTTTCAAATACTTTTTTAACTGTCTGGACCTGTTTCAGTGATATTTCTATGAAGTAAAATGAATCAAGATAATTTAAGATTATTGAAATGTAAGTGTTTGTTTAATTGTATGTATGATTAAATAAAGTTTATGAATTATAAGCATTTATGAACCTTTAGGAAAATAAAAACAGTAATCTTACCATAATTTGTGAAAAAGGTCCCATTTTCATTATATTTTGAAACTGTTCATACATATCTCTCAGCGTAAACTGTCCATGTTTAATTTTTTCCAATAACTCTTCATTGTCCTCTAGTTTTAATTCATTAACTTTATCGATAAGACCTTCAATATCCCCCATCCCAAGCAATTTGCTTATAAATGGTTTAGTTTTAAATGGTTCTAAATCATCTATATGCTCCCCTGTACCAATAAATATTATTGGACTGTTTGTGGCTGCAACACTAAATACCAGTATAATATATGAAACCTTCGTTCATAAAATGCTACTTACGCACTGAGTGCACCACCACCTTTTGCATGTCCATCCAATTTTGTTATTATTACAGAACCTACATCAACTTTTTCTTTGAAAGCTTTAGCTTGACCTTCACATGCTTGACCTATCGTAGCGTCCATGACGAATATTATATTGTCGGGATTCTGCAAATTTTAAAAAACTTGAAGATGTGAACAATAGTAAAACACTGAAATGGTAAAAATGTCTCCCTTCAATTTGATCTTTCAACTCGATTTTTTTCGAAGTTCCTTCGTTTAGACTTGAGATTTAATTCTTGAAACTAGTCAAATTTCGAGGAAAAAAATCAAACATTTTGAGACTAAACTTAAAATTTTGAAAAAATAATAATTTAAATATTTTTCTACATATTGACTTTTTTCTGTCAAAATTTCGACTTTGAACTTAAGATTTATAAAAAAATGCACAAAAAGCTAAAACTAAAAAAAAATAAGCTTTTAACACTATACTTCGAGAAAAAACTTCACATTTTGGCAAGAGACTCAAAATTTATACAAATAAAATTAGATTTCCAAAACGAAATTTTGATAAAATATCCGGTAAGTTAAAATGCTGATAAAGTTCAACTATTTGACTTTTTGATGAGAAATTTCTAGTAAAGCAAAATAGCAAGATTAAAGTGAAAATTTCCCTTGACACCTTAATTTTTTTTAAAAAACTTGGAAGTTTTAAGAACATTTTTACTTAATTTATTTCTTAAAAACTCTGATTTCCTTTTATAAATTCCATACCTTTTTTTTCAATTTTTTAAAATAAATATTGGTACTTCAAACCTAGCTTTTTGGATTTGTTTATTTTTCAAAATTTAGATTTTAATTCCTAACATTTTTCTTTTTTTGAAATTTAAATGTCAACCTCTTCAAAAACTTAAAAGTTCAAGTATCAACCCAAAATTTGGACAAAAAGTAGAAATTTTGCGAAAGCACTATAAATTTCCTTGGCTTTTATCTGGAACACGTCTAATACAAGACTTGTTTACTTATTTAAGTATTCAATTATGACTGCTAAAGGTGATAACTAAATTAGCTACTAAACTAGTAGTTAAACATTTAAAGTGTTGACGTTTGTTACTGTTTTGTTTTAACTTTATATGTAATAATACAATTGTCTTAAATTTCAGTTTCATTTTCGAAAGAGCCAAAAGGGGAGAGTTTCCTCCAGTGTAGGGCCGGAACCTACTTGTCCGCTTGCCTACAAAGTGGTAAAAGAGGTAATAAAGGAACTACTAAGAAAATAACACAGCACTCACTGGAGGAGTGTCAACGGTCTGAGGCAATCGTGGAAGTTCATTGACAGACCATCAGAAAAGAGAGCCAGAAAACTATTACAGTTAAGCAAAAATCAGCTCAGGTGGACAATTGGACTATTTACGGGACACTATGCCCTAATGAAACATCTTACAATTGCCGTAAAAGAAAATTCTACTTGTAGAATGTGTGGAGAGGAAGAAGAAGAGACTCCTTTACACATATTATGCGAATGTCCAGATCTGACAAGGGATAGACATTCCAGCTTTGGGAATGCTCTGACTGAACCAAAGATAATAGTGGAGATATTGAAATTTTTCAAAAGAACGGGTTTATTACGAGATAATTGTGGGGGGGCACAATAAGCGATAGCTTCAGTGGTGTAGGGATGACCGACCCCATAGTAATAATAATGTCTAGAATAATTTTCGAGATATTCACAAAAAACGAAAATCCGTTTTTTTACTAAATTGTTAAACAACTTTTGAAATTTTTTTGAGCACCGCTTAATATGTTTCAAAAAGTTTATTTGAAATTCTGAAATGTAAGATACCTCAACCAGAAAAGGTGAACTGCAATTCTTAGAAAGTATACTCATTGACTGGAGTAGAAAAACACAGAGAATATAAAACTTACAACTGCATTTGATACTGCTAACATTTCTTCAAAGAGGGATTCTTCTTGCTTGTGTCTTCCACTAGTATCTACAATAATGACCTCAAAACCTTCTTTCTTAAACATATCGACACCCTCTTGGGCAATGACGACAGGATCCACCTCTGTATAACTAAAATTAAACGTGCAGATACTAACAAAGCTGTATTTTGAAAACATACCTTCCATAAAATGGTATTCTAGCTTTTGTACAGTTCTGTTTAACCTGATCGTAAGCTCCTGCTCTGAACGTATCAGCGCACACTAAGCAAGACTTCCAATTTTTCTTCTGATAGTGATAGGCTAATTTTGTGCAAGTTGTCGTTTTACCAGAACCTTGTAAACCTACAAACATGATAACATTGGGTTTTCCTTTTATGGGTTGATAAGGCTTAACTCCAGGGTCCACAAGCTTTACAAGTTCTTTAAATACTGCACTTTGGATCATTCGCCTCTTGTTCAGGCCACCTGCCATTTCATCGAAATCGATTACTGCCCTCACATTCTCCCTTAATTGTTTTACTAGTCGTATATTAACATCAGCTTCGAGAAGAGCAGCACAAATCTCCTTGAGCATTCCATTGAGAACCTAGGATTTAATTCCAGAGTGAAAATCGCTTACTAACCTAACCAGCTGTTCAGTTTTACCTCCTCGTTGATTATAGTCGCTTTACTGAGAGATTGTAAGGCGGTCGTAATTTTACGACCTAAATCTGCTAAAACCATGTTGAAGCTTTTTTATTTTGGCTTAGAAAAAAATATGTTTATTCCATAATTGTCTCGTCAAATATTTGGTGACAGTTCAACTGGGAATGACAGATGACAGAATTTGTTGAAAGTTCGCCACGCCACCAAATGCGTAAGCTTTCAGTTTAATAAGCGGAAGTTAGCGTAAAATTTTTGCTTAGAAGTACCACAGTATAGATATTAGCTAACGCTTTTTTTTCACGAAAAATTAGTGCTTCGTCCTAAAATTCTCTAAACTTTCTATTATTGGCAGTAGTAGTAGACGAGTAAATATTGGTTAAAAAAACAATTTTAGCTCCAAGGATGAAAAAGTTATTATTTAAATGTTCCAAAAATTTAAACTTTTTTTTCACGAAAAATGCGTAAGCTAATATCTGTACTGTGAAAGTACCAAGACCGGCCTCAGCATTTTTACCGACGTAGACTTCTCCAAGTTGAAACTTTAAAATAAAAAAAATTACAATTACGAACAACTTAACCAAAATAATTACACATAATTGTATTATTAAGATAATAATACTAATATAGATTTGTTACAAAACAAAATTTGGATTTTCAAACAGAGAGAGAAAATAAATTTTAAAACCTATTGCTACCCGGGTAATCGGGTTTGTTTGGAACGCTGTGAGGTCACTTTTGTGGAGTCAGTTATTGTCAACAGAAATTTCCATTTTTTTTTTCAAAATTCGCTCATGAAATTTCGAGATTTTCTTGGAATATCGACTTTTTTCTCAAAATTTGTCTTTTTTCGCCATAATTGTATTTTTCTTTTGAAATTTAGAATTTAGCATTAAATTTAACTTGTTTAGTTAAAATCTGGCTTTCTTAAAATTTTAAATATTTATTTTAAAATTTTTCGTTTCTTATTCCAAATTTCACCATTCCCAAAAATTCGAATTTTCTGAAAATCTCGACTTTCTTACAATCCCAATTTCTGCAATTTTCGATTTGTTTACAGTTTGCTTTTTTCCCAAAATTTGGCGAATTTTTTCTTAAAAAGAATAAAAATGTAGGAAAATATTTTTTAAATTTTTGTAAAAAGACAAAAATTCTGACAAAATATCTCTTTGAAAATTTCAGCTGTTTTTTTTTAATTCAAATTTTTGAAAATTCCAATCTGCTTTTTAAAATTGACACTTTTATCTTAATACTGGTCATGGTGGGGCATTTAAATAGTCAAAATAAAATAAATATTCAGCCGTCCGGCCTTTTCTCAAAATGCTGAACTTTTCATCGAAACTTCGATCTTTCTTTAGTAATTTCATTTTTTTTTTCATAATCCTTTTTTGGGTTTTAGAAATTTTGATTTGTTTTCTCAAAATTTGACATTTGTTTTTTGCAAATTTCGATATTTTTGTTAAAACCTGTCAATTTTTGAAATTTCGTCTTCATCTCAAAATCTAATCCTTTTATAAGTACTGGAAAATTTAACTTTTTGCTAGAGATTTGTCTTTTTCTCAAAATTTAGTTTTTTTGCAAAATCGATGTTTTCATGATGACTGCTGGCTTTCTGTATAAAATTTTCTTTTTTTTTTCGAAATTTCGTCTTTTTTCCTTGTTCGATTTCTTAAAATTTGACTTTCTCTGAAAAATTTCGAGTTTTCTTGTCAATTTTCAAGTTTTTCTTGAAATTTTAACTGATTTTTTATAATTCATCAATTTTTTTGGAAATTCCATTATTTTTCTTAGTGCTAGATGTTTTCTAAATATTTAAAATCTGAATGTTTCCTTGGTTCGACTCTTTCTCGAATTGTTCATGTTTATTTTAGTCAGATATTTAAGTTTTCTAGAAATTACGATTATTTCTTTGAAATTAGACTTTATTTGGAAATTTCGATGTTTTTCTCGAAATTTCAAATTATTTTCAAAATTCATTTTTGTTTTTGGAAATTTAGATATTTTCCTCGAAATTTAGACATTTTTGTCAAAATCTGTTCTTTTTTTCGAAATTTCTACTTTATCTTAAAATCAGATTTTTGTGTTTCTAAAAATTCTGAAAATGTCATCTTTTTCCTTGATGTTTGTGCTTTTCCTAAAATTTTGATTTTTTGTTTAAAAATTCAGTTTTTTTATAAATAACTTCTTAAAATTTGATTTTCTGTACGATGATTCAATTTTTTTTAATTCGTTTTCTGTTCCTCAAAATTTTTAATTTCGATTATATTCTCAAAATTCCCCTTTTTTCTTAAAATTGACTTTCTCTAGAACATTTCGACAGCTTTCCCCCAAGTTTTGGTTTTTTTCTAAATTAAGTTATTTTTCTTAAGGTTGGGCCCTCTTCCGAAAATTGACATTTTAGAATCTGATTTCAGGAAATAGTTTTCTCTAAATGTTGATCTTTTCCTTTAAAATAAGCCTTTTTTCCAAAATTCCAATTTTACTTCAAAATTCCTTTTTTTTTAAATTCGGACCTTTCTCAAAATTCTTTTTGGTTTTTTCTTTCGAAATTCCGCCATTTTCCTTAATATAGTCTTTTTCTGATTACTTTTCAGATTCACATATTGGCCTATTCCCTTAAAATAAAGCATTTTTGTAAGATTCAAATTTTCCTCAAAATATCCTCTTTTTTGAAATTTGGACCTCGTTCTCAAAATTCTACTTTTTGGTTTTTCTTTTCGTCTTTTTCTGATTACTTTTCAGAATTCATTTTTGTTTTTGGAAATTTAAATTTTTTTCCTCCAAATTTCGACATTTTTGTCTAAATTCGTTCTTTTATCGAAATTTCTGCTCCATTTCAAAATCGAATTCTTTGTTTCTGATTTTTTTTTCTCGATATTCGTCCGTTTCTGTAACTTTTGATTTTTTGTTCAAAATTCAGTTTTTTATAAACAGCTATCTCTAAATTTGATTTTCTGTACGAGAATTCAATTTTTTTCTCAAAATTCGTCCTTTCCTCAAAATTTTTATTTTCGACTTTATTCCCGAAATTGAACTTTTTTCTTAAAATTGACTTTCTATAGAATATTTCGACAGCTTTCCCCGCAGTTTTGCTCTTTTTCTAAATTTAGCAATTTTTCTTAAGATTGGGTCTTTTTCTGAAAATTTTTGACATTTTAGAATCTGAATTTCAGGAAATATTTTTTTCGAAATGTTGATCCTTTTCGTTAAAATATGCCTTCTTTTCTGAAATTCAAATCTTCCTCAACATTTTTATTTGAAATTCAGACTTCTTTCTCAAAATTCCTTGTGGGTTTTTCTTTCGAAATTCCGCCATATTCCTTAATATCTGTCTTTTTTCCGATTACTTTTCAGATATTTTAAGTTGTCTCAAAATTAACATTATTTTCGAAATTTCGTCTTTTATCTCAAAATGCGATGTTTTGTTTCTGGAAATCTATACTTTGTCCTCGAAATTGGCTTTTTTATATACCACAACGAACAGTTTTATTTTGCAGGAAGGAATTAACCCACAAAAACATAAAATTTCGACAGATATGTGAATTTTGACAAGTACAAATAAATACATTCTATTACACATAATTTAAGTCAAAATATATGTTATTGGTCATGTGTTAAACTTTAACTATCAATTTCTTAATAACTTTTTTTTATGGTGGGTCTCATCTTGCAAAGTCATCCATTTGTAATTTCTAACTTAGAAAATGACGAACTTCCATACAAATTTTCAATCTTGTTTAATTCCATTTAGAAAACGAATGTTTTGAGAATTCTTTTTACATTCAAGCTGTGTGATGTCTCTTAATTACTTTCAGTAAATAGGTTGGCCATTTGTTTCCATTCTGGACTTTTAAATTATTCCAAAATTAAATTAATTACTATCCGCAGAAAAGTTGGTACAAACAAAATTTCACTTGGATATTTCAATTTATAAATTTTTAGCCGAAATCACGGTTTTTAAAAATGATTTTTCTGACAAAAGGTGTGCCGATAAATTACATTTTATAACACGTTCCAAATTGATAAATTAAAGTTTTATTTAAAATTTATCTGGCTTGGTTAATTTTAAAGGTATTTTTGTAATTAATCATTAATTATGCTCGCTGATATTTTTAAAAAGAATTGATCTTTACAAAAACCGACATTTTTATCAGATGAATGAATTGGTGAATTAAGAATTTTCAAATAAAAAGTATCCCTAACAAAAGGTGTGGAAAGAAACCCGATATCTTTCCAATGAGAGAACAAAATAATATTCCTTAGAAATAACCTTCAAACTAACTACATTAAGTCAGAAGTCTTTCAGCTATGATTTTTCTTGTTGTTAAGCATAAATAGGTAAAATTGTTAAAGGTTATTTAAACATGTTTTAACAAGGTAAGACTTTTATCAGTTTATTGTAGCAAAATGTATATTTTGTATATTAATACACAGGGATAATTAAAATATAATTAATTACAACAACAGGGCAGATCATGCCAAAATTTCTTAGTTACATCACAATATAAAATCACAATTCTTTTTAAATGCTAAAAGGATAAATTGCACCAACAAGTTTAAAATGAAAATAAAAACAGAACAAAATAAATATATATAAATTTGCTCTTATTTCATCATGTAAACATTTCAATACAAAATAAACAGCTATTTACATTTATTACTACCAAAGTAGATATAGACATACATAGAAGAAAAGTCACAAATGCATTGCATTAATACTGTATTACTAGGTATTACGAATATTAAACAATAAAAAAGAAACATTATTTTGTTAGAAATTTTGGTTAATACAACCCAAAATAAATTCATTGATTTCCTAAAACTACATAAACAACCTAGGTATCTTGTAGCTCTAAAATAAAATCTAATAAAATTTCAAAAAAATGCTCCTATTCTCGATCAAGTCATGATGGGACTTTATCTCTGAATTTTATCGAGAAAATCCATTTCGATCACTTTATCGATTTTCTCCAAAATGGCGTCCAATTTTTTATCGGCTTGTCGATCGCTTATTGCGTGGTCGGAAGTCGACAAACGGCTGCATTCGGTTCGATGCCTGTTCGAACATAAGCTCAACGTTTTGAAAAAACTATGCAGATCCTTTAGTTGTGTAATGCTGTTCATAGTCAGCAGCAATTCGTTTCTCTTCATTGGTAAAGTCTCTATTTGCGTATCGGGGTACCTTTTATCCATTTGCTCCGCTATCCTAACAACGTGTGGGGTAAAAGAATGTAGAGAGGGGGATTGCAGTCTGTCCATGTCGTCGCCGACAAACGCCCATCGATACCTATACGACATATGGTTAATAAAAAAATTAAAATAAAAGTTCAAATGTTTATTTGGCCGATGTAAGAGCCTTTTTTGTTATTTTTTAAAATGTTTATTTGCCGCTTTTTCCGTTTGTCGGAAATAATCTGGGATCGTTTAAATTCATTCTAACTGGGCTTTCTCTAAATATATAGAACTGAAATACCGGGATATCAAAAATTATCTTGGTCAAGGGTGGCTGTGGAATGTAAAACGTGTGTCTTACTTCACGTTTGAAATAATTAAGTCACCGTCATACTGACATCGATAACCTACAAATTTCATACCTATTTATTTCAGTTGTAAAACAATAATGAACTACAAATTATGAAATAACGGTTTTAGTAACAAGAACAACTAAATTACAGTAACTGTTGGAAATGTCCCCCGTTTTGTTCGATGTACAAGTTGACGCGCTTCCTCATGCTGTGAAAAGCGTTTTGCAGCATTTCTGGCGTTATGGTTGCACATTCCTGAACAATTCTTTCTTGCAGTTCTTGCAAATTATTTACTGGAGTTGCGAAAATCTTGTTTTTTAATTAATAATTTAATTAATAATAAATTTAATAATTAATTTAATAATTAAGGAAATATAAAATAGTCCATAATTGTCAAACAAGGTGATTTCGGAGGAAACTCAACTTCTGTATGCAAACTTATCAGCCGGTCATAAAAAAAACTCGCGGAGGAAAGCAACATTTTCTCGTGTAGTATGTGCTGTTGCACCCTCGTACTGGAAATAACCGTACCGAAGTTAATCATCGTTTAACTGTTGCACAAATTCAGCCAAAAAGTTGTGTCTGTACCTTTCTGCGTTGACGGTGAAATCGAGAAAAATTGGCCAAATTATTCTTCTGCGAGAAACTGCCATCCAAACACCAATTTTGTGAGCATGTAGTGGCGACTCAGTAAAACCATGAGGGTTGTCATTGCTCCACATTCGCATATTTTGAGTATTGATATATCCCGAAAGGTGGAATCTCACTTCGTCAGAAAAAAAAGTTAAGTCCAGAAGACGTCATTCATTAAATTATTGACAAACCAATGGCAGTAAGCAAGGCATCTGGGATGGTCTACGGGGAGAAGAGCTTGATATGCTTGCATCTTATATGGATGCATGTTCAAGTCTTTCTTTAAAATCTTCTGACATGTTCCATAAGAAAGTCCAATTTCCTGAGAAAGACGTTTCAAAGGTTTTGCAGGCTCCTCTTCCATACGTTGACGAACGTCATTGACAACTTCTTCTGTACGAACTCTTGGTCTGCCAGCACCTTTTTTATGAGTCACACAACCAGTTTCGCGAAACACTTCAACACAATTTCTAAGGCACGCATAAAAATTGTCCGGTAATATTGCCACGTTTGGGAAGTGCTCTCGAAAATTGTCCAAACACAAACGTTGACTGTATTGCCAATTTCCATTAACTAGCGCACCCGTTCGAAAATAGGCTTCAATCATGAAAATTTTGTGCTGAGGCATGATTCAAAACTTAAAGTAAGACACTCATTTTACATTCTACAACCACCCTTGACAAAGATAATTTTTGAAATCCCGGTATATACAATTGTTCTAAATATTTTATTTAAAATCAAATGTCATAAAAATTATTTAGTCGTAAATATTTTCTAAACAGTCAATCAGTAAACATGTAAACATGTAAAACATGTATTAAGGACATATTTTTTTTTTGTCTACTCCTGGTAAGGCATGATACTTCAGAAATCCAAAAAAAAACAATATTTGTAATCCTAATAAGTGTGTATCCCGAAACGACCACCAGATGGAAGCTACGAAGCCCAATATTTTTATTTATCGGATTATATTACAACTTTAACGAAAACTAGAACAGTTTAACAAACAGTTTAAAATACGACATTTTCATTTAGTTTGTTTTAATACTTATTTTTACAGTTTATTTTTGATGGATAAATTGAACCATGAAGATAACAAAATTAAAAATAATTAGTAAAAAAGAAATTAAATGTATAGAAACTGTTGTACATAATTACTTTTTATAGACCGACTTATTTATTGCTAAAATGCTTTTTTCAGAAACACGTTCAGTTTCTGTGGATTTAGCAGAAAACATTTATACTTACATTTGGAACTGCGGCAGTGTTATGGCGGGTAACAATAGAGCCAGATCCAACAGCTTAGCGGTTTGCAATTGAAGTCTCAACCAGTGTGGGTGCCCCAGAGCATGTAGTCCATTACTACTGTTTGTAGCCCAGCTTGCGTCCAAAGATGATAAAAGTTTAATGTGGGAGCTATACACGCAAATGACAAAACCAGCCAATCAGTATAATGCAGCAAAACAATAACGATAAGCAATAATTCGTGTAAATGCACATTAAACAAAATCCAACAGAAAAATGAGGGTCTTAGACAGCTTGAAAAATGAAAGTGCCAAATGAAAGTGAAGTGGATGAATGAATGATATTGATACTGTAATATCAAAATTTTAGTTGCCGAATGAAATATTTTGATAACTTCAACTATTGAAAATTGATGTTATTTACTCTTTTAGTTAATAAGTTAATAAGTTTAGGTTTTACCCGAAATAATGATAACTTGAAATGTAATTAAGTGGCGAATAATGATATAAATCAAACAGCTTTAATTAAGAAACAACTTCCGAAGTGCAGTTGCCCAGATCCTTCTTTAAAAAATGTAATTTATATGTATTTTGAATACATGTTTTGAGTTTCCTAGATATTCATACGAGGGCGGTTCATTAAATACCCGTGTTTGAAGACAGAGGACGTTCCTGAGTGAGGTTAGTGTTATTATCGTGTGCTGCCATCCATCAGACAACGCTATTACAAATTTCAGACTGCTAGATAGGTTAGTTTCGATTTGGCAGCCATCCGAGTCAGACGTGTTTCGTGATTTTCGCTAACATGGAAAAAGAGCAGTATCGTTCAGTAATTCGCTTTTTGTTTTTGGATGGGAAAACATGCGAGGAGATAAAAGCAAAGTTGGATGCTGTTTATGGGGACACGTCGCCTTCTATGGCCACAGTTAGATATTGGTTCAACGAATTTAAACGTGGACGAACATCCGTTTTTGATGAGGAGCGACCAGGACGCCCGGTAGACCTGGTTACCGAGGAAATCATTGAAAAAGTCCACGACATGATTCTCGCTGATCGACGAACGAAAGTGCGCGAAGTAGCAAAGGCCGTAGGTATATGGACCGGAACGGCAATTAATATTTTACATGATAAGTTGGCGATGAAAGAAATTGTCGGCCCGATGGGTGCCGCGATTGCTCACGCTGGACAATAAGCGGATGCGGCTGTTAACTTCGAAGCAGTGTTTGGGGCAATTTAAGCGAGATCTGAAGGACTTTTTGTATCGAGTTGTCACTGTTGATGAAACCTGGATTCATCATTACACACCAAAAACTAAGTAACAATCAAAACAATGGATTTCTCCCGTTGAATCTCAACCAAAGAAGACGAAGACGATCCCATCGGCCGGTAAGGCCATGGCGACGATTTTTTGGGATGCGAAGGGCGTCATCCTCATGGATTTTTTAGAAAAAGGAAGAACGATCACTGGACAATACTACAGTGAGTTATTGGACCGCTTCGACAAAAAATTAAAGGAGATATTTGGCGAAAAAAAAGGTGTTGTTTCATCACGATAACGCACCAGCACATTCATGTGGTGTTGTCGCCGCCAAACTGCATGAATTGCGTTATGAATCGCTGCCGCACCCCCCGTATACACCCGGTCTGACCGCTTGCGACTTTTAATTGTTCCCTAACATAAAGAAATGGCTCGCGGGAAAAAAATTTAGCTCAATCAGTAAGTCATCGCCGAGACAGAGGCGTATTTTGGAGAGTTCGACAAATTCTTTTTTTTTGGAGGGGTTAAAAAATAGCCGGAACGTTGGGAGAAGTGTATCTTTCTAAAAGGGGACTATGTTGAAAAATAAAAAACATTTTTTTGAAAAAAATGGTGTCTTCATTTCTAACACGGGTACTTATTGAACCACCCTCGTATTTATGTTCAAAACCGTATTTACAACCCAGCTATATAGGGTGTAACTAAAGCACAACGGTCACACTAAGTAACTAACCTTGTCCATAATATAAAAGAGAGGTCTCGAAACGTTGACTTTTGACGTTTAAAATATTAGTTTTCTAATAAATTTGAATCTTACAAAATTTCCTATATTTTTGCGAATTTAAAAGAAAGACTGAAATTTATATTTAAACTCAACTCAAAATTTAGAGTTAATATAAGATAAATTTTGAGAAACAGGTTGAAATTTGTGGTCAGTCGAGAAAAAGGCCAAAACTTCTATGAAATATTTAAAAACTTCAGTACAGTCCAATTTTGAGAAAACATTTTTTTGAGTTTACTACATTGTACGTCCTCAAAAATCGACTTTATAGTCGTAATTAAGAAAAAGATGGATATTAAAAAAACAGTTTTGGAAAAGAGTCGGAATTTTCAGGGAATCAAATTTAATATAAAAGCCTAACCTTTTGGAAAAATATGAAAAATATCAAAATTTAGAGAAAAAGATGATTTTCGAGGTAAATCTCGACATTTTCAAAATATATTTTTCAAAATTTTCAAGTAGGTATTATTCTAAATATTTTTTCTTTTTTATCAAAAATTACAACTTATCCTTGTTTAAGAAGGCGGTTCATAGCCATCTATCCTTGTTTCCGCATCCTACTCGCAGTGCTTTGAAAGCATAATGAGGTTACCCTTTGCGAATGGATTAAACTTAAAAAAAAAAGATTTATCAAATTTCGAGAAAAAGGCGAAGCTTAATAAACAAGTCGAAATTAGCAGGACGAATTAAAAAAAATGAAATTTTCAGTAAGTCAAATTTTGAGAAATGACGAAATTTTGAAAAAAAAGACGACGAATTTTGAAATAAAAATTCGGAATTTTCAGAAAGCCAGATTTGAATAAAAGAGTTCGAATTTTAGAATAAATTCGAAATTTCAAAAGAAAAAGAGAAATTTTGTGAAAAAAGACAGATTTTTTTAAACAAGCCGAAATTTCGAGGTAATGTCGAAATTTCGAGATAATAAATTTCAATGAAGGGTCTAATTTTCAGAAACAAATGAAAATTTTTAAAAAGGAGCCCCGTAGTTGAGAATATAAACGTTCGGTGGGTTGTATAAACCAGGGGAGAGCAAGCGCCCTAGGGCCCTATGCTAGCTAACAGGAAAAGAAAGAAAATTAAAAAAGAAGAGACGAAAATGGAAAGTTATTAAAAAATACTTTTTATTAGATGGGACTGCATAATTACCCCATTAGATGTTAGGTATGCTACCAATGGACCCCTGAACTCATGATGTAGATACTTCGAGGGTCATTGTTGCATTGTTATTCCATAAATAATTTCCCGTTTTATTTCCAAATATATTCGGAATCTATTCGCACAATTTCTTGCAAATATTCGTTGCATCACTACTTCCTATTTATAAATTTATTAAAATCGGAGTAGTACAGATGTCGTTCAACGTGCTTGAGACACTTCAAAAGCATTTTTTGTTTAAAAAGTTTAGGTAGAAAAAAACCCACAAGCTACAAATCCAACAATATTAACTTTATGTAGTACCAAGATGAAGATTGGATTATTAGGGGAGTCACCATCCAAGGTTGAATGAACGAAATTCTACTGATATCAGATAGGCTCAAGAAGAGGGACTTAAACAGTTAAAAATCCCACTCTTGTGTTCGCCATTGCCTTATAAACAATTTTATGGGATTTTAAAGACAACGCATCAATACATAAGGAATTGATAAGTCTAAAATGAAAAATCTGATGGTTAAAGTTCGGTTATGTTGAAATTAATAATCTGATGATTATGTGCTTAAGTTTTAAGTTTGTCAACAATGAATTAATGAAGCAGATGTGAATAATAAACAAGCAGCATACAAGCAAAGCAAAAAATCTAAATATTAGTCAAAATTTTTACCTGTTGTTTGTCCTGCTACAGCAAACCACAGCGATTTACAAACAAATAAAAGAAGGTTAATGTTACAAACAAAACATAGATCTCTAAATTTGTAACCATATGTGTCAGATTACAAAAACTTAACTTCGGAAAGATAATGAAAGTTATAAAATATGGCGGATCGAATATTTTAATACCTCTAAAAGGAAACTGGAGTCATCAAACTTTATTCCATCTCTGACATATACAGTTTTATAAAACATTTAGTCTACAAAAGCTCATTTTTCAAATAGGCCAGTGCTAAAGCAAATATGCTTTATTGTTTTCCGCTAGTGATATGCAGGGTAATTCATAAAGAATGATAATTTCGAAACTGAAGGCATTATGTCTAGTACACACTCGCAATAAAATTGCGAAACTTGTGTCTGTAGACAAAGTTCTGCGATAGTCTGTAAAGAAATGGGAGACAAATCACTCGTTTCACAACTCCTTATGAACAAGAAACAATTCCACAGGTCGCTATGTCGCTTGTTATGCCTAGTACACACTCGCAACAAATTTGCGGAACTTGGGTCTATAGACAAAGTTCTGCAAATGCAGCAGGGCGCTGTCTCACTTGTTAGGTGTCTCTGAAACTAGTTTAGCTGAATTGCGCAGGTGTGGACGCCTGACAATGTCCTTAACCATTTTGAGATTTGTTCGGGACTGTCTACAGACAAAATCCTCAATTTATCTATAGACAGTGACGCGATTTTGTCTAGGAGTGTGTACTAATCTTTAGAGAATAAAATGGGGCAACTGAATCAAATATGCCTCATGAAAATGTTTCCTGTAACAAATATGTAGAGTATTCAAAGATGGATCTCATTTTGAAATTTCACTATAATTTCTAAAGTTTTTTTGTTTAATGTTTACTTCTTTATTAATCGCCCTGTATAAAACAAAATTGATTTTTTCAAGTTGTCTCAGTTTCAGCATTATTGCTAACTTAATAATAATTATTAAGAATAAGGTAGTTAAAAAATAAATATTTTTTTAATTCTATTTGGTCATTACAAAATTTATTCAACGAATCGTTTAAAAGCGAGATTAAAATGACCAGATTAGAGATTTAAAAACAATTAGTAATAGAGTAATAAACTAACTTTTAAGAGAAAAATTCCGCACAGGAATAAATATAATTTTGAAAAAAGTAGAAATAGTCAATACACAAAAACAAATGGTAGCTTATTTTATTTTTATATTTGAATTATTTTAAATGTTCATATCACAGTATTTGCAGACAAGATTTATTTTTTTAAATAACGAACTATAAGCCACCTCCTCGCATATGTTATATGACATCAAATATTTTTTTATAAGCCATTATACAGTAGAAGTTGAAAAAAACGGCTAATGGACTAGACAAATAATGTACCTGAATTCTTCACTATCGGTGGCCAATTCCTGTTCAATCTGAAGAAACACTTGTAGCATTTCGCTAATAATAATAGGCCATAAAGAAGTTATGTGCAACGGGCTCATTCTGACCAAAATCACACGAAAACACATGAATACTTGGGCTTGTACACCTGGTACAGATATCCTTAAACTAGATGTGAGTTGTTCTGCAATAACATAACTATGCAAATCGAACGTCAAAACAATGAACAAATATCACCTTGTATATCAGGCATATATTTGGCATATTGGTCCATTTCGCTGCAGAATATTACATAAGCTAATCTCTTCAACAATTGGGCCTTTTGTTCATATTCCTGCTCACGTGATGTGAAAAGGCTCAAGCTACCACTTTGCGTCATAGATACTCGACCTCAAATTTTATAAATTTAAAGCTAATTATAGTTATTAAGGTGCCAAGGATATTATAAGGAAAATAACGCACTGAGGTAGATAGTTTACCAAGGGCGTTATTATCCTGTAATAGCCGTGGTACCTTCAACGTTTAATGTCATACAAATGTACTATTTAATTCCATTTTTTTTGTCATTTACGATTAATTAATGTGACATCTATTATGTCAAAATGATTTGATTTAAAAGAGAGTAAAAATCAAAGATTGTGTTATAAATTTATAATGCCCTAGGGCAGGGGTCGACAAACCGCGGCTCGGGAGCCGCATGCGGCTCTTTTAAAAGAAAATTGCGGCTCTTTAAATTCCCCTAAAAAAATAAATAAATAAAAACTAGAGCAAACAGACACGCAGACGCTCATTGAACAAGTACCTGCAGAAGTCGAAATTTCCCAAAATAATATTCTAAGAATTTTTACGTTTTACTTAAATTTTGACAAAAATTATGATTTCAAAAAGTGTTTTTCCAAAATTTTTGATTGATTTGTATTAACAGTTTGAGAAAAAACATGAAATTTGAAATTTCTAGAAAAAGACCAACTTGGAGAGTTGAGTAAAGAATATTTTTCTCATGATTTTTACTTTTTTATTTGTAAATTTTCGACAACCTTGAGATTTCGTGAAAAAAGGTGAATTACTTTTTGTGAGAAAAAAAAATCTAAATTTACAGAAACAGCAAATATCAAAGTTCGAAATAAAAACTGAAATTTCCAGAAAAAGCCGAATTTTAAGAAAAAGAGATTTAGAAAAAATTGAGAAAAAGGAAGAGATTTCGAAAAAATTGAAAAAAAGGAAGAGATTTCGAAAAATATGAATTTATCAAAAGTTCTCAATAAAAGGTAAAATTTTATAAAAAAAACCGTAGAATTTCGACAATAGATTTAAACCCAGGACAATTCAAAAACCTGAAATTTTTAGACAATTTTTAATTTTTTGAAATATAGTAAAATTTCGAAAAGAGAAATTGTAAAAATTAACTGGAAGCTTAGAAAAAATTGTCTTTCTCTAAAAAAAGTCTAAGTTTTTCAGTGAAGAAGAAAAAAGTCTAATTTTAGGAAGAATTTCATGGAAAAAGTTTAGAACAGCTCGAAATTTCGATAAAAAATTGCAATTTTCCCGAGAAAGCTAAATTTTCAGAATAAATTTGCAATTTCGAGAACAAGACGAATTAAAAAAAACTCCAAATTTTCAGATAAATTCGAATTTTGAAAAAATTCGTAGAATACTTTCGATACAAAATTCCATGAAAATTTCGAGTGTTAAACTTTAAAAAAAGGACAAAATTTCCCAGAAAAAGTCGAATTTTGAGAAAAAGGAAGCGATTTCGAAAAAAATTTGGGAAAAATGTCTAATTGGGAAAAAGGGAGAAATTTCGAAAAAAATGAATTTATCGAAAGTTCTAAAAAAGGCAAAATTTTAGAAAAAAACGTCGAATTTCGACAATAGATTGAAACCCAAAACAAATTTAAAACCTGAAATTTGTAGAAAATTTTAAATTTTTTGAAAAATTGCAAAATTCGAAAAGGGAAATTGTAAGAATAAACTGGAAGCTTAGAAAAAATTGTTGAAATTTAAAAAAGTCGAAGTTTTTCAGAGAAGAAGAAAAAAGTCAAATTTTAGGAAAAATTTTAAGGAAAAAGTCAAAATATTAAGAAAAGCTTTAAATTTCGACAAAAAATTTACAATTTTCCAGAGAAAGTTAAATTTTAAGAATCAATTTGAAATTTCAAAAACAAGACGATTTTAAAAAAATCCAAATTTTCAGATAAATTCGAATTTCGAGACAATTTATAGAATAATTTCGACAGAAAAGGCCAAGAAAGAAATGTTTTAACTTAAAAAAAAGGTCAACATTTGTCGGAAACAGCCAAATTTTAAGAAAAAGAAGAGAATTTCAAATAAAAATTGGGAAAAATTAAGAGATTTAAAAAAAATGAATTTGTCCAAAGTTCTCAAATGAGGACAAAATTTCAGAAAAAAACGTCGAATTTCGAAAATATATTGAAACCCAAAACAAATTTAAAAACCTGAAATTTTTAGATAAAAGAGAAATTGTAAAAATAAACTGGAAGTTTAAAAAAGTTTAAAAAAATCGAAGTTTTTCAGAGAAGTAGAAAAAAGTAAAATTTTCAAGGTAAAGGTCAATCAACATTTCAAGAAAGGTTCCAAATTTCGATAAAAATTTGCAATTTTCCACAGAAAATTAAATTTTAAAAATAAATTTGAAATTTCGAAAACAACACGAATTAAAAAAAAACTAAAAATTTTCAGCTAAATCGAATTTTGAGAAAATTGGTAAAATAATTTTGAAAGGAAAGAGAATGTTGATAAAACTTCCAATTTCGAGAAGTGTTAAACTTTAAAAAAAGGTCAAAATTTCCCAGAGAAAGTCAAATTTTAAGAAAAAAAATCAAATGTTGAAATTTGAAAATAGATGAATTTCGTTCGAAATAAAAGTTGATATTACCGGAAAAATACGAATTTTGAAAAAAAGAGATTTCGAAAAATATGAATGTCAAAAATTCTCAAAAAAGCAAAAATTTTAGAAAAAAACGTTAAATTTTGACAATAGATTGAAACCCAGAACAAATTGAAAACCTGAAATTTTTAGACAAATTTGAATTTTGTGAAAAATTGTAAAATCTCGAAAAGAGAAATTGTAAAAAATTGAAAGCTTCGAAAAAATTGTCGAAGTTTAAAAAGTCGAAGTTTTTCAGAGAAGAAGAAAATAAATAATTTGCAATTTTTCAGAGAAAATTAAATTTTGAGAATAAATTTGAAATTTCGAGAACAAGACGAATAAAAAGAAAACTTCAAATTTTCAGAAAAATTCGAATTTTGAGAAAATTGGTAAAATAATTTCTAAATAAAAAAGAATGTTGATAAAACTTCCAGTTTCGAGAAAAGTGTTGAACTTTAAAAATAGGTCAAAATTTCCCAGAGAAAGTCAAATTTTAGGAACAAAATGACATTTCTAGATAGTCAAACATTGTGCAAATGAATGAATTTCGTCGATAAAATCGAAGCTTGCAGAATCATAATAAAATGTCGAATTTTTAGTTAGAAGTTGGAATTTCGGAAACACCTAATTTTGCGAAATGGATCGAAATTTTCAGAAAATAAATAAAAGTTTAAAGTTCAGTAAAAGTAAATATTTGAAGGAAATGATGAAATTTGGAAAAGGAACGTAATTTAAAAAGAATAGAAATTTTGAGAGAAAAATCGCAATTTAGTAGTCAAAAAAATGTAATTTTGGAGAAAGTCAAATTTAAGAATAGATCTAAATTTCGAAAAACGAAAATTTGAGAAGGTTGAAATCTTCAAAAACTATTTTATTTAAGATCTCCAAATTATTACTTCAAACTTTTACATTTTTTATTCAAAAATCGACAAAAGATGAATTTTTGTGATATAAGTCGAATCTTCCATAAGTCGAATTAGAAAAAAGTAAACATTTTCATAGATTGTAGAGTTTTGAGAATAAGGGAAGATTTAGGGAAAAAAATCTAATTTTAAGAATAAAATACATAGTCAAAAAAAAGACGGATTTAAGAGATAAAGGCAAATTTTTAAATAAAGCTCTAAATTTTGAGAAATAAAAGGTCTTTTGGGCTGTATATGTTTTCGTTTGACTACATGAGTTAGAAGTGTCTCCTTGACCCAAATTTCGTCTGATTTATCTGATTTAATTTTGAAATAAAATGTAAAATCAGAAGTAAAAATTTGTGTCTCTTTGAAATTTATGAAACCAATTTTCTTAGTGCAGTTGGCTCTTTTGGCTTAGAAGTTTGCCGACCCCTGCCCTAGGGTAATGTGCTTCAAAATAGGGTGGTTATTGTAAAATAACAGACCTGTAGGACATTAAAGCCAATTTCGTTCCACTTACTCATTAAATCCCTAAAGGTTGTATTGTCATGTGTCATTAAATTGTCAACTATAACTTTCCAAAATTTAATACAGGAATAATCCATTTGAAACAGACTATTGTCAAGTAGTAAATCGAAGACGTCCTTCTTCCACGCTTTTCTAGTATACTGATAACTACTAAGACTGGCTAACAGCTTTGAACATGCCCGAAAACTGGGCATATTTTTCATAGTGTGCGTTTTTAAGTAGGGCACAATGTTATACATTAACGATGTTAAAATCGTATTGACTTTATCTTTTTCTGATGACCCGAAACATATATCTAATATAGGAGCGAGTATTTCGGAAAGCACCTAAAATCAAGAAAAACTGTTATTCGAATTTCAACCGTTTTGATAAAAATATTACCAATTGTGCTTGTACGCTGAAACTATTAGCAACAATCACCTCGGAATTAGAACCATTTATTGTAGAAACAGGAGATGCCTCTTCGTCTTCCTTAACAGCTAAGTTACGACGTAACCAGGTTGTTTGTTCAAGGCAGGAACCACACACTTGAGATACACATTCAATCAACTAAAATAAAAACCAGAAATTATTCCTTAACATATTTCAGAAAGTCTAGTTCTAAAAATATTAAGCAAAATTTGGAATCACTGTCGAGTTAAATACGAGCAAAATTCGTTTTTTTTTTGGTTATTAGAGAATCACCAAAATGCCCAAATCTCATTATTTTTAAATTAATAGTAATTGTATAACTTGTGTCAGTTTTAAAAAAACACAAATTTACACTTTTGCTTGCGCTTTTTGTACAAGAATAAAAGTCGAACTACCCCCTTAAACAACTAACAACTCGATGCAATGAATATGTCCGTTACTTGAGATGTGGGCCATAGAAATACAACATATTTTAAGTTTCAAATTAAAAGTTAAGATAATCTCGATATTTTTAAAAAGTTTCCTCAAAATTTCAAATGTTAAGTAGAAGAAAACGTTATAAATTTGAACTTACAAGTTAATTTCAATTATAAACTCAAATTTTCAACTTAATTCTCGAAATTGTAAGTGTAATGTTGCGATTTCAAGATTAATGCTTTTTATAAAATTTTTCGACATTCTAAAACTAGTTTTAAAATTTCAGAAAGAAAAAATGAATCTAAAAATTTTTGAGAAAAAAAAATCGAAATTTGTAGAAACGGATTGAAATTTACAAAAATCAGAAATTTTTGAATGTATAGCCAATATTTTAGGAAAAAATTTCGAATTCAAAACAAGTTTTAACTCAGAATGTAAATTCACCGAAAACAAAAATAAATAAATACATAAAATAAACGTGCAAATAAATCCAAATTTTAGGCCGAAATTTTGACATTGAACCTGAAATAACTTGATGATTTTCTTAATTGCAGAAAATAGGTGTACATTTCTAGTATAAAATGAAAACGTAAACGTTTTAGTTACACTTACAAGTAAAAATTGAGTTATATTTCTAAAAACATAAAATATTAGAATGGCTTTCAGGTTAACATACAGCTTACAACGAACCTCAAGGGGCCAAAAAATCCAACGAAGTTCGTATTAAACGATTAATAATAATAATAACATTCTTCAACTCTTCGTACCTTGCAGAGTGATTAATTTTAAGCGAAAGTTCTCATTAAGCGTGTTCATTATAAGCGAACACTGCTGTATATTAAAACTGAATTACAAATTTAACACAATATGACGTATTCAAATCTAGTGTCAAAGCGAAAAAAATAGTTGGCAAAATTTACTTTAGCAGTAATATCTTGTAAATCCTTTTGATCCTTCCTATCGTCCAATGGGCAGCATTTAATCATCATTTCATGTAAAATGGCAGCTAATAGAAATTGTGCCGGAGGGCTTAAACTGCATCCTTCACGAATTAAAGTCAACAGTGACGCCCAAGCTTCTGACAACTGGGTAGCTGAAGCGTTCCTCATATAACTAAAAAATTAGTACTATTAATACCACTTAAAAACGCTAACGTTTATAAAGTACCAATAAAACAATTCCAAAACTGAAACTTCTAAAGAGATGTCAGTGTTTAATCCTTCGATTGGAGGCGGGTTTTTAATCACAGCCGTAACAGTTTGTACTAAATTATCCAAAGGAATGACTCTTATAGCCAAAATGAGATACACCAAATTACTTTGGCCAGCATTTGGTTCGGGTAGAACCGTTTTTACACTGGAAAAAACGTTACGCCGTTCAAACCAAGCGACTGCGATAGCGGCAATAAAATTAGCGCTATGGTGCACGGCTACAGGACTCAGAAACTCCAGTAGTTGCTGCTTAACAATTTTCGAATTCCCATAAACGCTATTGTAGTCGACTTCGAGCCCCACGATGGTCTGCCACAATTTAGCAACACTGGAGATTATCCTCGGCATATGACTCAAGATTATCTTTCTTGCATTTTGGTAATTATCCTGGTTCTGTCTAGGGGTCGACTCTTGGACTTCTTGGTTGAAGAAAACGTTGAAAAGATTATTGATGATAATACCCGGGTTTGGAATTGGAGGGGCGTTTGGTGTGATTGCCACGGTAGGTTGAATGGCGGTTTGGGATGACTCCAGAAGGCAATAATGGCAGAGGATTGTCAAAGATTCCAACTGGGTTACAGCGTAATCAGGGGCTAGTTCGCCATAGAGGTCTTCATTTTTGTACATTGTCGCTATGTCTTCGATATTGTTGCAGATTTGATGCAAGACGCTGATGGAGATTTGCTTGAGGTTATCGCCGAAAAATGGCAAACACGAAGTAACCATGTAAAGCCACTTTTCGTGCAAGTTCTTCATGTTCTGATGACGCAAAGCGCTCATAATCGCTGACAAGAATATTTGTTGTTGAGGGATTAAAACTGTGGGGGTATAACTTAATTCACCGGGTGTGGAAGTGTTTGAATCCATAGAACTAGAACCGGGCTTTTTTACTGGGAATACATTATATTCCAAAACAATCAATGACCTCATTAATCTGAAATAGATATTAAAAATGAAAATTAGAGCAAGCAAAATTCGGTTTTTTGAAAGTGTACTCTATTTAATAAATTTCTAAGCACAACCTAAATGGGTAGGTCTAGGAGCATTAAATTTCATACAGATGTTCCTCGTAATACGTAGGTGAACAATAAAGAGGATTTTTCAAAATTTGGCCTCTAAAGTAGTAAAAATGGGCATTGACGAATATGCCATTTTTATGTAATAAATAACACATAAGATATAAGCTTTAAGAACTGACACTGTTGATCAATCGGTCTCCACGCAAATTTATTCAAATTTTTGCAGGTGATTACTGTTTACTTTGAGATTTTTACGAATTCTTTTCCTATAGTTTGTAAAAATTAAGTTTCAAACTCGAAATTTTGGCTGTAATTTGACACTCGCTTTGTTTAAATTGAAATGTGGAAAAACAGTTTCTTTTTAGAAATTTAGAAGTTTCTTCTCGAAATTTCTGGTTTATAGTCAACATTTTCTGTAAACAATCGAAAAATTTCGCTTTGTGCTATTTTTTCAAAATTCCTAACTAGATTTCAAACTTGAAAATTCTTCTCAATCTTGTTTTTTTTTCTAAACTTTTTAGTTGAGCTTGAAAAATGCTCCTCTTTAAAATGCCAGCTTTAAAATCAAAATTTAGTTAAGTCTTGAATTCATTTTGTACAATTCGTCCCAAATTTAAAAATTCGCAATTTAAAAAGTCACATTCTTCAAAAAATTAACAATTTTCTGAAACAGCCGCACTTTGAAGTTAAACTTAGAAAAATTCGAACTTTCGGAAAAAAAATTGGAAATCACTCGAAATTTTCACAGTTAAAATTTCAGAATTTTCAAAAAAGGTCGACATTTTCAAAACATTGGAAAATTTAAAAAAAATTGCAAAATTTCTAAACCAATTCAAATTTTTTTTTAAAATGCTAAAAATAGACAAAAAGTTTAAAAATAGTCAAAATTTAAAACAAAAATGTGGAAATTTAAAGATATTGAAAAATTTTGTCAAATTTTCGAAAAGTCTGAATATTGAAGAAAAACCAATATTACCAGAAGTCAAAATTTAAAAAAAAGTCGAAATTCTGGATAATTATAATCTTCAAAAAAAGTCAAATATTTTTTTTGAAATCGGAGTTTTTGATTGAAAATTTTCATAAAAAATCAAAAATTTTGAAAAAGTGTAATATTCGAAAAAAAAAGTCGAAATTAAAACAATATGCCAGCATTTAAAAAAAAAGCCCAAATTTCTCCAAAAATTACCAAATTTTCAAAATAATATTGAATTTTGCAAAATAGTCAAAAAATTAAAGAAAAAAGACATTTTAAAGAAAGTCGTAGTCAAAAAATTAAAGAAAAAAGACATTTTAAAGAAAGTCGAAATTTCCCCAAAAATCGAAAGTTTTTAAAAAAGTCAAAATGTTAAAAAATGATGAAATTTTGAAAAAAAAACGAAATTTTCAAAAAAATTGAAAATGGGCAGCATTTTCAAAAAACCCCAAATATTCAAAAAACTTAAAATTTTGAATAATGATCGAAATTTTCAAAAAAATTCCAAATTTTAGAAGTGAAATTTTCAAAAAAAAGTTAAAATTTTGAAAAAGGCCGAATTTTCAGAAAATGATTTAAACGAAGTTAACAACATTAAAAATATTGAAAATTTGAAAAAATGGCGAAATTTTTAAATAATTCGAAAGTTCAAAAAAATTGAAATTTTGGAAAACTAAATTTTAAAAATAAAGACCCAAGAAACGTTAAAATAATAAATAAACCGTGAAACAGTATTTGTAGTAATAATTGTGCAACTTTAGTTAATTTTAAGACTTAAGAACTGAAAGTAAAGGTAAGTATTTTCAAAGTGCACAAAGTAAATCATAAGTTCATAATTAATCAATCAGACTTTAATCCCTATTGTAAACACATATTAAATGATATCTTACCTTAGTAGCTGTATTTGAAAAGCTTCAACATGTTCTCCAATGTTATCGTTATTATCATACAGTTGGAAGTTATTAAACAATAAAACCTCTTCAGCGAAAGTTATATCTTCGTCGACTGTTCTCACCGAAGTTAACAAACAGTGTAATAAAATTTTCTGCATTTTACACTTAATCAACATATCAGCAATATAACTGGAGAAACCCTTAGAATTTTCTTTGATCAAATTAATCAAATTTCTAACAATGATGTCCAAAATTTCAAGACTTTCCAACTGAATTTTAAAATTAACATCCATTTCCTCGGTTGTTAAATGTACATCATCCAAACAAGGATAAAAAGTTCGAGCAAAATTCAAACAAATAGAAATTATCACGTCCAGGAACATGTAACCTCGATAAAAATTAACATAATCGGTACCGAGAGTACCAGAAAATGAAAAACCCAACAGGGACTTACGATGTCGCGCCAACAAATACAAAATGTCGTTATTTTTCAAATTAGAAATCCCGCTAGTCGCCAAACACTTTATAAATAACTGAGGGTTGCATATAATACAGCTTTTTAACGCTTGCAACGCATAAAAAACCTGTTGGGAATCGAACACCTCATAATATAAACAAATATGCGAATGAATCGGATACAAAACGAAGCTCTTAGCCGTGTGGGAATTAATTTTCGGCCGTAAGTCCAAATCCGAGGGTCTATTAAGCGTGGTGGAACTGCTGGAATCCGATGAAGATGAATCGTTGGATTGACCGTCGACGGTTTCGCAAACTCTGTTGATAATCTCGTTGAGGATTTCTTGTATGATCACGTTATCGCCGCCCTTTTTAAAAAATTCCTCTGCGCTAGTGCTTAGTTCCAATTCCGCGTGCAAATTATCGGAATCTGAAATTGAGTAAGACCAGCTGTGAACCAATGAAAGATTGTGGGGGTCCGCGCTCTTTTCAATGCACCTCTTCTCATCGAAACTTTGGGATTTTGGAATTTTGGGGTTCACTTTGGACAAGTCGTCTGTAACAAGAAAGTTTGAGTAAGTTAATCTATATGACATAAATAAGTAGAGGTTTAACAGGAAAAAGAACCCTGATCATGGTTCACTATTTTCACAAATACATAAAAAGTTCTGGATAACATGTTACACATTCGACTTTTTACAGAATGGAGCCAACCCCAAAAAACAGTTATTGAGAAATATAGTTAAAATTCCATACTAATTTATAAATTACCAGTCATTTAATTAGACATTGACATATTTTGACTTAAAATGTATATGAGGAATGTATTTACTTAGACTTTATCAAGAATAAGATATCTACTCAAAATTTACGTTTTTGTGGCTTGGTTCCTTCTTGCAAAATAAAACTTCGTACATTGTTATATAAAAGAAAGCCAATTTTTAGGACAAAGTCAACATTTCTAAAAACGTAATATGCATCGCATTTTGAGATAAAAAAGTTGAATAGTAATTTCAGTTCAGTAGTAATTCCAAAGTTGTAATTTCCGAAAAGTCATCTTCCAGAAAAAGATGAATATAAAAAAGACGAGTTCTGACTTTTTTTCAAAAAGTAAAACTTTGAGAATTCGAAATTTCGAAAAAGATGAATTTGGATAAGTCAAAATTTCTAGAAATGTTGAATATGAAAAAAACCAAACTAAGAAACTTTAAAAGAGTCAAACCTTAACAATTCAGTCAAAATCTCTGGAAATTCAGATTCTAAAAGATCAAAATTTTAAAAAATCCAATGTTAAGAAAGTAAGGAGAAATCTCGTGAAAAATTTCGAAATGGAGAAGAAATTCGAAATTTTGCAAAGTACATTTAAAGAAAACAGGTCGATTTTTGCGAATAAAGTCGAAACGTAAAATTTTTAAAACTACTGGACCTTCTAAGAAAAAGACAAATTTTGAGATACACAAAAATCCAAAAAGTCGATTTTTTCGAAGAGTCGAAATTAAATTTAAAAAAAAATGGTCGAAATTCCGAGAAGAAGATGAATTTCGAAAAAAATACGAAATTTTCAGAATCATGGGTATTTCAGGTTGAATGTAAAATTTTGAGAAATAATCAAATAAGAATACTCATAAAAAAGACGAATTTCGAATGAAATATAAATTTTAAGAGACGGATGTCTAAGAAAAAGCTGAGATAAAGGCATAATTTAAAAAGACGAATTTCGAAGAAAAAATCGAAATTTTAAAAAACCAAAACGAATTTTGAAAAAAGCAAAATTTAAAAAAATATATCGAGACTACAAAGAAAACGAAAGGAATTAGGAGAAAAAGATCAAATTTTTGAGGACGAATTTAGTCACAGTTCGAAGTTTTTGAGAATCAAATTTTGTCGAAATTTCGAAAACTGGGTAAATTTTGAAAAAAGCCGGATTTTGTTGGAGGCATATTTATTTTCTTTTCAGTGTTTAAGCCAAAGCGTTCCACCTTCCCCAGTATTTAAATAGTTGCCAAAATTTTGGAAAATAAATTGGAACTTCCAAAAAGTTGGACTTAAAAAAAACTGTTGAAATCAAAAAAAAGTTTCCAGAATTGTTGCCCTTATCCAAAAATTGAAAATTTTCAAAAATTATTTTTCAGAATTTTTTACTTTGTTATTAAGATTCGGCAAATCAGAAAAAGGCAACGCAATTGAAATTTATATCGGATTTTAAGGAGATTCGAAATTTCCAGAAAAAGTCGAATTTTCAGGAATAGTAAAATTTCAAAAAAAAACGAAAAACTCGAAATACAATTTCAAAACATTGAGAAAGTCATATTTTGATAATAGAGCGAAATTGTGAAAACAAATTCGAAATAACAAAAGAAAAATATAAATTTTCTGAACAAAGACGAATTTTGAGAAAAAAAGCAAATTTCCAGAACAAGGCAAAGCTACCGAAACTTATTTCGGATTTTAAGAAACATCGAAATTTTCAAAAAAAAGTCGAATTTTGAGGAAAACTAAAATTTAAAAAAAAAACGAAGAATTTGAGATAAAATTTCAAAATTTTGAGAAAGTCATACCTTGACAATAGAGCCAAATTGTAAAAACAAATTCGAAATAACAAAAAAAAGACGAGTTTTGTGAAAAATAAAATGAATTTTGAGAAAAAGTCGACATTTAAAGAAAAAAATAGAAATTTCAGGAAAAAGTCCCCCTATTAAATGTAAATTTTCGATTTATTGCTTGAACCGTGCCTTGCCCTATTCTAGCTACACCTATGAAAACATTAACAAATTATTAACTTTTTGTTTCGCAGAAAGGAACCAAATATTTGAGCTCCTTCTGCAGGTTTTTTTACCAGTTCAACTCATTCAGCTGAATGGTTCTTCGGCTAAAGATGGTGCTAGGTTTAAAAATGAATTTGGATGTCGTAGCTTTCAAAAAAGTGAAAGATTTGAGAAAAAGTCAAAATTTTGAAAAATGTTTCCAATGTTAAAAAAAAGTGAAAATTATGGAAGGGATTGAAATTTTCGAAGTCAACAAAATCAAAATTTAGAAAAAAAGACATTTTGAAATTTAAAAAAATCAAAATTTCGAGAAAAAGGCAAAATGTTTAACTTGCAGAAAGGAACCAAAGCACTTGGGTCCCTCAACGAATTTAAAAAATCATTGGATTGCTTAAAAAAAGTGAAGATTATGAAAAAGATCGAAATTTTCGGAATTAATATTTTGAAAAAGATTCAACATCAAAATTTCTATAAAAAATAACATTTTAAAAAATCAAAAAAATCCAAAATTTCGAGAAACCAAAGCATTTGGGGCCCTCTGGGAGTTTTTTCACCAGTCCAACTCATTCGGCTGAATTCGGTTAATGGATGGTTTGAAAATGAATTTTGATGTCGTAGCTTTCAAAAACGTAAAGGTTTGAAAAATGTTTAAAATGTCCAAAAAAAAAATTAATACTATGAAAAAGATCGAAATTTTGAAGTCAACTTTTGAAAAAAATTCAGAAAAATCTAAAATTACAAGAAGAAATCAAAACTTCAAAAATAAAACATTTTGAAATAAAAATAGAAATAAAAAAAAGACAAAATTTCGAGGAAAAGAAAATTATGAAAAATCGAAATTTTGAAAGATTCGAAATTTTAAAAGTTTAAATTTTCACAAAAACTAAGTAAATATTTTTAAGTTGAAAGTATCAAAAAAATGATTTTTTTTTCAAAAGTCAAAATGTTTAAAAAAAAGGGGGGGGGGAATAAAGTAATATTTCCAAAAAATTGTGGGAAATGTTCACAAAAAGCGGAAGTTATGAAAAAAGATCTAAGTTTTAAAAGTCGAGAGTTTGCAATTAAATAAAAAATTACTAACGCCCCAAATTAAAATTTCAAGAAAAAAAACTAAAAATTTTCAACTTTTAAAAGTATAAATCCCGAAAAAGGTCAAAATTTTCACACAAACTAAGTAAATATTTTTATTAAAGTTGAAAGTTTCAAAAAAATGCTTTTTTTTCAAAAAAGCCAAAAAATTCAAAAAAAATTGGGAAATAAAGTAAAATTTCTAAAAAATTGTGGGAAATGTTCACAAAAAGCGGAAGTTATGAAAAAAAGGTCTAAATTTTAAAAGTCAAGAATTTGCAATAAAATACAAAATAACCAACGCCCCAAATTAAAATTTTAAGAAAAAAACTAAAATTTTTTAACTTTTAAAAGTATAAATCCCGAAAAAGATCAAAATTTTGATCGAATCGAGGCTTTAAAAAGATAAAATTTTCAAAAAAAAGGATCTTAAGAAATCAAATAAAAAAAAGTGAAAACATGAACAAGTCAACATTTTGAAAAAAGGTCGAAATTCACAAAAAAAACTTAAAATTTCGAGAAAAGGACGAAATTATGAAAAAAGTCAATATTAAATAAAAAATGAAAAATCTGACAAAAGTAAAAAGAAATCTCGAGTCAAAATTTACAAAAAAGTTAAAATTTCCAAAAGTAAATTAGCAATTTTCAAGTCAAAATTTTCAAAATATTTTACAAGAATTAAAATTTGCAAAAATATTAAAATTTCAATAAAAAGTCAAAAATTTGAAGTATAAGATTTGATAGAAGTCGGAATTTTGAAAGGGGCAACATTTTTAGAATGAGTTAAAATTATGAGAAAAAGTCGAAATGAAAGAAAAATAAAAACTTTGAAAAACTGCAATCTTGAAAGGAAGTCAAAATTTCCAACAAATTCGAACAAAATTTTCAAAAAAAATGTCGAATTCAAAATAGTCAAAAATTCGAATAAAAATTACACGTCTTGAAAAAATCCAATTTTTTTTAAACATCAAAAATTTCAAACTAGAAATTTTCAGCAGGTGAAAATTTTCGAAAAAATTTAAAATATTAAAAAAAGGCATTTTTGAAAAAAGTCAATATTTTTGAAAAAGTCGAAAGTTAAAATTTTCACAATTAGAATTTTTCAAAAAAATTTCAAAACTTTCAAACAAGGTAGAAGTTTAAAAAAAAGAGATCGATTTTTTGAAAGTGAGGATTTTGGAAATTTGCAACTTTTAAATAATACAAAATTTCGAAAAAGAGTTAAAAGGTGGAAATTTTCAAAAAATGTTGAATTTTGCAAAGGAAAATGTGAAGGATTTGAAAGAATGGCGAAATTTTCCAAAAAGTCGAAAAGATCTACTTTTTTAAATTTTCAAAAGGCAGAATTTTTAAAAAGGTCGAAATTTACAACAAAATAAAAATTTCGAGAAAAAGTGGAAGTTTTGAAGAACGGCGGAAGTTCCTTCCATAAATAGCAAAATTTTGAAAAAGTGAAATGTTTGAAATAGTTTATATTTTCAGATAAGTCAAAATTTTGAAAAAGAAAGTAAAAATGTTAAAAAAAAGAAAAGTTTGAACATAAGTGGAAATTTTAAAATGTCAAAATGCTTAAAATAAAATCTTAAAAAATTAGAAATTAAAAATATAGATATTTTCAAAAAAAAAGTAGAATACTACAGGTAGAAATTTTGAAAAAAAGTTTAAAGTATCAAATATGTTTAATCGAAATTTTGAATTTAGTTTGGAAATTTCTTTTCAAATTCTAAAATACAAACTACACATTCTATAAATTTCGATTTTTTCTAGAGTTGTTGAGTTTGACTAAATGTATCCTCTTTTCCTCAAATTATATAATAATTTCAGTTTATTAGGCTTATCAAAATGCTTTACTTTGCTCTTTGCAAGTGGATTGAACTTTTAAAAAATCCGAAATTACGAGTTTTTCTTGGAGGTTTATTTGTGAAATTGTGACTAAATTCGACTCTTGTTTTTTTAAAATTTCAACGTTAAACTCAAAATATTTTCGACTTTCTCCCACAATTATTTTAACGTAATTTATAGTTAAACTGGAACTTTAAGTTTTACTCCCTAAAATTTTGACCCCAATCTCCTGCTTTTTCAAACTTAACAAGTCAAGTAACTTTTAACTGTAATGACAACGTTGCAACATGTTTCAAAGCAAGAAATAATAATTACCTGACTCATCCTTAATACCATCAGATATGGGCTCAATGCTTTCCAAAATTTTTTTCGACGTACCGCTAGATATCATGCTTATAATGTCCGAATTTGCTTTGCTTTTCATCACAGATTCATAACCGGAATCGTTCGTTGTGAAGCTATCGGGTTGAACATTTTTCCCCAACGAATCGCTGATGGGTGTGCATTCATTGCTTGATGATAAGCTCTCTGTTGATGATCTCAAAGATGCATTGTCTAACTTGGAATACGAACCGTCGATACCCACTGGATAAACTTCTTTAGAACTCAAAGGATTTATAATCACTTTTACATTCCCTTTGGAAGTTTTATCTAAATTAGGAGATGATCGAACCTTGAAGTCTTTATTTTTCTTGGTGACGATGTTTGAATCGTCCATCACCGTCGTCGTCATATCAATCGCTGATGGTTGAAATTTTTTATTTGCTTTCGAGAAGGTAAACCATTTTTTCTTCTGTGGTTTAGGACTCGGCCCTTCGGCGAGGTGATACATAATGTTACCGTTGATGTTACTGACAGCATACACGTTTTTAGCCTGGCCTTCCTCCATTTTCGCTTTGTCTTCCACATTAATCTCGCTTTGCGAATCAGAATCTTGTATGTTGACATGTCTAATACCAACACGGGCGGTGTTCGATGATAACAATTTTCCTATAATTGGGTTAAGAACTCTGGAAATGTCATTGTGAAGAAGACAGTGAGATAGAAACGATTCGGCTAACAAGCGCAATGTTGATTTATCCGATGTTTGTAAATAATCTAAGACTTTTAGTAAAGACCTACAAAAAATTGCACATTACACGCTATAAGATACAAAAATTAAATCTAACCTATCGAAATTTCGTATGCTTGATTTATTTGGAGGCAGCTTGATATTAAGCTCCCTTCCCAGATGCCAAAGCAAAAAGAATTTTTTCATATTTTCTACACTAATCGAATCACAGGTTAAACCCTGTCCTATAACGTTTTCGACAAACATTTTATTGTCGAATGTATTGTGAATTTGATATAGAAGCGTGGCACACTGCATCAACTGGCTCTGATTAGTTAAAATGCCCATCAAATCCCACAAAATCTGCGCCATTTCCTAAAATCATATACAAAATATTAGATGAGAACCTCTTAAATCAATATTTGATTGAAACTGATTGTATTTTCCAATAATTTCCCTTTTTTACAAATTTTTATTTTCGGTGGGACCTTTTGAAGAAAAAGTCGATTTTAAGAGTAGCTGGACATTTTTAAAACAAGAGAAAATTTTAGAAAAAAAATTAAAATTTTTAAACATATCAATTTCATGAATCATTTTTAGTATAAATTAGGGTTGTTCGAGTTTATCCTCGAAATGTTGGCGTTTTTCTCGAATTTTTTTTTTTTTCAAGTCTCAAGGTCGATTTTTTAGATCGATCTCAAATATAAGATCGATTTAATGAACGATTCAAAAATACTAAAAATCGGATCGATTTACCTTAATGCAGGTCACTGTAAATTTAATGACAATTTTTTTAAATTTATTATATAAGTGTATTTATGTCGTTATGTTATTCTCCCCTTTCATCTAATAGCAATAGTTACGTTAATAAGCCAACAGATGGCACCACTAACATTTCTTTTCATTATGTCGTTGAGACTGAATAGAAAAGATAACTGTGGTGCAGTGTTGCCATATATTTGAAGGTAAAATTCCGTGCATACGCAGTTAAAATTACCGTATATTCACAAAAATTACCCTACTTTATTTTATTACCTGTTACCCGTCTTAAAAACTTTTATTTAGTGGTTGAACACGTTACACACGTTTTAATAAATACACTACAAAACTTGAAAAAAGTTTATTTACTTGTTTTGAAGTAAAAATTACAAGAGCGTAGAAAGGGCATCAATTTGAAAAAAAAATATCACGGAATGTTGACTTCTTCTCCTCTAAATCCCGAGATTAAAGTCAAAAGTTCGACTTTAATGTAAAAATTACGAAAAAAAGTCGAAATTTCTAGAAAAGAGTTGAAATTTCAATTTTTAAATCGAAATTTAACAAAATCTTACAAAGGTGTAGAAAAGACATCGATTAAAAAAAATGTTATTTTTAGAAATTTCGACTTTTTTCTCAAATTTAGACCTTTTTGTCGAAATTTCGACTTTTTTTTTGGAAATTTTGACTTTTTTCTGGAAATTTCAACTTTTTTGAAATGTTAGAAAGGCGTAGAAAGGACATCGATTAGAAAAAATGTTATTTTAAGAAATTTCAACTTTTTTTCTCAAATTTCGATTTTAAGCTCGAAATTTCGACTTTTTTCTCGAAATTTCGATTTTTTTCTCGAAATTTCGACTATTTCTCAAAATTTCGACTTTTTCTCGAAAATTCGTTTTTTTCCAAGTTTCGACTTTTTTCTCGAAATTTTGATCTTAATATCGAAATTTCGACATTTCTCTCGAAATTTCGACATTTCTCTCGAAATTTCGACTTTATACTCCAAATTTCGATCCTTTTTTAATTGAAATTTCGACTTTTTCGCAATTTGGTCTTTTTTCTCGAAATTTATTACTTTTTTCATAAAATTCAAGAGCGTAAAAGCATCATTGAAAAAAATTATCACGGGAAAGTTGACTTTCTTCTCCTCTAAATCCGACGAGATTTAATCGTCAAAGTTTTGACTTTAGTAAACAATTACGAAAAAGTCGAATTTCTAGAAAGTAAATTTCAACTTTTTTATCGAAATTTCAACATATCTTACAAGTGGAATAGACATACGTTTAATCCAAAATTGTTTTTTTAGAAATTTCGACTTTTTTCTCAAATTTAGACCTTTTTGTCGAAATTTCGACTTTTTTTTGAAATTTGACTTTTTTCTCGAAATTTCAACTTTTTCGATGTGTTATGAAAGCGTAATGGACATCGATTAAAAAAATTATTAACGAATTTTTTTTTTCTCAAATTTCGACTTTAAAGCTCGAAATTTCTGACTTTTTTCTCAGAAATTTCGATTTTTTTCTCAAATTTCGACTATTTTCTCAAAATTTTCGACTTCTTTCTCGAAAATTCGTTTTTTTCCAAGTTTCGACTTTTTTCTCGAAATTTTGATCTTAATATCGAAATTTCGACATTTCTCTCGAAATTTCGACATTATACTCAAAATTTCGACCCTGTTTCAATCGAAATTTCGACTTTTTTCGCAAATTTGGTCTTTTTTTCTCGAAATTTCGTCTTTTTTTCGCAAATTTCGACTTTTTTCTAGAAATATTTCGAAATTTCGACTTTTTCTCGAAATTTCGACTATTTTCTTGAAATTTCGACCTTATTCTGAATAGTTCGACTTTTTTCTCGAAATTTTAACCTTAATATCGAAATTTCGACATTTTTCCCGAAATTTCGACTTTAAACTCAAAATGTCGACTATTTTTCTAAAAATTTCGACTTTTTTTCTCAAATTTCAACTTACTTCTCGGAATTTCGACTTACGTTTTTCTCGAAATTTCGGCTTTTTCTCGAAATTTCGACTTATTCTCAAATTTCAACCATTTTCTCGAAATTTCGACCTTAATCTGAAAAGTTCGACTTTTTTCTCGAAATTTCGTTTCTTTTTCCTCAACTTTTGACTTTTTTCTCGAAATTTTGACCTTAATATCGAAATTACTACAATTTTCTCGAAATTTCGACTTTAAACTCAAAATGTCGACTATTTTCCTAGAAATTTCGACTTTTTTCTCGAAATTTCGGCTTTTTTCTCGAAATTTTGATCTTAATCACGGAGTTTCGATTTAAAACTCGAAATTTCAACTTTTTTTTCGAAATTTCAACATTCATCTCGAAATTTCTAAAAAAAAGACCAAAATTTGCTAATTAAATATAGCAATAGTACTACCAACTGTCAAGTTTGTTGGGAAAGAGGAGTGGTGGGACGGAACTGTCATCTGCCTAATTTGACCATAGAGTATAGAAATTTTGACTTATTCTGAAACTTTCGAAAAAAAAATCGAAATTAAAGTCGAAATTCCGAGATTAAAGTCGAAATTTCGACATTAGTCTCAGAATTTCAAGAAAAAAGTAGAAATGTCAAGAAAAAAGTGGAAATTTCGAGTTTAAAGCCGAAATTTCGAAAAAAAAGTCGAAATTTCAAAAAAAAATCGAAATTTTGACAAAATAGTCGAAATCCCTAAATATTTTTTTTATAATAAGCTTTTGTAAAATGTCTAAATTTCTAAATATAATTTTTTTTAATCAAATGTCGACTTTGAACTCAAAATTTCGACTTTTTTCTCAAATTTCGACTTTTTTTTCGGAATTTCGACTTACGTTTTTCTCAAACTTCGACTTTTTGTCTCGAAATTTCGACTTTTTTCTCAAATTTCGACTTTTTTTTCGGAATTTTGATCTTAATCACGGAGTTTCGATTTAAAACTCGAAATTTCGACTTTTTTTTTCAAAATTTCAACTTTCATCTCGAAATTTCTAAAAAAAAGACTACAAATTCCGAGATTAAAGTCGAAATTTCGACATTAGTCTCGGAATTTTAACAAAAAAGTAGAAATGTCAAGAAAAAAGTCGAAATTTCGAGTTTAAAGTCGAAATTTCGAGAAAAAGTCGAAATTTCAAAAAAAAATCGAAATTTTGACAAAAAAATCGAAATCCCTAAATAATTTTTTTTTATAATGAGTGTCCTTTTTACGCTTTTGTAAAATGTCTAAATTTCTAAATCTAATTTTTTTTAATCAAATGTCGACTTTGAACTCAAAATTTCGACTTTTTTCTCGAAAATTCTACTTCATGCATACATATGTCAAGAAAGTCGAAATTTTGGGACATAATGGTGGCGCCATTTTCTTTAAGCTTTGCGTTGCCTATAAATTATTGCGTAATTTCCATTTCTGAATGCTGTGTTACAACATTTTAACCTTTGTATCACTTACAGTTGATATTTTTGATATAGGAGATATGAGGCCAATTCATCATTATCATTCAATTTTTCTTTTATTAGAAATGTTTAAAAATTTCACCAACAAGGCGATTAATCGATCTTTCAGCACCCAATTTTATCGGGAATCGATTCCTTTGTTGAAGATTCGAATCGATCCAAAAATCGATTATTTTAAAAAAGAATCGACATCCCTATTCAAGACAAATTCGAATATTTGAGTTTGGAATCAAAACTTCAAGAATAAAGTTTAGAAAATTCTTTTTTTTTAATTTATTATTCACAAAATTCCCAATTTAAACCTGCAATTTTCATTTTTTTGTTATCTAAAACTTCCATGTAAAATTCGAAAAATGGGCTTTTTTACAGATTTTGAATTGGTTTCTCAATATTTTAATCTTAATCCCGAAGATCTATTCAAGACTTCAAATTTAAACTGGAAATTTTGAAATTTTTCTTGAAATTTCATGAAAGACATTTACATTGAAAATACTTTGCATTTATTTCACAAATATTTAATCAGTCATACTTACAGGAATGGCAACGGTATTATTCTCAATAAAGTCCACATGCGCCTTGTGCAAGATACCTGTGATAACAATGTTAGTGTTCGAATCAGCATTTTTCTGAAGCGTTTGATTTTTCGCCAAGCTAGCAACTTCCAATAACGTACTCATGGCAGTAACTTGAATTTCCTTCGTAACACCCCTACAACAAGCGGCAACAACCAACACAACCAACCAATCAGGCGTTTGTTTCTCCGTCGGTTCCTCATTAACCAAATTGGGTACAGTAGAAAACTCCAGCAAAATATTACTCGCTACATTAACCGCTTCCTCGTACTCAGAGATTTCGCTATCAAACGTCTCGCAAACTAAAGAAACAGAACTTTGGGTCAGTACGGGTTCGATTTCAGTCGATTTACGGTTTAACTCACTATTACCGGTAGTATATAGACAATCTTCTAACAGTCTTTGGAGGTATTTGATTCGCTCGTCTTTGTCACAAACCAAGCTTTCAAAAAATTCCACCACGTCAACTTGCGTCAGTAATTTATTTCTCAAAAAAACTACGAAAAATTGTTTGTATTCATTTAGGCAACTCAAGATATGCTTATTCTCAGTTCTGGTGATTTTAACGACAGGTGGCACTAGTATTTCCCCGATCGTCTCTGTAGTTTCAGACACGGTTTCCTGTTCAGGTGATTCGCCGTCATCTTTTTTCAAATCGTACAACTTCGAACTGGATTTTGATTTTTTACCTTTTGATTTCTTATCTATCTTAGGACTACTCTTAATCTTTTTACTCATTTGATTGCTATTTGATCTCTCCCTATTCAAGTCGTCAACTGACAGCAAGTCGCTCTTGTTATAGTTTTCATTTATTTTTGAATCAGATTTACTTTTCTCTAAAGTCAATTTTGGCTCTTCGAAATCAGTTTTGGCACTTATTTCGCTAATGGAAGAGTCTAAATTCTTATCCACTAATAGTTGATCTTGCGTTGGTGCAACTGCATCAATCGTATGCACAATCTCTTCTATTTCCAAGGGTTGGATTTTGGTCAATAATTTAGTACAAAGCTTCAAACTTTGCGTTATTTCGGATGCATTCAATCCAGTTATATTGTTCTTTAATATGTCGATGATATTGTTAAATAACTTGGGCAAAATATTGGAAGTGTTTTCAGAAAATGATTCAACTGGAATAATATCCAGTAGGAATTCAGTTAAAATGCATATTTCTAAGATGTGAGGCGACCCGGAACCAATATCGTTAACTTGGAGTTTTTCCCTCGTTTTATAATTTTTAATATTGGCAACGCAATCTCTATACAGTTTTTCTATGTATGACCAAATGTAGTAACTGTGCAGCGTGTTAAAAAGCAAATTCGCGTGCTTGACTAGGTCTTGGCAATTTTTCGTCACATACTGTTTACTCAAGGTTGCTTCATCGTTCTTCAAACTGGTTAGATCACCGTTGAAGGATACGCACCTGATGGTGCCGTTTTTGTTTTTCTGTTGAAACAAACAAGTTAGGTAAAGGGCTCTGAACACGTCGTAAAGTATGCTGTCGAGAATTACTGGCCCAATTTGGGCTTTGTCAAAGAGAGAAGTAAGTAGTCTATATGGTTTAACATCTATAGGGGTCTCAGTGCTACTTTTGTGAAGCGTTATTCTGATGGCATCTATCAAGAGATCGTAGGCTATTAAATGACTATTGTATGGTGTATCTTCTCCGTGATCTTTGGTACCAGCTTTTGGTTGAGGTGTCAAGTTAGTTTCATTTCCCAGAAGCCATGAGTACAGTCGCCTGTAAAAATTATCCAATAAAATACAGTGCATCAAACAGTTTTTCGATACATAATTCAGCTCTATGAGCGTTATAATTCATTCATGAATTATTAACTTTAAGAAATACTTCGTTTTTTACAATTCAAAAAGAGCCTCAGTTCTACATTTTCGTTTCATTTGTATCCGCTCGAAATTTCGACTTTTTCTTCAAAATTTCGGTTTTCTTTTTAGAAACTTTAGTTTTCCATGTATTTCACTTGAAATATTGAATTTAAATTTGTTACGTTTACGTTATTGTTACCATCATTTATAAAATTCCAGATTTTTCAATTTTTTTCTTTTCTTAAAACGTAGGTTTTAACTTTTAACCTATAACTTTTTAAATTCTCAAAAATTATCGATTCTTTTTGGGAATTGCGATTTTAAATTTATAATTTTTTTAAAAACTTGTAATATTTACGCTATTTTATTATGTTTTTGATTACTTTTTATTTTTTAATTTCTTATTAATCATTTTTTTGTAATATTTCTCCCTAAAATTTCAACCTCTTATAGAAATGCGGACTTATTTTAGGATATTTTGATTTTAATCCCCCAAGCTTAAATCCAAACTGTGAAGAATTTTTTCTCTGTCGAATATAATTTTCTAAAATTTAGTCTTTTTTTCCCAAAATTCCGATTTCACCCTTTCAATTTTAATTGTTTTCCTAAATCAGTTCAAATGTTCATAGTAAATTCAAAATTTTAATTTTTTTCCAAAAGGTGGAGATTTTTTTCTAAATTTTGAATACTTTTTAAAATTTCAATTTTAAGCTTCCAATTTTAACAGCCTTCCTAAATCAATTCAAATTCTGATTGTAAATTCACAATTTAGATTTTTTTTACGAATTCTGCAGATTTTGTTTCTTCTAAATTTTAAAATATTTTTTTAATTTCCGGTATTTCCCTCAAAATGGCCAATTTCAATCCTTTGTTCTAAATCAGTTAAAATTTTTATTGTAACTTCAAATTTTAAATTGCCATTTTAGATTCTCAATTTTTATTGTCTTCCTTAATTATTTCAAATTTTTATTGTAAATTCAAAGTTTAGATTTTGTCCTCAAGAATTCAAATAAATCGAGCATTTCCTTAAAATACCGATTTTGCGCTTTCAAAATCTATTGCTTCCCTAAAATAGTTTTAATTTTTAATTGCAATTTTACAATCTGAATTTGTTTTACAAGCCGTGGAATTTTTTCCCCAAATTTTAAATATCCTTTTTTTAAATCCAGTTTTTCATCAAAATTCCAACTTCACAGATTCAATTTTTATTGCTTTTCTAACTCAATTCAAATGTTCACTGTAAATTCAGAATTTAAATTTGAATACGAACTGTAGAGATTCCTTTTAAATTTCGAATATTTTTTTAAGCTTTCAGTTTTTGCTTCAAATTTTGATTAAACTTTTTCAATTTTTATTGTTTTCCTGAATTAGTTCCGTTTTCATTGCAAAAAGAAAATTTTAAATTTCGATTTTACATTTTCAACTTTTACGGCTTCTGTGAATTGTTTCAAATTTTCATTAATTGAAAGGTTAATATTTTTTTAAATTACAAATATTTCAAGTTTTTTCTTTAAATTTCGCTTTTACGGTTTCAATTTTTTCCTTAAACAACTTAATTTTGATTTTAAAGTCACAATTTAGATTTTTCCCCAAACTGTGGGGATTCTTTATTTACTAAATTTCTGAAATTTTCGATCTTTTCTTCAAAATTCTCACTTCACGCTTGCAAATTTTATTGTTTTTCCAAATCAATTCTAATTTTGGGTGTAAATTTAAAATTTATATTTTTCAACAAAATGTGGGGATTTTTTTCTCCAAATTTGGAATATTTTTAAAGATTTAGATAGTTTGTTGAAATTCCTACTTACGCGTTAAATTGTAATTTTTTTTCTAAAACAATTCAAATTATGATTAATTAATGACTATTGAAACATTCATTTTTTAAAATTCTGATTACTGCAACTCTTTTGAATGTAAACTCAATGTCTAAATTTTTTTAATATTCCGACTTTGAACCCAAAATCCTAATACTATCAATTTTCATGTAAAATTCTACTTTAATTCTTATGTTGTCGAAATTTTGATCCTTCTTTTATTTTATTATTCATGTGATTTTTCTCTTTAAACTTCAACTTCAACTTCTTTTTTCTTAAAATTCGTAATTCACACTCTCAATGTTTACTTTATTTTGTTAGTTTCGACTTCAAAGTTGAAGTTTAGACATTTCAGAGATTAATATTCTTTTTATTTTGAAAAACTCCAAATTTATAGAAAAAAGTCAAAATTTTAAAAATAATTTTAGAATTTCACAAAATGCAATTTTCCCTAAATTTTGAGTTTTGTTCGATTTGAAACTTAAAAAAGCAAGCGTAAAAATTTTAGATCTAAACCCCGAATTTAAATTTTGACAAAATATATTAAATTTCAAAACAAATTCTAGGTTTCGACTTAGGAGTAAAAATTTTAGGAGAAATAGAAGTAAATGTTTAAACTCGTAAAAAGGAGATTTTGAGAATACTGTTGAAATTTGTTTTTAAAGTCAAATCGAAAAGATTTGGTTTTTAAGTGATAAATTTAGGAAAACAGTCGAAATTTCGAAAAAAAAATTCAAAATCAATAAAATGTTCTCAAATTTCAAGTTTACAGCTGAGATGTTAGGAAAAACATTGAAACTTTCAAATTTACACTAGAAATTCTGAGATAAAGTTCGAAATATTCAAATTGCAATAGAAATTTCTACAATATAATTGAAGTTTTAAGAAAAAATTCAAATTTCTAAATCAAAGTTTAAATTTACATTCCAAAGTATAGCAGTATTATTGGGAATTTTGTGAAAAATGTAAAAATTTCTTAAAATGGATTAATCCATAAAATGAAATTTTATTTTTAAGCTAAAAAATTTGTGTTTAAAAAGGAAATTTTAGTGAAACCAGTAAAAATTAATGAACCCGAAATTTTGTAAAAAAATTCAAACTTCAAGAAAATTTTTAATAAAAAAAATAATGTATAAGCACGTTTCGCAAAAAGAAGGACAATGTTTCGAAATTAAACCCTCAACTTTCTGAAAAAATGTAGAAATGTTGGGAATAAAGATGAAATTTTGGGATTAAGACAAAGTTCCAATAATAACTTCAATTCTTTAGAAATGTTCCATATTTTAAGGTTAAAATTGAAATAAATAAAAGAAAGAAAAGTTCCACACATAAAATTTTAAGAAAAAGGTAATGTTGAAAAAAATTCAAAATCTGTGATTCATACTTTCAACTTTCACTTTTATTTCTTAGTTTAATTTAAAGCTTTCTTAAACATTCCTAATTTATTTCCATATTTTATTTTCTTTTTTTGTTTTTTCTAAATAGATTCCTGAAAATTTCTAGTTAAACCGGATTTTTTAAAAATAAACATTAATTTTTAGCAAAAGCGACAAATTCAAACATTGATAAAAATTGCATTTTGAAATTATCAGGGCTTGATTTCCTCATAATTACTGAAAAACTGTTGATGCTAAACAATTTTGAATTCAAAATCCAAAAACTAGAAACTTGAAGCTATAGCTTGTTTTTTTTTCTCAATGACCATTTTTCCCAAAATTAAAGGCTTCTAAAATCACATAAATTTAGAGTTTTTTTATATATCTTTTAATTTCTGCGCTTAACTTAACAACAAAAATGTATGTTCATCCAATAACATCCAAATAATCAAAATTTTATTTTGAAAATCACAATGGTACTTAAATGAGTGTACTGTAAACCCTCAAGCAGAGATCTGCTGATATATGTGTAAGTAGTTCAGTTTTGTACATCTGCCACTACTTTTCATCTAAACTTACCGATTTAAAGACATATCTCTTCTTAAAATACTAGATAATGCAGCTGTTACAAGGCGAACCATATCGGCGTACAACAATTGCTTGTTATTCATTGGAAAACATACCATTAATAAGTCCAATGCTGATCTTTGAACTAAAACACTAACATCTTGCACAGCAGCACACAATCCACAAACCTGAAATTGAATTAATAAGATAAAACCCCAAATTTGTTTAGAATAAACTATGTAAAAAAATTATTATCCACATACCATAAGATCTATATCATGACCCATTAAATACAGCTGATCTTCCATTGGATGCCTTTTATTATAATGTGACAATACAAAAGTGATTGCAGGCAATCTAACTGGACTATTGTTTGCGACACATTGCCAAATGCATGTATAAAAAAAAGGTGGCCCTACTCCTTCACATACATTTTCCATTAAGGTGTTTGTTCTGCAAATCAAACAATTATTTTAATGTATCTCACAAATAATAAGTAATAAAGCACTAAAGAAAACTAAATAATTAATACCTTTCAAAATAGTCCGAACTACTATCAATTCCTGGTAAAACACCACTTAGAAACCCGCTAAGTGCTGGACGCAATCTTTCCCCGAGTGGAACAAAATGTGTTTCGTAAATTGTAAGAAGGGTCGGCCTAATATTCATTGCAGCATGTCCCAAAAGCGGAAACAAACCTAAAACATAACAAATGATATACAAATCATCTGTCCCTATTTTTAATTTACTGTAAAAGTGTATGTGAGGAGAATTGAAATATAAACAGGCATTTTTACTAAAAATAATAGAACTGAGAAAAACACAACAGAAACCTTACTTTTCAGCTGAAAATTTCTTTTGTCTTCAATCTAAAAATATTGATTATTCTTTCAAAATTTCTAGATTTATTCTTATCGAAGCTTTTCCAAATTTCGACTTTTTCCAGACCTATTTTATTTGTATTTTAAAATGTCAATTTTTTTCCAAATCAACTCATTTCTAAAAGTTCGACTTTTATTTTTCAAATTTCTACTTTTATCTCTAAATTTTGAGTTTAATCTCGGAGTTTTAACATTTGTCTTAAAATTCGCAAAACTAAAGTTTTTTCTCATTTTTTTAGTTAATCTACAGAGATTTTAAAAAAATTAGGAGTTGTGGCGAGGTTCGTTCGAATAGAATATAAAACCACTTCAATTTCAACACTTGTATTAACTAGGAATAAAATGCACAGATCAACCAACTATTTTCTAGAGCCCGAACAGAACTGTCTTGTTGTATTTTTTCTTTTCCTCTCCTTCTAGAAGTGGGAGTTCTGTCATCTTACAGAAGTCGTGTTATTTACTTTAGGAGAAAATACTATTAGGAAAAAACTTAATGCCGTTTGTCCAGATTTACGCCTTCGGGGAAAAACTTAAAACCCTAACGACAATTTCAGAGAAGGTCGCTAAGACCGTAATGTTAATTCTATTTACTCGGGTATACAATTTCTAGAAGGGTCGCTGCAGAGTGAATCGGAACTGAACCAAAAGTCAGATAAAAAACCGTTATTTTTGTCAAAAAAAAAAACAACTGAAACCAAACTGATATTTTTCTTTAATTAAACTTAAAAATTAAACAAGATTCATCAATATTTTTCAGATTATTTATTACTCCATTAATTATCAAAGATTAAATCTTTACAATAACAAATACAATGAATGATTTGATCATCAAGTAAATATTCCTGATGAAGTTAACTCACCTGCACTATAAATAAAAAGTTCCTGTGATAGTCTGTTCGTTCCCATGCACCGAAATATGATATCATAAGTTTCCAATGCTTTCAAGTGCACACCAGAAGGTAACGCAGGATGCATACACTGCGCCAACCTTTTACTTATCTTAATCCTCCTAGGTATAACAGGAAATTTGGTATAACTTGATAAAACCTAAAAACACCGCATTAAACAATTTAAATAAAACAAGTGAGCATTACCCTATTAACTGATTTAAATAAAACATCTGAGGATTACCGTATTAACTGATTTAAATAAAACATCTGAGCATTACCCTATTAATTGATTTAAATGAAACAACTGAGCATTACCTTATTTAACTTCCCCAAAGCCGAAATCAAATCTGCCCATTCAGAGGTGTACTCAAAATTTTTCAGGGCCTTGTCAACAGCAGCAACATACATGCGATATTTTGAATCCTTCATTAACTCAAACTCTTCCATTGTAATACTAGTCATTTTGCTATTATTATATTAGTAATTACTGAATTGAACAAATCAATCTGATAATTTTGTTGTTTAGAGGTAATTGACATTTGACATTTGCAACTTATCGTTTTATCGCACATTTAACGATTTAGGTAATATTTGTAAAATATGCAGACTGCATAATCACTAAGAAATTATTTTTACTTATTTGCCATAAAGTGATATTTGCAAAATAGGAATTTTTGTAACACTTTCAGCGTTGCGGAAGGTTATGCAAACCCAAACATTTATCAAAAAGATCTTGAACTCAAATCAAGTCACGCATTTATAATTTCACTCCTATTCCCGGGGGACTTAAATTATTGAATAAATGCACCTAAAAATATTAATGTAATAAAAAAATACTGCTCATTCTATTCTGTTATGACGTTATTTTGTAGAAATTTTGACAACTGATTTTAAATTGACGTTGACATCAGTGACTTTCACAGTGTCAAAATCAGAACAACAGCCTTGCACTATCGCCAATAGTCTCTATTGAAGCTAAAGCTATCTTCACACAAGTTCTGAAGTGCCAATGAATTTAAAAATCATTGACTGAAGTTCACCTTTCTAAAAATTTTACAAAGGCGCAGAAAGGACATCGATTAAAAAAGAATTATTTAGAAATTTCGACTTTTTTCTGGAAATTTCGAGATTAAAATCAAAATTTCGACTTTTAATCTTGAAATTTTGACTATTTTTTCGAAATTTCGACTTTTTTCTCGAAATTTCAACTTTTTTCTTAAAATTTCGAAATTAAAGTTAAAATTTCTATACTCTATGGTTAAGTTATGTAAAAGACAGTTGCGTCCTACCACCTGTGCAAACAATATTGACAGTTGGCAATAGGATGCGTTCGGTAATTTCTATTTTTAATTACCAAAATTTTGTCTTATTTTTTTCGAAATTGGGAGATTAAAGTTGAAATTTCGACTTTAATCTTGAGATTTCGAGAAAAAAGTCGAATTTTCGAGATTAAAGTGGAAATTTCGAGAAAAGTCACAATTACAAGTTTAAAGTCGAAATATCGAGAAAAAAGTAAAAATTTCGAGTTTAAAGTCGAAATTTCGGGACTAAAGTCGACATTGCGCCTCTTCTTTAATCTCGGAGTTTTGAGAAAAAAAATCGGAATTTCGAGAGAAAAAAAACCGAAATTTCGAGAAAAAGTACAGATTTAAAAAAAAACCAATGTATCAAAAAGGGATTAAAATTGTCGAAAAAGTCGACAATTTTAAAAAAGTTTTTTCAAAAGAGAAAAAAGTTTTAAGAATTCTAAAATTTAAAATAAAATCGGGATTAAAAAAAATTCCATTTTTCAAAAAACTCGATAAGTTTAAGAAAAAAGGTTTAATAAGATGGAATTTTTAAAAAACCGAAATTTTTAATGTCAAATTTAAACAAAGATGACATTTTAAAGAAGAGTTGAAATGTTCAATAAATAAATTTTGAGAAAAGTAGATATTTTGGTCGAGATTTTAAAACATGTCGAAATTGAAAAAGTTTAAAAAAGCGCAATCCACTTTGTCTAAAAATGACAGGGAGACATCAACAAAAGAAAAAAGCTGGTGTTGGTAAATTAAATTTTACAAGAAAACTAATAATGTTAATAGTTTATGTTTCAATAATATACCATTTCTGTTTTTCTCTAAATTCTTTCGTACTTTTTTGTTTTCTTTGTAAAGATCTTGCTTCTGTTTCTCTCATTTCTGTACATCCGCAACACAAAACGCTGCTTCTTCTTTGTGTTCTGGATGTGGATAATTATTATCAAAATGCGAGACATGAGACACACATTAGGGTTTTTTCAGGTCAATTTTATTAATTATTTATGTGGGACTACCCCTACCATTCCGGGACGGCCGGCCACCTTATTTGAGGAGGGCCAGCAAATGTTGATTGTTTTTAACATTGATTTAATTTTTGATGTCAAGGTCTACTAAAGTTATTAAATTGTTAATAATACTACTAAAAATAATACGGAAAACATTTAATCAGATTATTTATTGCCAAGCAGCCCCTGAAACATTGGCAACACATTAAACACAAAAGCGTTCACGCGTGAAACTAGCTTTATGTTTGTTAATTTTATCTAACATTTCTGCGAGCTAGTTTGGAAATATTTAAATTTTTATTAATAAACATAATGTTTTCGAACAATAAGAGTCCACCATGAAGAATAAATTAGCTTTAGTTCCAATAATATTTTTATAAACTAATTTAAAAGTGGATTTAAAACTTCATGGCTAACTCCGATACTTATTTATTTGAAATGAACTAATGAACTAATTTTGTAGATTTTAAATGAACTATTCTAACCTCCGAAAATTAAAAATTGTAGATATGTAGGGTTATTTTAAATTTAAATTAATTCGTACATGATATTAATATAACTCATAAAAGTGTTGATATTCGTTTTTATTCTTTAACAACAAAATGATGCAAACGAAAGATGTAAAAGAAAAAATTTCGTCATTCGAACAGTTTGTTGAAGAAAAATTGAAAAAGGACTTAAAGGATATAGAAACAACATTAAATATCAAAAATGAAAAATACAAGGAATGGGAAGAATTGCAAACAACTTTAAAAACGGTTGTGGAATTTAAAGAAAAAGATCGAGATATGCTAGTGAAACTTGATATTGGCTGCGGTGTGAGTGCAACATGTGAAATAACAGACTATGAAAGGACTTATGTGGATGTTGGACTTGGGTGTTTCTTAGAAATGGACTGCCAAGAAGCTGCTAAATATGCCGAAATCAGAAAGAGACATTTAAAACGTGAAATAGATCATTTAAGAGAACTAGCTGTTGACGTAAAAGTGCACATAAAGTTAACTTTGTTAGCTATTAATGAATTGCAGTGCTCCTTGTTGCCTAATTATTTGGAGAGGACAAACATTAAGTAACCCATTGGGTAGATTTATGAATTTATTCAAAAGTGTGACAAAATGTGACGTGAAATAGTTAAGATATATTAAAACAGTTCGAATCTTTAAGATTGTATTTAGAATGGATTGGTCCCTAAATTACATAATGTTATTCACACAAAATGAATTCATTATATTGTGGTCCTATGATTTGATTGTCATTAGATTAATGATATATTTTGGTTCTTATTGTTTTGTGTAGGTTACTGGTAAAAACGAATTAGCCTCTTGTTAGGTTTACTAAGTCATACTAGAAAATTATTGGGTATATATTTTTTCAATTTTATACCATTTTTTGGGAATATTTCTGCTACAGTTTTTTTTAACGTTTTGTCACGTTTTTTTACGTTTTGTCAACTGAATTCAGTAGAAACTTGAACATAAACAAAATTTAAAGAAAACATTTATTATGAATAAATGCAATACATATATTTTGACACATATACATACAGCTTGACAAGTTTAGTCAGTACCAATATATCTATATTACAAATACCAATATTTAATAGTTTAATTCATAAAAATCATAATAATAATAATAATAATTAAAATCATCAACTTTTTATAATATATTAACACCTCCAACAATATTAACAATTCTTCCCTTATACTTATTTGAAATATCAACTTCTATGTCTTTTTGCAGCTGCTTTGACTGCAATATTAACCCATCCACAACTTTTTGAAGTTTTCGGGCTTCTTCCCTGCACTGTAAAATTTTCTTTTCCAGTAAGCTTTTATTCATTTTCATTCTGTCAGCCACTGATAACTTCTGATTCAAACTTGCAGTCAAAATATCTACATATTTGGGGGAATGCTTAACGTTATGCAAATGTTGAATTCTTTTATTAGTCAATTCAAATAAAGCAATATTTACTTGATCCATCAAAGAGGCAATTGATTCAGCAGTTTGCATCTGCAGTAGAGTTGGAGCATCTTGCATGTGGGACACAGTAAGCAAATCTGTGTCATTTAACATTTCAAACAATCGCATTTTTAAGAAAGCCTGCAGTTCTAAAAGATCGTTAACAATCTTATCATGTATTTTTGGATTATCAAGAATAGTTAAAGCATTTTCTCCTTTAGCGATTCCACCTTCATGACCAGATTTTTCAACCACAATACCAGATTCTTCAAGATTAATATCCAAATCCACATGTTCAATGATTTCAAAACCATCATCTGTATTGCCATTACCCCAATCTATGTTTTCAGCTGGAGTGGAATCGCCAAAGTCGATTGCGTCATTAACAAGACTAATTTCGCCAAAATCAATTTCAGCTTCAGGATTTTCATCAATTAGAGATTCTTCATCAACTTCTTCAGTTTCGACTTTCACAGGTTTCTCTCCATATGTGTACTCATAAGTTGTAGTGTTTCCCTTTTCAACTAGAAAACTTAATGATGGTAATACCACCACATCATGACTTATTCCTGTTAAATACTTCCGGAATTCTGCATAAAGCTCAATACCCACCCCCACTGGTTTAATTTTCTCCGCCACTTGATCATACAAAGTTGGTAGTTCCCTTACTAAAGCTAACAGTTCATTTTTTATATCCTTACCAGATATTCCAAGTTGTTCGCATGAAGAGTTAAACTCCTTCAAAACAGTTGCTTCGCTCTTTGAATATTCCTTTATCTTTTTTTCACTATCAACCTGGCTCTGCTCCAATTTTGATATTTGTTTGCGTAAGCTAGGTATTTCATAATTAACATTCCTTATGAGCATTTGAGCCACTTCGGCTAAATAAATATTGTCCTTCTGATACGCAGAAACGATGTTTTGCCAATCCTTCATTCTTTGGGAGCCGTACCTGCCAAATACGTTTTTTGTATCTGCTTCCGTTTCTTTAAGAATTTCCACAATTTTTAAGCAATGAAAATAATGTATGTGTTGTCCAGAAAGTAGCTTGACGATTCCTTCGTGAGCAGGCATATCTTGAATAGCATTTCCGATCTGTTGCCGAATATTAATTATGCTGTTTTGCCAATCTTTGGAAACGTGCCTTCTACTTATAAGCCAGTCGAGCAGTTTATTGGTGTTAATATCGATGGGGATATTTTCTTCGTCCATTTTGTAAGTATTAAATAATATAAACTAATAACATATGTTTATTTGACGTATATGTCAAACATCATCACAAAAATTTAACCTGCAATACTTCTCAGCTGTCATGAGTTTGCATGTGCAAGGATGCCAACCTTAAATATTTATATTATGGAAACTATTGTCCCTATCTAAAGCTATGTTTATGCATTAGACAGTTATTTTTAATATTTTTATTCCAACGTCAAGGACAGTGCTGCCAGATTTCGAGAATTTTAGCCTTTATTAAAAGCCAACGAAAAAAGGATATTTTGAGAAAATGATTCAAACAGGAAGCACTTTTCTTTTTAAAAATCTTTGTACAAAGTATAATTTTGTAATATTTGTAAGTTTTATTAAAGTACGCAATGCGTTACACGAATTGCTCGCCCGCTTCTAACGGGCACGACTTTCACTATACTTTTTTTATAACTAAATGTTCGACTTAAAACCACGAAGCACAGACATTACATTAATTAAAAAAATCGAAATTTCAAGTTTAAAATTGAAATTTCGACTTTATCTTAAAATTTCGGCCTTTTTCTCGAAATTTCGATTTAAATTTCGACATTTTGACTTTAAACTCGAAATGTTAACTTTAAAAAAAAAATGTTGACTTTAAACCCAAAATTTTAACTTTTTCTCGAAAATCTGAGATTAATTATTCTAAACTTGAAATTTCGATTTTAATATCAAAATTTCGGTTTTTTCTCGACATTTCGAGATTAGAGTCGAATAGTGATAGGACGCAACTACCATCTGCTTAACTTAATAATGGAGTGTAGAAATTTCGAGATTAAAATCGATATTTGAACTTTACTCAAAATTTCGAGTTTAAAGTCGAAATTTTGATTTTAAAGTTAAAATTTCGACTTTAGTCTCGAAATCTGTACACTCCATGGTTAAGCAGATGACAGTTGCGTCCTAAGACTCCCCTTTCCAAACCATATATGTAATACTTCTATATGGCGTGTTGTGTATAATCGCCACTACAAAATGCGTTGTCAAAAAGGTGAGATGAAAGTATATGTCGTACTCTTTGAAGTACAAGCATTCATTCATTTATAGCGGGAACAGATGACAAGATGGGCGGGAACACTAATAAATGAATGACAACAAAGATAACTGACGAGAAGCGGGATTGGTTAATACATTCTGTCCTCCAAAAAGACAAACATATCTATCCATCGCGTCTTTTGAACACAATCGAAGGTACAAAACACGCCATATAGAAGTATTACATATATGCTTATAACGAACAGATTACTTTAGTATTTTGAGGTTCTTATAAAAGGATATCATTGTATAAGGATTTTGAACTAAGTGTAGGAAGTTTCTTGTGTACGCCTATTTTTATTGGGTTATAGGGTTTATTGTAGGCTATTACTATTTTCAGTTATTTTTTTCATGTACATAACAAATATTTAATATACTTATGGTGAAGGATGATTTTTTTATTGATAACTTATGATTATTTCCTAGTAATGTATTTTAAAATTATTGTAATATGTGTACTATTTTTTGTGGTGCAAAATACTTCGCAAGAAGAATGGGTAACACATTCAAAATATTTGGATTTAAATTTCCCGCTGGTCCCGACTTCAATTAATCGATTATAAAGAAATCTATAAATCTAAATTCAGCTTCAGCGCCATCTCCGAATAGGGAGTGTAAACTCTGACGTCATCTAGGCCAAGTTCATTACACGGCCGTTACGCGTCTATAGTGTTAGTGGTTTGGTCATAGATGACAAAATGTCATTTGTTCTACTTTGTTTAGCACATAAATTTAAAATACATCATGACAAACGTTTAATTATGTAGTATTCACACGTTGAAATAGCTGTTGTTGCACGTTATTTGTTTATAATTTTGTGTAATATGTCATTTTGCATCAAAATACATGACCTCGAAACTGCCATTTCTCTGGAAATAGGACGCGCCCTTCAAGTATTGATTTTTTATTCATTATTAACTACTACCAGCGGAACATAAAATAAAATAACCAAAGTGTTCATAATATTTTATTATGGATGAATTAGAGCTAATAATACTCTGCAGTCTTACAGAAAGGTAGTAAACACAATATTCCACTAATAATTTCTATAACTTGAAGTCCCAATTGAATCGCACAAATAATATATTCAAACCGCAAAACCTCACTCTGCCAAAGTATCAAATAAACGACGCCTGCTGCAGACGGTGCGGTTAGTAATATCGCCAGAAAAACTGGCCATTCTGCAATGTTTCGTGATTAATATACCGATTTCGATTACAAATGTGAACTTACTTTTTTCAGTCAGGTTCCCTCTTCTAGCTAAAATAACTCTAAATAATTCTATAATACAAACTGCCATCAATATACCAAAATCAGTCTGAAAATGGCCCATACCGCTAAAATTGATGTATTTTACCACATTTATACCGATTTCACAAACCACAAACAACCCGAAATAATAAGAATTTAAATAAAGAAGCACCTCAAACGTTAGTTGAATATTCATTTTTGTAGCTGATAGATTAATAATGATTAAGTTGGAAAACTGGACTTGTTTGTATTAAAGTTTAAAAAGTTTGTTGATTCGAATATTAATTTGATAGATGATTCGGTTTCCGTTTTAATGTTGAACCGTTGAACAACCTGCTAATGCTATTGGAACTACCCATCAGTCACACCTACAATTAAAGCTTCGTTTATTAACTCTACAATTTGGAGTTTTTTCCAAATTAGAGGAAAGTTATTGCTTTTAGTATCCTTTCTTTAAAAACGTTGTATCTTAAAAAATATATATAAAAATAAGACGCTTTTGTAACATCAAGTACTTTTGATGGTGGTTACACCAACGCGGAACGCAGCTTATCTTAATGATACAGATCGATGAAAATGGTCTACAGCTGATAATTGACAAATTTGACAACTATAATAAAAATTAACAACATTAATAAATATTTAGCGCAAAATGTTGCTCGCACAAAACATTAGAATGCCAAATTGTTATTTTTATCTAATCTTATCAGCTTAAAATCCCGGAATAAATGAATTGCAGGAATCGATTAAATCTGGGTGTATTTTAAGTGAAAACGCACAAAGAATTATGTCAGGCGGTGGTAACAAGAAGAAAATCGCGAGGGCCCAAGGATGGGAGGAAGCTGGAGCGGAATTTTATCAGGAGAGTTATCCTGCTGAGGTCGAATTTGATGTTTTGCAAAGAGACCCACAACGTTTGGCGACATTGCTACCCAGCAAACAATCTCGAGCAGTTGCAGCAGCAACAATGCGGATACGGACAAGCGATAATAGGACATTTAAAAGACAAACATCTTCGAGGTCAAGAAGGGAATCCACTGTACATCGTAGGACTTCCACAGCTGCTCAAGTGCAGGATATACAGGTGTCTATGTTGCCAGATTTATCCGAGAATATATCGAATGAACAAATGACTTGGGAGGAGATTATGCAATTGAAAACTTTACCGATCTCAATGAGGCAAAAAAGAGAAATGAAAGCAAAAATCTTGGTAAGTGTTAACTAAGCAATTCGAAAAAATAGACAGTTGATTAAAAGCAAGGGGTTTAATTTGCTTTAGCATTAGTTTGGGGGTTTTTCTATTTTATTCAGATATAAAATTCAAAGCTAAAGCGGGGCAGAAGTTCGACATTTTTTCTAGGATGAATTTCCTTGAAATATTCACAGAAAAGTCGCGTTTAAGACTAAATTTTGAGAAAAATCTAGAAATTTTAAGATGATTAAAACAAAAATTTCAGACATGTTTCAAAATTTATAAAACTTTTTGAAATTTTGTAAAAAAGTGACAGGGTTAAGCTAAAAGTTCAATACAGTGGTGTCCGCTTACAAGGTACTGTAGAAATCTGTTTGTTATAATTTTAATATGTATTAAACGATAAGTAAGAGATAATATTACTTTAACCATTCTTACTTAACAAATTGGTTCCTTTGTAAATGAAAGTTCGTATTAAGCAGGGTTGCTATAAGTGGACATCACTGTGTATTCTGACAATGTTTAAAATCTTTGGTATAAAGTTGGAATTTTGTAAATAATAAACAAAGTAGAAATATTTTTAAAAAAGTCCAAATTTTTAAGGCGGAAAAGTCTAACATTTTCAAAAGTTTAAATTTTCTGAAAAAATTGAAATTTACAAAAGTAGGAAATTTGAAATTTTCGAAAAAAATAAATTTTTTAAAAAGTCAAATTCTTACAGAAAGATTTAATTTTCAAAAGGTCGAAATTTTCAAAAAAGCTTAGATTTTTTAAGGAATTCAAAATAATCAAAAAAGGTGATAATTTTTTCAAAAAGAAATTTGAAATTTTGAAAAGTCAAAATTGAAAAAAAAAGAATTCCAAGTTTTTAGAAAAAGTTCAAGTTTTGAAGTCCACATCTACAAAAGTCAAGATTTTCAAAAAAAAATCGAAATTTTGCAAAAGTCAACATTTTCGAAGTGAATTTAAAAAGGGCTCCATTTTCAGAAAAAGTTGAAATTTTCTAAAAAAAGGTCGAAATTTTCAAAAAAAAAATCGAATTTTACACAAAGGCATAATTTTCAAGGTCAAATTTTCAAATAAAGTTGAAATTTTTCAAAAAAAAGTCGAAATTTTCAAAAGTTGAAATTACATAAAATTTCAAAATTTTGAACAAAAGTCGGACTTTCAAACAAAAGTCCAAATCATAAAAATGGGAACTTTTGAAGTGTTGAAATCTTCTAAAAAGGTCGAAATTCAAAAAAGTCCTGATAAGTGACAGTTTTCAAGAAAGTCAAAATTTTCAAAAAAAATCGAAATATTACGAAAAAAATGGAAATTTTGAAATGCCTAAATAAAAAAATAACGAATTCTTCAAGAAAAGTTAAAATTTTCAACAAACTGAAATTAAAAAAAATTCTGAAGTTGCAGCAGGAATTAGCAGTCGAAATTTTCAAAAAAAGTCGAAATTTTGCAAGAAATTAAAATTTTCGAAGTGAATTTAAAGAAGGGGTAACAGAAAAAGCTGAAATTTTCCAAAAAAGTTATTTAAAAAAAAAACTCAAAATTTTCAAAAAAATCGAAATTTTCAAGTTCGAAATTTTCAGAATCTGAGAATTTTCAGAATCTGAGAATTTTCGAGAAAAAGCGGAAATTTTGAAGTCCAAATTTGCAAAAAACTAAAGATTTTCAAAAAGACGAAATTTTACAAAAATTTTTGAAATTCAAATTTGCAAAAAACCAAAGACTTTTAAAAAGACGAAATTTTGCAACAATTCAAAATTTTCGAGGGGAATTTAAAAAAGGCTACATTTTCAGAAAAAGCTGGTTTTCTAAAAAAAGGGCGAAATTTTCTTATAAAAAGGTTGAAATTAAAAAAAAAATCGAAATTTGCAAAAAGGCATAATTTTTAACGTTAAATTTTCAAACAAATGTTGAAATTTTCCAAAAAAAAAAATTCAAAAATCAAATTTACAAAAAATATTAAAATTTTAAGAAAGTCAGGCTTTCGAAAAAAGTTCAAATCTTAAAAATAGGACCTTTAAAGTGTTGAAATTTTCTAAAAAGGTCGAAATTCAAAACATTCGAATTCCTTAAAAAAAGGTGACAGTTTTCAAGAAAGCCACTCGCAAAGGATAACCCTATTTTGCATTTAAAGCACCGCGAGTAATATGCGGAAACAAGGATAGATGGCGATGAAGCACCTTTTTTCAAAAAAAAAATTGAAATATGGAGAATGGTCATAATTTTCAAATGAAATTTTAAAAAGGGTGAAATTTAAAAAAAAAGTGATTTTTAAAGGAAAAAGGTCGAGTTTTTCAAAAATAGTTGACATAAATAGCGTATTTCACTTATTTCTTAATAAACTCGAAACATATTCAATTGTTTCCTCAATGGGGGGTACTACTTTGGCCATTTAACCGATTTTCTATCTCCACTTTTAACGAAGATACCCCACGTCCACAGGGACACACCGTATACATTAATAATGTAGAATTAAACAAGAGACTGATTTACCATTTCAGAATGAACCAAATCTTCGACTTCAAGGCTATGAACAGTTCAAGTGGAAAAGAAGAAAAATGTGGAAGCAATTTGAGACTTACGTAAAGGCCTCGTACTCTAAAATGGAGCCTTGGCGCAAATCGCTGAAGAAAATCGAAGGTCATTACGGTACCGGAGTGGTGGCTTACTTTTTATTTTTGAGGTGGTTGTTTTTTCTGAATCTGTTCACTTGTTTGCTGGTACTCGTTTTTATTATGATACCGAATATCTATGAGCGCGAAGGGGCGATTATCGATAGAGAGAATTGCACAACTTATGGCAACGTCAGTAACGACGTAGTTTTTAATTTGGTGCAAGGTCAGGACATATTTGAATGTTCTGCTTTTTTCTATGGGTATTATTTGAGCACAGTTATGTTTCTCAGTGAGAGTGTTCCGTATAACCTACCGCTTGCGTACATGGCGGTCGCGTTTGCGTACTTCATCATATCTTTAATAAGCATAGTGAAAGCCGGAGCTAAAGGTTTTAAAGAAAGACTGATTGAAGGGGAGGGACAGTTTTATTTTTATTGTAATTTGGTATTCGGGGGTTGGGATTTTTGCATACATAACGAGAAATCGGCCGCCATTAAACATAAGGCTATTTATAACGAAATAAAAGCTACTCTTGAGGCTGAAAGAATAGAAGAAGAACGACAATCTAGGACCAGTAATCAAAGAACGAAGCTTGTTATCATAAGGGTACTAGTTAATTTGTTTGTTTTGACGGTGTTAGCGACATGCGCCGCCACTATTTATTTTGTTTTCACTTACAGTACTGATCGTTTGAAAGATATCCAAGAAGGTCAAGATATCGAGCAAGTTTTTTTGGAGTTTTCGACGTCCATTACCATTGTCGGCTTGAATGTTTTAGTTCCGTTTGTATTCGATTATTTGGCGGCGCTGGAGCATTACAGTCTTCAGTATGTGCTCAAGTTGACTCTCATTCGTACTGTATTTCTTCGATTGTCATCTTTAATCGTTCTTTACATCACTTTGTATATGAAGATCACCGGTGCGGTTGTTAAGCCACCGTGTTGGGAAACTTATGTTGGACAACAAATCTATAAATTGTACCTTACGGATTTCGCCGTCAGTTTAGTAGTCACTTTCTTTATCAATTTTCCGCGAGCTTTCCTCGCTAGACACTGCAACAACCGTTTTATCAAATTTATTGGGGAACAGACATTTTTCTTACCAAGACACGTCTTAGACGTGGTTTACTTCCAAACGTTAATCTGGTTGGGATCTTACTACGCCCCTGTAATATCAATTTTATCGCCAATATTCTGTTTTCTACTCTTTTATATCAAGCAGTTCGCTTGCTTGGTCAACTCCCAACCAAGCGGTGTCATCTATAGGGCTTCAAGATCCAAATCCATGTTTATGCTAATACTCCTAATTTCGTTCATATTCGCACTGCTTCCGCTTATATTCTCAGTGTCCGAGGTGATGCCGTCGTCCAATTGTGGTCCCTTTAGAAATAAATCTACGTCCTACGCGTGGCGTATCGTAGAGGAGGTTTTCACGGGAACTTGGTGGGAAAACGTTTTTAATTTTGTAACCACCGCGGGCTTCGCGGTTCCAACACTGATTATACTTCTACTTCTCTTATATTATTACACTGCCATTAATTCCGCCAATAGGCATATGGTTAAAGTTCTTAAGAACCAATTGGTGCTGGAGGGGCATGATAAGCAGTTCCTCTTGGATCGGTTGAGTATGTTTTTGAAACAGCAACAGGAGCAACAAAAAAGGCTGAGACGTAATGAAACGTTATGTGATTCTGATAGAAATATATCTAGCAATTAGTTGTAAGTACAAGATGAGTTATAAGTGCCATTGAATTAGGGAATAAAATTTGTAGAGGGTTGCCAGTCATTTAAAGATTATCACCAAAAATTATGGTTTTACTTTTAACAAAAAAGTAAAAGTGGAGTATTGTCGAATTGATTTAAAGTTTATCACCAAACTATAACATTTTACTTTAAAAATGGGACACATTTGCTGCTTACAAATTTTATTCTTATAAAATGGCCCAATGCCATTCTCGATATTTTAATTTTATTTATGTAGTATTAAGGACAAGGAAATGTATTTTTGCAATATTTATCTTCTCTAATTATTTACGTAATATTTATATTAATGTAGTTGTAGGAATTTTCTAGTAGTAAGCATATATTTTGTATTAGCATTCCTGAACTATAATCTTCCATTTTTCTGTTTTATATTCTCAGAGCTTTTTTAGATAAGGATGATGTCCCCTTCTCTTGTATATTATATTGCCATTTCTAAAATGAACTTTTGTTCATTAAATATTTTATTTTTTGTGATATTTAATTTATAGTAAGTGATTTCAAAACGCATCTAGTCATAAACAAGATTTGTTATTGGAAAAAAAAGCAAGGAACTTGTTATGTTGCCAAATATCTGTCTCCAATGTTAACTGCCAGAAAACAGGGTAGAGGGGTAAATTTAATTTTAAAAGAACTGACAAACTTTTATCTTTTGGTGTTTTTTATAAATTCATTCTCAGTGAGGTCCGTAAACTTTTTGAAGATATCATCTTATTTTTATTATATCGGAAGATTCTTTTCTTATGTAATTGCATTTCCATTATCAATCATTCATTATGAATTTTTACCCCGTAAAAGTTATGAAAAATAAAAGACAAAAAAATATCTCTTAAAAATAACGGTGACATCACAACACAACTTTTTACAAATGCTTAAATATATTATTTATTTATGGTAATTGAATTTAATATGAATGTGGAACCATTAATTAGTTCAACAATTTTCTTAGCCTCTGTAATGTATGGTTGTATACATACATACATGTATATGACAAAATGCGATGGTGTAAGATAACAGTTTATATGTGATAATGCTTACTTTTTGTACATACTCAGTAGCCAGAAATGTGATTTTGTTCGATAATTAATTTATTTTTAATTTGTATGCTACATGTGTTACATTCTTAAGCATTTAAGTTGATTATCTCTTTTATATAATTTAATAAAGACATTTTTAAATTATACATCTGCAATTGATTTTTAACGTTTTATAAATCAAAGCTATTTACTGAAACATTTTACATTTATAATAAACAAAAATAATTAATTTCTCCAGCAATTCGCTTCTAATATTACGTTTTTATTGCTCAATATCTTTGGAGTAATAGCCACTTATATCAGTTGCATCCAGAGACTAAACTAGCATCCGTTTCTTTTCAAAATATTCGGTATTGTGTTTCTTTTGCAATTCGTTATCGCTATCGAGCGATTAAATGAGAAAAAACGAATCTGACGACTTCGGGGGTCTTGGAGAAAATATGACACGATTTGCATATTTTCACCTGTCAATAGTAATAAACTCGTAAACAATGTTTTGTTTCTTCCGATTCTCAGGTAGCGCAGATGTCGTATTATTTGGCGATGTAAGAGCCTCTTGAAGTCAGAGCCGGCTGAAAGGCTAAATTATGATTTAAAATTTTTTTTAAGCTGAAATATACTTGAAAAAAAAAAATTAGTTATATATTCGCATGACGCTCATTTTTCTCTATCTTCTCTTAAAATGAATGACAAGACTCAATTACCTTGTCTAGTGAAATGACTACTTACAATGAGCATCAATTTTGTTTAGAAAAGTTCACAATTAGTCGAAATTTCGACCCTGAATCAAATTTTCTATTTTAAAGCTAAAGTCTAAAATAAAATCAAAAACTAAAGTTGAATTGTTGAGGATAAATTTACAAACTCGAAACGCGTTAGAAATATGGGATTTTTAAATCTCTAGCTAAAACTCCGAATTATGAGGAAAAAATGTATCGCAAAAAAATTCTGAAATTTTCGAGTACAACTCTTGTGGATTCATCTTTTTACTCAAACACCGAAAATTCTTCAAAATTGTGGGACTAAATCAAGTTTTGGGAGAGGTTTTTTGATAAATTAAAATTTTTCTTTCATTTTCAAATGACCCCAAATTTATATTTGTTTCTAAAGAATGACTTAAGATTTACACTCTTTTTTTTTAATTTTAAAATGAGAACTCCGAGTTTAAACAGGAAAGTTTTAAAAAGAGAGTATGGGAAAAATATCCCAAAATTTAGGTAAAAAATTCTCAAAATTTGTGTTAATCGTATCATTATTCGAATTAATCATATACAATATACGTTCTGATATAAATATCTATTAAACCAAATATTCCTTACCAAACGACTCGTTAGTTAGACATCCAAAAATGGGAAAAGTTTATGTGACAATGTTGTTTTAATTTTAACGAAGTGATTATTTCGAAGATCTGTCATGTCACAGAAAAATTTTTGAGTAATAGTAAACACATAAGGAGCTCTAAAACCTTTTACTTATGATATAAACCTTCATCATGGAACAATTCTCATGCCAGCTTTAAAAATTGTCAAAGGGTCAGCTCACAAAAAAAGTCTGTCACTAATTAAATTTAATAGAATCTTTATTATAATAATAGTTTCTTATTATGAGAAACCTTACTTTGATAAAATGGCATAGTTATATACTTAATCACAATTATTCCCCACATATCCAGGCACTTACTCTTCTGTAATTGGGCTGTGTAACTAAAAACCAGAATTAACCTTCACATTCTAAATAAAAGCAAAATAAAACTTACTGCTTCAGCAATATCTATCCAATCCAAAGCTTGATTAATAGCATCGTTCTTACTAGGTTTCCTATCCCAATTCCAATGTGTGAAAGAGTCAAATTCATTAATTACATAAAATTTCCTTTCATCTTTATCAGTCACCGGTTTTATACTTTCATGCAAAACAACACCCTTATAATGTTGCGGGAGCTCGATAACTTGCCCTTTAAGCGGATATCCTCTAAATGTAGCTTTCAGAGCTAAATGAAATTAAAAAACATTACTTCTAGGTTATAACAAAATAGACCGTTATTACTTCCATCATCGTCCTTGCTAATGTAATTATTAAAATATTTCGTTACATTTGCATCTACGTCTGCCTGAATTTTAAATGGAATACTTTGGATGTTTGAACATTTTAAATTTGAAGATAAACTATTTTTCCCGCTTTGAATATGAATCGCCATTTTTAACTACAGAATAAATTTTGCACATAGAACTTGATAAACAAAAAAGGGTAACAGTGTTGTCACAAGTAGAAAAATGAAAACAATTTGAAAAAGACTCGTACGTTTTTATTGTTACATAATAAATATTTATTAACATTACACAGTCTAATTTTACTGCTTAAAATTAATTTAAAAAGGTTATAGTTTTATTGTAATAATGTATATTGTGGTTCAAGGTTATTTCCAAAGTTGTAAATCTACCATTAGTAGATAGGGATTTTTGTACTGCAGAGCCAACATGTCAAAATCTTGGTAAATGTTTAAGGTTATGTTATTTAAAAGCGTGATCGGCGGTAAACACGTGTAGATTTTTTTGTTACAGCATAAATAATAAAACTTGTTATCATGGGTAAACCAGGTAAGTTAAGAATAAAAAAACTTATAAAATATAGCCTTGCAAGAAGTGATATTAAATAATCATTGGAGAAATTTCCAAATTAATATTCGCTGTTCTGTTTTAGATTTCCGAGGTAGTGGTGGCGGACGAGGTGGATTCGGAGGCGGCGGTGGCCGTGGTGGTTTCGGAGGCAGAGGAGGAGGTGGCGGCGGTGGCCGTGGTGGTTTCGGAGGCAGAGGAGGTGGCGGTCGCGGCGGTGGAGGCCGAGGTGGTTTTGGGGGCCGAGGCGGTGGAGGTGGCCGTGGTGGCGGCAGGGGAAGAGGAGGAAGACCAAGTGGAGGCGGCTTCAAAGGTGGAAAAACAGTTGTGATAGAGCCACACAGACATGAAGGCGTTTTCATAGCCAGGGGAAAAGAGGACGCATTAGTTACACTGAATTTGGTGCCTGGTTCCGAAGTTTATGGAGAGAAGAGAATCTCCGTTGAGGTATTTAATTAATTATCACTAATATAATGTTCCTACATATGTCTCGTAACACTTGCCTTCTAATTAATATAATGTTTACTTTAAGAAATTAATCAGGTGAAGGAATTCCAATCGTTAACATAATAAATAGTTTAGAATGTGGGATAGGTTACTGAAATATTAATAGATTACATTGTTTTCATTGTATGGTATGAATGGGCAGATCAATCATCAACCCAAAGAAAAATTGATTTTTAGTTTTCTTCTAAACTTTTGACCTCAAGAATTTATTCAAAACTTGAAAATTCAGTCTTTAAAGTTCTAGTTTAAATTCAGAATTTTTATCATTTTCTAACAATTTAACAATTTTCTTTTTTTTGGATTTGTTTTTCATCGTTACTATTTTTATGAAATTTCGAATTTAATCAAACATTTTTTTGTTTAAATTTCATATTTTGTACATTTTTTGATAAAAACTTTTGGTTGTTTTTTCGACCTTTTGTCTAAAAATAATGGTTTTTTTTTAAACCCAAATTTCGAATTCAAATTTGAAGCTTCAGATTTTTTTTTCTTAATTTTCAGTTTTTCTCGAAATTTAGACATTTTCTAATTTCTATTTTTCTACTTATTTTTTAATTTTGGCTTTTCATAGAAATTGCAATTTTTTCCAAAATTTCAAGTTGAAATAGTCTACTATTTACGAAATTTTGGGAAAAGTTTTTTAAAAATTTTTACCGAAATTTGGACTTCATTTTAAATTTTCTACTTTCTTACCTTTTTTCTTTATTTTACTTTATGTTCAAAATTGATTTCTCTCCATTGATCTCCCATAGCGCTGAACAGCGCTGCAAGGGAGCTTTTATTATTATTATTCAAAATTCAAGAATGTTTTTAAATTTCTGAATTCATTTTAGAAATTTATACATATAATTTGGATTAAAAAGAACTAACATTTATCTTTTTTCTCTCTCTTTAGAATGAAGGAGAAAAGGTTGAATACAGAGTGTGGAATCCTTTCAGAAGTAAATTGGCAGCAGCTATCTTAGGTGGTGTTGACCAAATTTACATGCCGCCTGGTAGTAAAGTGTTGTACCTGGGAGCGGCATCAGGCACAACAGTTTCTCACGTTTCTGACGTTGTTGGCCCTGAAGGTTTGGTGTATGCAGTTGAATTTTCACACAGATCAGGAAGAGATCTGATAAATGTAGCCAAGAAACGAACCAATATTATTCCCATTATAGAGGATGCTAGACATCCACACAAGTACAGAATGTTGGTTGGCATGGTCGATACGATATTCGCAGATGTAGCCCAACCTGATCAAGCTAGAATAGTAGCCCTTAATGCCCAACACTTTTTGAAAAATGGAGGTCATTTTGTTATATCTATTAAAGCCTCATGTATTGATTCCACTGCTCAACCGGAGGCAGTTTTTGCCGCGGAAGTTAAGAAGTTGCAAGCGGATAAGTTGAAACCTCAAGAACAAATTACTTTGGAGCCTTATGAAAGAGATCATGCTGTTGTTGTTGGAGTTTATAGGCCGCCTCCAAAAAAATAAATATTGTTATTACTCTATTATAATATAGGTATAAGATTCAGAAATTGTCAATAGGAAGAAATGAACTACATTTAGTATCCACAGTATATGATTTTAATAAATGAACCTATAAAGTACTTTGAAGAAATATGTTTCCTAAATACAAGTTTTATAAATGTGTGCATTTCCTGTTTGGTATTGTTACCATAATTTGTAAAATTTAATAAATTTTATTAAATATTCTTTTTTAACTAAAGTGTGTATATTAATTTTTATTAACCATCACGAGGTTTGTAAAACAAAATCTTGTGTTACTTCATCAGTTTTAGTCACGAAATATTGTGATTGAATATTTAACTGTTTTCTTAAAATTTCTAGAAAGTCGAAACTTTATAAACATTTTTATTTACTTGTTTAAAATTTGGATTTCATTTTGCGAATTCCAAAACTGTTACTTATTTCCTAAAATGACAACTTCAAACTTGAAATGGTGGCTTTTTTTCCCGAAATTTAAATTTCTAATATTCGATTTTTTTTTTAATTGAAGTTTAAACTCAAAATCTTGGAAAGTTTAAAAATAAAAGTAAAAAATTGAAATTTCATTTTGGTATTACACCTACTCTTTAATTTGGATTTTTTAAATCAGTTATAAATTAAAGAAGTTTCGATTTCAGCGGAAACTAAAACGAAGACTTGAATTCAGTTTTTTGGTCAAAAATTTAGTTTTTCTCTTAATTTCCGTTCATCAGATCTACAAACGCAATAAAACGTATTCAGTTAATAAATAACCAACAGTATCTAGAACGTTTACACTAAACAACCCAAATTATTAGTTTGGCAGGCCAGAATTTATGTTAAAAAATCCATGCCATTAATCTCCTATTGCTTCTGAAAGATTTGCATGTAGGCTGTGTTCTGGTACCAATTTGCAAAGCATTGTCTGAAGATTTAATAAAGAGATAGGTGTCTGTTTGAGGTGAAAAATCTCAATATGTACTTTTTCATTTTGCAAAAGACAACTGATTTAGGATAATAATGTTAGAAAAAATCAAATAAGTAGAACTACGTTTGTTTTTGATGTCTTTTAAAACTTTAAGCTGTTATAAAAAAATATCAATTTAATTTTAAAATTGACTTTAATTTCATAGATAATTTAAAATAAGTAACTATTCTTTGTTTTATAATGAATTACGTTGTGTCTGTTTAGTGCATGTAACAGACAATATTGTGTCTAAAATTTTGTTAGTTTATACTTTAGGTAATTAAAAGTAATGATTAATGTATGTAATTAAGATTTATTTTTATTTAGAAATCTTTGATCATCTTATTGATAATAACACACTTGCAAACAGTTTAGGTACACATCACTCAATCTTTCAACCCTCTAAATGGAGAATCAATTAAATTTATATTTTCAGAATGTATTTGTTTGTAAGTTCCATTCTTTAATGCATATAAACTACTTATATCCACACAAATTTAATTGTAGAAATTCCCAGTTAATTTTAAATTAATTACATTGTTGTAGCAAACCGATTATTTGATAGGCCGTTTAAAAAAAATTTATATGACCCTAAATTAGAAATGAAAGACTGGTCAACAATTATTAAGGTCCAGACCAGGGGTCGGCAAACTTTTAAACCAAAAGAGCCAGCCGCAATAAAAAAATTGATTTCGTGAATTTCAAAGAGCCACAAATTTTTATTTCAAATTTTTACATTTTATTTTAAAATAAAATCAGACAAAATAAGAGACAGAGACTGGCTCATGTAGTCAAACGAAAATACATTCAGCTCAAAAGACCTTTTATTGCTCAAAATTTAGACCTTTACTTCAAAATTTGCCTTTTTTTCGCAATTTCGACTTTTTTAACTTTTCTCTATATTAGTCTTCTTTTTTAATATCTATTTTGTTCCTAAAATTGGACTTTTACCGTAAATCTTCCTTCCTTATCAAAACTCGACAATTTGTAAAAAATGTTTACTTTTTTCTAATTCGACTTACTGGAAGATTCGACTTATTTCTCAAAAATTCACCTTTTGTCGATTTCTTAATAAAAAAAAACATTTGAAGTAATTGGAGATGTTCAGTAAAATAGTTTTTGAAGATTTCGACCTTTTTTCGAAGTTTTCTTTTTTCGAAATTCAGATCTATTCTAAAATTTCACTTTTTCCCAAAATTACATTTTTTCGACTTTGTTCCAAATTACTGCTTTTTTCTAGAACTTTTTTAAAATTCGTGCTTTTACCAAATTTCGACATTTTCCCCAAACTTAACTTTTACTAAACATTTAATATTTTATTTATTTTCTATAAATTTGGACTTGTTACGCAAAATTCGGTTTTTTTTTTCGAAATTTCGGCTTCAAATTGGATACTTTATTTTTTTTGCAAACTGCGATTTTTTTGACGAAATTTATCTACATATTTTCAAAATATTTTACTTGCTCTCAAAATTTGACTTTCTCTGGGAAATTCTGACCTTCAATGCTTCTCTCGAAATTTCTATATTCTTTTCGGAATTCGTCCTTTTCGCAAATTTAGCTGTTTTCCCAAATATTAACTTTTATAAAACATTTAAACTTTTATGTATTTTCTACAAATTTGGACTTGGTTCGCCAAATTCGTTTTTTTTTTAAATTTCAACTTCGACATTTTATTGTTTCTACAACCTGCGATTTTTTCGACGAATTCGTCAATTTTCAAAATGTTTGACGTAATCTCAGAATTTGATTTTTTTTTTAATTTGACCTTTGATTAAAGTTCAACATTTTTCTCGAAATTGGAAGTTGTCTCAACATTGTCTTTTCTCTCGAAATTATTTTACCAATCCTATGAAATTTCAAATTTATCTGAACATTTGGAGTTTTTTTTTAATTCGTCTTGTTTCCGAAATTTCACATTTATTCTTAAAATTTAACTTTCTCTGGAAAAATGCAAATTATTTTCCTTATGCTCTGAAAAACTTCGGCTTTTTAAAAGTTCGACGATTTTTTCCAATTTTTTACAACTGCTCTTTTCGAAATTGTACAATTTTTCACAAAATTTAAATTTGTCTAGAAATTTCAGGTTTTAAATTTGTTCTGGGTTTCAATCTATCGTCGAAATTCGACGATTTTTTAAAAATTTCATCCTTTTTGAAAACTTTTGACAAATTCATTTTTTCGAATTTTTTTTTTACCAAATTTCGTATTTTCTCAAAATTTTAACATTTTAAATTCATCTGTTTTCAAATCTCATAATTTGATTTTGTTTCTTAAAGATTTTTTCTGGGAAATTTGGACCTTTTAAAATTCAATACTTTTCTCTAAACTGGAAGTTTTATGGACATTTTCTTTTCTTTCGAAATTATTTCACCAATTTTCGCAAAATTCGATTTATCTGAAATTTCAGGGTGTTTTTTTTATTCGTTTTGTTCTCGAATTTTCAATTTATTCTCAAAATTTAACTTTCTCTAAAACATTGCATATTTTTTATTTTCTTCTTCTCTGAAAAACTTCGATTTCTGAAAAAGTTAGACAATTTTTTTAAACTTTTAATATATTACAATTTCTCTTTTTGAAATTTTACAATTTTTCACAAAATTTAAATTTGTCTAAGCATATCAGGTTTTTAAATTTGTTCTGCGAATTTCAATCTATTGTCAAAATTAGTTTTTTCAACAATTTTGCCTTTTTGAGAACTTTTGACGAATTCTTTTTTTTTCGAAATCTCTTTTTTTCAAAATTAGGCTTTTTCTGCAAGTTTCAGCATTTATTTCGAACGAAATTCATCTATTTTCAAATCTCAAAATTTGATTTTTTTCTTAAAATTTGACTTTTTCTGGGAAATTTTAACCTTTTTTTAAAATTTAATACTTTCTTCGAAACTGGAAGTTTTATCGACATTTGCTTTACTTTCGAAATTATTTTGGCAATTTTTTCAAAATTCGAATTTATCAGAAAATTTGGATTTTTCTAAATCATCTTGTCCTCGAAATTTCAAATTTCTTCTCAAAATTTAAATCTCTCTGGAAAATTACAAAATTTTTGTCGAAATTTCGAGCTTTTCTTAAAATTTTTCCTAAAATTTGACTTTGTTCCTCTTCATTGAAAAACTTCCGACTTTTTTAAAGTTCGACAAATTATTTTAAACTTCCAGTTTATTTTTACAATTTCTCTTTTTGATATCTTAAAGTGTTTGAAAAATTTAAAATTTGTCTAAAAATTTGTTTTTAATTTGTTCTGGGTTTCAATCTATTGTCAAAATCCGACGTTTTTTTTCTAAAATTTTGCCCTTTTTTGAGAACTTTTGATAAATTCAACTTTTTCGAGATATTTTGCTTTTTCTTAATTTTTTCGAAATCTCTTCCTTTTTCTCAATTTTTTCGAAGTCTTTTTCTTTTTCTCAATTTTTTCGAAATCTCTCCCTTTTTCTCAAAATTCAGCTTTTATTTCAAACTTTGATATTTGGTGTTTCTGTAAATTAATTTTTTTTTCACAAAACTAATTCATCTTTTTTTCACCAAATTTGAAGGCTATAGAAAATTTACAAATAAAACGTAAAATCACGAAAAAAAATATTTTTTAGATATTTCGACTTTCCAAATTGGTCTTTTTCTAGAAATTTCAAAATTCATATGTTTTTTCTAAATGTTAATACAAATCAATCCAAAATTTTTAAAAAATACTTTTTGAAATCATAACTTTTTTGTTAAAATTTAAGCAAAATGTGAAAATTTCTCAAAAAGTATTTTTGGAAATTTCGACTTCCGTAGGACACTTGTTTAATAAGTACTCATTTTCTGCATGTCTGTCCACTCTAGCTTTTATTTATTTATTTTTTTAGGGGAATTTAAAGAGCCGCATGCGGCTCGCGAGTCGCGGTTTGCCGACCCCTGGTCCAGACAATCAACTTGATTTTTTATTCAGTAACTAATACTCATCTCTTTAAATTCTTTCTAGTTCGTTGATTTAGTTTTAAATCTTGTGACTAATTTTATCTTTATTTATTTAATAATTAACGATTATAATTGTTAATAAATAGCATTAAGGGACTTAATAAAAGCGTAAAATCATTAATAACTCCTTTATTTTGTTAGAAGTGCGCAGGATTCATTCAATGTTTTTTTTGGTGGAACGGACTGGTCCTTAATTATCTTCAAAAATTGATATACAAATCTTGTCCCTTGAAACAAAGAAAGATTAAAAAACACAACAATTGCTCGGCGCAAGAGATGAATATCTCACTAAAGATGATACTTGCCTATCGAAACATGTTGAGCAACTGTTGTGTTTTTCAGTCGTTTTTGTTTTCAGGGGCAAGATTTGTTCTTAATTTTTTACAGTATCCTCAAAATGGAAAATTTTAAAGTAAAATTTGTATGTAAGAATTTATGTAAATTAAATGACCTTTAAATTTATAAATAATTTAATGTCAGTTGTCGTTGCAATTATAATTTTTTAACATAGTATTAAATATTGATTTTTAAACCTTGATGTAATAATTTCTAGTTACATCCTTGATATTTATAAATGATGAATTCTACTGATTTTTCGTAATCAAAGGTGGAATGAAGTTGAAATAAAAGCCAAAACCTAATGACTGATGTTTTATTATAAATGATCAATAGCTTAACTAACATAAAGTGCCCATCCCCAGTGAAAGATTTTTTTTAATGGAAAGCAACACTGCTTTTTACAGCATTCTCTAATCTAAGCTGTCATCCTAACAGTAATTATATTTCATTATAATGTTACTACATTATTATAAATTTAATCAAAAGCAACCTTACCTTTCCTTTGTATCATATCAACAAAGAAAATGTACAAACAAAAAGCAAAAATGTTGTTCAAATAGGAAAAATAAGGTGTTTTATAACAGTTGAAAATGTTTAGTTTCATCTAAGTACATTCATGAACAGATCTGACATGGCTGTATTGGATATTGCCACATTTACTTTGCTCCACCGCCGAAATAAATACAAACGTTCAATTTGAAAGTAGCTACGTTATTAGGCTTAATAAATAAACACCGAAAATTTCTAAGTTTGCTAAGTATTGCTTTGAAAGTAAATGTGGTAAAATTTTGTTAAATTTCATTAAATTTATTAAAACACTCATATTAAAGCTTTCAATCAAGCACGTCTCATTCATACATTATATACAGTATTTTGAAAACAGGAGCAACATCTGCCCTTAGAGAAGTCCATTGACTGTTATTATCACATTAAAATTATACTCAAGCGACTTGGTTATAAATTTAATTATGATAATCCCTGAAATAATAAATAAATAATCGCATTGGAAAACCAACGTAAGTAAAAAACGAAATATATATTAAAACCAGCACGAATCGATTCACTATGTTTTGATAATAATTGGTGTTCTTAATTAAAAAGTACAGATTTGCTTGAAAATAAAACAGATTATTGTAACAATGCATATAAAAAAGTACTAAAAGAAAACTGCAAGATATTTAAATCCTAATTCTCCTTGTAATAAAGTAAATTTAGCACTAGAGAAATATCACTTTGGAGCGTCTATTTTAAATTCACTCTTTTGTTGAATTCAGTGTCGTGGAGTTGGAGAAAAAAAATGCGTTTTTTCCGGATGTTTCCATCTCTCGTGAATTCCACTTATCACAATGTGTTGTTGCATCATTTGTCGTGTTCGTCTGTTAAGTATTGAAATTAGATATCTACGTAATAAGTTAAAAATAACGCAAAAAGTATGCAGTGAATGCAGCTTTTGTGAGTTGTTGTTTGTTGTGGTGATAACACCCTGGATTGTTCTTACGACGGCTCGTTGGACAATTCCGAATTCTTGACGAGCAGTCACAGTTTCAGTTCGTTGGCTATCTTGCTAGCAATGTTCTTAAAACCAATACTGGTACCTGAAAAATATTATTGAGAAAATAATAAATGATCTATTTCTGAAAGCATTGGAAAATTAAAATTTAGAATTTTGAGAAAAATAAAAAAAAAATTCAAACCGGTTTCATTTTCATGTCTACAGAATCGTCGACGGCGAAATCGGTCCGGAAAAAGAAAGAATTGATAAGAGACTGTGAATTGTCATATTTTTTGTCAAATATAGTTTATAATTAATGAATATTGAGCGATTCCCCCAAGTAAGGATTAAAAATGTCAATTACAAAAAAAAACGCATAAAGCGGTTTTTTGTGCGATCAGAGAAACTGTTCTTATTCGCGGTGACAAGTAAATTTTTCAAAAAAAAAACTACACTTGCCTGAAATTCTCTTAAATCTGACACCGTTAAGGGACAATCTTGGCAATTTGCAAACTTCTATTTCCCACTGGACGAGACTGTCTGTATTCGGATCGCCGTGTACGCAAAGTAAAAGAAATCGTTCTCTCTGCTCATAGTCGCAGTTGTTGGCGTCCAACACTTTCCTAATTTCCTGCATTATTTCACTAGGGTCTCGACTAGATGTCGTTTTCATCGACCACGTGAAGCGCAGAGAGCGTGGTTTAACGTGCTCCTCGTTTTGAGCTCCCCCCACTCTGAAAAATGAACAAAAATGAATAAACAATAAAAATCCAATTTTAAAGTCGGAACCGGTTGTGCAAAAGGTGAATATTAAAAAAAAAAACATGGAATTTATAGAAAAGATTCAATTTTGTTAAAAAATTTTAGTATAAACTTTGAATTTTCGAAAAAAAATGACAAATTCAAGAGAGGATTTTAAAAAGAAATTCCAGCTGTAATACGAAATTTTAAGAAAAGTTAGTAGTTATGTAGTTTGAGAAAACTATTCAGCTGTAATGTCGAAATTACAGTAAAATCATTGAGAATATACTCGAAACATCGAGAATTTTTTGAATAAATTTCCTGTTTTTTCCAGAAATTCAAAGTTCAGACTTTAAACTTAAAATTTTCACTTTCTTTTCCAAAATTTCGAGATTATTCATCAAATTATAATGTTCCTAAATGTCGGTTTTAAACCAAAAATTTCGGCTTCTTTTCCAGAACTGTTGATGTCTAACTTCTAAATTTCGCTCGAATCCTTTACTAGAGACGGACAAAACTTTAATATTAAATTCGAAGTTTCAAGAAAATTCCAAAATTTAGTTAGAGATAATCGTGAGTTTAAGAAAATATAAATTTTAGGAAATTGCAAGTTTAAACTCTGAATTTTGGAAGAAGGGTTTAAATTTTGGAATAGAATTCAAAATTTATTTTAAAAATGCTCACATTCAAACCTTTTACTTTAATGTTGAAACTAAACTTTCGCCTCAAAATTTTGAAATCAAAAATCTATTAGATTAAGCTTAAAATGCTGTGAATGTTTTTGTTATAAATTCATTTTATTTTCGAAATTTTGACATTTCCAATTTCAAGTTCTACATTCACTTGTAGGCAGGATTTCGTTCTGGGGGAGACTACAATCATTTTCAAAATAAGAGGTAAAAAATATTCCAGCTGAGTAATAAGTGTATTTCGAATTTCCAAATTAAAGTCGAAATTTCGAAAAGGAATTGAACAAAAGCAAATTTTGAAAAAAAATTGAAAGAGAAAAAGGTCGAAGGATGAATATTCATTTATTTTCTTTTGATTGCTCGAGCCAAAGGAAGAGAGACGCGCCACCCTGCCCCACTGCAGCGTCAGAATATGTTTATAATTGAGATGAACATCGAACTTTTAAGGATAGTAGGAATTTCCAGATAATTGATTCAAAAAGAAAAACTGTAGACATTCCCAAAGAAAATTTTTCTCAAAATTTTGTCTTTTCACAAAAACCCAAAATTTCCAAAAAATATTTTTCAAAATTTTCAATGTTTCTTAAACTTTTTATTCAACCAAATGATCGACCAGAATTCCTGAAAAATGTATATTGTGATAAACAAGTCCAACTTTGCTGAAAGTCGGATTTTAAAAAGTCGGATTTTAAAAAATCGGATTTTAAAAAATCGGATTTTAAAAAGTCGAAATATATTTAGAAAAAGTTAGTGAAATTTAAAAACAAGGAATAATTGTGACAGAGATTTCAAATTTTGAGACAGAGATCCCAAATTTTGGGAAACTTAGATTTTGATAAAAGAAATAGTATTTGAAGAATCAATTCGAAATTAATATACAAATCTTATTCCCTAAATCCAAGGAAAATTTAAAGCTCTAACGCGTTTCGATAGCCAAGCTATCATCTTCAGAGAAATACTAAAGTTTGTATATCAATTTTTGAAGATAACCGAATCGAAGTTAAAAAGAGATTTTTATGAAAAAAGACGAATTTTGAGAACAAAATTGAAATTTCCCTGTTAAATATTTATTTTCTCCTGCTAGAGTCAGAATGAGAGAAGTGCTCCACCGTAGCGAGTAAATATGTCTAATGTTGAAATAAACGTCGAAATTTTAAAAAATAATTTGGATTATTTAAAAGCGGATAAAAAGAACAGTTGAAATTCGTAAGGAAAATTTTCTCGGATTTTTTCTCTTTTTTACAAAAATTCAAAATTTCCTTGGATTTTTCAAAAACGGATAAAAAGAACAGTTTAAATTACCAAAGAAACTTTTCTCAGATTTTTTCCTTTTTAGAAAAATTCAAAATTTCCTGATCAATATTTTTCTAGAAATGCTTACTTTCTTATCGAGAGTCGCCCAAAATTTGAGAATAAGGTAAACAACAGTCGAAATTTACAGAAAACTTAAAAAAAATTGAAATTTTCAGAAAAAGTCGAATTTTGAGAACAAAGTTGAAATTTCCCAGCTGAATATTCATTTTCTCCTGAACGCTCGAGTCAGAGGAAGATAAGCGCCCGACTGTAGCGTCCAAAAATGTCTAATTTTGAAATGGACATCGAAATTTAAAGAAATAAATCGGAATTTTCAGAAAACATAAATAAAAACAGTTTAAATTCCCGAAGAAAATTTTCCCCGATTTTTTCCCTTTATACAAATATTCAAAATTTCCTGATCAATATTTTTCTAGAAATGCTTACTTTCTTATCAAGAGTCGCCCAAAATTTGAGAATAAGGTAAACCACAGTCGAAATTTGCAGAAAACTTAAAAAAATTGAAATTTTCAGAAAAGGTCCAATTTTGAGAACAAAGTCGAAATTTCCCAGCTGAATATTCATTTTCTCCTGAACGCTCGAGTCAGAGGAAGATAAGCGCCCGACTGTAGCGTCCAAAAATGTCTAATTTTGAAATGGACATCGAAATTTAAAGAAATAAATCGGAATTTTCAGAAAACATAAATAAAAACAGTTTAAATTCCCGAAGAAAATTTTCCCCGATTTTTTCCCTTTATACAAATATTCAAAATTTCCTGATCAATATTTTTCTAGAAATGCTTACTTTCTTATCAAGAGTCGCCCAAAATTTGAGAATAAGGTAAACCACAGTCGAAATTGCAGAAAACTTAAAAAAATTGAAATTTTCAGAAAAAGTCCAATTTTGAGAACGGAGTCGAAATTTCCCAGCTGAATATTCATTTTCTCCTGAACGCTCGAGTGAGAGGAAGATAAGCGCCCCACTGTTGCGTCCAAAAATGTCTAATTTTGAAATAGACATCGAAATTTAAAGAAATTAATCGGAATTTCCAGAAAACAGATTAAAAAAAACAGTTTAAATTCCCAAAGAAAATTTTCTCCGATTTTTTTTCCTTTTTACAAAAATTCAAAATTTCCTGATCAATATTTTTCTAGAAATGCTTACTTCCTTATCAAGAGTCGCCCAAAATTTGGGAATAAGGCAAACAACAGTCGAAATTAGCAGAAAACTTAAAAAAAATTAAAATTCTCAGAAAAAGTCGAATTTTGAGAACAAAATTGAAATTTCCCAGCTAAATATTCATTTTCTCCTGAACGCTCGAGTCAGAGGCAGATAAGCGCCACTGTAGCGTCCAAAAATGTCCAATTTTGAAATAGACATCGAAATTTAAAGAAATAACTCGAAATTTCCAGAAAACAGATAAAAAAAACAGTTTAAATTCCCAAAGAAAATTTTCTCCGATTTTTTCCCTTTTCACAAAAATTCAAAATTTCCTGATCAATATTTTTCTAGAAATGCTTACCTTCTTATCAAGAGTCGCCCGAAATTTGAGAATGAGGTAAACCACAGTCGAAATTTGCAGAAAACTTAAAAAAAATTGAAATTTTCAGAAAAAGTCCAATTTTGAGAACAAAGTCAAAATTTCCCAGCTGAATATTCATGTTCTCCTGAACGCTCGAGTAAAAGGAAGATAAGCGTCCAACTGTAGCGTCCAAAAATGTCTAATTTTGAAATAGACATCGAACTTTAAAGAAATAAATCGGAATTTCCAGAAAACAGATAAAAAAACAGTTTAAATTCCCAAAGAAAATTTTCTCGGTTTTTTCCCTTTTTACAAAAATTCAAAATTTCCTGATCAATAATTTTCTAGAAATGTTTACGTTTTTTATCAAAAGTCTACCAAACTTTAAGGAGAAGGCAATTCGAAATTTTCAGAAAGATTTTTAAAAGTTAAAATTTTTCGAAAAATTCGAATTTTGAGACAGAAATTTAAAATTTGGAGAAAACTGAATTTCTTTAAGGGAAGCTGAACTTTAACACTGAATTCGAAATTTCAGAAAAAATACTTGAAAAAAGACCATTTTGAGAAAAAAAATCGAAATTTGGGGAAAAATGTTAAAATTTCAAGGACGAATTTTAAGAAAAAAACTAGGAAAGTCTTCTTAGTTGAATATAATGTTCCGTTGGCTGCTTGAGCCAGAGAGAGGAAAGTCCCCCATTCTACCCTATGATAACCCGTTTATCCTTTTTTTCTGGAAATTTTCGATTCTAATCTCAAAATTTCTATTTGGAGAATAAAAATGTCGAATTAAAATTGAAAATTAAAGAAAACAACGTCAAGGTTAAATGTGAAATTTTGGAAACAAATCCAAAGGGTTTGATGTCATTTCTATAGTAAAAATGCTCCCACCAATTTTATCAATGTATGTGTGGATATTTCGGTTATTTTAGTTGCTGCTAACAATCAGCGTGTCGCAGTTCAGTAGGATCACGTCGAAAAACAATAACAAATAAAAATTACCCCCCTAAAAGTTAAAATGATTGTAAATGTTACTGGCGAAGCTTTTTTCTGTTAATGAAATGCTCTAATTCTGCAGAATTTTTTTGTTTTTTGTTCACATTTCTAATTAAATGGAACGAAAAGGAACTTATATGTTACAACCACAGGTGGGCAAGTTTAACTGGATGTTAGTTACAGCCTCACGTACAAACATTCCATCCAGCGGTTTTACTAGTTCGAACAGCAATATAGTATTACTAAACGTACTTCGTCGAAGCAAAACATCTGTGCGCCTCGTAATCGTTAAACTTACCCTACTGTAGTCGGTAAAGGTGCAATTCCAGGTTTAACTTGTTGACCCGGTTCTAAAGCTCTGAAAAAATAAACAAAATAAAAAACAAACGTCTCTACTCAGTCAGATGCGATAAATATTACACCGAACGTAAGTAAATGAATGAGGCGAAACTGCGGGAAATGAAAAAAAGGGCAACACGCTACAATTTATTGACATAAGGAAAATACATTTTATAAAATACATTTTTATAATAGGTTGTAACTTTGGTAAAATTTATTTAAAACATGCAACAAATCCAAAAGTATGTTAACTATGAAAAGACATTATAACTCGATAGCTCTTATGATCTGACGGATAGAAAAATCAGTCTTACGCACTGATATTGCCTCTCAAATACAAACTTGGCTAATATAAAGATCAAAATAAAATAATTTAAAATCGTATTAACAGTAAAATAAAATTTCATCTAATTAAATAAAAAGAAACTTACTCTATTATATTTAAAAAGAAAAAAAATTAGCTACCTAATGAATCACATTTTCTAATATTTGAACATGATACCAACTGAGACCAATTATTTAAAATAAAATTAACAAAAATTTAATAACATAAAAAAAAAAACAAAATACTATTCTTTCTAGGGGATATTGTAACGATCTGCTCCCTAGGTCGAAGGTGATGGATCGATCCTTCCATTTTCGCAATCGGTGTTCTTTGGGGATCCTAGAGTGCCGTGGTGCGCCCCTCTCAAAGCCGTCTACGTCCTGAACCAGAGAAACAACTCTTGATCATCAAACATTGTCATCGCTTTTTTTGCAAGGCTATAAAAGGGACGAACCACGCGCACACATCCCACAATAACATTGATTGCAGCGTTACATCACATAACCTCAAACAAGGCGATAAATGTCATATTCGTATAATACTAATGATTGCGAGATGATATAAAGCAGTTGTATATTTTATTTACAAGTTGACGAAAACCAAATTGGATTTTGTAGTTAAATATTGCAAACTGAAAAAGGATATTGGAGCATTTAAAATTATTTCAGATGTTCAAGAGTAAAATTCAAGTGTTCTAGTTGTTGAGAATGAAATTGGGGGACAATTTGCTCAACTGCAATATCAAAGTCTAGCATGGACTGTGTAGCCGTAAGAAAATTGGGCTGGATATTTGTAGTACGATATCACTTTACAAAGACTAACTGTTCTGCTACGGAAGTGCTGACATCATTGCCGCCATCTTTGTCATGGTAAGTAAAAATGTTGCATTCCAAACGAGGCGGGTGCCATAAGTATTTATTTTCACTGATTTTTCTTTTTAACGGATAGGTATAACTTGTTACAGCCATACGTAATTAACATAGACTTTAAATGAAAGTAGGGTTATGTAAAGATGTAAGTTATTTCTATTTGTTGGATAAATATAGCCAAAAAACGCACAACAACATTAAGGTTATGTGTTTTGCACCAACTTACAAAAGTATAGTACAATACATCATTGATGCCTATTCTTTGATTCGTTAAAAGTGTTTTTTTAATTTTTCACACATTATTATATTAAATAATTATATATAATTATTTGACGAAAGACATTGTGAATTAATGATGAAAAGTCCATAATATTTGGTCAAAATGAGAGTTTTGAAACACTTTACGTTTGGCACTTATTTTAGAATAGGAACCTTCGTCGACGACAACAAAAATGGCGACCGTTACGTCACATTCTTGGATTCTAGTTGCAGGTTCATAAAAGGTATAGTTTTTTCGAACTTATTCAGATTGATGCGACTACCACGAAAATTCCAATATTTTTTTTTTTTTTTGGAAACCTAGATCATTTTTGAATTCAAAAATTTAGATTCTAAATTTTAGAGAATAAGTGAGCTCTCTAGTGATTTTTTAGTAAAAATATCAGGCGGAGTTTCATTTGGAAGAGCCAGTCCACGCTAGATTTTTTTAATAGTCAAACAGGTCTAAGTTTCCTGTTATTTTCAGTCAAATATTAACTATTTTATCCAATCATTACAGTCATGTTGTAAAAAGAGTTTTTTTTCTGCATCAAATAAAATTAATAAATCGACAACATATTTCGTAAATAATATGATAATCATTACAATCGGTAATTGTCTCGAATATAATCAAGTAAAACTTTAAATGGAAATTCGACTTATTACATCTTCATAAAACTGAATAATTGATTAATTATAATACAAAATCCTTGGAAAAGTAATGCTACATTTTCAGCAAATATTGACATTTTCCTTAAGGTTACCCAACTTTTGAATTTCTGATTTTACACTTTTAAGACGTTTTTATTTTCAGGAAAACATTAAATGAAAAATAATATGTAGCTAAATAATTAACAAAAATAAATAAATAAAAATAATTACATTTGGATGGATAAGACTTTCACAAACTGTTGACAATTTTATAACATTGACGTTGTTACCTTATAACTTTTTACATTTATAATACGAGGAATAGGATTATTTTTTAACTTTAATTTTTGATTCTAATGCACAGACAAATAGGTTTGAACATTTATTAGATTCGAAGTTTGGAAACCAAAGACCGGTTGGATCTTGTTAGATCTCGTCAGTTTGGTATATCGTACCTATGATTCACTATACACCCCTAGAGGGCTGTATGAATTTGCAATATAGGTTGTATTCTACTTGCATACGACATTGTTGACGATGGCCATATTTTTCTCTAGGGACCAATAGGTGCCGGTAGTACTAAGAGTCACACGCTTGACGTTCGTTGATTCTTTAGTACTTACTTGTCCGAGATCTAACAAGATCGTAACCGGTCTTTGGTTTTCAAACTTCGAATCTAATAAATGTTCAAACCTATTGATCTGTGCACTATAACCATTTGTCTTGACAAATATTTTGTCTACGCTTGGGAAAATTACCGCGGTATGAGCAAAATAACCTAGAAATTTAAGAGAATTTTTTTATGTCGTTCTATTTTTAAGGGATTTATAGGACAGCAAAGATACTGACAAAAATAAAATGTTGTAAGGAAGGATTAATTGAATTAAAGCAATTTTTATTTATGTAATAATTTATATCGGAGAATGTATTTTTTGTTCATTGAATGGAAATTTTAATAGAAGTAATTTTTTATTTTTCGAAAAATAACATAAAAGATAGTTAGTTGGTAGCAAAATAGACGGAAAATTTTAATGTACCATGGGCCAAGTTTCTTTCAAACAATTCATTCAAAATTCAATTCTGTAACATTCGGGGTCTAAACTCAAATCTAAACTCGCTTCAGCAACACCTTCAAAATGAAAGACCCCATGTGCTGTCTCTGACAGAAACCCAAGTCTCCCCATCCATCAATACAGTCCATTTGCTTTGCCCTAAGTACGATTTGCACACACATTTTCGACACAAGAGGGGAATTTGTGTTCTTACGCGAAGCGACCTGTCCTGTTAACGAGAAGAAGCACTGGAATCTGCTGATCATGATGTGATTTGGCTGAAAATCTGCTCTAAAAGCGAAGTAATATTCATTTGTTCACTTTGTCTCCAAACGATCCCTCATACAGACAGCTCTTCTCTTATCTCTCCGTAACCTTTGATCACCTACAGACGAATTATCCAAAAGCTGAGGTTGTCTTTCTCGGCGACTTCAACGTACACAACATCCCCTGGTTAGGGTTTTCTTCCCGAACTGACGATGCGGGAAAGGTGGCAGAGGCTTTCGCCATCACTTGTGGACTATCGCAATTAGTTGAGGAACCCACAAGAATTCCTGATGTAGATGATACCCATCAACCTAATCTACTCGAACTTTTCCTTACAAATTCTCAAAATTCCTATAAAATCTCTGTGACATCACCGCTTGTAAATTCGGATCACAAGTTTGTAGCAGCCTCTCGCTCGCTTCATATACACCTCCTTCCCAGACGCAGTCCCGTAGGGTTTGGCACCTTAACTCTACAAACTGGGAAGAATTAAGAGACTTCTTTGCATCTTTCCCATGGCAGGAAGTCTGCTTTAACTCGGACAACCCTTCCTTAGTCTCCAAATCCATCACGGAAACTATTCTGATTGGTATGGAATGCTCAATTCCCCACTCCCAAAAGAAGTCTGCCTTCAGCAAATCTTGGTCCAGTAAAAAATGTGCCCGGGCTGTCTCTGCAAAAATCGCGCATATCGTCGTTGGCGAAATAATCCCTCAGTCGAGACTCGGACCATATTTGTAGATGCACGAAATTCTTGTAAACAAGTTATTGACGAGGCAAAAGGTGATTTCGATCGTAAAATGCGCCAGAGGCTTATCAACTGTCCGAACGGTTCTAGGTCCTATTGGGGATTTGCAAAGTCGATTGGAACGAATTTTACATCTTCACATTTTCCACCTTTACTCGATGAAAATAGCAATATTGCTACTACCTCCAAGGAAAAGGCTGACATGTTAGCCTTAATGTTTGTTGAAAATTCCAATCTTGATTCTCGAAACGCAGAACCCCCTATTCTTCCTAAGGTTAGCACTTCGATGCCTGAACTTGTTTTCAGACAACGCACAATCAGGAAGATCCTCCTTGAGCTCGACACCTCGAAAGCTTCTGGCCTCGATGGTATTCCCGCTATTGTTCTTAAGAGGTGCGTCCCAGAGTTGACTCCTGTCCTAAGCAAATTGTTCACACTCTCTTACAACAAAGGTATATTCCCTAACATCTGGAAATCTGCTAGAGGGCAGCCTGTCCCTAAAAAGGAAAAAGGAATCTGGCTAGGATTGTGGTATTGGATATCTCAAAAGCTTTCGACACAGTCTGGCACCGATCTCTTCTCGCCAAATTAACATCTTATGGTGTTCCTCCTAGACTCTGTCATTTGATATCCAATTTTCTCGCTGACAGATCTCTTCAGGTCGTCGTCGATGGCATCTCATCCGAGACATTTGCGATTAACGCAGGGGTGCCTCAGGGGTCTGTTCTGTCTCCTACTCTATTTCTGTTACACATAAACGATCTCTTAGCTTCAACTTCCAAATCTATATACAGCTACGCAGGTGATAGTAACCTTTTTTTCTCCGACAAACCATTATCTATCGCTGCTTCAGATCGACTAAGAGAACAGCAGATACAGACGATTAATCGGGATCTCGGGATTATTCTGGAATGGGGTAAGAACAATTTGGTAGACTTCAACGCTTCAAAAACTCAGGCCGCGGTTTTCTCTAAGAAAACATCAAGGGATAATGCAACAAACATACTAATGGACGGTAAAATTCTTCCGATGGTATCTAATCTATCTATCCTAGGAGTGAATGCGAGCACTAACTTTTCTTGGGACGATCATGTGCGCGCCATTGCCAAATCCGCCTCTCAGAAGCTAGGCTTTCTTTTTAGAGCTAAAAAGTATTTCACGTCTCATCAGCTATTAATACTATACAAAGCTCAAGTTAGGCCAACACAATACCGTTCTCATGTTTAGAGTTCAGCCCCAAAACACACTTTAGCTCTCTTGGATTCAATTCAAAGAAGAGCGATTCACCTAATTGATGACGAGAGTCTGACCGATTCTCTCGAAACACTAGAGCACAGGTGACTTGTCTCTTTTCTACAAGTACTATCATGGAAGATGCTCGCAGGAACTAATAGGATTGACCCCCCCAAGGGCAAGATTCTTGAGGCGTACTAGACAGTCGGAGACAGCAAATTCCTGTGCGGTCCAGTTGGACACAGTGAGGACTTCTGTCTACGGAGACTCTTACTTCTATAGAACTTCCAAGTTATGGAACTTGTTACCGAAAGGAATTTTCCCCAAAAATTACAACCTATCTTTGTTTAAGAAGGCGGTTCATCGCCATCTATCCTTGTTTCCGCATCCTACTCGCAGTGCTTTGAAAGCATAATGGGGTTGCCCTTTGCGAGTGGATTAAATTTAAAAAAAATAGCCTCTAAATATACTGTTTGTCCCACTGGGTGTGGGATAACATGAGTAGCTTTGTTATTAGTACAGAGAGGTTTAAAATTCGATGCAACAAAACAAAATTGTCATAATGTTCTCAGAAATTATTCAACACAAAAATGTTTTAAAGTTTTTTCAATCGGAGTACAAATAAAGAAGTTACAGCAGATTTTAGAAAATGACGTTTTCCGCTTTTTTCTTAATACCAACCAAACTAGCTGGCATTCAATTGTTTTATGAATGGCATGTTAATAAGCATAAAATTCCGCACTGCTTTGCCCATTTAACCGACTTTTTATCTCTACTAATAACGAAGTTATCCATGATATCCCACGTCTAGTGGGACACGCTATATATGAGAATATTTGGTTTGGGCTCCAGAAATGTCCAAATTTCGAAAAAAAGGCAGAAATTTAAAGGTTAAAATGTAAATGTTGAGAAAAGTCAAAATTCGAAAAACAAAACTAAATCCGTTAACAAATCGCAACATTAAAAAAAAAGAGAATTCTCAAATGTCAGCATTTCAAAATTATAGATGAAAGAGCTACTTATTCCATAAATTTGGAAGTCGTCACCGTTTTTTCAAAATTTCGAGATTAAACTTAACATTTCTATCAACTCTATTCCAAATTAAAATTTCGAGAACGAAAAATTTAGAGAAAATCGTTAAAGAAAAAGTACAGATTCAGGGTAAGTGGGTTTAAAGTTATTGAAAAAACGAAAATTGAAATTTTCGTTCCGAAATTTCAAATTTCTTCTTAATGTTAAGTTTTGAGCAAAAAATCGCGTTTTTGTCAACATTTCTAGTCATAGTTAAAATTTTTAAATACGAAAATAAATTTGTGGTGGAGCTTTTATAACCTTCCAATTTTCCTTGCAATTTTCCGTTAAAACGAGTTTTTCCCAAAACTCAAACCTTATTCTCAAAACGAATTCAAAACTTGAAAATTCGAAAATTTTTATTAAAAATGTAAGATCGAGTCAACATTTTAAGTAAATAATCAATATGTCAAAAAAACTTGAGTAAAAAAAAAATAATTCGTAAAAAATAATTAACCGTTTTATAAAATTTTCATAGACTTTTTTTGCAAAATATCACATTAACCTCAAAATTTCGAGCAATATGTCGGTCTTAAAAGCAAATATTTCAAAAATTTAAGACAACTTGAAATTTTAACAATTTTTTATATAAACTTTAAGGTTTTTTTTTGAAATTTTTATTTTTCCTAAAAATTTCGAAGTCAAACTTGATTGATTTTTTCTTTTTAGTTGTCGACTTCGAACTGGAAATTAAGGCATTTCCCAGAAGTATTTCTGAAAATTTTGATTTCAATCACATTTGACTTTCCTAAATTTTCAATTTAAACTCCTAATTTGAAATATATTGTTTTTATAAAAATATTAACAGATTTTCTATAAATTTTAATGCTTTTTCCGAAAAACGTTTTTAAACGATTCTGAAAATACATAAATAAATTTTACCTTCGTTTTTCGCAAACTGGTAACTTTCAAGAGGAAAGCCTCGATTTGAATTCAGAAATTAAGACCCTTTTTTTTAAATTCTGTTCAATTTTTTATACATCAGTTTTTTTTTTAAATTTAGACATTTTTGTTTATAAATTCCGAAATTCGAAGTTTTGAGCAACATATCGGTTTTAAAAACCGAAATTCCGAGATGAAATTTGGAAAGTCTAGAGATAATTTATAATTTTAGGAATGTTTTAATATAAATTATATTATTAGTTTTCTTTTGAAATGTTGACTTTTTCTAAAATCTATCATCTAGATTCTTTCCCAGAAACATTGCTTTATTATTCGAGTTTAATCCCATTTGACTTTTTCCAAATTGCCAATTCCAAATGGAAACGTTGTATTAAAATTTAATTTTTTTATAACCATGTTTTCTCGAAATGTTAACAGATCATGTTTAGTTTTAAAATTTTTAAAGGATTTAAAAAATAATAAATGTTAAGTTCCCAGTCGCAATTTAGAACACGAAATGTCTCCTGCTTTTCGTAAAATATTAGTTTTAAAACAAAAAATTTCAACATGAAAACAGAAATTAAGATCCTTTCGTAAAAAAATTCCGTTAATTGTTTTTTATGAATTATAAGCTTTTCCCAAAATTTTTTGATATTTAAAAGTCCGCAATTCCAAATTTCGAGCAACATTTCGTTTTTAAATGCCGAAAATTCGAGGCACAACTTGCAGCATTAATATTTCTTTTTAATGTAATTTAATCAGCTTCTTTTTGGAAATTTATACCTTTTCTAAAAATTGGGAATTTAAACTGGCAATTTTTCATTTTTTCTAGTTTTTATCTCAAAACTCTAGCCGTTTCCTAACAACATCGCCCTTTTTCCTCAACATTTTGGCTCTAACTGTATTTGACTTTAAGAAATTTTGTATTTTAGGGAAAAGACACACGAAGCGGTTTTCGCCGAGTCGGCGGCCGATTCGACACCAATTTCGAGCAAACAGACGACTCGTCTTTAAAGCTGCCAACGCGCGCGGTGTAAGTGAACGTGTTGCCAGTTTTTCCTGTAGCAATGGATTCTGACGACAAATGAATAATTTTAAGCCATTCTACTATATTGTCGATTTAAAAAAAAAGAAACTTCGTATGTGGAAATATCCAGTTGTTCGGAAACGCAAAGAAAAAAGTCAATTTTATACTCTATTTATGGGAACAATTAAAAGCGATGTCGCAAATTTTTTAAATTATTTACGTATGTCTCAAAATTCATTTAATGAATTAATGTGTTTGATAAAAGGGGACATATCTAAGCAAGATACGGTGATGAGACGTTTTCCAACTTGTAATAACCCCACATATTTAGCTATTTGATTGCTTTTTTTATTGAGCCTCTTCCCTGCAAAGTGACTATTCGTTATCTAAATTTATGCAGTTACTAAGAAGCACAAGTAATATTTGTTTCTCGTGTGAAAAAATCACAAAAATTGCACATAAGCAATATTTGACAACTACGCTTTATTTCACAGCTTAAAACCCACTTATCGTGTGAACACCACCGTAAAGAAGGTATAGACGATGATATGCTTGTCATAAAAACACTAGCTGCGCCTCGTCCGGACGAGGGTAAGCTCGACACAGCCTCGGCGTAACGCTACGTGTGTTCACTACCATAAAATCCGATGGAATCAAATGCAAAGTCGGCTGCCAACTCGGCGAAAACCGATTCGTGTGTCTTTAGCCTTAAAGTGCAAGTTTGGTATAAAAATATTTAGAATTTTACAAATTTCCAAACCGTCAAAACCATCTACTTTCAAATTTTAGAAATTTCCAATTTTTGACTTTCGAACTATCGACTTTTAAATTCTCGAAGGTTCAGAGTCTGGATTTTTCGAACCATCGATTTTTAAATTCTCGAAGTTTCCAACTTTTAATCTTTCAAAGTTTCAAACTTTTCAATTTTTGAACTTTCGAACTTTCTAATTTTTAAACTTTCAAGTTTTCGAACTTTCTAATTTTCGATTTTGAAACTTAAAATTTTTAACCACTAAAAAAAAAAGGAAATCATCCATGTTGGTGGAGGTCCCTGAGCTATAGTACATGTTGCAAACCCTTAAATTCGCCCCTGAGGACTTGTAAAGAATAGTTTACAGTTTTCAAAACCCGACTGTTATTTCTGGGTACCATTATTATTTTCAGAGTCATTGTACCAAAATTAAAAATCAATTTTCTTCTTTGAATGAAAATTCAGCGAAAAATTATCGTACATGGTTTAAAAATCAGTCAAATTAAATATGTCAGGTGATAGATTGGTTAATTTCAAACCTTTTTTCTTAAATGAACATAGATCCAATTCGTTTTTGTTTCGAAGTTACAAGCATTTTAAACATATACAGCGCTTCCCAAAAGTAACGGATAAATTCTACAAAACCCCGAAGAAACATATTTTAGAAAAATGCTCGGACACGTTTATTTTTATTTTGAAATTGCCATTTTGATATTTAATTTTCAACCCCCCACCACTTCACTCCTAAGGGCTAGGCAACCCCAACTTTAAAAATATCTAAGTAATTCTTACGATACCTCGATTGACAGATCTTTTTTTACTGAATGCAACAAAAAAAGTTTTTTATAAATGATCGTTTAAATGCTGATGTGTATAGAAACTTTTTGGAACATAACCTTTTTGATTTCATCGATGACGTAGAGCTTAATATTGTGGAAAATATGTTGTATCGGCATGATGGTGCACCACCAAGTAACTGATTGGTTAAATGATCTTTTTCCGAATAAATGGATAGGTCCAATAGCATGGCCACCCCGTTCCCCGGACCTAAATAATATGGATTTTTATTTCTGGGGACATATGAAGCAGCTTGTCTACCATGTTCTTGCATTCGAGCCGAGGATGAACATTTCGAACAAATTTTTACAGTATTCTTAATTTCATTTATTAGGATTTTTAATTGTTAATTGTTTGATTGTTGATTGTTAATAAAGTTTAATTAACATTTTGATCTTAAACATTTTGCAACTTCTAAACAACAACGTAACGGAGCTATGTTCATTAAACAAAAAATGTTTGCAATTAACCCAGCCATCACCTGACAAAGTTTGCCATAGAGCTTGTAGAACATCCTGTATAATCTAGAACTTTATAATGGAATCTCGGGAAGAATAACCGAGATTTGTGAATCTTTTTAAAGGTAAATAAAAATTCGAAAACAAATTTCCTTATGATTAGTCTAAAAAATAGAAACATGAAGCTTTAATTTGCTTTTTTTAATTGCTCGACCATTTTTCTTTAATTATAATCTTTTGAAATGACTCAAAAAATTGAGTTTTTTATATTCCTTAATTTCTATGACTAGTGCATATTGTTATCTTAATTTAATTTTTATTGTTAGATGACCAAGATCTTTATCAAATGAATACTACAAAAATTTAAATGAAATGCATGTATAATGATGTAACACCACAGAAAATGTTATGCCACCAAGTGTATTATAAAACACATAAGAAAGCACATGGTTACATACACTGGGAGTGGAAAATATAAAAAGGGAGAAAATGGGAAAAATTCTCAAAAATGACGGTTAATAAAAATGATCGGCGATATTAATCAAAATAAGAGAAGATTAATAGAAATGAAAGATGGATGATTTAAACAGTATCAATATCGATTCATAAAGTTTTTTAGATAAATCTTCTAAAACTTCTTTTGATTTCACTAAGAATAGACATTATTTACACATCTTAAATGCAACCTTTAATCCCTGTGAAAACGACACAGCACCCCTTGTAAGCCGCCCGAAAATAAATCAACTTACCTCCTTGTTAAATTCTTGAGGTTAAATTTTGAAAAAAATGATGTTCTAGATTGGGGGGAATCTCCTGGAGAACCCTGAGTATAAGAGGGCCTGGGTCTTGTTTGCCCAGAGTGGAAAGTACTCCTCGACGACGTATTCCTGGGGAAAGCAGGCTGTCTAGCTGTTGCTGGCGCACTTGTGCGACTAGATAAGAAAAAAACAATTTCAGAATTTGTTCCCGAAAGATCACGTTTAGTTTTAGTCTTCAATTTAACTCTAGCCAATTATACACAAGGTTAAGCAAAACTCAAAACTTTCTATACACTAATCTAAAGAACAATGTACAATTTAGGTATTAAAGGTTTACAACATAGGCCATTGGACTTAAAAGCATCTGCCCAGAAACCAAACAAATTTGATCAACAAACATACCTAGACCGTAGTGGATCAGTGGTTGGTTCTGGCCCACTACTACTGACAGATGCTGATTTGACATGGCCTTTGCCCCCCGGCCTTAAAGTATCTCCAGTTGTGACGGCATCCCCAGAACTGTGGTTGCATGCGATTAGCAAGGATAGAAATACGTAAGTTACAAGTTCTCTACTCATAGGTTGTATCATGAATGTGCACTTGGTGATACCCAAGCATACACCAACTTAGGGGTTAGTAAGGGAGAGTGGATTAGCTCTAATCTGCTTCTATTGTCACTAGGGGATAAGGTTTGTATAAAAGGTGTCTGTTGCGAGATCATCATACAAATTAATCGCATCCGAGGTCATTTTCTGGACATAAAATAGAAACCAGAGACATATGAGGCTTCTTCAGCTTTTGATACCCAAACACTTAGTAGTTCTTTAGCATGGTCCAATCTTGGAAGAAGTGTACATTTTGCCAACTCTAATCGTAACCATATCCAATATTCTGGGTTTAAGTGGACGCTCGGGATTAGATTGTTTTGTGGCAAAGCACAATTAGTATATTAAGTTACCGTTTTATCAAAGAAGTAAAACTTTTTTTTAATAAGACACTTTATTCCGTAGATTTTATGTTGACATAAAATATATTAACGATGCGTTTATAATAGACATTTTATTGCGTACATTTATATCTGACACAAAATATATTAAGTGTCAACTATCCTGAGAGAAGCTATTCGAGACTCTAAGCTATGCAAGTAAGTCTCAGATAGCTTCTCTCGGAATAGTTGACACCTATGTCAGAGAGAAATGTATGGAATAAAGTGTCTTGTGTAAACGCACCCTTATGATAGGTGACACTTATCTCAGGGAGAAATGTACGGAATAAAGTTCTGGTGTTAACACACCGTAACCCTTAATCTTACAAATTGATTATCATAAATGTGTTATGCTTTTATTCTTCAGTTTAACCATTAAATTGCCAAGAATACTTTAATGACATTACATTTATTTATATACATTGTGCATCTAAAATGAAACTATATATTTCATTTCTTAATACTTGCACAGCTTTCCAGTCGTAAGTCACTCAGAGAGATTCACATCTTTTGAGTACTTATATAGCTGACTAGTTGGCGATGTTTATTATAGCAACCACACCACACAGACGAGAACAAGGTAGACTGAAACCTGGTTACGGCTGTTGGTTGTAAACATTTTCAACTGTAGCACGTTAGACTGTTTTATTACTGAATATTTAATTGGCAAGGTTTGTTCATATGATTTTGCCTGTTTTTTTATGCTAAACAGAACACATTAAAGTCAGAAATTAAAATAAAATATTCAACGTAAATACGGCAATACGGTTTTAGACAACATCGATCGACTGGCGCCTGTTACTCATATCTCTAACTCAGCTATGGAAAAACATGGTGAGGCTAGGGCTGTGGCATTGGATATATCAAAGGCCTTGGACACAGTCTGCTACCGATCTCTTCTCGTCAAATTAACATCTTATGGTCTTCCTTCTGGACTCTTGACATTTGATATCCCATTTTCTCGCTGACAGATCTCTTCAGGTCGTCGTCATCCAAGAGATTTACGATTATTGCAGGAGTGCCTCAGGGGTGTTCCCGTCTCCTACTCTGTTTCTGTTACACATAAACGATCTCTTAGCTTCAACGCCCAATCCGATATACAGCTACGCAGATGATAGTAGCCTGGCGTCATCTTTTTTTTCCGATAAACCATTATCCGTCGCTGCTTCAGATCGACTAAGGGAACAGTAGATACAGATGATTAATGGATCTCGAAATCATTCTCGAATGGGGTAAGAAAAATCTGATCGACTTCAACGTTTCAAAAACTCAGGCCGCGGTTTTCTCTAGGAAAATATCAAGGTATAATGCAACGAACATATTAATGGACGGTAAAATCCTCCCGATGGGATCTAATCCGTCTATCCTATGAGTGAATGCGAGCACTAACTTCTTTTAGGACGATCATGTGCGCGCCATTGCCACCTCTCTGCTCTGTTTACAAATAGACTATGCTTCAGATGCGATAAATTTGTGTGATCTTTGAACACTAAAAACTCTGTCCTGTGAAAGATTTTGGTGACAACTCCATCCATTCATTCAAAATTTTTGTCCTGTGATACGATATGATAAATGACGAACTTACCCAGGTGCCTCTACCGATAAATTCGTCTTTTCTGTACTTTCCGACTTCGCGTCATAACTAATAGTCGACCTTCTGCCCACTGTTGTTCCTAAAGATAAGGCGTTGTACTTGGTTGAATTAGTTCGAGCTTTAGCGGCTGCTTGTATACCTATGTAAGAACAAAACAAAATACACGATTAATAAGGCTAAAAGCAGCAATAATGGAAATGATAAAGTGTATTGTGAAGTGATAAAAAACTACAGCAAAATTAAAGAGTATTTATTACAAACGAAATTGCACAAAAAAATACAAGAGTTAGGAATTTTAGAGTTTTTAGGAAAACGTTTCACATTTTTAGTTTACAATCAACTGATAAGTTAAAATTTGTAGAATTTTTAAAAAATAGTTATTTGAAACGTAGAAAAATTTGAGATATTCGAATTTATAAAAAAGTCGAAGCATCAAAAGTCGCATTATAAAAAAATGTCCAGTTCAAAATCAAAATTTTAGGGAAACAGTGAAAATTCAATATCCACTCTTGGAATTATATTAGAAAAAAATTGAATATTACGAAAGCTCGGTTTGATAAAATTTCGACTTCATTTCTAAAGTTTGCATTTTTCACAATCTTTAAGCTAAGCTTTCAAAGGTTTCCTTTTTTTTTCTTAACTTGTTTTCTCTTCAAGAGTTTTTGGTTATTTTCAGAAAATCAGTTTTGAATTTTAACTAAAATATTTGTTAAAAATTGCCCCCTATGGGTCGAAATTTTCATTCCTTTCTCAAAAATACCATCTAAAAACTTGCACTTTTACCGCTTTATTTAAAATTTTGATTTTCTAATCGAATTATTACCCTTTTGGAGAGACATTGAATGTGAAGAAAATTCAGATTTCTCCAAAAAACTTTCGGTTTCAACTTTTCCTCTTTAAACTAAATTTTTAACTTAAATCAAACGATCGAGTTTTTAAGGTATTTAAATTTTTGTTCGTCACCAAGTTTATTTTCTAAATTTCTCTCTTTTATGACATGAATTCCAGCTTGAATTTTTTTAGATATTCTATGTATTTTCTGATTTTTTTTACATTTCGTTCGAAATTATATTTAAAAAAAAAATTAAGTATAAAGTCTATTTGTTTTAATTTCGACTGAAACTAGAATTTCTCCTTTTATTTCTAAAATTTCGCCTCAAAATTTATAGAAATTTCTAGATAATTTAATTTCAACTCGATTTCTTCTATCAATTCTGGACTGCCTCCCAAATTTCTACTTTTTCCATGTAATTTTCAGTTTTACACATTCAACTGCCACTTCATCTTTGAAACTCGAAATTTCTTGGAAACTTCGACTTTATTCTCGATATTTTTAACGTAGGAAATTTTATTAATACATTAAAAACAGAACTTCTGACATTTTGAGATAAAGTTAACGTTTTGAGTTCAGATTCAAAATTTCCATTAAAAACAGATCGAAACTTTAGGTGGAAAATTTGAAGAAGAAAATATTAAAGGTTTCAGAATTAAATCCAGAATTTTAAGAAGGAACTCACTATTTTAATTGTGGTAAAGAAGAAATTCTCAAAATTTCCCTTTTATTCTCGAATTTTCGACTTAATCTCAAAATTTTGATTCTAACTCGACTATCCAATTTTTTCTCGAAGTTTATACTTTTCGATTTTGATTTTTCTGAAAATCTCAACGTTATTGATGATTTCGATATTTTCGAAAATTTGCTAAAAATTCAATTTTTGTCGAATTTATTTTTCTCAAAATTCGAAGATCAATCAGTTTCACATTTTGTATTCAAAATTTCGAGGGTACGCGATTTTCATATAAAAAAGTACAAACCGAAAGTGAAAATGTTAAGAAAATAATCGATGTTTCTAAAAAAAAAATCTTAATTTATATATAAAAAAAAACGAACGTCGAAAAAAATTTCGATTTGAAATAAGATATGGTACTGAGAAAAAAGGTAGACTTTTCGTATGACGAAAAAATTTAAAGTCCATAAAAGTCAAAGTTTTTAATTTATCTTTCGAGAAAAGTACACACCAGAAGTGAGAATTTTGAGAAAGTAATCGAAGTTTCGAAGAAAACCCTAAATTTAAATGTAGAAAATCGAAAGTTTGAAAATAAAAGATATTTTGAAATGAAAGTAAGAAATAAATGTCCAAACAGAATTAAAAAAAAATCGATAGAAAAAAATGTCGAATTGAACAATGGAATTTCGAGAATAAAGATCGACATAACGTCGACAATTTTGTTAAAAAAATTTCGTTAAAAAAGGGACGATTTGAAAATTTAAAATAAGTCATCATTTTGTCGCGAAAAAAGCGAAAATTTCAAATGGTCAAAATTTGAAAAATGTCAGATTTTCAAAAAAAATACCAAAATTTTGGAAAGTTTTTAAAAGAAAATACAAAAAATTCAAAATTCTCAGAAAAAATGGAAATATTGATAAAAATGCATCATTTTTGTCAAATTCCCATTTATTCTCAAAATTTAGAATTTTTGAAATTATTTTTGAAAATTTTTACTTCCTAAATAATGCCCCTTATTTAAGAAAATCTCGTTTTTTTTTGTTATTTCAACCTTCAAAATTTTAACATTATTATTTGAAGTGTCAAAATTTTCAAGAAATATTTCAAAATTTTGAGAAGTAGAAATTCTGAAATTTCACGAAAAAGGCAAAATTTCCGCGAAAATAAAGCTAAGAAAAGGTGGAAATTTGTAAAATCAAAATTTTCAAAAAAGTCGAAATTTTCAAAAGTCGAAATTTTCAAAAAAAGTCGATAATTGAGTCGTAATTTTTAAAAATGTCGAAATTTAAAAAAATCAAATTCTCAAAATGGTCGAAATTTTCAAAAACAAATATAGAATTTGGAAAAAAGTCAAAATTTTTAAATATAAATCAAATTAGAAAAAATCAAAATTTTGGTAAATCTGGAAATTTTGATAAGATACTGGAAATTTTCAGTTACAATTTTAAAATAAAAAGAATTTTTCCAAGTAATGCAATTTATAGTCTAAATTTTGAAATCGAAAATTTCAAAACAAGTCAAAATCTAAAAAAGTCGTAATTTTGAAGCAAAAGTTTTCACAAAGAAGTAGAAACTTTCAAAATTCTTCAGAGAAAAGTCCACATAATTTTCAGGAAGTCATGAGATTTTAAAAAAAGCTACATGGTAAAAGAAAGTAATTTCATAAAAAAGAATTTTCCAAAATTTTCAAAAAGTAGAAATTTTAAAAAACTCGAATTTTTAAAAGTTGACATTTTTACAAAATATCTTATAACGTTTACAGAAAGTGTTAAAATTTTGAGAAAAGTGGACATTTTCAAAAGAGGTCAAAAGTTTTCTGACAAAGTCAAATTTTTTGTCAAAATTTTGTTTAAAAATTTAATATTTGGAAATAATTGTAAGTTTTCTTTTTTGTTTGGGATGTTTCTAATAATTTCATGTTTAAATAAAAAAAAAATTCTAAAAAAGACCTACATTTTCTAAAAATCTCTACAAAAATTTCAAAATATTTTCATCATTTTCTGAAAATTTTAATTTTGCCCTTTTAAATAATGCTTTTTTCGTAGAAAATATCGTATCGGCCTTTTTTTTTTTAATTTGGATTTTTAAAATTGAAATTATTTAAAAACATCAACATTTTCAAAAAAAAATTTCAGAAAATTCAAAATATTGATAAAAGGGGAATTTGAAAAGGGGAATTTGAAAAGGGGAAAATTTTTCAAGTTCGAAAAAAGCCAAAGCTTCCGCGAATATTTTAAAGTTAAGAAAAAGTGGCAATTTTTAAAGTCAAAAGTCGGAACTATCAAAAAAAGTAGAAAATCGAAAATCATAATTTTCGTCGAAATTAAAGAAAATCTAAATTATTAAAACAGTCCAAATTTTCAACAACAAAAAAAATAGAATTTTTTAAAAAAAGACAAGATTTACAAACAAATTTAAAGTTTCGCAAGACAAAATTTTGAAAAAAAAAATGGAAATTCTTAAAAAGTAAAAACTCAAAATTTTGAAAGATCCGAGATACTCAAAAATTCAATTTTTTTAAAAAGGACAAAATTTTTAAAGATGAATAAAAGTTTTAAAAAAGTCGAAATTTTGAAAAAACTGGAAAATTTGAAAAAATATTTAAAACCTTCAGTTGAAATTATCAAAAAAATCTGCTTTTAAAAATGTGGAAATAAAGGAAGAAACTTTCAGAAAAAAAAGTGGAAATTTAGAGCAAAACTCGAACATTTAAAAAATATATTTTTTTAATTGAAATTCAAAAATGGAATTTCAAGAACTAGTTCAAACGAGACAATATTTGCAGTAATTAAAAAAACTGAATTTTCCAACGAAATTTCCAAAAAAATGACGGAATTTTGAAAAAGGATTGAATACCTTCAAAAATCACAACTTTGAGAAAAAGTCGAAATTCTTTTTCATAAAAGGGGCATAGTCGAAATCTTCAGTCAAAATTTTTACAATAAAGGTAAAATTTATTTAATTCATTTCCAAATTCTTCAGAAACAAGTAGAAATAATTTTCAGAAAGCCCCATCATTTAGAAAAAAACAGAGATTAAAAAAAATCTAGATAGATTTTAAAAGATCTAGATTGTAAAAAAAGTAGTTGTCATAAAATATATGATTTTCCAAAATTTCCAAAAGTCGAAATATTGAAAAGAACCCTTGAGTTTTTAAAGATACCAAAACTCAGAAAAAGTCGAAATCAAAATATCAGATAAAATGTTCAGAAAGTGTCAACATGAAAAGTGGACATTTTCAAAATGAGTCAAAATTTCCTGACAAAGTTGAATTTTTCTCGAAATTTCGTTTAAAAATTCAATTTTTGGAAATAACTTTGAATGTTTTTTTCTTTGAATGGGTCTCTCATAATTTCATGTTTAAATTTTAAACTCGAAAATGTAAGAATGGTTCTATAATTTTATTTCAATAAAATCCAACTTTTTTTTTTGAAAATTTTCTGTTTAAACTTAAAACTCAAATTTGAACGCAAAAATCGAAATTTCGAGTTTAATGTCGAATTCGTTTTATACATTTCTAGCTTCTTAAAATTCCTAATTTAAATCTGCATTTTTTAATCTGGTATCTCCAAGATGTCGACCAAAATGTACTTTTTTCTAGAAATTTTGATTTGGGTTTTCAAAATTTCGACCTTTATCCCAACGTGTTTAGACTTATTTCTTGAAATTTATAATTTAAATACGAAACATCAACATTTTTTTCGAAATTTCGTTATAAAATTCAGTTTTTTTTTAATCACTGTAAATATTATCTCGTGTAAACTGGTTCTCGAAATTCCAGGTTTGAATTTTAATTAGAAAAATATATTTGTTTAAATGTTCGAATTTTGCTCTAAATTTCCACTTTTTTAGAAAGTTTCTTCCTTTATTTTAACATTTTTAAAAACAGATTTTTTTTGATAATTTCAGCCAAGGGTTTTAGATATTTTTTCAAATTTTCCAATTTTTTCGAATTTTCCAATTTTTTCAAAATTTAGGTTTTTTTAAAACGCTTAAAACTTTTGAAAATTTTGTCCTTTTTCGAAAGAGTTTTGATTTTTTGATCTTTCAAAATTTTAGGTTTTGATTTTTTGAGAATTTCTATTTTTTTTTTCAAAATTTTGTCTTTCGAAACTTTAAATTCGTAAATCTTGTCTATTTTTGAAAAATTCCATATTTGTTTTTGAAAATTTGGAGTATTTTAATAATTTAGATTTTCTTTAATTTCGACTTTTTTGAAAATTATGATTTTTAATTTTCTACTTTTTTTGATAGTTCCGACTTTTGACTTTAAAAATTGCCACTTTTTCTCAACTTTTAACATGTTCGAGAAATTTTTCGCCTTTTTTCTAAATTGAAAAATCTTCACTTTTTCAAATTCGCTTTTTTTTTCAACATTTTGGATTTAAAAAATTTTTTTTTTGGAAAATTTTAATTTTTCCAAAAATCTTAGTTTTGAAGTCGAAAGACGATATTTTCTGCAAAAAAAGCATTATTTAAAAAGTCAAACGTCAGTTTAAACTTGGAAATTATACTTTTTTCTAAAATTTCAACGTAAAATCAAAATTTCGAGTTTAGTATCAAATTTGTTTTAGTAATTTTGAGTTTTCCAGAATTAATTTTTTTTCTGAACATTACGGCTCTTTGAAATGTATGGTTACGCCAGAGAATAATTTAGACCGATTTTGGGCGCAGAAATCGATATTTCAGTTGGGCTTTATTTGGCACAGTAGCAGTGGGGACTTCTGCCTATGGAGACTATTTTCTGTAGAACTTCCAAACTCTGGAATTCGTTACCGAAGAGATTTTTTCCGTTTATTCTCATTTAAAATCTATCTTTATTTCCGCATGCTACTCGCAGTGCTCTAAAGGCATAATAGGGTCAGGTTGTCCTTTTGTCAGTGAATGACTTAAAAAAATAAATTATTTTGAGAATTAGATGTCACCCGCTGGTTAAATGACCACGACTCCTCTCCAAACTCAAAATGTCAAAAATTTTTTGCTTCAACGTCTCAAACTAAAAAAGTTGCTTACTATTTTCGGTGTTAGTTTTGGGTTGAGCACTCGCCGGCCTCGCGTTGATCCTGGCGCTGTTTTCCTTAATAGTTGCACTGTCCACAGTGTTTTGTCTTTTAAATCCGGATTGGTGATCGTTGGTTTGTGTTGTTGGAGCCTGAGGTTGAGGTCCCGTCCTTGCATTGTCACCTATTGTGCCCCCTAATTAGAAAACGCAATTTAGAATTTTTTTTAGCGATGGGTCAAGCTTAAGTTTACCTCCGCTAGATGCCCTTCGTTTGGTCTTGGTATGTGTTGCCGATATCGAACGATGGACACCTCGGTGGGATGGACTTTGTGCTGTGGGTTGCGGTGCACCCGTTTGTGGTTGACCAGACATGTTTCTGAGTGATAAGCTACTACCACTCCTACTACCATCACTTTCAGGCTAAAAAGAGGATCGTTATGGGACAGAGTGATATGGTTTAATGTGGAATACTTACATCTATACATTTTCTTCCTAATAATAAATACGTTGCGTATGCATCATCGTACTTTTGCGAATCTAATGAGTTTTCAACATCAAATCTATTAAAACCTAAGGATACGAGGGCTTCAATTCGTTTGGGGTCGTTCATGTCCACTTCAGGCTCAACGTAGGGCTTTAGTTCATCGTTTTCATACCTGCAACGAGACGAATTTCGAAGAGGATTATAATTTCGTCGCGCTTTATCTAAACAATTATATCAGTGGTTCTCAAAGTGTGCGTCTTGGAGGATGTTCACCCCCCCAGAAAAAATAAAAGACTGTTTTATTAGTTACATCTTTTTTAATTTTATTTATAGTCAAAACAAAATTGACTTGTAAATGGAAGATGGTTGGTGCTCCATCTCTTTAACCGTTGCGAGGTTGAGGTGTATAATGTTATTACTTTTTTCAAGGAGCCCACATTTAACTTTCCACATATTTCTTTAAAATATGTGTACCATAACGGCTAGAATTCGTTGTAGGATTTTAAATGAGCACCGAATGCAAATTTGAGAACCACTGCTCTATACATAAAAACTATTTTTTACGAATGAATGTTGCACTAAAGCATCTACGGTGTCACTAATTTTTACTCATTGAGAAACAAAACATGCTTAGCTTCGTTTTTTTTTACTAGCATAACGTTTTGAAATTTACCTCGTTTGTACATATTACGCACCCTTTCTAAGGGGATCAATCAGTATTTTAACGATATAAGCAAGCATTTAAAATAGTGCCTATATCCGGCCATATGCAATTCTATTTTAGTAGCTGATTCCAAATAACTTTATCAACAATTATTAGATAATTCTTAACATCAAATTAAGCTCTTCAAAATTAAATTGAGTTCTTCAACATCAAATCGAAATACTGTTGTCATTGTCAAAATGTGCGGTGTTTCGTCTCTCGTATGACATCTTTTTCAAGTTATATAATGGTGCTAATTATCGTTTAATTTAATGCACGATTCCTTTCTATATTTTAATGATTGTTCAAAGAGAGATTTTTAAAGGAAGAACCATTTTCTACTGAAAAAAAAAATTGTTAACTTCAGGAATATTTGAATCACTGGTGGTGCTAAATACTAATGAGACTATATTCACACATAATTGGTTTAAATGACAGCTACTTTATTATAAAATTGGCGACCTGTTGTAAGCTTCGCTTGAATGAAAAATATGATTTATTTTCTGTCCTGCGTAGTCTTATTCAGAGGATTTTACTTCCGCATTTCTCTATGCATACTACATACAACATTTTTTGTAATAATACTTCGTAACGGGTTAAAAATGAAATGTATTGATTCTTAGTCATCTGTAATTTTTAAAAGTTAACATACTGGACAATTTATACCAAACAGTCTGCTTTAAACCAAAGATTTTCCCTAATTTACTTTCACGATACCAAAGCGATTGATTAAGGTATAATAAACGTACTTTATTCCTAAAAATTTTAATTCACACGAAATTTGACACTTGACATTCAGCCATCTAAATCTATAAAACCAGAATTAGAAAAATGACCGACATGAATAAAAGTTAAGGCTACATTTTTTCAAAATTTCAATTTTATTAAAATGTCGATTTCTTTGATATTAATTTTTTCAAAATTTCGATTTCTTTTTTTTTAAATTTCAGCATTTCCAAATTTAGATTTTTAAAAATTTCAACATTTTCTCAAAATGTCAGCAGTTTTTAAACATTACTACTTGTTGAAAACATCGATTTTTTTAAGTCAACTTCTTTTCAAATTTTCCATAAATTTTGAAAATCTCAAAATGTTTTTCAAAATTTGGGTTTTTTTTTTAAATTTTGACTTTTTGTAAACTCTTACTTTTTCAAAATTTCAACTTTTTTCTCAAAGTTATTGCGGCTTCAAAAATTTCCACCTTTGTTTTGGACAATGTCGATTTATTCAGATCCTAAAATTTCTATTTGAATCTTTCACCCATTTTCGAAAATAACGATTCCTTTTTCCAAAGTTACGACTTTTTTTTCAAAATCTTTAATTTTCGTTTAAAATTTTTAACTGTTTATCAACGACTACGACTCCAAAATTTTTTTAATTTTCGATTATCGACATCTTAATTTGTTTTTTAAAAATTGCGAATCATGAAAATTTTGACTCTGACATTTTTTCTTAAATTTCTGTTTTTCAAAATTTCGATTAGTTGGAAAATTTGGAATCGTTTGTAAATTTCTCGAACTTCTCGAAATTTCTGAAACTTAAACTTTTTATTTTTATCGAACTATTGACTTTTTGAAAACTTTAATTCTTTTCAAAATTCGTTATTTTTTCAAAATCTCATTTTTTGAATGTTTCGATTTGGTAAAAATGTTGCATTTCAACGTTTCTCAAATTTCCACCTTTTTCTTTTGAAAACTTCAACGTTTTCCAATATTACGACTTCTTTTAAATATCGACTTTTCTCAAAATTTTAATTAGTTTTTTGAAAATCGAGAATCATGGAAATTTTGACCCTTCTTAAATTTCTGTTTTTTAAAATTTCGATTTGTTAGAAAATTTGAAATCGTTTGAAAATTTAGTTTTTTTTTTTAAACTGAAATTGGAAACTTTGCAATTATTTTAAACGTTTCATTTTTTTGGATGTTTTATTTTTTTCGAAATTTGGATTTTTTGAAAATTTTAATTCTTTTTAAAATTCGATAATGTTTCAAAATTTTGCATTTTTTGAATGTTTCGATTTTTTAAAAATGTTACGTTTCTCAAATTTTAAACTTTTTTTTGGAATATAAAATTTTTTCAAAATCGAAAATATTTGAAAATTTTGACTAATTTCTACATTTTCTGAGAATTCGTCTATTTTTCCATATTTTTATTTTTTTGAAATATGGTGATTTACTGAAAACTGCACTTTTCAATGAAAATCTTGGAATTTTTAAAAATTTTGTCATTTTTTTAAAATTCTCGATTATTTTTTTTTTTGAAAAATATATGACTTTTTTCAAAACGTCGACCTGTTTTCAAACTTGACCGACCTACCTTTGAAATCTGCGACCATTTTTTGAGATTTCGATTATTTTGTAAATCTTGACTTTTCAAAATTGCAATTTTTTTGAATTAAATTGGTAACATTTTTCAAAAATTTCGAATTTTATTTGAAAATCCGGATTTTCCAAATCTCACCGTTTTTCAAAATTTCATCTTTTTTAAAATTTTGAGCTATTTTTCAAAGTTCTAGTTTTTTGAATTTCGATTTTAGGTACAAATTTCAAAATTTTGGCTTTTTTCAATTTTTGACTTTTTTTATAAATTTCGATAAATTCGTTTATTTTTCAAACTTCAGAGGTTTTATAAAATTTGAAGATTATTGAAAATTTCAGTTTTTTCAGAAAAATTTCGGAATCTTTAAATTTTTCAATTTTTTTTGAAATGTTCACCTTTTTTAGAAATGTCCATTTTTTCCCCAAAATTTTGATTATTTGAAATTCTTGTCGTGTTATTGAAATTTTTAACTTAATTTTCATCTTCTTACTTTTATCTTTTACAACATTTTTAAAAATGATAATTTTTTTCAAAATTTTAGTTTTTTCCAAAATTCTGAAGGTTTTAAATTTCATGTTTCTCACTTCTGTAGTTTGGCCCTACATTGATGATTAGGTTTTTCAGTCGATCAAAATTCTCTCTTTATAGTATATTAGTAGAGATAATTCTGTCAAATCTAGGACTGCTTTACTATAAAATAATGCTTTAAAGTCCAGAAGACGCTTTCAATATTTTGGTTGACTTTGGTATCGAACCAATTGTCATTGAAATTTCAGTTTAAATTTCCGTGGAACCGACTGATCCTTGGTTATCTTCAAAAATTGAATATGTCCCCTGAAACCAAGAAAGATTAAAAAACATAACAAAGGTTGCTCCCTGAAGATGATAGCTTGGCTGTCGAAACGCGTTAGAGAAACCTTTGTTGTGTTTTTTAATCTTTCTTGGTTTCAGGGGACAAGATTTGTATTTCGATTCAGTTTAAAGTCAAAATATAATTAAAAATCAGAGAGTTTTAAGTTCAAACGGGAAATTTTTGGAAAAAGTTGAAATTTCGAAAAAAAAAGAATCCTTGAGGAAAAAAGTCGAAATTTCATTTTCAAGACAAAATTTTAGGAAAAAATTTCCAACTAGAACTTAAAAAAAATCGAAATTTTGTGAAAAAAGTGGAAACTTCATTTTGAGAACAATCGAATATTTCAATTTCAAAGAAAATTTTAAAAAAGTCGAAATTCTAAAAAAATATTTGAAATGTATTACAGTTTTGAGTTAAAAAAATAAATAAATTCAAATTTGAACTGCTATCCCGAAAATTTAAGGAAAAAAACTGATATTTTTAAAACATATAATTTATTTATTATTAATTTTGAGTTTTGGGTTTCAAAGTTAAAATTTTAGGAAAAACAATAAAAATGCTATATTTAAATTTGGAAGAAAGCTCGAGATTTATAAAATTAATTTTAAATTTTGCTTTCAAAATCAAAAGTTTAAACTCGGAATTTCGACAGAAAAGTCTAGACTTTAAAAATATCCCCGAAATGAATATCATTTTTTTAATTGTTAAGTTCACTTTAAAAATTTTGACTTTTAAACCCGACCTTTTATAATTTTCAGTTTTAAAGTCAAAACAGTTTAAAAAAATATGTTTGAACTGAAAACATTGAAACAAAAATCGAAATATTTTGAGAAAAACCTCAAATTGTATAAAATAGTAGTTTAACGTTGACCTTTTAGGAAAGACAATAAATATGTCAAATTTAAAGTCGAAATATTATACAAAAAAGTAAAACAGTAGAAGGTTAGACTCAGAAATTGGACAAAAAATTCTAGACAAAAACAAACAGTAAATTAATTTTTTTCAGAATCTGAACTTTTGACATTCAAAGCCAATCATTATTATTCACTTTTTTTAAAATTTCAATTTTATTTTCAAAACTACTACGACGAATTTCCACTTTTGTTTTGGACAATTTAGATTTCTTTTTTCAAAATTTTGATTCTATGCTCAAACTTTTTAACTGTTTATCAAAATTTCGACCTTTTCCAAAATTTTTATTTCTTTTAATTTTCGACTTTTTTCAAAATTTTAAATGTTTCATTTTAAAGGCGTCTTGAAAATTTTGATTTCGAAATTTTTTCCTAAATTTTTGTGTTTCAAAATCTCGATTTAATAGAAAATTTGGAATCCTTTGAAAATTTGCAAAAAAAATGTCGTTTTTTTTTGAAAACGTTGCAATAATTTTAAATTTTGATTTTTTTTTTGAATACTTTTACACTTTTCAAAATTTAGAACTTTTGAAATGAATTAATTTAAAATTTTGACATTTAAATCAAATCGTTTATGACGATAGTTAAAATTTCTAATGTAAGGCGGGAATTTTGAGAAGGCCAAATTTTCGAGAACGCAGAATATTGAGAAAAACTGTTCAGAAAAATTTTAAAAATCATGTTTAACAGCAAATTTTAAAAAAAATATGAAAAAATTTGGAACTCTGAGGAATAGTCAAGTATAAACAGAAAATCATAAAAGTTAGTTTCCAGAAAAAAAAATCAAAATTTCCAAGAAAAAGTAACAATTTTGACTAAAGGTCTTTCGAAATTTTGAATGTCGATACGTAATGTTAACGAATATTTTAGGTTTCGGCATAAAAATTGAGATAGAAGGTTGAAATTTCGAAAGAGAATTTATAAAAACTTAAAAAGTTTATCAACATTTTGGAAAAAGACCAAATTTTGAGCCTGAAGTCGAAGTTTCAAAACAAGTTTCAGATTTCGAGTTTGGGGAGGAAATTTTGAGATAAACTATGGTCATCGGAAGGTCGAGAAAAAAGTTTGACATTTCAAAACTAACACTTTCAAAAAATTTAAGTTTTGTAGTTTACATTTGAAAACTTGAGAATAAAGTCGAATCTTCGATAGCCTGTTTGCGAATAAAATCGAAAATTCGAAAGCAAAGGCTACATTTCAATTTTAAATAATACGTACAACACATACAGAATAACATACATTAGCAAATTAATCCTTTGGTGCTTGCATCTCAGTTTTGTACAATTCCATTAAACATAAAAGGATTTATTGAGTTACTAATACTCGACTTATTAACTTCAAAGTCACTAATTAGATTTACGCTCGTAAGACCCCTGCCAAGGTAATAATTTATTCAGAGACTTTCATATAATTGAAAATGCCAGTTCTGATACAGAATTTAATGAATGAGGCATTATTAGATATTCGCCGGTCCTCCATTTGGGCTTACCAAAACTTTCAAATTAATTTTTCAACGAAAGTTATTGAGTAATTGACTTTGTTCCAGTTCAGTATCTAACCTAATTGAAAAATCAATCCCTAATGTAATTTTTTAAGAAAGAATGCAAATATTCTACGCAGTTGAAGACTCAAAAGGAAGGTTATTTCATTAATTAGTGTGACCTAACCATTGTGAAGCCTAATTCATAATTCACACCCATTTTTAAAACGAATAGTACGTAAGCTTTACGCAGGTTCTCGTAAATACCCAAATTCCGAGACAGAATTTAACACTTCTCGATTAAACTCAAAATTTCGACTTTTGATTTGTTTGAAGAGATTGGGGATCAAAATAGAAATTTTGAATTCACAGTAAACATTTCAAGATTAAGGTCTCGAGGATAAAAGTTACGAAAAAAAAAGAAATATTTCGAAATTGAACTCGAATATCGCATTGAACTCGAAAGTATTAATTTCGAATTTGATGTCGAAATTATGCCTTTCCTTTTCTGGAAGAATTAATGAATCAACTTAGAAATTTCTACTTGCATCTTAGAATGTAGACACTTGAAAAGGGTCAAAATTGAAAGTCTTAAGTTCGCTAAAAATTTAAAATCTTAAGAAAAAACTTGAATGTAGAAACAGATTTTGTTAAAATTCAGTAATGCGCAACTAACTCCTAAAAATCTAAAACGTAGGTAAAAAATGTTTGAAAAATGTTGAATTTGAGAATATTTTTAATCACTATATTATTTTTGGTGCAACTACTAAAAACCGAAGGTCTTAAAAACTGAAAATTAAACACTAATGAGGTCTAATTAATCCTATTCTATTTTCAAATAATTTTGCATTTAACAAGCAAAGCGAATACCAACTAATAAAATATTTCAACGTAACTAATCGTAAGCAATTATGCAACTAAAATATTTAAAGCCTCTATCTTTAGACACTAAACGACTACGTTGCCCAAAGTATGAAAACTACAGTTTCAATCCCAAAGCAATTCAAACGATTTATGTTACAACATAAAAAAAATATGAACCTAACTGACCCCACATACCCCTGATTCATCCATTTGTCTTTCATGATCGTCTCCAAGCTGGCTCTCTTGGCTGGATTAAGGACCAAGAACTTCTTTAAGAGGTTCTCGCAATCTGTACTCATGTAAAAGGGTATGCGGTATTTTCCGCGCAACACCCTCTCCCTGAGCTCTCGAAGCGTTGAACCGTCAAAGGGCAAACTTCCCGATACCAAAGTGTAGAGGATCACACCCAAAGACCACACGTCTACCTCGGGGCCGTCATATTTTTTACCCTGAAACGGAAAATCAAACATTAACCCTGATTTTGAACATTCTAAAATGCGCGGCCATTGGCCATATCTTTTAACCCAAAAAGCAGTCTTTTCAAATAGTAATTTATCTCTTCAAATTTGCCCAGAGTGCTTGTGGGTCTTAATTTTTTTTAAGCACAATCTTCTCGCAAAGGATAAACTTCTCCAGGGACATATATGCTTTGCGATTCAAAATTTTATAAGATTTTTGCAGAATTCGACTTCGATACTTGTTTTGAATTTTATTTTTTTGAAATCCTGCAATATTAAGTTGAAACAGACGAAAAAATATTAATAAATTCGAAAATTTGAGACTTTAAATTCTAATAATCATGAAAACCAGCTGACGATTTGAGCAATATTTAATAAGGTCATATTTTAAAATGGAATAATTTCTCATTTGATTTTAACAGAATAATGAATTCAAATGTTCGCGCTCCTTATTCTAGTATCTGCTGGAATTGTAGGTGGCGCGCTAAATTTATCTCAGTCATAAACCATTGAGGATTGGTTTCTCTTTTATATGTTTTGTTAGAAGCTCAAATAAAATTGTTAGTACAGTTGAATTATTAGAAGTGAACTGGAATAAAAATAGCCTAAAAGACACTCCTAAAGATACTGTAAATTTTACTAAAAAGTTTATTAAAATCGATTTAGCAGTTTTCGAGGTTAGTCCGGACAAAAGATGCGTCGACAGACAGATAGTCATACAGACAGACACAGACATACAGACATACAGACACAGACAGACAGACAGATACAGACACACAGACACAGACAGACAGACAGACAGACAGACAGACAGACAGACAGACAGACAGACAGACAGACAGACAGACAGACAGACAGACAGACAGACAGACAGACAGACAGACAGACAGACAGACAGACAGACAGACAGACAGACAGACAGACAGACAGACAGACAGACAGACAGACAGACAGACATACACAGACAGATTTTAAAATTTGACTTCCAATTTTGAGTTTTTACATAACAACTGAAACTTCAAGAAAAAGTCAAACAATGAAAAAAAAAGTCAAAACTTCGAGAAAACGCAAAAATATTGACAAGTCAAAATTTGAATAAAAGTTTAGATTATGAAAAACAGTCGATGATTTCAAATAAATTTATAACAATCGAATCTGAAAGGTCAAAGTTTTCGAAAAGAGCCCAGTCCCAAATAAAGTTAAAACTTCTAGAAAAAATCGAAATTTCGACGATAAATTGTCGAAGTTTTCAACAGAGCCGAAATTTTGGAACAAAAAAATTTAATTATCTCGAAATTTTTAAAAAATAGTCGAATATTTCAAATAAAAGTCAAGTTTGTATAAAGACAAACTTGAGAAAAGGTCGAAATTAAAAAAAAATCAAAATAATCGAATTTACAAAATATTTTTTTTAGTTTAATCCACTCGCAAAGGGCAACCCTTTGAACCAATGAAAAAAAAAGGGTCGCAATTCGGTGTGAAGTTCCCAAAAATTTGAAATTGTCAAAAATTCGAATTTTAATAAATGTAAAATTAAAAAATATGAATTTTTTCAAAATGGTTTAAATTAACACAAGTCAAAATTTCCAAAAAATGTAAAATTTTTGAAGGTAAAAATTTTCAAAAAAGTCGTAATTTTTGAAAAGATGATTTAAAAACAAATTCATAACAATCGAATTTACAAGTCAAAATTTTGGAAAGGAGTCCCAAAAAGGTTAAAACTTCTTGTAAAAGTCCAAATTTTGACCACAAAATGTCGAAGTCTTCAAAAAAGCCGGAATTTAAAAAAAAATAAAATATGGTTGACATTATTAAAAAAAGTCGAATATTTCAAATAAAAGTAAAATTTAAATAAAAACCAAAATTTTTAAAAAAGGTCAAAATTAAAAAAACAACTGAATCTACAAAAAATTAAAAATTTTGAGAATAAAGTAGAAATTTGGAGACGAAATTTTCAAAAAATTCCAAATTTTTAAAAGGTCGAATTTTTAAATAAATGCAAAATTAAATAAAATAGAATTTTTGAGAAATGTCGAAATTAACACATAGGGCAAAATTTGCAGAAAATGTAAAATTTTTGAAGGCGGAAATCTTCAAAAAAGTCGAAAAAAAGACGAATTTTTTAAATACATATAACTCAAATTTACAATAATAGACGAAGCGACAAAAAAGGTCGAGAAAAAGTTAAAATTTTAAATAAAAATCGAAACAGAAAAAAATGGAAAATCTGAAAGATCAAAGTTTTTAAAAAAAGTTCAGATTTTGCTTTCAAAGCAAATTCAAAATAACCGAATTTGCAATAGTCAAAATTTTGGAAAAAGAGACCCAAAAAAGATAAAACTTTGAGAAAATGTCGAATGTTGACTATAAAATGTCGAAGTGTAATTTTGAAAAAAAATTAATTATGGTTGAAATTTTCAAAAATCGAAATTTTGATCAAGTCAAAATTAAGAAAAATCAAAATAATGGAATTTACAGAAAAGAGAACATTTTGAAAAAAAAAAGGTCGAAATTCGTTGTCGAAATTTTCAAAAAATTCGAAATATTCAGTAAATCCAAAGTTAAAATAAGTCGAAACTGTCACAGAACTTAAAATTTCCAGAAAATGTAAAATTTTTGAAGATGGAAATCTTCAAAAAGTCCAAATTTTCGAAAAACAAAAACAATTTTTTCAAATACATAGAAGTCAAATTTACAATAAAAGTTGAAACGGCAAAAAAAGTCGAGAAAAACTTAAAATTTTAAATGAAAACCGAAATTGAAAAAGAAAGGAAATTCTGAAAAAGAGTAAAGTTTTAAAAAGAAAGTAGTTCAGATTTTGAAAAACTCGATGCTTTCAAAAAAAATTCATAAAAATCGAATTTGCAAAAATAACAAAAGGATTCTTTGGCAACAAAAAAAAAAAAAAAAAAATAAACAAATTCTTAATTTGATGACTAAAAATTACAAAAAATCGTTTTTTGTTTTATTTCTACTTTTATCAAAATTTCGATAGTTTTGAACATTTTTACCTTTTTCCACATTTTGGCTTCTCGATATTCTTCATGAAAATTTCCACCTCTTGAATATTTTGACCCCCAAATATAAATTAAAACTCCGAGCAAAGGCCCAAATTTGGACAACAAAATGTCACAGTGTTCAAAAAAGCAGAAATTTTGAAAAAAATCAATTATGTTCGAAATTTCCAAAAAAAAGTCGAGTATTTCAAATAAAAGTCAAATTTAGACAAAAGGCCAAAATTTAGAAAAAAGGTAGGAATTTGGTGTAGAAATTAAAAAAAAAACTGAATTTTTAAAGAGTCGAAATCACTACAAAAGTGAAAATTTCCAGATGTAAAATTTCCGAAGGTGGAAATTTTCGAAAAAGTCGAAATTTTCGAAAAAAAGAAGCCTTTTTCAAATACATTAAGTCAAATTTACAATAAAAGTCGAAACGGCAACGAGAAAAAGTTAAAATTTTAAACAAAAACCGAAATTAGAAACTTGGATTTTCCCAAAAAAGTCAGTTTTCAAAAAAAAGTTCAGATTTTGAAAAAAGGCAATGATAACATAATGCCAACATAACAATCGAATTTGCAAAGTTCAAAATTTTTAAAGAGTCCCAAAGAAAGTTAAAACTTTCGAGTAAAACTCCAAATTTTGAGGATAAAATGCCGAAAAAAGTTCAATTATGGTCAAAATTCCCAAAAGAGTCGAATATTTCAAATAAAAGTCAAATTTATACAAAAGTCGAAATTTTGAGAAAAGGCCAAAATTAAAAAAAAAATCAAAGTAATCAAATTCACAAAAAAGTAAAAATTTAGAAAAAAAAAGTGGAAATTTGGTGCAGAAATTTTCAGAAAATTCGAAATTTTCAAAAAGTCGAAATTTTAAATAAATGCAGAATAAAAAAAATAGTATTTTTGAAAAAAAAAGTTGAAATCAATACAAAAGTAAAATTTCTGAACGTGAACATTTTCAAAAAATTCGAAATTTTCGAAACAAGAAGCGTTTTTCAAATACATTAAGTCAAATTAATTCGAAAAAATTCGAAACGGCAAAAGGTTAAAATTTTAAATAAAAACCGAAATTAATGGAATTTCTGAAAATAGGTCAGTTTTCAAAAAAAAGTTCAGATTTTAAAAAAGTCAATACTATCAAAACAAATTCGTAAGAATCGAATTTGCAAAAGTTACAATTTTGGAAAGGAATGCCAAAAATGTTCAAACTTCTTGTAAAAGTCAAAATTTTGACGATGAAATGTCCAAGTGTTCAAAAAGGCCGACATTTTGAAAAAAATTCAATTGTGGATGAATTTTTCAAAAAAAGTCGAATATTTCAAATAAAAGTCAAAAGTGGAAATTTTGGGAAAAGCTCATAATGAAAAAAAAAATGAGTATCTCTTTGAAGATGACAGCTTGGCTGTGCAAATAAATAAATGCGTTAGAGCAACGTTTGTTGTGTTTTTTAATCTTTCTTGGTTTCGGGAGAGAAGTTCTGCATTTCAATTTTTAAAATAATCTAATTCACAAAAAATTAAAATTTAGATAAAAAGGTATAAATTTGGTGTCAAAATTTTCAAAAAATTACAAATTTTCAATAAGTGCGAAATTAAAAAAAATAGAATATAGAATAATAGAAGTCAAAATTTCCAGGAAATGTTAAATATGTGAAGGTGAAAATTTTCAAAAAAATCGAAATTTTCGAAAAAAAAGACGAGCTTTTCACATAAAACAAGTCAAATTTACATAAAAGTCGAAACGGCAAAAAACGTCGAGAAAAGGTCAAAATTTTAAACAAACATCAAAATTAAAAAAAAAAAACATTGAAAAAAAAGTCAAAGAAAAATCAAAATATTTCTTACAAAAAGTCAGAAACATAATTTTGTTTCAAAAAGTCAACATTTTCAGCAAAGGCAAAGTTAAAAGAACTAAATTTTTGAAAACCAGCCCGAATTAACGCAAAGGCAAAATTTCCAAAAAAGTCGAAATTTCGGGAAAAAAAAAACGTCAATATTTAACGAATATATATTAAATCAAAAATTTTGAAAAAATTGGATAATTTGAAATTTAAAATGTTCAAAGAATTCTAAATATTAATTAGAATCAATCTAATGAACAAAATTTTCAATAAAAATCGAGAAGACAGATTTTTTAAAAAGGAAGTCAGAATTTCGAAAAAATGCTGAAACTTTGAAAAAAGTCGAAATTAGAAAACAAAAAATGACAAATAATCGATGTTTTCAAAAGTCAACATTTCCAAAAAATTCAATTTTTTCAATAGATTCAAATTTTTAAAAAGTCGAATTTAAAAAAAATCGAATTTACGAGTCAAAATTTTGAAACTCACAATTTTAAACAAAGGTTAAACTTTTTAATAAGAAAGGGAAACTTTAAAAAGCTCAAAATGTTCAAAAGTAAGTCGAAAATTCCAAAAATTATAAAATTTCGAGTAGTCGAAATATTTTAAAAAATCAAAATTTTGAAAAGTTAAAATTTTCAAAAAAGAGATTTTTTAATAGACAAAAATTTCAAAAAAAATCAAAACCTACAAATACCTATCTAGGACAAAAAAACCAACATTTAAGAAAAAACGAATTTTTAAAATAGTCAAAATTTTGAAAAAATCGAAATTTTCATGGAAGTCAACAATTAAAAAATTCCAAATTTTGAGACAAAATTTTCAAAGATAAATGAAAATTTCGAGCAAAAATCGATATTTTGAAAAAGGGGATATTGTGTTTTCAAAAAATGTCAAAAACTTCAAATTAAGTCAAAATTTTAAAAGTCCGAAATTTTAAAAAAGTCTAAATTTTCAACAAAAATCAAAAAGTCAGTCAGATTTTCAGTCAACATTTTGAAAGAGTCGAAATTTTCAAAAAATTTTTTTGAAATATTCGAGATATAGAAATTTCCAAAGAAAAAGTCAAAATATTCAAGAGGTCGAAATTTTCATGAAGAATATCGAGAAGCCAAAATGTGGGAAAAGGTTAAAAATGTTCAAAAGTATCGAAATTTTAATAAAAGTAGAAATAAAACAAAAAACTATTCTTTGTAATTTTTAGTCGTCAAATTAAGAATTTGTTTATTTTTTTGTTGTTGCCAAAGAATCACTTTGTTATTGAATTTTCTCCTGCACTTAGTTGCCAATACACATCATGTAAGGGGTCTAAATTCATGATTGCCCCCGAGCCCGTAAATTCTCTCCGTGGTCATGCACTGAGCTTGCGTCTGATTGCTATCGAATGACGCAAAACCGCGGAAACGGATGTGCATAATGACAATTTAAATGATTAATTGTCTTCGTTAATAAAATCGCATGCTACAAAGGAAAGTTGATGGCATTTTTCTTTTGGCATAGTTCAGTTAACATTTTTAGGCTCGCATTTTCCATAACAAAGCACTTTAAATATGGCAGAAGGCCAACGTAGTTAAAAGTTGAAGCTTTTGTCTTGAAATGTCTATGTATTTAAAGGGAATGTAAAAAGAAAAGTTTCTCTCGTTGAATAAATGGGGGAGCAAAGTTTCGGTATTTACAAAGTTGGAGGTGAACAATACTGATAAGTAAACTATTTCCAAGTAGACAACATATTCCATTAAATTGAGGGCTTTGTCTAGTAATAAACTTTCGTTTTATCTCTTATTCGGTTTAACGTTAATAGCTGACGTTTTAATCTTAGTCCGCTTGCCTCTTTATCCACTCGGATAAGCAGATCTTCCGCAGGTGTATTGATTAAAAGCACCATTAAATTAGTTAAGACCTTATGTCATTGATATGTTGAATCGCGAATTAGTATGCACGAAAATAGACGAGGGTTAATGTCTACGCTCTGTTGATCTTGAGATATGATTTCTAGATGGGATTGCATATTTAATTTGATAATTTAGTCTCTTACTAAAATTTCGAGTTTTTTTCTTTGAAATGACCAGTCCTTATTTTCACTGAAATTTCATGTTAAAAGTTTAAAAGACTTGCTACATTTAAATTTTTTTTTTCAATTTCCGAAGAGAATAATCATTTGTAAAATAATATCCTGATTTTAATCGTAAAATTTCGAACTTTTCAAATCAAATTTCGCATATTTTCCAAAAATTTCGATTTTTTTCTAGAAATTTGGAATCTCATATTTTCAGTGTTTTTGACAATTCGAGATTAGAATGAAAAACGTTAAAACTAAAACACACACGGGAAGAAACTCTGTAAAAAGTTGAAATTTTTGAAGCTTTACCAATTTTCAAAGCACAACATTAAAATTTTGAGAAATGTAGGGATTCTTAAAAAAAATGAATTTTTAAAAAGAAATCGAAATTTTCAAAACAATTTTGAAGAAATTTAAAAATTTATAAAAGTTGAAACATTAAAAAAGTTCGACATTATTAAAAATGTTGATAATTTTGAAAAAGACAAATTTTACAAAATATCGAAATCTAAGAAATCTCGAAATTTAAAGTCGAAATCCCACTAATTAAAAAAAAAATTGACATTTTCAAAAAAGTGGAAATTTTCACAAGTCGAAATTTTGAAAAGAGGGTTGAAATTTAAAACAAATGTTGATACTTGAAAAAAGCAGTATTTTCAAAAAAGTCGAAATTTTTGAAGAGGTATCTAATGATTTAAAATAATGAATGAATGTTTAAAAAAACAAAATTTTTAAAAAGAAGTCGAAACTGAAAAAAGGCAGAAATTTTAAAAAGGAAAAAAGCTTGATATTTAAAAAAAATACAAATTTTTAAAAAAGTTTTTGAAGCGCTATAATCCAATGATTAAAAAAAAGAAATGTTGAAAAAAATTAATATTTGTCAAACAAAGTCGAAATTTTGAGGTAACTGCAAAACTCTTTAAAAAATCGAAAATTTTAAATAAATGCCGAGATATAAGAAAAAATCGAACTTTTCAAAAAAAAAGTCGAAATTTTGCAAAAAATGTTGAAATATAAAGAAAATGTTGATATTTGAAAAATATCATAATTTCTAAAAAAGTCGAAATTTTTAAAGTGGTTTCGAATGATTAAAAAAATGAAATGTTGAAAAAACAAAATTTTCAAGAAGTCGAAATTTAAAACAAAAATCAAAATTGCAAAAACGGTCGAGGTTTCAAAAAATTCGAAAATTGGAAGAAACGGCGAAACTTTAAAAGAATCGAAAATTTTAGAAGTGGTATCTAATGATTTAAAAAAAATGGAACGTTGAAAGAAAAACAAAATTTTTAAAAAGTGGAAATTTTGAAAAAAATCAAAATTGCAAGAGTCGAGGTTTTAAAAAATTGAAAAAGGCCGAAATTTTCAAAAAAAAGGCCCACATTTTTAAAAAAGTCAATAAAATTAAAGTGATATAATCTGATGATTTAAAAAATGAAATGTTGAAAAAAAAAAACAAAATATTCAAAAAGTCAAAATTTTAAAAAAATCGAAAATTTGTAGAAACGGCATACCTTAAAAAAAAACGAAAATTTCAAAAAAGTCAAAATTTTGAAAAAGGCCGAAATTTTCAAAAAAGTCAAAGTTCTTGAAGTGATATAATCTGATGATTAAAAAAGTGAAATGTTGAAAAGAAGTTGAGACTTTCAAAAGCCGAAATTTTAAAAAAAGTCTAAATTCCAAGATATTAGAGGTTCCAAAAACAAAATCGAAATTTTGAAGAAAAGGCACAACTTAAAAAACGAAAATTTTAAGTAAATGCCAAGATTTAGGGCAAAATCGAAATTTTCAAAAAAGAAAGTAGAAATTTTGAAGAGTCAAAATAAATTGTGGATTTTTCTTAATTCGACTTTTTTCAAAATGTTGACTCTTTAAAAATGATGACTTTTTTTGGAAAGTCTGCCTTCGATTTTTATTAAAAATTCTTAAACATTTTTCGATATTTTTTAAGCATTTCATCTTTATATGTTGAAAACTTCTCTTTTTTTTTGTTTCCACTTTTTCAAATGTTTACTTTGTTACTCGCTATACTATTTCAGTTTCGCCTTTCTGCAGGATTTTGACTTCCGAATCCTGAATTTTTTCAAAATGTATACTAAAAATTCGATCTTTTCCCAAAATTCTGATATATTTTCATTTTGATTTTTTCGGTAACTTTAGGATTTTGATTTATTTTCTGAACATGAATTTTTTTTAAATGTTTCCCAAAATTTCGATCTTTTCTCTAAATTGTGATATTTTTTCAAAATTTGGATTTCAATAAATTTGATCATGTTGAAAAACTAACTTTTGAAAACTTCTACCCACTTATTTTTTCAAAATTTCTACCTTGGCTCAACCGTTGACAATTTCTCGAAATTGTGACCTTTTTTAAAAATTGCGACTATTTTTCAAAAAGTTCTAGGTTTCGATTTTTATGTAGTAAATTCACCTTTTATTTGAAAAATTTGTTTTTTATAATTTTCACTTTTTTGAAATATTAAAATTTTCTCTAAATTTTGATATTTTTAATATTTTCGAAATTTTTTCAGAATTTTCACCTTTTTTGAATGTTTATCATCAAAATTTCGCCTTTTTCTCAAAGCTGTAACTTTTTTCAGAATTTGATTTTTTTGAAAACCTTTACCTTTTTCAAAATATTACCGTTTTTTTTTTAAAAAATTTCCACTTTTGTTCAAACGTTGTACTATTTTTAGGAGTTTTAAGTTTTTTTTTTAATTTTGACTTTTTTTCAAAAATTTTGTCTTTTCCTCGAAGTTTCGACTTTTGTGTAGTAAATTCGAGAAATTCGTCTTTTTTCCAAAAATTTTCATACTATTTGAAAAATTGATATTTTTTAAATTGCGACATTTTGAAATTCTTAAATTTTTTCAGACTTTTCACCTTATTTAAAAACTTCTACCTCTTTTCATCAAAAGTTGACATTTTTTTGAATTTGAAGTTTTTTCGAAATTTCTATCTCTTTTTCAAAAGTTCGACTTTTTGTGACAACTTCAATATTTTTTCAAACATTTTTTGAAAGTGTTGACCGTTTTCTCGAAACTTCGAATCTTTGTAAATTTAACTTTTTGAAAAATTCGCCTGTTTCGACAAAATTTTAATTTTTTTGGAGAATCTAATTTTCACTTTTTGAAATATTGAACTTTTCTCCAAAATTTTGGTATGTTTAATATTTTCGAAGTTTTTTCAAAATCTTCACTTTTATTTAACGTTTCGATCTTTTATCATCAACATTTCTCTTTTTCTCAAAATTCTGACTTTTTCAAAATTTAGGTTTTTTTTAAAAATTAGATTGTTGTTGAAAACCTTTACCTTTTTTTAAAATATTAACCTTTTTTTCACTTTTGTTCAAAGTTTGTACTATTTTTCGGAGTTTTAGTTTTTTTTTTTTAAACTGACTTTTTTTTAAAATTTTGTCTTTCCTTCGAAGTTTCGACTTTTGCGTAGTAAATTTGAGAAATTCGACTTTTTTCCGAAAATTTTCATATTATTTGAAAAATTGATATTTTTTAAATTGCGTCATTTTAAACTTCTGAAATTTTTTCAGAATTTTCACCTTTTTAAAAAATTTCTACCTTTTTTCATCAAAAGTTGGACATTTTTCAAAATTGTGACTTTTTCAGAATTTGAAGTTTTTTCGAAATGTCTATCTCTTTTTCAAAAGTTTGACGTTTTGTGACAACCTCAATACCTTTTCAAGCATTTCCAAGTGTTTTCTCGAAACTTCGAACTTTTGTGAATTTAACTTTTTGAAAAATTCGCCTGTTCCAGCAAAATTTTAATTTTTTTGAAGAATCTAATTTTCTCTTTTTCGAAATATTGAATTTTTCTCTAAATTCTGATATTTTTAATATTTTCGAAGTTTTTTAAAATGTTCATTTTTTTTTAATGTTTCTAACTTTCATCATCAAAATTTTGACTTTTTCTCAAAGCTATAACTTTTGTCAGAATTAGATTTTTTTTTTTGGAAAATTTCTCCTTTTCTCAAAATTCTGCCACTTTTCTGAATATCTGTTTTTTTAAATTTGACTTCAGAAATTTCAACTTCATATTTCGCCCTCTTTTCGAAATTTTGACTCTTATTCCAAAATGCGATGTTTTCATTTATAGAACTTTCTGGACTTTTTCCTCGAAATTGGCTTTTCCTTTTAATTTCGGCTTTCTCGATATTTGTCTGTTTTCTCTAAATTAGTTCCGTATATTGTCGAAAATTAAAAATGCCGAGAAACATATTTTTAAGTAATTTCGAGAAAAAGATTTCTTGTACATTCAATTTCTTTATTAGAATTTAAATATTATGTTAAAATTAAAATAAAAAAGTAAAAATTTTAAAAAAGAGGCTTTTGAAAATTGGGAACTTTTTCACAATATTTGACCTTTGGAAATATTTTGACATTTTTAGAATTTTCAACATTTTTCGAGTTCTTCCGAAAGGTTAGGTTTTTATTCAATTTTGGTTTTCTAAAAAATCCGTCTTCAAAATAGGATTTTTTTCTTCAAAATTCGACACTTTCGAAATTACGACTTTATTCTGCTTCTTTTGTCTCAAAATTGAACTTTCATTTTCTTAATATTCAGTTTGATCTGATTTTTTTAAATTTCAACTTCCGAAAATTACATATTTCTCAAAATTTGTCTTATTTTGGAAATTTTGACTCGTATTTCCAATAGGGATGTTTTATACTTCTGGAAATCTCCACTTGCGGTGAAAAATTTTTCTCAAATTTCCACACTTTCTCTGAAAATTAAGCCTTTTTTCACAAAACTCCACCTTAAAAAATCTGTTTTCAAATTTCCAACATTTTTTGAGATTTTTCGAAAGGTTAGGATTTTGTTTTAAACACTATTTTCCAAACTTTCCAAAATTTGTTTTTTCCTCGAAATTAATCTCTCTCAAAATTAACTTTCTCTTGAAAATGTTCACTTTTCTTCAAGAGATTTCAACCCTTTTGTCGATATTTCGACGGTATTTTTCAAAGATCGTTACGTTATTTTTCAAAATTTTCGGTTTTTATTTTAGATTCAATTTTCTGACTGTTCTCGCAAAGTGCGGGTCTATTTCCAAATTTCAAAGTTAATCTGAAAATTCGATTCCTCAGTTTACGTAGTTAAATGATATACATATACTCAACTGGAACGTTTTCCGGATGTCTTTTTTTAACGATTTTTCAAAATGATTCTTGCCCCTCCCTGAACGAAACCTGCCTACGTCCATGAGTTTTAATGATGATCTTGACGAGAAATAAAAAGTTATAAACAAATTTAGACTTTTACAATTGTTTATTGGAAATTAAGAAAAATTAATAAACACAAAGAACAAATTATTAATCATGATAAATCAAGGTGCATTCATGTCTTGAAAAAATCAGTAATTTAGAAAGGATGACGGCTGCTCTAATATAAAAGCATAACCCGAAGACATTTGACAGGTGAAATAAAACACGGGGATTCCCTGAATCGTAAACACGAAGAAATCAGAGTGCTATCAGCGCGTATTAGCGGCGTAACGCGTGAAATTCAAATGAACATTAGAATTTCTACTATTGCTCGAGGCTCCCTGCAAGAGAGAGGCAACGAGCGGTTATCTTGCTCGCCACCCCTGGATTCAAGTATTAAAAAACATTGAATTTGAGGTGTAGAGTTTGGAAGTGTCTTGGCAACAGATATTTCTGAACAAAATTCCATTTATGAGGTGAAAAATTCCGTTATATCTTATCCGGTAATTGTGAAATCTATAAATAAAATAAACTGTTAATTCGCAGCTGAGCGATAATGAAAATAATAACGAAGATCAATATTAACTTGGTTAGATATAATTTGAAAATTGATATATTTTTAGTAATTTTCACTGCTAAGGACATGCAAATACAATGAAATATTAATTATAGAAAAAATGGACTTATTGATAATAGATTAGTAATATCGATTGGTAATATGTATTACGCATTTAAGTCCACTGTAATTAATAATTCCAACTGAATTGAAGAGGAGCGTTCGGTTTTGTTCATCTTTCATTAAACACACGGAACTGTCTCAGGACATCGAATCAATAATTAGTTCAAATCAGAGACTAGTTTAAATAAATATTACCCCGGCACTTACCTGAAATAATTCCGGGGCAGCATAAGGTGGACTTCCGCAGAAAGTGTCCAGCTTATTTCCTGGAGTAAATTCGTTCGAAAATCCGAAATCCGCGATTTTAATATTCATTTCACTATCCAATAGTAAGTTTTCAGCCTTTAAATCTCTGCAAAGCAAAACGGTATGTGATAACGGAATACTAAGTGACTTTGATGGCGAAATTACATAAATGGAGGAATTGCGCTCACCTATGAATAATCCTCTTTTGGTGGCAGTATTGCACTGCGGAAACGATTTGCCTAAACTTCGCTCTAGCCTCTTTTTCCTTCATTCTGCCGTGAAGGACTAGATAATCGAACACTTCGCCTCCTGAAGCGTATTCCATTACCAGGTACAAGGTTTTTTCGGTTTCGATTACTTGAAATAATTTCACTATGTTTGGATGATCTAACATCTTCATTATCCTCACCTGAAAGTAAATTGAAGCATTAAAAATAAACCCTTTCACAATATAGACGAAATGGTCTTGGTTCGGAATCCTAGTTCAGGTTCCGGATCAGGAATTCCGTTTCGAGCACTGAAATAAACGCAGGAATTCGATAACCGGATCTGAATTCCGTATGTGTGTGGTTGGGTAGTCGAGACATTTTTTTATTTATTCAATTTAATCAATAGTCTAGTCTAGCATACTTTTTATAAATCCAGTTCACCTTTTCCGAAAATTATGGTCAAGCTATTACCATTCGATTCAGAATAGCATCTGGAAACTTTTGGGAAAAAAATGATGTGACGCTTTAAACCTTATAAACAATTTAGCATGGGCGATCTTAAATGCTCGGTCTCTTGTGTGTTTATTGGAATTTTTAGGAAAAAAGGCGATAAGCGTGTAGAAGAAATTATAGCGCACTTGGAAAATGGGGCAAAAAACTGCGAAGAATTTACAGTCCAATCTCAAGTTTTACTTAAAATTTCGAAAAAATAAATAAATAAACATCTCGAGATTAGGACCAAAATTTAAAAACAAAATTAATTCCCGAGTTGAAATTTTGAGGTTAGTCATAATTTTAAGAAAAAAATAATTTGAAAAACATTTTGAGGAACAAGAGAATTAAACAAAAAATTTTTTTTTGATGGAACGGACTGGTCCTTGGTTATCTTCAAAAATTGAAATGCAGAACTTGTCCCCTGAAACCAAGAAAAATTAAAAAACACAACAAAGGTTGCTCTAACGCGTTTCGAGAGCCAAGCTTCAGAGGGAAACTGACACTGTTTCTCTCTGAAGATGACAGTTTGGCTGTCGAAACGCGTTAGAGCAACCTTCGTTGTGTTTTTTTAATCTTTCTTGGCTTCAGGGGACAAGTTCTGTATTTAAATTAAAAAAAAAAAAACAATAATAAAAATGTTCTCGACATTTCGCGATAAAAAACGCGACATTTCGTCGGGACACAATTTCAAAAGAAATGAAGAATTTTAGAAAAAGCCAAAATTTGAATTTTCAAATCAATTTTTTCGGACAAAACGTATCAAACGAAAATATGAATTTTGATAAAAAGATGAAGTTTCAACAGAATCTACAATTATACTTTTTTTTCTTGAAAATTTGATTTGAAACTTCGAATTTTGGCTTTTTCTAAAAATGTTCATTTGTTTTAAAATTTCGACCCAAAATGTTGACTTTTTTATCTCGAATTTTCGAAGTTTTATTATTGTACTTATTGTCTAATTTTCTTTTTCCTCAAATTGCATTTAAAATTACGCTTTTTTTAAATTAGTACTTCAAACTCCTTCCTAGATAAATCGAAATTGATGTTCTTTTAAAAAAAAGTAAACAAAAAAGTTGTAATTTCGCAAAAAACACTGAAACTCGTTACCGAACGAAATTTTCCCAAAAATTACAACCTATCCTTATTTAAGAGGACGGTTCATCGCTATCTATCCTTGCTTCCGCATTCTACTCGCGGTGCTTTGAACGCATAATGGAGTTATCTTTAGTGAGTGGATTGAACATAAAAATCTCAAAATGATAACAAAAACTTACACGGCCAGAGTCAGTACAGGATATACTTACTTCTTCCGGGATTAGACCGTGTCAAAGAACTACTAAAGTGTTCGACGTTTCGCCCACCATCGTAGGGGGACTTCTTCAGGGACAAAGAAAAGAAACAATAAATAAAAAGAGAAATATAAGGGAATATGCAAAAATGAAAGAATGAAAAGGCCAATTTCAAAACATCAGAGCACGGTAACTCAGTATGTCCACCATACCAGAGGCGAAACTCTCTTTTTATTTATTGTTTCTTTTCTTTGTTCCTGAAGAAGCCCCCTACGATGGTGGGCCAAACGTCGAACACTTTTAGTAATTCTTTGACACGGTCCAATCCCGGAAGAAGTATATCTCAAACTTTCGAAAAAAGGGGTCTAAACTGAAGCAAAGGATAATTTTAGAAAATCTTGTAAAAGGGGACAGAGAAAAAAAATTAAAAAAACTTTAAATTTATAGTCGGATTTTTTAAAATTTAACTAATTTTCAAAAAAATTGACATTTTCAAAGTCAAAATTTTAACAAGCAGAAATGTTGATAAAATGCCGAAATTTTTGAAGCCGTATTTAATAATTAAAAATATTAAATGTTAAAAAAAGCCAACATTTTGAAAAAAAGTCGAAATTTTTACGGAAAGTTAAAATCCATGGAAATCAAAAATTGAAAGAAATAGCGCGATTTAAATAAAATCCAAGTTTTTACAAAATCAAAATTTTTAAGAAATCGAAAATCAAAATTTTCAAACAAAAATTCGAAAATTTCAAAGATTTTTAAAGTAGATTATTTATAGAGTCCAAAAGGAATTAAAAATGGCGTAATTTTGAAAACCTCTAAATTTGAAAAATAATCCAAATTTTTCAACAAAGTCGAAAAGTTTTTGAAATAGTACCAGCTAGGTAAGGTTGAAATTTAAAAAAAAGTTGAAAGTTTTTAAGTCGCATCTAATAATTAAAAAAATGAAATAATAAAAAGGAGCAAGATTCTTCAAATATAGTTAAAATTCCAAAAAAGTCGTGATTTAAAGGAATCGAAAATAGGAAGAAACGGCGAAACTTTTTTTCGTTGTCGAGATTTAAAATATTGAGATTTTCCAAAAAAGCCAAAATTCTGAAGTTTAAAAAAATTGAAAGTTTACAAAAAGTTGGCATTTTTGAAAACATTTGAAAATTTAAAAAAAATGTGGAAAGCATAAAGGATGGCCGAAATTAAAAAAAATCTAACATTTAAAAAAATGAAAGCTTTAAAAATAGAGAAATTTTGAAAAATATCGAAATTTGAAAAAACTCAAAATTAAAAGTAAGAAATTTTGAAATCCTATAATTTTCAAAATAAAAATATTAGATTTTCAAAAAGTCGAAGTTTCGAAAAAATGTGGAAATTTTAAAAAACAAAAAAAAATTTATAAATAGAAATTTACAAAAAAGTCGAAATTTTTGAAGTCATATTTGATAATTAAAAAAATAAACGTTGAAAAAAAGTCGAGATTTAAAAAAAGTCCAAATTCCAAAAAAAGTCAAAAAAAAAAAATCGAAAATTTGAAGAAACAGCGAAATATTTTTTAAAAATCTGTAATTTTTTAAAGTCGCATTTTGAATAAATGCAAAGATTTAAAAAATTGAAATTTTCAAAAAAAAGCCGAAATAATGAAGTTTAAAAAAATTAAAAATCAGCCTTTTTGAAAACAGTTGAAAATAAAAAAATATGGAAAGTATAAAGGATAGCTGAAATAAAAAAAAAATAAATAAAATTATTAAAAAAGTTCAACAGTTTTAAGCCAAATTTAAAAAAAAGCTTCAAATTTAACGTTAATCTAACATTTAAAAAAATCAAACATTTTAAAAGAGAAAAAGCCAATATTTTCACAGGTGGAAATTTTGAAACAAGTTTGGAATTTTAAAAAGGCAAAAAATTATATTTCAACAAATTGAAATTTTTAAAACAGTTCAAAGTTTTGAAGACGGAAAGAAAAAAATATATTAAAAAAAATTGAAATTTCCAAAAAAGTTGAAGGTTTTGAAGTCGTATCGGAATTTTAGAAAATAATTGGAAATTAAAAAACAATGTGGAACCAACAAATAATAAAAAAAATTAAAATTATTATAAAACTTCGACAGTTTTAAGCCACATTTTTTAAAAAGCCTGAAATTTTCAAAAAAATCAACATTAAAAAAAATGAAAATTTGAAAATAGGAGAAATTAGAAAAATATCGAAATTTAAAAAACTCCAAATTAAAAGTCAGAATTTTTTTTTGAAAAAATATGAAAACTTTAAAAGAGAAAAAATTGAAAAAATCAAACTTGAAAAAAGTCGAAATTTTAGAAGTCGTACCCAATAATAAAAACGTCGTACCCGATAATTTAAAAAATGAAACGTTGGAAAAAAGTCAAAATTTTCAAAAAATAATAGTCTAGATTTTGAAAAAATCCAAATTCCGAAGAGTGCCAGAAAAAAATCGAAAATTTGAAGAAACAGCGAAAGTTTTTAGAAAAATTTGAAGAAATGCAGATCTATACAAAAAATTGAAATTTTCAAAAAAAGTCTAAATTTTGGAGAAAGTGCAAAAGTCGATATTTTTGAAATTGTATCTTTTGGTTAAAATATTGAAATGTTGAAAAAAAAGTCAAGAAAAAAGTCGAAAATTTGACAGAAAAAGTTACAATTATAGGGTCGAAATTTTAAAAAAACTGAAAATTTGAAGAAACAGCGAAACTTCAATAAAAATCGAAATTTTTAAGTCACAATTTAAATAAATGTCCAAATTCGAAAGAAGTCGAAATTTTGAAAAACAGTTTGAAATTAAAAATGTTAAAATTATAAAGAATATTAAAATTTTCAGAAAATTTCGTCCTCTTCAAGTCAAATTAAAAAAAAAATCGAAAATTTTAAAGAGGAGCAATTTTAAAAAATATCCAGATTTGAAAAAACTCGAAACTAAAGGTCAATTTTTTTTAAATCCTACTACTTACTAATTTACAAATAAATTGACTTAAACAAATCGAAAATTTGACGAGATGGTGAAATCTAAAAAAATCGAGAATTTAAAAAAGTCAAAATTTTGAAAAAGTTCACATTAAAAAAATGCACACTTTCAAAAGGTCAAAATTTAAAAAAGGTCGAAATTTTAAAAAACAAATTATTTGAACTTGAATGCCTAAATCGATATTAATAATAATAATAAATAAATAAAATGTTGAAGTCAAGATTTAAAAAAAATTGAAACTGACAAACATTTTAAAAATATCGAAATCTGAAAAAACGGCATTAAAAATCGGAACTTTTGAAATCCTAATTTTCAAAAAAAATTGTCATTTTCAAAAATTCAATATTTTCACAAGTCGAAATTCGGAATTTGAAAAAGGCAACAAATTTATTTTAAAAAATTGAAATTTTCAAAACAGCTGTTTTGAACGTTTTGAAGCCGTATCTAATAATTAAAAAAAAATGAGATCTTGAGAAAATCAAGATTATCAAAAAAAGTCGAAATTTTGACAGGAATTTTAGAAAAAGTGAAAAAAATTGAAAATTTGAAGAAACGGCGAAACTTTTTAAAAAGATCCATAATTTTGAAATCACATTTCGAGTAAATATTGAGATTTAAAAAAAGAGGTTTTCAAAAGAATTCCAAATTTTGAAGAAAATTGAAAGTAAAAAGAAATTGGAGGTTTCCAACAGGCGAAATTTTGAAAAATAGCTGATATTGTAAATTTTCGAAAAAATTGAAGCTTTTATCAAATTTCGACATTTTCAAACCGAAATTTAAAAAACTTGAAATATTAACAAAATCTAATACAAAAAAAAAATCAAAATTTTTAAAAAAGGCCTCAGAAAATTCGAAACATCAGAACAAAATGGTGAAATTAAATCCAGCTTTCAAAAAATTCACTTTCAAAAAAAGTAGGAATTTTCATTTTTGATTTTAATTCCCAATTTTTTGGGTGAAATTAAATCCAGTTTTCAAAAAACTCGATATTTTCAAAAAAAGTAGGGATTTTCATTTTTGATTTTAATTCCCAATTTTTTGATTGAAAATTTAAAAAAAAAATGTCGAAATTATCGAAAAAGGTCAATTCGAAATTTACGAAAAAAATCTAAATTTTGAAATAAAGTTGAAATTTGGAAAACAAGTCAACTTTCTGCATATTAAAAAAAATGAAATTAATAAAAAGCAAAATGTTGAAAAATAGTCTGAATTTCGAGAAAAATCAAGACTCTTTAGTTGAAATTTTGAAACAAGTTCAATATTTTTTTAAATTCGAGAATTTGAAAAAAGCCTTTCGATAAAAAGACAAAATTTTGGAAAGTTTTGAAAAAAACTTTACGAAAAATTTAATATTTGCTCTGTAATTCGAAATGTTAAGGAAAATTGGATATTTCGAACACAATTGGAACTCCTAGAAAAAAAAAAGATTTTAAATTGAAATTCGAGGTGGAACGGACTGGTCATTGGCTATCTTCAAAAACTGAGATACAAAAATTGTCCCCTGAAACCAAGAAAGATTAAAAAACACAACAAAGGTTGCTCTAACGCGTTTCGACAGCCAAGCTATCATCTTCAGAGAGATACTGATTTTTTGTTGTGTTAATTAATCTTTCTTGGTTTCAGGGAACAATTCTTGTATTTCATTTTTTTAAATTCGAATTTCAAATTTAATCCCGAATTTTGGTTTAGAAAAAAAAATTTTTTTTTTTTAAATTGTCACTTTTTAAGTTGATGTTTCAAGAATAATGTGAAGTTGAAATTCTCAGAATTTTGATTTTAATCTTGAACGTTCTTTCGAAATTCCACCTTTCAAGAATTTTCAGAAAATGTCGGCATTTTTTGAAGTTTTTTTTTATGTTCAATCCAATCGCAAAGGATAATCATATTATGTCTTCAAATCATCGCGAGTAGGATGCGAAAACAAGGACAGATTGCGATGAACCACCTTCTTAAACAAGGTTATAAATTTTGGGGAAGATTGTCTTCGATAACAAGTTTAAAGTCGAAATTTAAAAAAAAAAGTTAAAATGTAATATTTTCGTTATGATTAGCATCCATAACTATTTTTATTAACGATTAAAGATTAAGATATTAAAAATTATACAATGTTTCGATAAATTTTAGCTATGACCGGACCTGGTTTCGCTTTTCAGCATCATTAACTGGAATAATCGTAGGAGTCTGTGATCCATGGAGCTTGTTAGCATAGTAACAATTAAACAAATTGCTGATATAACCGCCGATGATGCTGAAAAGCGAAACCAGGTCCGGTCATAGCAAATATTTATCGAAACATCGTGGAATTTTTAATATCTGTTGTTTTAATTGTTAATAAAGTTTAATAGTTATGAATATTGAAAAATTCCACAAAGTAAGGGTTAGAAATATCGTCTACAATTAGCAAGTAGATTTCGAAAAAAATTGATACTTTCTAAAAAAAATTTGGTTTGAAACAGAATGTTGTAATTAAATCTAATATGTACTTACTTCTCTAAATAATTTTAAGAGGGAGCCAGGGTTAAGTTGTGTCTTATCAATAATCTTGATAGCCACCTCCTTCCCCGTCGGCACATGTTTGGCCAATTTTACTTTGGCAAAGTTGCCTTTGCCTATTGTTTTTAATAACTTGTACTTTCCGATTGTTGGTTCATCTCCCACTCTTCTTCTGTCCCTAGTTGATGCTACCGTACTGGTACGTGTTGATTCCACCGTACTGTCATTGCTCTGAAAAAATAATGTCATATTAAAATTTTATCCATTAGAAACTCCGACAGAGCAATCGAGTGTTGAACAAAATAATAAACCAAGCCATAGATATTCCAGTTGCATGTTTACTGGTTAGCAATTCAAATGAGAAACTGAACGTATAATTGCTGTTAAATTTCATTACTTTTCGACGTTATTATTGTATCTTGGCATGGTAATTCCACATCAAAATATTCCCATGTAATGATTATTAACAACAATTATTAAAATCTTTGTTGAAAAATTTACAAGCAAACAACAAATTAACAATAGCGGTGTATCGTATTGAATTGAAGTGTGTGTCGAAAATCAAATTGCATTTTTTTCTGACAGTTTCTAAACGAGATTGAGGTTTGATAACCGTGAAGTAACACATCTGATAAGGCTATCTCTGTTTTCTTGAAATGAGCAAATTCATAGCGATAAGATGTAACTATAAAGTTCGTCTTACAATTTGCACACCACGCGACACTATAACTTGTAAAAACGTAATACTGTTGATAGCTTTTTTATAATCGAGGTTACCAGATTTTTGAAGTAGGTATTTTTTATTTAATTCTTCTTCGAATCAGAAATTTTAAAGATTTTATGAATAGCTTTGTCGCGAAATCTCGAGTAGTACACGAAATATCGAATTTCTTCGAATTTTCTACTTATTCCTCGAAATATCGAGTTTTAAGTTAATTTTGAATACCTTAACATCAAAAATTTCAAGTTTCGCTATTTTTTTTTAATTTTAAAGTCGAAATCTCGAGCAAAACTGAAAACTGAAATACAACTTGTGAGATTTTTGTAGAAAATTTAAGGTTTCCCATTTCGATATTTCTCAAAATTTCAACCATAATTTCATAATTTTCGACATTTTAAAATGTAAATGTCCAACTTGAGATTAAATTCTAGAAGTTGAGATTATATTTAAATCGCGAAATTTAAACTTAAAAATGCGTTAAAATCCAGGATTTAATAAAAAAAAATTTTGGGAAGCATTTTATAGATGAGTTTTGTTATTTTTAGTTTGAAAATTTTGAAATTTCGAATTTAAATTGAAATTCAAATTTGGAGATTTTTTAATGACTTTCATTTTTAAAGTGCATTCACCTTTGAACTTTTGAAAGTTTTAGAAAAAAACTTCGAAAGTTCGACTGAACATTTTTAACTTGGGCATAAATTTCGGAAAAAACTAAATTTTCAAACATAAGTAGGTATTAGGGACTTGCACGATGTAATCGGATTTTAATCACAGATTACTTTTCCGAATATACTCATTTGTAATCGTGCAATTTATATTATCAGTTTCGCGTTATTTGTTGACACTTGCCGAAAAAAAAAACCGAAATTTAGCAAAGTAAAAATTTTCAAAAATTAAGAGATTTTAAAAATTAGTTTACATTTAAAAAATAAGACAAATTTTTCAAAAAATTTCAAATTTATAAAAGTCGAAATTTTCTAAATAATCGAAATTTTGAAAAATGTTAAGATTTTCATAGACAGTTAAAATTTCCAGAAAAAAGTTAACGAGTTTCTAAAAAAACAAAAAATGTCAAAATTGTGCTATTCTTCAAAAACTTGGAGTATTTCAAAAAATGACGAAATTTGCAACAAAATTCTAAATTTTTTAAAAAGTTAACTGAAATTTCAGAAAGTCAAAATTTTGAAAGTGTCGGGATTTAATAAAATTAAAGACTTTTTAATCAACTTTTCAAAAAACCTAAATTTTGAAAGTCACTTTACTTAGAAAAAGACAAAATTATCAGAAAAGTCGAACTGTTTTAAAAATCGCAATTTAAAAAATGAAATATCAAAATTTTAAAGTCAAAATTGTCGAAGTTTGAATACTGAAGAAAAGCAAAATTTATGAGAAAAGTCAAAATTTAAAAACAATACCAAATTTTGAGGAATTTATATTTTGAAAATGGCAAAGTTTTGAATAGTTAAAGTTTTGAAATAACAGTCAAAAGATTTTAAAAAAACCTATTTTCAAAAAATTAAAATTTTTCAAAATGATGAAAACTTTTTGAAAAGTTAAAATTTTCAAAGTCACAATTTTGAAAAAAATTCACAATTTTGAAAAAGTCGACATTTTAAAAAGAAAAATGGAAAAATTAAAAATTTTGCAAAATAATTAACAATGTCAAAAAATTAAGCACTTTAAAAAAATATGACGCTTTAAAACAATCAAAATTCTCAAATTTTAAATATTGGAATTAAAATTTTCTAAAACAATCGAAATTTTGAAAAATGTTTAAGGTTAAATGTTAAAGTTAAAATTTCAAAAAATTGTTAAGATTTTCTGAAGTCAAGTGTCAAAATTTCGAAATTTTTCAAAAAATGTATTTACTTCAAAAAATGACGAAATTGTCAACAAAATTCTACATTTTTCAAAAAGTAAATATTTTGAGAAATAATCTAAAATTTCAAAAAGGGTCACCATTTTAAAATGTGTCAAATTTTATTTAAAAAATGGGTAATTTAAAAAATCAAAAGTTTGCAAAAAGTCGAAATTTTCAAAAATAATTCAAATTTAAAAACATTCAAAATTTTTAAAAATTAACGTGTTCAATAAGTAACAATTTAAAAAAAAAATAAATTTTGAAAAAAGTCCAAGATTAAAAAAAGTCGAAAATTAAAAAAACTGACACTCTGAAAAGCGTTCAACTTTCAAAAATTCTACATTTTTAAAAAATTACAAATTTTCAGACTGGCAATTTAAAAAAATGTCAAATCTTTCAAAAAAACCCAAGATTTTTAACAAATTTAAATTTTAGAAAAAAATTGAAACCCTGAAATATGAAATTCTCAAAAAACTAGAAACTTTTAAAAAAGTTGGTGAAAACGTTAACAAAAGACGCAATTTAAAAAAAGGAACATTTTTCGAAAAATGGAAATAACAAGGTATCGAAATTTTCAAAAAAAAATATAAATTTCCCATTTTTTCAAGATTTTCGCTTTTTTTTAAACCTTGATTATTATTGAAAATTTTCACTTTTTATAAAAATTTAGATATATTTTTGATAAATTTGATTTTCAAAGATTTTGGCGTTTTTTTCAAAATTCTAAAAGAATTTAAAAAATCTGATCTTTTTAAAATTTTCTTTGAAAGTGTTCACTATATTTTTTAAAATTTTGACTATTTCTAAAAACTTTGCTTTTTTTAATTTTTTTAACTTTTATTAAATTCAAAATGTAACCTTTTTAAAAATTAGGTCGATCTCAAAAATGTTGGTTTTTTGAAAATTTGGATTTTTAAAAATATCCACTCTTATCGTCTTTTATAAAAATGTTGACTGTTTTTCAATATTTTGACTTTTTTTAAAAATTCTAATCATGAGAGTTTTAACATTTTCGAAAATTATTTATTTTGAAAATTTTGATGGTTTTAAAAGATTATTTTTGAAAAAGTTGAAATTTTGAAAAATTGGTCGAATTTTCAAAATAGACTATAATTTTTACAGTTAGAATATAAAAAAGTCAAAATATTGAGAAATAGTCAAATTAGAAAATTTTTTGAACAAATTTTTGAATTATTTCCAGCTATTTTTATTCAAAATTTCAGCATTTTTTAAAAATCCAATCGTGTTTCAAGATTTCTGCTGTTATTTTTTTGAAAATTGTGACTAATGTCAATTTTGATTCTATACTTGGTTTTTTTGGAAATTTTGATTTTTTCGAAAAGTTTCTTCCTCTTACAAATTGTTTTTTTAAACTTTAGATTTTTTTTAAATGAGGTGTTTTGTTTCAAAATTACTATATTTTTTCAAAATTTTAACTTTCTGAGAACAGTAATCATTTTCCAAAATTTTACATCTGCAGACGTGATTTAAAAAAAAACAGTAATTTTGAAAAAAGTGAAGAAATTTTCAAGAAAAGCTGAACTTTTAAAAAAGTCCCAATTTTGAAGAAGGCAAAATTGTCAAAAAAAAACTGGAGAATTAATAAATTTTGATCCTCTTTTCAAATTTTATATTTTTTTGTTAAACGTGAATTTTATTTTAAAATTTAGATATTTTTTAAAATTTTAGCTTTCCGAGTAATTATTTCCCAGAATTTTACATCTGTAGACTTACAATAATTTAAAAAAAAAGTAATTTGGAAAAAAGTCAAGAAACTTTCAAAAACAGTAGAAATTTTGAAAAGTCCCAATTTTGAAGTCAAAATTCTCAAAAAAATTGGAGCAGCAAAAAATTTTGATCCTCTTGCAAATTTCGACTTTTTCAAATTTCAGATTTACACTTATTTAAATGTGGATTTTCTTTTAAAATTACGTTATTTTTTCAAAATTTTTTTGAAAATTTGGATATTTTAAAAGATCGATTTTTATGGCTTTTTTTAAAAATAGTGTATGTTTCTCAATACTTTTTTTAAATTCTAACTTTCAAAGTTTGAACATTTTCCAAAATTTCTGAGGTGTTTAAAAGATTTTTTGAAAAAGTCGAAATTTTGAAAAAATGTCGAAATTTAAAAAAAAATTTTGAAAATGTTGAAGATTTTAGTTAAATTTTAAAAAAGTCAAAATACTGAGAAATGGTCAAAATTTCAAAAAAAGTTTTTTAACAACATTTTTAAATTAAAAGATCCGGACATTTTTTAAAATTTCGACATTTTTTAAAATTTCAGCCGTTTTTCAAGATTTCTGCTTTGTTTTTTCTATTTTTGAAAATTATGACTTTAATGTCAATTTTGATTCTATATTTGGTTTTTTTTTGGAAATTTCGATTTTTTCGAACATTTTGTCGACACTTTTAAATTTTAATTTTATTTTAAATGAGGTGTCTTGTTTCAAAATTACGATATTTTTTCAAAATTTTAACTTTCCGAGAACAATAATCATTTTCCAAAATTTTACATTTGTAGACGTGATTTTAAAAAGAAAACTGTTATTTTAAAAAAGCAGAAATTTAAAAAAAGTCAAAATTTTCAAAAAAGTCCCAATTTTGAAGAACTCATAATTCTCAAAAAAATTAGAGAATTAAAAAATTTTGATCTTTTTTTCAAATTTTACATTTTTTTGGTTAAACGTGGCTTTTGTTTTAAAATATCGATATTTTTTTAAAATTTTAGCTTGCCGAGTAATTATTTCCCAGAATTTTACATCTGTAGACTTACCATAATTAAAAAATAAACAGTAATTTTGAAAAAAGTCAAGAAATTTTCAAAAAAATTGGAGAAGTAAAAAATTTTGATCCTCTTTTCAACTTTTACAATTTTTTGGTAAACGTGAATTTTGTTTTAAAATTTCGATATTTTTTTAAAATTTCAACTTTTCGAGAACAGTATTATTTAAATAAACAGTAATTTTGAAAAAAGTCAAGAAATTTTCAAAAACAGTCGAAATTTTGAAAAGTCCCAATTTCAAAGTCAAAATTCTCAAAAAAATTGGAGAAGTAAAAAATTTTGATCCTCTTTTCAACGTTTACATTTTTTTGTTAAACGTGAATTTTGTTTTAAAATTTCGATATTTTTTTAAAATTTCAACTTTTCGAGAACAGTATTATTTTTCAAAATTTTACAGGTATATACTTCATTTTAAAACAAAAACTGCTGTTTACAAAAAAAACAAGTTCTTTTTTAAAGTTAAAATTTTGAAGAAAAAAAATGACGAGATTCGAAAATATTGGAATTTTGGAAAAAAATCGAAATTTTCCAGTCAAATTTTTGAAAAAAAAAACAGCCAATATTTAAAAAAAAAATTGGAAAAATGCGACGAAACCTCCAGTCGAAGTCGAAATTTTGAAAAGTAGACTACCTTTGAAATAATATTAAAGTTCTAAAGCTGAAATTGTAGAGGGACGAAATTATAAAAAAAACAATAATAATAGTAATAATAATAAAATGATGAAAAATGTTGAAATTTTCATAAAAAGTTAAACTTTTCAGGCAGGAATTTTAAAAAAGTTCGAAATTAAAATATTGAACCCGAAAATCAATTTAAAATTGAATTTTGAGTCATGCTACCCGCTAGACAAAGCGGTTTATATCAGTAACATGCAATTCGTGGCTTAATATAAAACATTTATTGATGATTAATTATTTAAACTAAATTATTTTTAAGCGTGAACACCAAAGTTGTTATTTGATTATGTTTATAACTGAGAAATAAATGTCGTAATTTTTTTATATTGCAGCAATAAAATAATGTAAAGAGGGGCATGTACATATGAGGCGTTTAGTGCAAAAGTGGCCTAACCAACATATTTAGATATTTCCTGATTTTCAGTTTATTTTACTCAACATTGATATCTGTAAGTGAAACCCTTGACAGTGCAATGCAAACTCATGTTCAATGCTTTTACTACTTAGCAGATGGCAGCAGTATTTCATATTTGCTTTATGTATTGCAAATTAGACTTTTCTTTGTTGATTTGCACTGTATTTCCATGGATTCACTTGGGCTACTTTTGCACAAAACGCCTCATATATTCTTCATGGTGGACTCTTATTGGTCGGAAACATTATGTTTATTAATTTTATTTAACATTTCTACGACTCAATTTGGAAATATTTAAATTTTTATTAATGAATGTTGACAATATTCAAAAAATGTTTCAGAATATTGTCAACATTACTTAATAAAAATTTAAATATTTCCAAACTGGGTCGAGAACCGCTGTTTTAATAAATTAAAAAATAGAATCCTGGTTTGTATACGATTGCACCTCGTATGTCTGCTGTAAACGTTTAAGATCAAACCCATATCGAAGGCAGCGTTGTTTATTAGACCATAAAGATTAATTATGACAAATAATTCCATATCGTATACCTGCTGTGCTTTATACGATTCCACAAATACTACGTCGCAAATATCCTGAGGCCATGTGGCTCCTCTATCTGCAAATTTACCATAAACTTGCCGTCTCGTTTGAAGCAATTAAAACTATGACGGCAATATTCAATTGAAGCACCAGGACAATACTTTATTTTCATTAAATCTTATCTGATGAGCTAATAAATTCATTGGTTAATAACAATGTCGCGAAAATTTTCCTACAAAACCGCACTGTCTGAAAATGTTTCTAATTCAGTATTTATCAATTAAATCTGATATGTCTGTACACAATGATAGTTAAAATGTTGTGCTCGTTTGATTGTAACGATGAAGTTGAATTGAAACGTCAATCATTTGTTCGGCAGCAGCAACATAATTAAAATTATGTAACTTTCTTAAAAATATCCTTCGTCCTCGATGAGTCATTCCCATAATTCACGATCAAGGTGGTCAGTCTTCGGAAAAAGCACCATTGGTGATTATTTTCGATTATGGGAAATAGGCCGTTTAAAAAGCATGTAATGGTTGACTTAATTGTTCACCGCTAACCACATTGCTCGATGACTTATGGACGAGAGAAAGCAAGGAAATTGACACAAATTACAGATGATTAACATTTTACAATTTAAAAAAAGATAAACTAACTACATAATGTTGTTGTTAATTACAGCGTAATCCATTTAACTGCAAAATATGAGACGTATATTGGTGTCGGAAACTACACAAAGTTCTTATCGCACGTACCATTGAGAAGGCAAAGAGAGTTCAGAAACCCAAAATAAGTTGCGAAAATAAAATTACTTTATCCAACGTTATCAAAATTTCAACTTGCAAATTTTATTTCATAATTATTATTGTAGGCTTTTTGAGAAATGCACGGTATGGGAAAAGTAAAATTGGAAACTGGGAGGCCACGGTGGCTCTATAGTTGTCAGCCTGCCAAGTGGAAGGTCCCGGGTTCGATTCCCGATCGCCCCCACGAATTATTTTTATTTTTAGCATATTTTTTATTAAAATATTTATTTTTAGAAACATTGATTTTCGTTTTTCGATTTTTATACTTCAATTTTTCGATTTTAAGCTGAATATATTGAACATTTCTTTAAATTAATTTACAGTATTTTTGCCAATTCTAAATTCGCTTTAGTTATTTCCCTTTTTCACAAATTATCGTCGTATGTAAACTTAAAATATGGACTTTTATTTACAGAAATCTTGCTTTTTTTCAATACTTACTAATTTCAAAATTTCATGTCTCTAAATTCAGACCTTAAATTTATTTTTAATTCTCAAGAATATCTGTCGCAATTTTAGCTTGTCTCAAAATTTTAAGTTTATAAGTTTATTGTTTATTTTTTGTTCTAAAACTTAAATTTTGAACTCCATCCATCTCCATAAACATTTCGGCATTTTCCAAATGTACGAAGGCAGTCCGTAAATTAAGGTCTCCAATTTTTTTTTACATAGTAAACATCATTGCCAAACCAAATATGGATTCTGAAAGCTTGGATTTTTAGCTATTTTTCTACGTTATCCCCATCTCGATCGATGGATCTTTGGGGAGCTCTTTATACTTTCGTTGTACCATTCTCCCGACGACTTGTCCAGGAAAAAATCGACAGCTCTTTCGTTCCCCCAAGGGAACAAATGGTAGTCATTGGGGGCTAAACCCGGGCTATATGGGGGATAGTCTAGGATTTCCCACCCAAATTTCGTGATGAGATCCGTCGCGACGACAGCCCAACTCAAACTTGGACATTTCGGTTTAATTTTGTCATTTTCGAGTCTAAATTCATTTGTTTTTCAAATTTCGGGTTTATTTCGACATTTCTCCTCATTTAAAAGTTTAAACTTTTGATTTTTACGTGTTTCGTAAATTTTTAGTTGTGAAAACATTTTTACCATTACTAGATATTTTCCACTATTTTTTCGAATCTCGTACTTTACTTACTTTACTTTTCAAAATTTTGAGTCTACACTCGAAGGATTTTTTAAAACAAACTCCAAGCATTTTATCAAAATTGCAACTTTTTTATCAACGGTTGGAGACTACTTCTCAATTCTTGTTTTTTGAAATTTTGACTTTATTTTCTCAAAATTGAAACCTTTTTCTCAAAATTTGGAGACTCTTTTTCAATTATTTTTTTTCGAAATTCTTGATTGATTTAAAAATTTCTTGCTAGATATATTGATTTTGCTTTCAGACTTTGATGTTGTCCAAAAATATCGATTTTTTGCTCGTAATATGGAAAAAAATATATTTAAAGCTTTTTTTGAATTTCAACTTTTACCTTAAAATTTTGCCCTTTTAAAATTCCATATCATAAATGGAAAAACCAAATTGCTAAAAAATTACTCATGAAATTGACTGTTTAACAGAAATTTCAACAAAAAAAATGTTACCTAAGACGGTGAAATTTTGATTTTAATCGAAATTTTAAAATTATTTTTTTTTCATTTTGGGGTTCAGTGAAACTAAAATGAAATTTCGAAATGAAAACAAGTTAAAAGTGGAAATCTTCGAAAAAATTTTAAAATTGAAGATGCGCAATTAGAATTATCCGAAGAAAAAAACGAAACTTCTCAGAATTTTGAAGAAAAGGAATAGAAATATAATTTAGGTTGGTATATTAAAAAAAAACTCGAAAATTAAATCGAAATTTTGGAAAAGATAAAAAATTGATACTACAATTATTGTAAACTATATAGAAAATTTTTTTAAATTTTAAACACTAAACTTGAAAAGAAAGGTCAAGATTTATTTAAAAAAAATTGATTCTATCGTTGAAACTTTAAGAAAAATAGCAAAATATATTAAGTTTTTTTTAGGAAGTTACAAGTTTACATTTTGAAGCTTCGTGAAAAAGTCTAAATTTCGAGGTTACCATTGAAGTAAAAAAAACCTAAAGTGTTAAAAAATGTCGAAATCTCGAGTTTTAAAGTCAAAATTTTGGGTAAAAAAAGTAAGTCAGAAAAGCCAATTTCGCAAAATATTGGGAATCTCAAAAAGTCATAATTTAGATAAAAGATTTCTGCAAATTACGACGTTTCGTGATTAAAAGTCAAAATGTTACAACAAAAACTAAAATTATTAGAAAAATATCCAAATTTTTAGCTTCAACTGTCACGCCACTGGTCAATTACTTTTCTATAGTTTTTCTTTAAATTTCTATCAGATACTAGAAGTGTTAACCATATACCTGCAGAATTAAAAGTTACGTGCTGGTACCGAAGAATAGCTTGAAGAAATGTTGATTTATTTATTGCTGCCAAATCTGTCCACAGATTTTGATAAAAAAAATAATATATTATGTTGAGCGATATCGTCAATAAATAGTAAAAATATCGTGAGTGAAATAGAAAAAGGTTTCAAACGGTACCGTTTAGGCGTAATCAAAATTTGAAATGGAATTACGATGCTTCATATAGCACGTTAGGGAAACATTTTAAAGTACTGGCAACATAGTAACTCTACTACTCCTGCCCTGCTAGATGCTTTTAGCCGCTTTGGCTAAAGCTCCACCACGGAAATCTTATCGTGTAAGCAGTGCAGTGCTGTTGACTGAATCTATTGCAAAGCGGCTTGAGCATTTGTTATTTGTTATTGTATCCACGCGGACAGTCTGTGCTAAAAATCGAAAAGTGATGGCAGTCTAGCGCTTACGTTTCGCTTACGTAGTGGAGATGTAACGTTCTAAAAAACTTACCGAGTACTGCCGGTGAACTACCTTAAAGTTAAAATGTAGAAAAACTGGAGGTTGAGGTCCAAAATTTGATTTCTAGAGTATTTAGGATCGAAATTTTCGGGTAAAAAGAATAAACTGTGAATGCGTAAATTTTAGCAAAATATTCGAGGTTTTTTTTTGAAATTTTCAGAACTCGGCCGAAGTCAAAAATTTTGAAAAAAAAAAAATGAATTATTTTTGAAATGTCGAACCTAAACTACTAATTAAAAGTAGGATTTAAAAATAAAGATGAAATGTCATAAAAAAAATTGGAATTTTGGAAAAGGTTAAGATTTTCAGAAAAGTTAATATTTTCGGAAAAAAGGTTGAAATTTTAAGAAAATGATAGTTTGGCTGCCGAAACGCGTTAGAGCAAATTTGTTGTTTTTTTTTAATCCTTCTTGGTTTCAGGGGACAAGATTTGTATTTTAATTTTTAAGAATAACCAAGGACCAGTTCGTTCCACCAAAATTTAAACTGGAAGTTTCTAAAATTTCTAAAACTCTTTTTAAAAAAGTTAGGCAAAATTTTGTAAAAATGCCAAACTGTATAAAAGTTAAAATTTCCCAAAAAAAACAGGTTTTAAAAAAATATAAAATTTTGAAAGTGTCGAAAAATTTCGAAATTTTTTAAAAAACAAAAAATTTAAAAAATCAAATTTTCGAAAAAGTCGAATTTGTAGCAGACGAATTCTGAATTCAAATTTTAATAGTTGAAAAATAATATAATATAATAGCAAAAAATTTCAAGGCAAGAAATTTTCCGAAAAGGCGAAATAAATTGTAATTTTGAACAAAGTAAAGGTTTTCAAAAAAAGTCAAAATTTTCAAGAAAATTAGAAAATTTCAAAAGATGCTGAAATTTTTAAGAGAAATTTTTTTTTTTTATTAAACAACGAAGTCGTTTTATTCTCATGAAAAAAATTTAATTTAATTTAATTTAAAAAAATGCCGTAATTTATATAAATTATAAATTAATATAAATTTGAAAGTTTTTAGCAAAAAACGAAATGTTCAGAATTACAAACTTTGGAATTAAAAAAAAAGAATTTTAAAAATATTGTCATTTAAAAAAGGAAATTAAAAGTCAAGATGTTGAAAGTTTAAAAAACAAAGGCGAAATTTTTGAAGTTGTACTATTATTTAATTTGAAAATAAATTGTAATTCTGAACAAAGTAAAGATTTTCAAAAAAGGTCCAAATTTTGAATAATGGTAAAAATTTCAAAAAGGACAAAATTTTGAGGTAATGTCGAGAATTGAAAAAATTAAAATTTTCAAGAAAATTGGAAAATTTCAAGAGGTTGAAATGTAAAAGAAAAATTTATTTTTTTTATTAAAAAACGAAGTAGTTCTATTCTCGTTAAAAAATATAATTTTGGTAGTCGGGATTTTCAAAAAAAAGTGAAGTTTTGAAAAACAATGCCTTTTTTTCTAGAGGTTTTGAATTAAAATATGAAATTAAAAAAAATAAGAAGTTCGAAAAAAGTTAATGTATGTAAAAAAAGTTGTTTCAGAGAAACTGAAAATTTAAATTTTACGCTAGAAATATTGATAAAGAGCAGAATTTTTTTTGCCCCAAATATTAAATAATAAATACTTGATAAATAATAAATCATGGTGAATTTAAAATCGAAATTTCAACAAATAGTGTTTTCGAGTTTTTAAAGTTAATAATCGAAAAACTTTTCTTAAAATTCTTATTTTTCTTTTAAAGATTTGGGTTCTTTTGTAGATTTCGAAATTAAAGCAGCTAAACTATGAACTTTCAAATAATTGCATTGGATGTCTGGGGCATACAAATTTAGTATCAATTTGTTAAATATACACTGCTGTCAACGGGTGACTAGTTACAAAATTGTGTGGTCATTCGCCTCATTAGTCTATGCAACAGTTGGCGCTAATTCTGTCGCGATGGGTTACATCGATTTTTCAGACATCGTTCATAAACTGAACGATGTATCGATATTTTTTATGCTATACCATCGATGTTGAAACATCGATGCTTACAAACGACATATCGATGTTTTCAAAACATCGAACTATCGTTTGCATCCCTAGTTGTCATGGATCAACAATGCTCCTGGACCACTGGTCCACGCTCTACGCCTTCGTAGATTCAAAGCTACTTGTCAAAATTTTTTAGCGGAATTTCCACAGAAATAATCGCCCTAAGACATCGACCCATTACTTAACAAGAAATCCAAGCTTTGGAAGAAGATAAACAATTATCTTATCGCATAATCATGCGACCGCAATTGGTTAATTTCGGATGGAACTCGAAATACATGCATAAACAATTAGATGTAATTCAGAGGAAAAACAACAAAAAGTAACATTAACGAAGTGTCGTCGTGTACACAAAATTGATAGCAATACGTGAATAATATTTACATTATCTGGAAAATTTCATCACAGTCTGATAAATCGCCTTATAAATATCTACCTGTACATATTTATTTAGCGAAATGCATGAGAAAAAGATAAGACCCACCTTCTGTTTTTGATTAGGAAGAAGTTTAGTCACTGCGGTTTTTCGAAGAGTCGGCTTATTTTCCTGGGCATCGGAAGCCGTCCGGCTCAGTGGAGCCTTATTCGCTTTACTCGCGGCTTTATTGTTGATTCTGGTAACGTCAACGCTCTTCCTTTCTTTGGCGTTTCGCTTGAATGGTTCCGATTCTTCGCTTTCTACGTCGCTCAGGCCTTTGGCTTGAAGATCCTCGATCTCCTTACAATGCTTGATCGGGTTAAGGATGTGCTCTTGCGACTTCAGAATGTCCTCGGATTTTTCGCGTTCTTTTTTATCGGGGATGTCCACTTCTTTTTCGCCCCGCATTTTTTTGATGTACTGATCGAACTTCTTGAAATTTTCCGTATCTTTTTCCTTCTTGTTCAGCTTATCAATTAGACCTTCAACTTGATCTAGACAGCTTAAAGTATTATCAGTTTCGTTGCCTGGGTTTAAAATGAGGTTAAGTGTTATATTTTGCGTTTTCGGTTTTTCTTTAGCTTGATTTATTGTGTAGATATTAGCGTTGTTAATGCTTTTTCGAGCCTTTTTCTCACTCACTGGCGACGTATATGTTACCACTGGTTTTGCGGCTGGTATACCATCGGGTACTTGCTTGTATCGAGTGAGAACATTTTCCACTTTATTTAAATCATTGGTGGCGTTACTGTTTTTGCCCGAGAACATTTTCATCTTCTCCGTTGTGAGCGTGTGCAAACCAGGTTTGGTAGCATCGGTAACGTTCCCGTTGGTCTTTTTAGACTTGTCCATTTCGCTCGTTATATCGGCCTCACCAATTGATGTTTTCCTGATAACTCGGCACTTCTGAGCTAACGGAAAAACCTTTGGGTCCTTGGAGAAAGAGAAAAGCGAGTGGCGCTCCTTGTATTTGCCTGAATTGATCGACCTCTCTCTTTGATCTTTCAGTATCCTGATGCCGATGTCGTGTCTGTTGCTGTTATTCCACCTGTACTCTTTAGATGAGTCCTCCTTGTTATCAGCAGGTTCGCTCATCATCAAGGTGCTGCAGTGTTAAGAAATACAATGGTGTGGTGATATTTTTCAATACACAACTAACACCATGTCCGTTCACAAAAGCAAAAGCAGTTTTTTTAGCACATAATAGACAAAAAAAAGGTGACACACACTAAACATCAGACATCATACTAAATCCTTATCGCGCCGCTTATCATTTATTGTTTAATATCATATCAGTGTAAGGTAGAGATAAAGTATGTGTTGTTCCTATAGGTTCTACAAATTATATATGGGCGAGTTTTGTACTTTCGATGCCGCAAATTGTAATTTAGGCGCCGTTGCCAAGTTTTTATTTAATTTCGCTTCGATTTCTTTTCTCTTATCTGCCGCAATAATTGGGTGAAACCAACTGAAAACTAATAAGGCGAAATTAGGAAGCAAGTAGAAATATTGCTCCTTTAATCAAATAAAATGAAAAGCTTTTCCCCCTCTTCCAATTTTAAAGAAGACATGAACTTTAAACTTTGCTCTGGTTTTTCTCAATTGTTTTAGTTTTTTATAGACTTTAAGATCGAAATTTCAATTTTAAAGTTAATGATGATATTAAAAAAATAGATTAAATTTGACGTTTAATATTTTTCTTTCAAACTTTTGTTCAAAAAATTTAAATTTCTTTTTTCGATATTTCTCTAAAAATGTTTATAGAAATTTCAATTTTTTTACTCGCATTTTAAAGTTTAATCCATTATTTCGAAATGTTTTCTCGAGTTATGAAAATTCCTGACTAAGATTTTAAAGTCGAAATAATAAAATATTTTAACAGAAATTTCAAATTTTTTTGGAACTTTTTTTGACTTTCTCCCAAAATTCCGATTATTTGAAAATTACAAGAGTTTTTTTTGCGAATATTGACTTTTGAGAAAAAGTTTTAATATTATTGTACACATTGTTTTGAGAAATTAAAATTTCGCGAGATGTTGATATTTCCTAATGTATTGAAATATTTTTTTAGAAAAAAAAACCGAAAAAAATCCAAATTTCGAAAAAATACTTTTCCATAAGATTTTTTCCATAAAAAATCATTATTTCGATAAACTTCTTCCAATTTTTTAAGAAGCAAATGTTTACTTTAAGTTTTCTAAGTTTTATTCTAAACCTTGCTTTTTTGAATATTACATTTTATATAATGCAAAAATCCAAACTTTTGAGAGAAAAAAGCGAAATAATGAATTCAAATAAAGTAAAAATTGAAAAAAATGATAAACAAATCTTGTCCTCGGAAACCAAGAAAGATTAAAAAAACATAACAGTTGCTCTAACGCGTTTCGACAACCAAGCTATCATCTTTAGGGAGTATCTCTCTGATAGAGCAGCTACGGTGGTTTTTAATTTTTCTGGGTTCCAGGGAACAAACTTGTTTACCGTTTATTAAAGACAACCAAGGATGAGTCCCTTTCAAAAAAAAAAAAACAGAATATTGAGAGAAAAAGCCTCAAATTTAACTTTAACGTTTCAAATTTTCAGATTTTTTTATTTCGGTTTTAAATTTGCGATATTTAGGTCAACATAATTCGTTTATTTTATTTTTATAAATTTCGAAATGTTTTCGAAATTTCGACTTTAATAATTTAAGTTTAAATCTTGGGCATTGAAGATTATTTTTCTTCGATCGAGTAGTTTTAACCCAGGGATGAGCAAGACGTGGCCTGCGGGCCACATGAGGCCTGCCTAAGCTCTACTGCTTTACGTAAAAATTTTGGAAAAGAAAATATCAAACAATCTGATGAAAAAAAAAGAACATAAAATTCCACGATTCATGAAATATCTTGGCCATGAGCGTAGGCAAGATTATCTTTAAGAAGGAGGGGGGACTACAATCATTTTAAAAAACTCATGGGTAAAAAAAGAAGCAGAATTGGGGACACCGCACTTTCAAATTAAAGTCAAAATTTTGAAAAAAGCCAAATATTAAGAAAAAACCTTTCGGAGAACTTTAGGAAATGTCGAAATTTCGAAAAAGTGGAAATGTAAAAGAGATGAAATTTCCAAAAAGAAATTTTTGTAATAAGAGTTGTAATTTCCAGAATAAGTCGAATTCAGGTAAAAAAATGCAACTTTTAAAAATAATGATTTCAGAATTTCTATTTTATTTTAATTTTGTCATATATTTGAAATTTTTTTAGAAATATTTTTTCCAAGATTTCCTAAAAATATTCTTATGTATTAAAATTTCGATTCAATCTAAAAAAAATAAACAAATTTTGTAAAAAAGTCTAAATCTTTGAAAAAAATTCCATTTCAAATGGAAATTTCCAGAAACAGATAAAATTGAATTTTGAGTTAAAAGTCAAAATTTGGAGAATAACATGAATTTTGGACAAGCTGAAATTATCGGGAATAAAATTTAAAAAAAATCAGAAAAACAAAGACTTCGAAAAAAATTCGGGATTTTTGAAAATTACGTCACAAATTACAAAAAAATATTGAACTTTGCAGAAAACTTTCCAAATTTCCAAAAGAAGATCCAATTTTAAGAGAAAAATTTAAAAATTTGAAATTTTCAATAAATCATATTGAAAATAAAAACCTACCTTTCTCAAAAACTCGAGAAATGTGCAAACTTAAAAAAAAAATATCAAAATTTTCCAAAATCTAATTTTGTAAAAAGACGAAATTTTCAAAAAAAGTTTAACTCAGAAAGAAAAATCGCAAGATTCAAAAATATTCTTCTCAAAATTTAAAATTCACTAAAGATGTTGAATTTACAAGAAATCTTTATCTCGAAATCCTCAAACATATTTTTTGCAACAACAGAAAAGTGAACATTTTCAGAACCATAAACCATTTGATCTAAAAATCGCAGTTTATTGAAAAAGACAAATATTCAAGAAAATGATAGAATTTTGAAATAAACCATTTTTGAAAAAGTCCAAAAAGTAGGATTTTGAAAACCAAATCGAAATTTCAAACAAGACAAATTTTGAAAAAATTTACCTTAAAAAAAAAAGAAAAAATTTATTGAAATATTAAATCTCAGATACTGAAACAAAAATGAAAATTTTCTGAAAAAGGCAAATTTTAGGAAACCAGTCTGAACTTCTAAAAAAATCAGAATCTAAAAGATCGAAATTTTTAGTAAATGTTCAGAAAAAATCGGAATTTGAAAAAAAAATTCGAGAAAACTGAAATAGACAAAAAATTGTCCAAAGAGTGTCAAACTAAAAAAAAGTCAAAAAAAAAAATAATAAAAGCCCCGAGAAAAAGACTATAGTGAAAGAGAAATGTTGCAAAAAAGATTTAAATTCTGAGAAAAAGCATATAATCTTAGTGAAACTTCGAAATTCAGAAAAAGGGTAAATTTTAAGAGAAAATCGAATATTTATTTTCTCTGGACTCTTTGGACGAGTCAGAGGAAGACGGGCTCCGTACCTTGCCTCAACAGGCGTCAGAAATGTCAAATACTGTAATAACACATCGAAATTTTGACAAATAAGTTAAAACTACCAAAAATTTGGATTAAAAAAGGGTTGAAATTTACAAAGAAATCTTTGTCCTTTCACAAATTTTTTAAATTTCTAAAAAATATACCTCGACCTGATTTAGAAAAAAAGACAAATTTTAATAAACAAGCTGAAATTTTCAGAATCAAAAAAAGGCGAAACTTCAGGAAGTCAGATTTCGAGAAAAGACGAAATTTCAGAAAAAAAACGAGTAACTTTTAAATTCAAAATTTTTGCTGTCATGTTTGATAAAAGAAGGCAAATTTTATGAGTAAATGCAAAATTTTAAAAGAAAAAGTCAAATTTTGTACAAAAATATACAAAATTTGAGAAAAAAATCGAAATTTCAAAAAAATTGTTTCAAGAAAAGGATGAATTTTGAAGAATTGGAAAGTCCTCCAATTGAATATATATAAATTTTCAGTTTGCCGCATGAACCAGGGGGTGTAAGTGCTTTCATATTTTTCTCACATGCGGCCCGTGGCCCGTGCAAAATTTTTAGCCTTGTAATTGGTCGCTGTAAAAAAAGGTTGCTCATCCCTGTTTTAACCTATTCATAAAAATATATGTTTACTTTTTCAATTCTAATTTTTATCGCACACACATTTTTTTAGTTCGACTCGTATTAATAATGGTTTTAGTTTTTATCGACTTTTAGCACTGAAACTTGGAATTAATTTTCCAAAATTCTCAAAAACTAAAGTGTAATTAATATTCAAACCGTTGACCTAAACTTTGACTTTTTTAATGATTTGTTATTAGATCATTTTTTACGATATTTAATATAATTTAGAAATAATGCTTTCTTTATTTTCAAAAATATCGATCCTAATATCATTTTTTTTTCCAAATTACGAGTTCGTTCGATTTTTTAAATTCAAAATTTTTTTCACTTTTCGCAGCAAACAAAAAACTAAAACCAAACTTGGCTTATTTTTGTATAAGCAACAGCAAAACTTTTATCACGTTAACTATGCTTGGTTGTGCATATTACGTCAATTTGTTTCTACTTTTTGTGTATTATAAAAGTTGAAAAACATTACCTTTGATACTTAAATAAGGATAATTTAATATTCAATAACGCCTACAAGGTCATTAACATACCTATCTCGATAAAAAACTATTAAATATTCAGTCCACCATTAAGATGCAAAAGAGGTACACAACAGATATAGATAAATATACCGGGAATTAGTATACCAAAAGGAAGTGAATTAATTGTAAGTGAAATTTAAGGGAAAAACAAATTTTACAAATTATAGAAAACAAGAAAAAAAGCAGTCTTGGAGACTGCCGCCAGACGTGAAAACTTAAAACTAGGAAGTAGCCAGGCCAAGATTTAAGGCGATTGGAGCGATTAGGCCCGATCGGGCTCCGCATCACCATCAAACATAACAAAAAGTTAATTTCGAAATTACTCCTTTTGGAAAATTTCATTTTATCAAAATCGTTGATATCATTTTTCAAGTTTGATTTTTTTTTTAAATTCTAATTTTCGAAATTCGTCATTTTTGAAAATGTTTACTTTTACAAGTTTCCACTTTAAAATTTCGTCCTTATCTGAAAATATCGATTTTTTTAAATCGATTCTTGTTAAAATACTGGATTATTTTGTAAACATTTCGTTGCATTTTAATTTTCGATTTATTTCGAAAATTTGAACTTTTTTCAAAATGTCGATTTTTTTTTCAATATTTTGGTATTTTCTTTCAAAATCTTTCTTTTCTTTTTTTTTAAAAACTTTGACTTTTTTTTAGATTGAATTTCTTTTTAAAATTTGTGATTTTTTAATTTTTTTATCAACGTTTTAATGAACAAGAATTTTGATTTTTTCGGAATTTCGGTTTTTCGAAAATTTGGGTTTTTAGAAGGTTTCACTGAAAATTGTACTTTTTTTAAATCTCGACATTTCTTCATAATTTCGAATATTCTTTAAATTTCAGTTTCACTTTTTATGAGAGCTTCAGCAATTTTCAAAATTTTGACTTTTTTTTTGGAAATTTTGACTGTTTGGAGAATTTCCATTTCATTAAATTTTCGACTTTAGAAATTTCGGATCTTTTTTTTGCCAATTTTTTATGCATTTTTTAAAGATTTGGAATGTTTTGAAAATTACGACTCTTTACAGAGTTTTCACTACAATTAAAATTTTAACTAATTCTTAGGAATTCGACTTTTTTTTGAAATGGATACTTTTTTGAAATTTCCCACCTTTTTTTAAATTAGATTCTCTTTGAAATCTTCGACCCCTAAAATGTTGTTGGCGTTAGTTAGGTGATATTACTGTAGGGTAGGGTTTCGCAACGTTTTTTATGTTGTGCTCCCACAAAGTATAAAAAATATGGCTCCTCTTTTAGTTTTTTGAATAAAACTCGAAAATTCGATTCAAAATTGACAATCAAAAAAAGGTCGGAGTTCTAAAAAATGTCTAGAATTTAAAAAATAATGAGACATGCTTAAGAAATTTCAAACTCGTCGAAATTTTAGAATCAAAGTGTTGAAAAAAAATTAAAATGTTGAATAAATTCGAAAATTTTGAATAAACATTTTGAAAACTGGAGACAGTTTCATAAAAAATCAAAATTTTCAAAAACATTGAAGTTTTGAAAAAAATTCGTATTTAATTTTTAAAAAGGTCAAAATATTGAAACAGAAGTCAAAAATGTCTAAAAAAGTGAAATTAAAAAAAAACTGAAAAATTCAGTGTAAAAAAAACCACATAATTTAAAAAATTTAAATTTTTAACAAACAAAAAGCAGAAACATTTTCAACATTTTTAAAATAAATAATTTTGAAAAAATTTCGCAATTTTATAAAAAGCCAAATTTTTTAAAAAGGTAAAAATATTTCAAAAAAGTAGAAATTTTGAAGAAGTTTGATAAATGTGGAAATTTTTATAAAAAGCCGAAACTTTCTAAACAAAATTAGTCGAAATTGTGAACAAAATTCGTATAAATTTAAAAAATCAAAATACTGGATAATGGTCAATAAACTCAAAAAAAAAAACGATTTTCCAACAACAAAGACGAGATAAAAAGACTTCTAAATCGAAACTTGTTTAAAATAAATTAAAAATTTGCAGTCTAAACTTGACATTATACTTGTTTTTCGAATTGCAAACTTTACAGCTCAAAATTTTGACTTTAAATTCCACACTTCAAAATGAAAAGTGGAAAGTTTCATTTCAAATTGAAAATATCAATATTTCTCATAAAATTTAAAGTGTTTGCTCAGAGTATTAAATTTACCCTCGAAATTTCAATTAATATTTTTAATAATCTTCAAACCTCCATTTCAATGTCAAAATAGTGGTTTCAGTAGAAATTTCGCGTTTAGTCTTGAAAAAAAAAGAATTTTTTTTTAGAATTGCAACTTTGATTTCAAGGTTTTGCTATTTAATTCGATTTTGGGAAGGAAGAAGAAGAAAAAGAAGAAGAAGAGGAAGAAGAAGAAGGAAAAGAAGGAGAAGAAGAAGAAGAAAAAGAAGGGGAAGGAGAAGAAGGAAAAGAAGAAGAGGGAGAAGAAGAAGCAGAAGAAGAAGAGGAAGAAGAAGAAGGAAAAGACGGAGAAGAAAGAGAAGATGGAAAAGAAGGAGAAGATGAAGAAGGTGAAGAAGAAGAAGAAGGATAAGAAGGAGGAGAAGAAAAAGAAGAAGAATTTAAAATCTACATTTTAGAAAAAAAATTAATACTTCCAAACCCAAAATTTTGAGAAAAAGTAAAACTTCCAGAAAGATTTCGAAGTTTCTAAAAAAAACCTCCATAGCTTGAAAAATGTACAAATTTTGTGTTTAGAGTTGACCTGCTTCAGTAGACTCCCGCTAAAGTTGCGCTCATCGTACTGGATCGAATGTTAAAGTTGCTACTCCCCTTTATCCGTACGATTGTCGAAAAATACATACGTTTTATTGCTCCTTGCGCAGTTGAGTAGGTTATTCAAAAGTGGCGCTAAAACTCGGAAGTCCAATTCGTTGATCGAAAGTCAGAGTGGGGGAATATCCGCGCAACTTCAACGATCGTATCCTGATAACTTTAACGAGCGGACAACTTTAACGGGCGCAACTTTATCGAGAGTCGACTGTTTTCAAAAATTTCAATCACAGGTAGAAATTTGGAAGTTTTGGTCGAAATTTTGAAAGACTAAAAGAAAATATTTTAAACACATCGTTTTGAGAAACCTTTCGACTTCACGCCCAGAATATCGAGATGAAAAAAGTTGCAATTGTGAGATTAAAAAGAAAATTTTTTTCTAGTTTGAACTCAAAATTTCGACCGAAAAATCAACAGTATTTAACAAAAAAATAAAGTTGAACTTTTAATGAGCTACTTTTCAAAATCATTAGCTTCAAGCGAAGATTAATTTATAGCCGAAATTCTTTAAAGTCGACTTTCCCAGCAATTTCGAGATTGATTAAAAAATTTTGACTGAAAATCTAAAATTTGGAAAGAAGCTAAAAATTTCGAAGACAAAATTTCAACGGTGAAGCTGAGATTTTAAGAAAGTCAATCTTTTCTTTAATAAAAGATCAGAATTTAAAGTCGTAAATTTTAATTTAAAATCTTTCAAACATAAATTTGTTCAAATTTACTAAAAACATATTTTAGGAATTTCGTATTTAAAATAAAGAGACAAAAGAAAATACTGGAACAAGCACATCGAAAGAATGGATGAAAATAGAATGGTCAAACAAACGAAGATGTTAAAACCAACAGGAAAAAGAACACAAGAAAGACCAATGAAAAGAATGCTGGACATCAAAAGAAAAAGAGGCTTGAAGACTAGAACAGGTTGAGAAATCTACCCCAGACGATGAAGACCAAGAAGAAGACGACGAAGAAGGAGAAGACGAAGAAGGAGAAGAACGCGAAGAAGAAAAAGACGAAGAAGTGGAAGAAGAAAAGGAGGAAGAAGTGAAAGAAGAAGAAAAGGAGGAAGAAGTGGAAGAAGACGAGGAGAAAGAAGTGGAGGAAGAAGCACAGGAGAACGAAGAGGAGGAAAAAGGGTAGGAAGAACAGGAGGAAGAAGGGGAGAAAGAAGGAGGAAAAGAAGGAGGAGGAAGAGGAGGAGGAAAAAGAGGAGGAGCAGGAAGAAGAGAAAGAGGAAGAAGAAATAATTTAAAATCTACATTTTAGAAAAAAAATTAAACACTTCCAAACCCAGGATTTTCAGAAAGAAATTTCCAGAAAGACTTCGAAGTTTCTAAAGCAAAACCTCGATAGCTTGAAAAAAGTAGAAATTTTGTGTTTACGAGTTGATCTACTTTTCAAAAATTTTAAATTGAAGGCAGAAATTTGGAAGTTATGGTCGAAATTTTGAGAGACTAAATTTTTAAAGTCGACTTTCCCAGAAATTTTGAGGTTGATTAAAAAATGTTGACTGAAAATCCAAAATTTGGAAAGAAGCTAAGAATTTCGAAGACAAAATTTCGACTTTGAAGCTGAGATTTAAAGAAAGTCGAATTTTCTTTGGTGAAATATCAAGATCAGAATTTGAAGACTTAATTTTTAATCAAAAATCTTTCAAAAATATTGTTCAAATTTATTAAAAAATATTTTCGGAAATTCAAATTTAAAATCTAACTTTTAGAAAAAACAAACTGAACCCTTCCAAATCCAGAATTTTGAGAAAAAGCTGATATTTCCAGAAGTTTTTGAAAAAACCTAGATTGTTTGACAAAACAAGAAATTTTGTGTGCAAGAGTTGAGCATTTGACTTACTTTTCAAAATTTTCGATCGAGGGTAGAAATTTGGAGGTTACGATCGAAATTTTGAGATTTAAAGTCGATTTAGAGAAAAATCCGAGTTTCGCGAGTTTGTCATAAGCGGGCATTACTGTAAGTCAAATATTCGAAAAAAAAAATCGAAATTTTGAAGGAAAATATCAAACTTTTGAAATGTCCGAGTTTTCAAGACTCGAAGTTTTGAGATGAAAGTAGATTTTTCCGAAAAATCAGAGTTTCATTAAAACATTTTGAGTTTAACGGTTAATCGATAATATTTTTCTAAAATATAAGGTTTAAATTTAAAATTTTCGGGTTTAGAGTTAGGTATTTAAAAACAATTGAAATCTTACGTTTACAGCTTTGGAAAAAAACTCGAAATTCGAGACCACACGAAGTGCAATCATAATCCTTTGAGTAAGAGCATATTTTAATAACTCGAATGATTTTGTAAAAAGTGAACTTTTAACGAAGCCTTTTGAAACGAGGAGATCTTTAATTAAACAATGATACAATTTGTTAATTGTTTTAAACGAAGTTTTGCCTTGCATGATACAGAAAAATCAAAACTCGTGACTGATAGCCAAAATTAAAAAAAACTAAAAAATATTACTTACGCTAAAAAAATCGAAGTTTAAAAAAATTATTTACATTAAAAACATTTAAATTTAGAGAAAACATCGAAATTAAATGGAAAAATTCAAAAAAATCAAATTTTGAATCTAAAAACCAAATTTTGAAAAAACGTATAACTCCAAATTGGAAAAACTAAAAATTCAAATGTTTTTGATCAATTTTGGATATCTTTTGGCAAAATTTCTACCGTGGAAGTGGTTCGTTTGCGCAAATTGAAATTAATTCGGGATTTATGTTTTTATTGATCTCACTAAGTGGAACTGGAAAAATTGGCTATTAAGTTAGAAAAATCGTAGGTTTACACAACAATTCATTTACGTAAAATAACACGAATAAATACATTTAAATTATTTGTTTTTCGCAAGTAATCGCTAGACAGTTTTCATTTGTATATGTAAATTTAAAATTTTATTCAAACTATTGAACCCGATCTAACTATGAGAAATCTTTAACGTGACAGTCAAATGATTTAATGTGTCGATATTTCAAGGTATTTATAATTTGGAATGAACGAAATACGAGTGGGTCCAAGTCACTTTCTCTCCTCTTATGGAAGAAGAGTTAACGAGTTGCCTGCAAAAACGAATCACCTAAGGAACAACACACACAACTGTATCTTTGAGAAACACAGGCACTAAGAACTATACGACTAGTTTAACCTTTCGCCAACTGACAATTATCAGTAAATAATATGCAAAACAACAAACTGTGAAAAATATCAGCGGCACAATTACCGTAATAGCACCGCAGAATGGGGCGTATCAATCACCGCATATTATTTTTTTCTTCGAAAAATCACTCAAACCGAAAGCTCGGCTCCGACGTTGCTTACCACTAACGATACTGAGTTTTATCTCGGACCATCGCGACGGCCGGAGGAGCGGAAATTATTAAACAATTGGTTCCGAGTAAGGTTTGTCAGCAACTAGCAACTACTACCATGAATTAAAAGATTAACTACAACTAGGAGAGAGTCCGTCATATGCGTTGTCAAGGTTATTATTTCAAATTATACCGTGTGATGTGATTGTGGTGTTTGCCGTTACAGCGAGATCATGGTACCCGATACCTGGCCCGAGGTAATTTACCATGGCGTAATTTGTCCTCTGTTTTCTGTTGAAAGCGAATGAGATATCAATTAAGGGGATGTCACGGATTTGCATCTGATTTTTTAACTTGTTGCTTTATGTAACGCTTTCATTTAATCCTTGAACAGGATGCCCCCCGTAGGTAAGAAGTTTCCAAATTTTTTTTCAATATAACCTATAGATTGGGTTAACAATTCTTGCTTAACAAAAAATGCAAATGTTTAAATTTCGAATGGTTGAAAAATTTTTCAAAATTTTGAATTAAGAATTAAACAAAAATATATTTCAAAATTTCCACTTTTTCCAAACTTCCATCTTTTTCTCGAAATTTTGCCTTTTCTGGAAGTTTTGATTTATTTTTTTTAGAAAATTTCAGAATTTAAACTTGTTAAAATTGCTAAAATTTCACATCTTAAATAATTTTGACTTTTTAAAACTACGACATTTGAAAGGTTTGACCTTTCCTTTAAAGTTTCGATTTTTTCTCTTGAAATTTTGGCTTACAGTAACGGCCTCTTATAAACAAATCCGCTCATTACGAATTTTCGCTTATAAGGTACGGGGAGGGGGGGATTAGGTTACTGTTACTATTACTATTATTTATCATTTAATACGAACTTTACTTACAAAAAAAAATTCTTCGGTCCCTTGAGCTTCGTTACAAGTGGGCAACACGATATTTTGGAAATGTGGACTCTTTCAAATTTTCGACTTCCTCAAAATTCTGATTACTATTATTTATTGTTTAATACCAACTTTACTAATAACGAAAAGATTTCTTCGGTCCCTTGAGCTTCGTTATAAGCGGCAACACGATGTTTGAAAATTTCGACTTTTTCCAAATTTCGATTTTCAAAATTTCGACCTTTTAAAATTATAATTTTTTTTTTCGAAATTTTAACTCTTCTGACAAATTAAACTGTTTTGTTGAACATGTCCACCTTTTTTTTTAAATATTGACTTTTCAAATGTTATAAAAATGTTGAATTTTTTATAATTGCGACAGTTGAAAAGCTTGACCTTTTCTTCATCTTTTCTTCAAATTTTGACACTGCTAAATTCTTTTTTTTTTAATTCCGCCCCCTTTTCAAAGTTTTTACTTTAAAATATTCAACTTTGAAGTTCTAAAAAATTCTGATTTTTTAAAATTGTGACAATTTAATATTTTTCATTTTCGGAATATGTTGACTCTTCCGAAATTTCGATTTCCTCAATATTCTGATTTTGAAAAATCTGCGATATGTTAAAAATTCCACTTTTTCAAAGTTCCCATTTTCAAAATTACGATTTTTTCTCGAAATTTTAACTCTTCTGACAAATTATATTTTTTGTTAAAAACGTCCACCCTTTTTTAAAAATATTAACTTTTCAAATGTTAAAGAAAGTTAAATTTTTTATAGTTGCGTCAACTGAAAAGTTGGACCTTTTTCCAAAATTTCATCTTTTCTTAATAATTTGACACCTTTAAGTTCTTTTTTTTAGATTCCGTCCCCTTTTCAAACTATTTACTTTAAAATATTCAACTTCGAAGTTCTAAAGAATTCTGATTTTTTAAAACTGATTTTTTTTGATATTTTTCAAAATTTTTAATCTTTTAAAAAATTTTCTTGCTTGAGAATGTCGACTATTCCGAAATTTCCATTTCCTCAATATTCTGATTTTGAAAAAATTTAAGATATAAAAATTCGACTTTTTCAAAATTTCGACTGTTTAAAATTATGATTTTTTTTCTCAAAATTTTACCTCTTCTGACAAATTAAACTTTTTTGTTCGATATTTCCACCTTTTTATTATATGACTTTTCAAATGTTATAAAATATGTGCAATTTTTTATAATTGCGACATTTAAAAAGTTTGAACTGTTTTCAAAATTTCAGTTTTTTTTTGTTGAAATTTTGGTACTTCTGAGATTCCGTCCTTTTTCAAAGCTTCTCTTTAAAATCTTCAGCCTTGAATTTCTAAAAAATTTCTGTATTTCTTAAAATTGTGACATTAGAGTCTATTTTCAAAATTTTTATTTTTTCCAAAATTTTCTTATCCTGAGAATGTCGACTCTCCAAATTTCTACCTTCAAAAATTCAATTTTTCAAAATTATGAATTTTTGTGAAAATTTCCATTTTTTACAATATATTTTCCAAAGATTAACTTCTGAAAATTTTAATTTTCCTTTTGAAAATTTCGAGTCTTTTCAAGATATTGGCTTTTTAACATTCCAACCCTTTCACTTTAAAATTTTAAATAATTAAGATTTTTTTTTAAATGTGACATTTACGTTTAACTTTTTTTCAAAACTTTTAATTTTTCTGGAAATATTGTTGACTTTCAAAATTTCGATTTTTTGCAAAGTTCTGACTTTTTGAAAAAATTATACGTATTTGAAAATTTCGATTTGTTTTCAAATTCGACTTTTAAAATATGCATTTTTAAAAAATTTCACTCCATTTTTAAAATATCTTAACTTTTTAGAATTCTCAAAATTTTCCCTTTCCTGATAATCCTTATTTTTTTGATAATTGCGTCCGTTTTTGAAATTTTCACTTTAAAATGTATAAAATTTGAAATTTCAAAAAATCTTTTTTTTAAAAATTGTGATATATGAGTTTGACCTTTTTCAAAATTTTAACATTTTTTCCGAAATTCTGAAATGTAGTAGAATTCTACCATAATTGAAAGTTTCGATTTAATTCCAAATATCGGCCCCTCTTAAAACTTTGGCTCTTCGAAATTTTGAATTTTTTAAAATTTTCCGTCTTTTTCCAGAATTTCATCTTATTCAAGAAATTTTGCTTCTTCTAAAAATTTTGATTCTTTTTCAAATTTCTAAAACCGAATTGAAATGTCGACTTTCCAAATTTGCGAGATTTGAAGTTTGATATTTTTTTTGAAAATTTCGACCCCTTTCCAAAATATCGACTTTTCTGTAAGTTTTGATTTTATTTTTCAAAATTTTCACTTTTTTACAACTTTAAAATTGAAAAAATTTAAAAATTTTGTATTTTCAAAATTGCGAAATTTGAGTTTAACAATTTTTCAAAATTTCGACTTTTCAAAACTTCACCCTTCACTTAAAATTTTGACTCTTCCGAAAATTTTGACATTTTTCAGAAAATTTTAAACCTTTTTCGAAATTTTGCCTTTTTTGAACATTTTAATTCTTTTTCAAATTTCTAAAACCGAATTGAAATGTCGACTTTCCAAATTTGCGAGATTTGAAGTTTCATTCTTTTTTTGAAAATTTCAATCCCGTTCCAAAATATTGACTTTTTTCGAAGTTCTGATGTTTTGAAAATTTCGACTTTTCTGTAAGTTTGGATTTTATTTTTCAAAATTTTCATTTTTTTAAAACTTTAAAATTTGAAAATTTAAAAAATTTTGTATTTACAAATTTGCGAAATTTGTGTTTAACAATTTTTCAAAATTTAGACTTTTCCAAACTTCACCCTTCACTTAAAATTTTGACTATTCCGAAAATTTTAAATCTTTTTGAAAATTTTCCCTTTTCTAAAAATTTTATTTTTTGTTCAAATTTCTAAAACCGAATTGAAATGTCGACTTTCCAAATTTGCAAGATTTGAAGTTTCATTTTTTTTTAAATTTTGATTCCCTTCCAAAATATTGACTTTTTTCGAAGTTCTGATTTTTTGAAACATTTTACGTTTTTGAAAATTTCGACTTTTGTGCAAGTTTTGATTTTATTATTTAAAATTTTCACTTTTCTAAAACTTTAAAATTTGAAAATTTTAATTTTGAATTTTCTGAAAATTTTGATATTTTTCAGAACCTTTTCAAACCTCTCAAAATTTTGACTTGCTTTGAAAATTTGGCTTCCCAAATTTCGATTCATTTTCCAAATTCAAATTTTTTGAAAATTTTTATATTTTTTTACTGTATGGACCTTTTTGAAAATATCGACATTTTGAAATTTCGCTTTTTAACTCTTTAGATAAAATTGTTCCATTTTTCAATGTCTTGAATTTTGAAAATATTAATTTCGCTTCGCTCAAATTTAGAAAAAAAAAACAAACAGAATTATTAAAAAGAAGTAGAATAGACGAATTTAAGAAGGAATTTGGAAAAAATAGGTTTTCGCGTTTATCCCCGAAGAACCTTATTACGATAAAATATTAAAATTAAAATTTCATAAAAAACATTTCTAGAAAAAATGTGAACATTTTGTAAAAAAAATCGGTAGTTTTTTAAGAGGAAAAGTAAAAAGTTACAAAAAAGAAAAAGCAAAAAGGTTTTTTTAAGACCAAAATTCCTTAAAAACCTTACAACTTATGGGAATCTAAGGTGGTAAATTTGAAAAAAAAAAAACGAAAATGTAGGAGGGAGGGGGGAGGGACCACCAACTGGAAGCATAAGCAGAGAATTCTGAAAGAAAAATTAGTTTTGAAAGAAGCCACAATTTATTTTTAAAATATTTAAATTCTTAGAAAATAAAGCTTCATTTCGGGAATAAAAATCAATATATTAAAAAAACCGAAATTGTAAATTTTAGTTAGAGTTAAAAAAAATCAAAATTTCTATTATTTCTTCAGGAAAACTTGGGTAAATATCATGCAAAAGCTAATTTCTTTAACATTGCTTTGAGAGTCCATAGCAACATTTCCAAATTTTGTGTTATAAAGAAACTTCGAAATTTTGCTAAATATCGAAAAAAACTCGAAAATTCTATAAAAACTTTTAAAAAAATAACAAAGACTGGAATTCCAAATAAAATTTGAAATTCGAGAAAAAAGTTGAAAGTTCATGAAAATTCAAGGAAAAAACTTCATTTAGAGAAAAAACGGAGTTTTCACAAAAAAGTCATCCAGGGAGAACACAATTTTCACAAAAAAATCAACATTTCGAAAACATATTAAAAATTAAAGGCCTATTACAACAACATGGTTTTCTAGGTGCAAACACGATGTTTCGAAATGAGGTTTTAACAATTGAAATGTTGCCAAATATCGAGAAAAAACTCGAAATTTCTATTAAAAATTTTAGAGAAAAGTCAAAATTCCAAAAAAAAATCGACATTCCAAAAAAATGACAATTTCGCGTAAAAAAAAACTCGAAATTCTGTGGAAGAAAGACCAACATTTAGGGAAAAAACTAAATGTTGGTCTTCCTTCCACAGAAACTTCGAGTTTTTTTACACGAATTTGTAAGTTTTTTTCGAATATCAATTTAGAGAAAAAACTCTGCTACTGTGTATGTGCCATACGATAAATAAAATAAATAATTAGAGAAAAAAAATGGAAAGTTGTAGAAAAGCAGTATTAGAAAACAGATAACTTTCGTAGAAAAATCAGGAATTTAAAAAAAATCAAAAATTTCTATAGAAAAAAAAATTTAGAACTTTTTCAGAGAAAAGTCGATATTTGGAGAAATAAAAACTGAAATGTTGGGGAAAAACTCGAATTTTTATTTTAGAGAGAGGAGTGTTAATAATTCAAAATTTGGAGGGAACATTGGAATATCCATTTTTGATTTTTTTCTAAAGAAAAAGTCGACAGTTCGAGGACAAAATTGGAAAAAACCGCAATTTATATAGAAAACGTAAACCGAAAGAAAAAATTAAAATTATTAGAAAAGAATCAGAATCGGAAATTCTGATTAATTTATACAAAAAGCACGTAATTATGCATTACATTCGGGATAATTAGTAAAAAAAGCTGACAACTCCGAACTACGTTATCAGATTGATCACGTTTATTATCGCAATTAAAACAAATAGTCGCTTTAAAAAATATGTGGACGCTTGTAATTGATGAATTCAAAATAATAATGATTAAGTGTGTAACAAAGATACCCAGTAAGCCTTGGCGAATAATAATTTCTATTACATTGGATTGCGAGCTGCGCCAGCACGAGCGACGCGAAACTTTATACATTGTGATTCATTGTAAATCACTTGTCTATTATATTTATTATTTGAACATTTATCTTTCTCCTTGCGAAGGTCAAATCCGCCGCTGAAGTTGTCGGTTGCATATTTTATTATGTAACAATTAAACAATACATTAAATTCCACTGCCAAACGTAGATAGGCAACCACACATTCGCGTTTGCGTAGCATATGATGCGCTGTTTCAATAATACTTTGTAAGTGCGAGAGATTCTAACCAAAAATGCCACCAAAACTGTGGCTTTTCAGGATCCCTATAAACTTTTTTTGTCGAAAACATTTTAATTGTTAGGCTGGATCCACAGAAATAAAAATACGTGTTGCGCGTTGTATTTTGAAATTAGAAAAAAACTAATTTTCACGTAATGTTCAACTGTTTTATGGCGTAAATTTGTGTGTCGTATCACCGAATCCTTTTGGGTGCGTCGCAAACGCGTCAAATGCAGAGTAAAAACCCTGGATCCAATTCAATAAAAATTTGTTTTGGGCGTTATATTCCGAAATCAACTTCTTTGCTGCTTAAACGTTCACGGTATTCAATTGAATAATCGAAACCAATCTAACATGGTGGGACGGACTGGTCCTTGGTTATCTTCAAAAATTGAAATACAAATTTTGTCCCCTGAAAGCAAGAAAAATTTAAAAACACAACAAAGGTTGCTCTAACGCGATTTGATAGCCAAGCTTCTTTTTTGGTTTCAGAGTACAAGATTTGTATTTTAATTTTTCAATTTAACATGGTTTATTAACTTGAACCTCAGTAATGATAAAAAGGTTGCAAAAACTAACCTTGGCACGAATTGGTCTACGAATGGGTATCCTTCGGGTAGATCTGCACTCGGGAATAAAGTGACCGAAAGCATCGAAGATCTTTACGTTAATTTGACACTTATGAGGGGTGATTTCGCTGCGGTGCAACATTTTTATGTACAAATCCATGTGTTTGCCTCTGCATAAATTTTCGGTATTTTTGCGGTTAACGCTGCGCGCAACAGGTACGGCGTCACCCATAATGGTAACCGCGATGGTAAAAGGAGTACCGACACTAATGGACGTGTTACTCATGTGAGAATTTTATAGCGGTAATCGCACGATAAGGAATTAGTAACGCGCGTGCTGTGTGCAAGAAGAGGTGGTAAATTTGAAACATGGGAAGAAAAATATAATAGAATTATTATTGCGAGCCCTATCACTTGTAATCGCTGCTTTAGATATTTTAAACAATTCAAGAAACTTACTAATTGATAAGGAAAAATAAAAGAATAAATAACTTTAATCACTAATGAATGTGTTGCGGTTCGATTGTTCAGTTGCTGATGAAAAAAACCTTGTCAGGATATCAAAAGACAATATGATACTCCAAAAATGGAATACGAACCACTTACTAGTGTTCACTACACATCGATAGTTTTTACCATCGATAGTACCGATAGTTTCTACTATCGATAGTATCGATAGTTTCTACCATCGATAGTATCGATGGTTTCTACCATCGCTGCCCCAATTCGCGATGCGTCGAGAACCCGCAATAAATTTTCTCATTAGTTAGAATAGGGCAGGGTACGGCAAAGACGTATATTCGGGACAGGACTTTTTAAAAAATTTCTATTCATTTTTCAAAATTCGCCTTTTATCTGGAAATTTTAATAATAATTTCTTTGGCACTCTTCTCAAAATTTCTCCTTTTTCAAAAATTTCAGTAAAATCAGACTCTCCCTGAAATTTGTAGAAAATCAAGTGCTTTAAAAAAAACTTAAATTTTGAAAAAGTTAATATTTTCAAAAAAAATCAATTCGAAGTTAGGTCAGAATTTTGAGAAAAACGAAATTTTGGAAATATTTCCACCAACTTAAAAAAGAGGACATTTTCAAAATATCTAGTTAAAAATTTGAAAAAATTCTTTTCGAGTTTTTCCAAAAAAAAACCAAATTTACAAATCAGTCTAAATATTGAGACAAATTTAAAATAAAATGTCAAAATGTTTAAAAAATCAAGAATTTCTAATTTCTAGTCAGCATTTTCAAAAAATCTGACACCGCCAAAAAGTCAAAATTTTCAATAAAATTGGGTGATTTTAAAAAGTCGAAATTTTGAAAACAGTTTATATTTCTAAAAATTCGAAATTTTCAAAATAAAACAAAATTTTTAGAGAAGAGATTTTTGAAGAAAGTAGAGTTTTTTGAAAAGTCGAAATTTACCTAAAAGGCAACAAGGAACAAGCAAAATCTTAAATAAATTCGAATTTTTCAAATTGTCAATATATTTTCAAAAAAAGTCAAAATTTAAAATTTGAACTTTCAGCAAAGGAGAAATGTTTAAAATAAGTATTTAAAAAAAGTCGAAATATAATAATAATTTTGAGACAAAATTTTGGAGAAAGAAATTTTCAAAAAAAGTCAAAACTTTTGGAACAAACATCTCGTAAAAAGTGGAAAAACCTGATGTGGCGATATTTTCAAAGGTCTAAATTTTCATAAGTTAGGATTTAAAAAAACGAAATTTCAAAATAAAATCGAAAAGTTTGAAAAAGTCGAAATTTTGGAGGGTCGAAGTTTTTAGGAGTTAAATTATTCTAAAAAATTAAATATATAAAAAAATCGAAATTCCCAGTCTAAAAATGTTTTAAAAAATTAAAATTTCAAAGAAAGCAAAATTTTTGAAATATTCAAATTATGAGAAAAGTTGAAATTTACCAAAAAGGGTTTATTTTTTCTACAAAAATTAACACTTTCAGAAAAAAATGCCTTTTGCTAGAAATTCTATCTTTTTAAGATGGGATTTTAAATTGCGATTTTTTAGTTTTAAACGAATTGTTCCCCACATTCTGATTTTTTTTTAAATTTGGATCTTTTTTTTTTCAAAATTTCAACTTTCGATTATTTTGAAATATTTTTTTTTAAACTTTGACTTTGCCTGCTTACTATTTTAACGTTTAACTTTTTTCTAAGTCGATAATTTTGACTATCGAAAACTATCGATAGTAATGTTCCACAGTATCGATAGTTCTTAACAGCCAACGTTCGTCTTTTAATAAAAATGTTTAATATTTCGTGAAAAATCTTGAGAACTTCTATTTTAAATTCGAGGTGTAAGCTTGAAATTATCACACTCGAAAATCCAAAAACTTTGATATTAAAAATTTACGACTTTGGCGATTAAAATAGAAAGTTTAAGAGATCTTTTTCTTTCATAATTTTGGTTCTCTATCGAAGTTTTGACTTTGATTCGCTTTTTCTAATAAAATTGATTTTTACTGTTTCGACTGTGTTTTCTAGAACTGTCGATTAAAAAAAACGAATTAAAAAAATAAACGAAAATAAAAAAGACCAGCCACAATTTCAAAAAAGAACAAATTTATTTCAAAAAAGAGTTTTCAAATTTTCTACCTTAATTCAGTCTTGACTTTAACCCAAATATTCGATTTTGTCTCTCTCTCTTTCTCTGGCAACCTCTTAACCCTTTTTATCGACATGTTGACTTTTATTCTTTAATTATAGACATTTTTCTCGAAATTATGAGTTAAGACTTGAACTATAAGAAGACAAATATAAATTTAAATTTGGAATAGTTTTTTAATCTTTTTTGGTTTCAGGGGACAAGTTGTATTTCAATTTTTGAAGATAACCAAGGACCAGTCCGTTCCACCAAAAAAATTTTAAAAAATAGATATTTTTAACGAAGGTCGATAATTTGAAAACGATTTTCAAAAAAGCCCAGCTTTTGAAGGAAGTTGAAATTGTCATGAAAATCGAAATTTTCAAGAGATTTTAAAAAATCCAACAAAGGTTCAGATGTTGAAATAGAAAATTTTTTAAACCTATATTTTCAAAAGACAAAATTTTCAACAAATCGAAATATGAAAAAATATAGAACTTTTCAAATATTCTACTTTTCGAAAGGCGCCGTTTTTAAAAAAAATCTCCATATTTTCAAAAAATCGAAGCTTCGAGGTTGAAGTCAAATATTTTATAATTAATTCGTAATGTTTCAATAAAATCGAGATTTCTAGCGAAAGTCGAAGCTTTCAAAAAATCAGAATTTTGAATAAATGGAATTTTCAAAATAGCCGAAATTTTGAAGGAAGCTGAAATTGTCATAGAAATGAAGTTTTTTTTAAAAACAACCCAATGATTTTTTCAAAAAAATTCAAATTTCCGAAAAAGAGCCGATTTTTTTTTTGAAATTATCAAAAGGTCCTTATTTTTAGAAAATGGAGAAATTGTGACAAAGTCAATTTATTTTGATTTAAAAAAAATTTATGATTTTCAACAAAGATCCAAATATTCAAACCAAGAATATTTTAAAACTAGTTTTTGAAAAGACAAAATGTTCACGAAGTTAAAATATCAAGAAAAAGTGAAATTTTGAAAAAAAAATATAGACATTTTCATATTTTGAAAGTCATCGTTTTGAAAAATAAGTCCATATTTAAAAAAAAACGAAAATTTGAAAGTCAAAAATTTTAAAATGAATTCCTAATTTTTCAATAAAGTCTAGATTCTTTACGAAAGTCTAAACTTTCAAAAAATCAGATTTTCAAGAAAATCACAATTTTGAATACATGGAATTTTCAAAAAAGCTGAAATTTTGAAAGATGTTGAAATTGTCGTAAAAATTGAAATTTTTCAAAAAAGTGCCAAATTTTCTAAAAATTGCCAAAAGGTCGAAGTTTTCAAAAAATTGGAAATTAAGGAAAAGTGAAATTTGAAAATAGATAGTTTGAAAAAGGTCGAAAATCCTCAAAAAAAATCAAAATCTTGAAAAAAGTCAAATTTTTAAAAATGGGGAAATTTTGAATGAAAGTTAAAAAACCACATTTTCACAAAAGTTCAAATTTTTAATTTCAAAAGTAGGTTCAGATTTACAAAAAAAATCAAACATATCAAAAAAAATTCCAAATTTAAAAGTCAAAGCTAAACATTTTTAAAGAGAGGTTTCAATTTTTAGATTCTAGAGAGGTCCAGGGCCAACATTTGGAAATTTAAAACTTAAACGATTAAAATTGTTAATGAAAGTCGAAATTATGTAAAGCTACATTTTCAAAAAACTAAACGTTCAAAAGGCTGAAATATAAAAAAAATTTTCAAATATTCAACATTTCTAAAGTCGCCGTTTTGAAAAAAACCAATATTTTTAAAAAATCAAAATTTTGAAATGTCTTAAATTTTTAAAATAAATTCATAATTTTTCAACGAAGTCGAGATTCTTAACGAACGTCGAAATTCTCAAAAAAAAAACATAATTTCAAGAAAATCGAAATTTTGAATAGATGGAAATTTCAAAATAACCGAAATTTTGAAGGAAGCTAAAATTGTCATGAAAAATGAAATTTTTAAAAAATCAGCAATTTTCCAAAAAAGTCAAAATTTTCGAAGAAAAGCTGAATTTTGCAAAAATGTGTCAAATTTTCTAAAAAAAATACAAATTTTTAAAAATTGGAAGTTTTCAAAAAAATCGAAATTAAGAAAGAACCGAATTTTAAAAATAGGTAATTTAAGAGTCGAATTCTTCAAAAAAATAAATAAATCTTTAAAAAAAAAGCCAAAATTTTGAAAAAAGGTCAAATTTTAAAAGAATGGAATTTTCAGGACTCGAAATTTAGGGATTAATTTTGAAAAATCGTTTGTCAAAAATTAAGTTTGTTTTTCCTCAAAATTTAGAGTTTTTCAAAAATGTTGTCTTTTTTCTTAAAATTTGAATACTCTTTCGAGATCCTGAATATAAATATTCAAAATAAAAATTAACATAAAATTTTTAAATTCAAGTTAACACTTTTAAGTTTGAAATCTATCTTCTGCTAACATTTGGAGCAAAATCTTGAAATTTTTAATGGAAGTGTAAATTTTAAGAATAAAAGTAAAAAATTCCACAAAAGTGTAATTTGAATTATTTCTAAAGTTCAATTTTCTATGAAAAAATTAAAATTTTAACACCAACAACAAATTTTCAATTTTAAAGACGAAATTTTGTGTAATTTGTGAAAAAATTTAAGATTTTTAGAATAGATTTGTGACACAAAAGTTCAAGTAGCAAAGGCTCGAACTTGCAAAGGACCAAATTTTCGAATTTATACCAGAGGTTTAGCGAAAGCAATTACGTAATATTTAAGAGAACACACATTTTTGACTTCTAAATTCTAAACAAATCACAGGTTTGAGGCTTGAGGAAAAAATCAAAGCTTTCAGAATAAAAATTACTATTTTAACGTAAGCAAAATTGTTGCAACTTTAAGTTACACATTTTCTAACATGTCACCATTTCAAGTTTCCTGTAAAAATTTCGACCCCAATGCCAAGATCCCGGCTTTAAATTGGAATATCATGTTGGATTTTTGGCTAAAATTTTGATTTGAAATTTAAAAATGTTTAGGTGAAATTTAAATCTGCGAGATTTTAGCGAAAATTTTGAGAAAAACCCATATTTTGGAATTTTCGGAAGATTTAGGAAGTCGACAGCAGGAATTTAAATTTGAGATTTCGAAAAAAAATTGAAATACTAAAATCAAAGTGGAATTTGAAGGAAAAAAATTTACGAAAAATCGTAAATGTGATTAATAACTTCAAAAAATAGAGGTATCAAATTAAAAAAAGAAAATTGAAAGTCAAAGAAAGAATTTTGTAAAAAAAGATTCCAGAAAAATTTCTAGAAAAACTCGAATTTTCAAAAAAATTGTAAGGAAAACCGAGTTACTCTAGCTTCAATGAAAAACATGTTACTACTTTATTCCAAAGATACAACAGAGGAAATATTTTTCATTTTAAACTCAAAATTTTAGAAGAAGAAAAGAAATTTTTCGAGTAATTTCCAGATAAAAGTCCAAATTTCAAGAAAAAGTTAAAAATCTTGATAAAAGATTCAAGTTAAAACTTAAAATTTTTATTTGGGTTGAAAATGTGAAAATTGTGTCTTTCTAATCTAATCTAATCAGAAATGAGAGATGAAGATGGAATGAAAGTTGCATGGAATTGTGTACAATTTTGAAATAAAAATTGAAATTTAAAAAAAAATTCCATTCTTGAGTATAAAATAAAAAATATTTTAAGTATATAAATTCGACGAACCGAAATAAACCGATATTTTTTTTCGGTTTCGTTCCGGCGAAAATAACGGTTTTTTTCTGTTTTCGGTTCAGTTCCGGTTCGAAGCCCTGGCTATAACACGAATCAATAGTCAGATTGCTGTCAAATTTATACACGTATTTTTGAAAAATAAAAATCATTTGGAAAAAATTCTAGTAACGCCATCTATGTGTTATCCAATGGACTTTTTGAATTTATTAATTATTATTATTTTAAATTTAGATAATTATACCTAGTATTCGTCATATATTTTTTTACCTAAGCTTTAAAGTATATGTCTGGATCTATCTCCTGGAAAAAACCATCGAAAGGGATATGCGTCTTATATTCCTTGACACAAATTCGAGGAGAAATCAAACAAACCCCACAGCCTTGTACCTGTCACTGGTAAATGAACTGGCTGTCGCCCAATGTGTGTGCATTTGAGATTCGATAAGTTTCAATACACGTGGTGACAGCGGTTATAAATTTGGTATGTATAAGGCCATATCGCGCCAAAAGTTGAGTTTTCCGTATTCTGTCGAGGACAAAAGGTCCCTGGCGTTCTGTTGTGCAAGATGACAACTCCATAATTAATAAGATACGATCGGAATGAAAATGTTTGCCGGTATTTCAGGTTTGACGGACATCATTGTATTGGGAATTTCATTCAGTTTGTTAGAGGTGCAAAGTCTGAAAAAGTACGTTTTAATTTCCTCCGTGTGAAATATATTCAATATTCATTGGATAAATATTCCTGGTTCATTAATGATTATCGGTGTAAAGAGATTTTTTCATGCACTAAAACGAATTTTCGATTCTCCATGGCGTAAGATTAGATTTGGCAAAGCAGTGGATAATTTTGTTTGCTTCTTACAAAATCTCAAAATATTATATTGAGCTCGTTCAGTTCTTCTTAACAAAGAGTGAGCTTTTGCTCCGTTTGAATGCTAAGCTTTTTTCTGCACATATTTTATTTAGAAATCTATCTCGGGAAGGATTCATTCTTCTTATATTATGTATAAATAAACTCTCGTGCGAAAGAAATGTAAATTCTTCCATTTTTTGTTATCATTTAAACATAACTCTAAAAAGGTTTTCTAAATAAAGTCTTATATTATTCAACCTTATTTTCGTTTAGGTTAATAAAATTTCAGTTCGCCATTTCGTCGTACAGAAATTTTTCCACAGGTTAAAAAAATATTTCAGATTTTGATTTTTTAATGACTCTACTGTTGAAAATTCCAAATTTCAGTCAAATTAAATTTATTACTGAACGAAACAACAACTATTTAAACCCGAACTTTGGAGAAAAAAAACGAAAATTTTGAAAAAGCACTCATTTATAAACGTTTTTAATAAGTTTATTCTCGATATTTTAGTGAAATCTTTTATGTTGCACTCAAAATTTTAATTATTCGACTAAAATCAAACTTTAATACAATTTTTCAACATAAAATTCGATTATTTTCTATTTTTGGTTTCAAATTTGTAGGAAGCATTTTTTTTAGCCTACCCTGGAATTTTGGGGATCAAAAGAAGCCTTCAACATTTTTGTAATTTACGAACTATTTAGATGACCAATTGCTGGGCCCCATAAAGCGTGGGTCACAGAGCATTTGGCCCCCTTTGCCCACCTCTCTTGGCAAGCCTGGATATATTATGTTACATACATTAAAAAATGAGCTTATATTTCATTGCAATTTTTTTAGGATGCAAAGATTACAAAAATAAACGTTAGCTATATGATCTTAATAAAATAAAAATTAAAAAAAGTTTGAATGTGTCGAGATTTTTAAAAAGCAAATATAATTCCCCATAAGCTTTCAGATCCAGGAAAGATATAATTCTAGCAGCTAGTAAAAAATAAAATTGTGTACGTTATGAATTAGGGCCTAATCCAATTATTGGGTTATTGTTTCTCAAAAATCACTTTTTTTATTTTCGCAATAATTATCATGACCGAACTTTGCACTGAGAACTATGTTTAAAGTTTTAAACCTCTAGCTCATCATCTAGCTTCAAATCGATTGCAAAATATCTATCGAACAGGCATGAAAGCTAGTTAATAAAAACGTGTTGCAAAAATACATTCTTCTCGGTGAAAAGCTAGATAATATTTTACATGGTTTCTAGAATTTCTAAGCCAAAGTTAAATAACGTAATATAAAAGCATGGGCTTCGCAATTAATGAGACAGTTGGTTTCAGTTCATGCGGAACGAACTTTTTAATCCTCTCAGTTTCGAGTACACAATTCGAACTAAACTGCTAATTCCTGTACGCGAGTAAGTAGAAAACTCTGTTCCAATCTATCCACTTATTAATGCAAATAGATTCGTTTAAAATAATAAAATAATCAGCTACATTTTTCGCATGATCATCGGAAGAATAAAATATTAAATCCTTATGATGGCTCCAAGTGATGTGCCAACAATAGCGCACCATTTGCGTGCTGAGCGCCTATAACGTCAAAGTCTAGACTAGACGAAGGATCTTAGATTGATAATAAAGTTTATAAATGTTTCCATTCCGGATTGTTGATTAAACCCTAGCGGATTGCGAGAATGGAATTTATAAAGTAATAATCGATTTTGTCTCGCGGGAGAAATTAGCATTCAGCTGATTAAACGAATTGAACATTCAGTTCATCTTGTCCGAGAAATATTCCACAATTTTCCGAATCGATCACGAGCTTGTTATAAAACAAGTTAATGCGCGTTCTTTTCGAAAGGAAATATATTCCGCGAATTGCTTATTCAGCGTTTTCAAATAGAATGCACCGAGTTTACGCATTTAAAATAAAATTAGAATAAAATCGCTGCATTGTTTTGCTTTTAAATTATATATGTTTGATAATCCGGCGTTTGTTTGCGTTAAATAATGTATCTTGTTAGTTGAGATGTCTGGAATAACATCATGATAAATTCGTCATAAGAACATTAATGAGAATTATTTAAACCGCGCGCTAATGCTATAGGAAAATTTGAGATTTAGGGTTAGAATTAGATAGAATTAGAAAATCAATTAAATTTCGAGGTTTACGAAAACGATCAAGTTATAATTAAAATTGGAAAATGTAAAAAAAAATGGTAGAAGTTGGGGATCAGAATCAGATTAGATAATATAAGAAAAAATTGGATTTACATTTTTCTTCATGGTAGACTCTTATTGGTCGGAAATATTATGTTTATTATTATTATTATTATTTTTTTTTTGGTGGAACGGACTAATCCTTCAAAAACATTTGTGCCACCCAGTTTGGAAATATTTAAATTTTTAGTAATGACAGTTGACAATATTCTGAAACACTTTTATTTAAATATTTCGAAACTGGGTTGCAGAAAAAAAAAAGAACATCAGAATTGAAGTTAAAAATTAGAAAACTGCATTATGCAAAATTATATTAATACTAGCATATGTTGTGGTCGATAATCGACCAAATTGTATTTGTAAAGACGAAATTGTTTTTCACTTAATTATTTATTTGTATGCAGATTCTTCTTCTTGTCCTGACGATGTGAGAAAAGGCACGGGAGAATGCCATTTTCAACTTTTTATAGCATTTTTTAATTTTTTTGGCAATTTTGGCTTTCTTTCAAAATTTAGACATTTTTTTTGAAAATCTCAATTTTTTGCAAAATTTTGACATTTTTTTACACTCTGTTTTTGAAAAGTACCATTTTCTTTAACGAAGACCAATCTTGAAAATTTCAACTGAATATCGTATTTTTTGATAATTTCGACTTTTTTCAAAATGTAAGTATTTTTCAAATGCTGAATTTTTTTGAAAATGTTGACTTCAAAATCTGAATATTTTTTAGAAATTAACCATTTCAAAATTAAAATTTTTCTTGGTGTTAATTTATTTCTGAAAATGTTGACCGATTTCCGATTTGAATTTTTTTGGAAATTGTTTCAATATTTCGATTTTTGTTTAAATGCTGTTATTTTTAAAAATTTCGACTACTTTCAAAATATTTCGACTTTTCTTCAGAATTTCGACTCTGATACTTCCGACTCTAATTTTAAAATTCCTACTTTTTTCTGAAGAATTCGACTTTGGTTGAAAATTTCGATAAATTTTATTTTGACTTGGACATTTCAAAATTTCCACTTATTTCAAAACCTTAATTTTTTTATAATTTCAACTCCTTTTTAAATTTTCGACTAAATTCGAAAACTTTAATAGTTTCAGGATTTCCGCTTTTTCAAAATTTCGCTATTTTTGACTTCTCGAATCTTCGAATTTTTTGTAAATCCGACTGTTTGAAAAATTCGCCTATTCCAGAAAATTTCTAATTTTGTTACGTATGTAAATTTAATCCTTATTTAAAAAATTCAACTTTTTTCAAAGTTTCGACTTTTTTGAAATTATCGATATTCTTTTAAAATTTCCAGTTTTTGGATTTCGAGTTTTATTACCTAAATTTTTATTTCTCCTCGAAGTTTTGACTTTTCAAAATCACTATTTCAAAATTTCGACTATTATTAAAATTTCGAACTTTTTTTCCAAAATTTTAACCTATTCTCTTGGACTTGGGCATTTTAAAATTTCCACTTACTGCAAAAACTCCAATTTTTAAATTTCGATTTCTTTTCGAATCTTTAACTAAATCCGAAAATTTTAACAATTTCACAATTTCCACTTTTTCAAAATTTCGCCATTTTTGACTTCTCCAAGCTTTGAATTTTTTGTAAATCTGAGTGTTTGAAAAATTCGCCTACCCCAGAAAATTCCTAATTTCGTTACGCATGTAAATTCGACTCTTATTTAAAAATTCTTTTTTCAAAATTTCGACATTTTTTAACGATAAAAACTTAAAAATTCCACAGGGTTTTCAATAAATATTTGGTAACACCGAAAACCTTGTGGAATTATTAAGTTTTTATCATTAATAAAGTTTATTAGTTATGAATATTAAAAAATGCCACGAAGTAACGGTTATAAATGTCAATTACTTCTAATAATGTTAAAAGTCACAATTTTTTTTAAAAGAGTTAAAATTTTCAAAAAAGTAAAAGATAGAATGTAACATTTTTGAACAATGATCGAAATGTTCAAAAAAGTGGACATTACGAAAGAAGTCGAGATTTTGTAATAAAATAAAAAATTTCGTAATAAACGAAGTTTATTAGTTACGATTATTAGAAATCTTTACTTTTTGTGAAAATTTTAATTTTTTAAAAGTAGGAATCTTTAAAAGTTTAAACCTTTCAGAATTTAGCTTTTTCTTGAAATTTTGACTTTAAAAATTTTGATTTTTTTGTTTAAAATATATTTTTCTCAAATTTTAATTTTTTTTTGTAAATTACGACTTTTTAAATTTTCGATATATTTCTTAAAATACTGAAAATCATATTTTTTTTTTGAAAATTACAACAGTTTTTTAAAACATTGACATTCTCCAGAAGCTTTAACTTTTTTTTATTACGACTTCGAAATTTCGACTTTTTTTAAAATATCGTTTTGTTTTGACAATGTTCTACTCAAAACTTCCACTGTTTTTAAAAGCTCTTAAAAATTTTGACTTCAAAATTTTATCTTGTTTTTCTGGAAATTTCAACCTTTACTTCGAACGAAATTCATCTATTTTCCAAATCACAAAATTTGATACTTTTCTTAAAACTTGACTTTCTCTGCGAAGTTTTGACTATTTTTTAAAAATTCAATACTTTTCTCGAAACTGGAAGTTTTATTGACATTCTCTTTTCTTTCGAAATTATTTTATCAATTTTCTCACAATTCGAATTTATCAGGAAATTTGTATTTTTTTTAAATCGTCTTGTTCTCGAAATGTCTTTGGAAAATTGCAAATTGTTTGTCGGAATTTGGAGCTGTTCTCAAAATTTTGACTTTTTCCTTGAAATTTTTTCCAAAATTTTGACTTTTTCCTTGAAATTTTTTCCAAAATTTGACTTTTTTCTTTTTCTCTGAAAAACTTCGACCTTTTTAAAGTTCGACTTTTTTTTAAACTTTCAGTTTATTTTTACAATTTCTCTTTTTAATAATTTAGTTTTTTAAAAAATACAAATTTTTCTAAAGATTTCAGGTTTTCAATTTGATCTGCGTTTCAATCTATTGTCGAAATTCGACGTTTTTTTTCCTAAAATTTTACTTTTTTTGAGGTGGAACGGACTGGTCTTTGGTTATATCAAAAATTAGAATACAAATCTTGTCTCTTGAAACCAAAAAAGATTAAAAAACACAAAAAAGGTAGCTCTACTCTAGAGCAACCTTTGTTGTGTTTTTTAATCTTTTTTTTGAGAACTTTTGATAAATTAATTTTTTCGAAATGTCTTCTTTTTTCTCAATTTTTTTGAAAAAACTTTTTCTTAATTCTTTCGAAATCTTTTTTTGCCCAAAATTCGACCTTGTCTACAAATTTTAGCTTTTACGGTTGTTCTACTCTAGAGCAACCTTTGTTGTGTTTTTTAATCTTTTTTTTGAGAACTTTTGATAAATTAATTTTTTCGAAATGTCTTCTTTTTTCTCAATTTTTTCGAAGTCTGCTTTTTCTCAATTCTTTCGAAATCTCTTCCTTTTGTCCAAAATTCGACCTTGTCTAAAAATTTTAGCTTTTACGGTTGCTCTACTCTAGAGCAACCTCGGTTGTGTTTTTTAATCTTTTTTTGAGAACTTTTGATAAATTAATTTTTTCGAAATGTATTCTTTTTTCTCAATTTTTTCGAAGTCTGCTTTTTCTCAATTCTTTCGAAATCTCTTCCTTTTGTCCAAAATTCGACCTTGTCTAAAAATTTTAGCTTTTTCGGTTGCTCTACTCTAGAGCAACCTTTGTTGTGTTTTTTAATCTTTTTTTTTGAGAACGTTTGATAAATTATTTTTTTCGAAATGTCTTCTTTTTTCTCGATTTTTTCGAAGCCTCTTTCTTTTTGTCAATTCTTTCGAAATCTCTTCTTAAAATTCGACCTTGTCTGAAAATTTTAGATTTTATTTCGAACTTTGATATTTGCTATTTCTGTAAATTTAGATATTTTTTTCTCACAAAAGTAATTCAACCATTTTTCACGAAATTTCAAGGCTGTAGAAAATTTATAATTAAAAAATAAAAATCATGAGAAAGATATTTTTAAAAAATTTAGCTCCCCAAAATGGTCTTTTTCTAGAAATATCATGTGTTTTTTCAAAATGTTAATACAAATCAATCCAAAATTTCGAAAAAATGCTTTTTGAAATCACAACTTTTTTGTCACAATTTAGGCAAAACCTAAAAATTCCTAGAAAAGTATTTTTGCAAATTTGGACTTCTTTAGGTCACTTGTTTAATGAGAACGCATTTTCTGCGTGTCTGTCTACTACAGCTTCTATTTTTTTTTTTTTTAGGGGAACTTAAAGAGCCGCAATTGTCTTTTAAAAGATCCACATGTGGCTCGCGAGCCGCGGTTTCCCGACCCCTGGCATAGATGAACACAAAGAAGAATAAAAGGAACCAAAATAGTTGTTAACATTATGCAGTATTAGTCAATTCGTTGGACCTGGTTTCGAGAGAAGAATGGCGAAACAAACCTTAGTGCAGTTTCTTAACCTGGGGTCCACGGACCTCTTGGGGATCGGTCAGGGGTCAATGGCTCCCTACGATGGTTTTTTACAGACGTTACATATTTAAGGGTACGAAAAAATTTATGGACAGATGACTTATTCAACAAGAAAGGGTATACAAGATTTGACTGGACCTTTTCTTTTAGTCGACAGAAGCTTCTGTTGGATTTATAAGCTGATCCTTAAAAATATAGGAACTCGACAATGAAGAATTTGGAGCATTGGACTTGATGAGATTTTTTCTGGTCGTCTGTGATGATAAACTTTATTTAGTCATCAGGAATATTAGGGAGGGATTCGTAGGGTTTGTAAAACCTTTGAAGTAGTCCACAACTGCTAAAAGGTTAAGAAACTTTGCTCTAGTGCAATGTAAGAGAATTCAAAAAAGTCAGAATTTTCAAGAAATAAGATAGTTTAAAAGTTAGTTTACATTTTAAAAAAATGTTAAAATTTAAACGTGATACGCATAGATCTTAGATGTAATAACAGTTACTTTTGTTTTTTTTTTAAGTTCAAGTATCCTACAACTAAGCTCTTATTGCGCGAGATGATACAATACAGGGCTTGTTATAAAATATAAAATACTCTTTTTTTAAACTTCGATGATGATTGGATTAACAGGAATGGCTTCATATTTATGGATAATTAAACAACACGTTTACCTTTCTAACCCTGTTGGCAGCAACAACACACGGCAGCCCCTCCACCATATTCACAACGACCCCCTCCTTCCTGCTCTGATGATAATGCTGACGGTCCGGCGCCCTCACCGAATAATGATGATGAGGCGTGTGGTAATGATGATGGTGTCCGTGGTGCGTATTGTACTGTTGATTGTTGACGCCGTTCTGTTTCGGCTGTATCTTCTCCATTGGTGCGTGTGCGGCCGATTTTGACCGCCTCAACAGCCTCATCATCTGATTTTTCACGCTACTATTCGACCTCACCACGCCCGATTGCCTGATGGCGGCGGCAGCGTCCAATTTGCTACCAGCCACGCTGGATACCTCGAACATGGCGGCGGCGTTGTTTCACTTCTTTTCGTCAATGACTAGCCAGGGGGCTCGCGTCATGGGAGACGATGATGACGACGGTCGGGGGACGCCGACGTTCACATTTAAGTCGCACAGGTGGAGCGGTGGCGGCGGCGGTAGGGGGCCGGAGGTGGAGTGTTTCGGTTTCGTGTTTTCGGCCGTGATCCCAATCATATGTCGGTAGTCGGGTTAGAGATGATGGAATCCCGATAAGTCGGTTATTGTTGTAATACTCCGGGGGCGTCGGTAATTGTAAACAATTTATTATTCATCCGCGGCCGACCTTCGTGCTAATCTGCGTTGTAACATTTTTATTTGCATTCTTCTTATTAATAAACGGAAAATTTGGCTTATTCCACAAATAACGCTATCGGTACAAATATTGCCATCCATTCATGCGACTCGCACGCTTTATTTACAAAAGCGCAATTTGTTTTGCATCAGACTGACATCTTCGATTGTTTTTCAAAAAAAAAAAAGGTAATGTGTTAAATCACTGAGATAAATCTTCAGATGGAAGCAAAATTTCAAGATTAGAGTAAAAATTAAGCAAAAACGTCGAAGTTTCAAAAACGAAATCTCACGAACTGAAAGTCAAAATTTCCACCTTTTTCCAAAACAATTCTAGACTTTCAAATTTACCACTTAAAAAAATTCAAAATTTCTTTTATGGCGAAATTCACGTTGAAAAATTTCGAGTTTTTTTCTAACAGTCAACAAGTCAAAACTCTAAGAAGATAAAAAAAATAATTTCTGGTTTGAAAGCGAAATATCGATTTCTATAAATACATTGCTGGCCATTATTTAGGTAGCTACTTTTCCCTAATTAAATGCGCATCAAATTTCAGCATTTCCAGGAAATGGAAACTTTAGAAGGTTGGAAAATTAAACAATACATTCAGTTTTAGAACACTGCAACGTTGTACACTGAATTTCAATTTCCGTGAAAGTGGAACGTTCTCCACTCTTACTGTCATCTCCTAATGGTGCTACAAATAACGCCCCAGATGTAGAATATCTACAGAACAAGATTGTGAACATATTGTATTTATTTGTTGTTTGTTAATACATTACGAATATTTAATAAGAGTGTGGGATTACTGTATTTAGTTCAGTGCTACATGTGAGTGTTATTCCATGGAAAACGAGAGGAAAACTACTGAAAGCAAATAAAGTCGTCAAAGGTTGCAACCTTAACAAGAAACTGAGAAACCACACAAAAATCAATCGAGTTAATTTGAGGGAAACCTTAGAAAGTGAACAATGGCGAACGAAATTGCCAACTTCAAATTCCCAGAAGAGATTACAGTCAATATCAATTACGGAATTATTCCAGTTTCAGACGGAAATATTGTACCAGAGCTTATTAAGTTTGGATTTATGTTTGGCATTAAAATAAACTCATTAATGCATAATATAAAATTACCGCAAAGGCTTAACGAAATTGCCATTAATTTATTTTATCCTGCAATTGTACCTATTATATTTGTTATTCCAAATTTGATGTAAACACAGTTTTGATATGATTTGATTTTTTGTATTGTCTCGGTTGGAATGAGCAGTTTTTTTTTAAATTACAAAAAAATCACTGTTTTTGGATCCTTAATGACTCGTCTTTAATTACACAATTAAATTAATTTTAGCTCGGTAAGCTACGTTAAAAAAGTTCTAGAAAAATTACGTCTTGACCAGCGGTGGCTCGCGTACAGGCACTGTGGAACTGCAGCACCCCTAATTTCGCTTACGAGTTTTTTCTCAAAGAAGACTTTTCCTTAAATAATTTTTTGTAGAGATTTTAAATTTTCTCTGCTTTCTTTTTATATAAATGTCAAGTTTCTTTTATGAAGTTAAGGGATTTTAAAATCTATTGCAATTTTTTTCTAATTTTTGTAAATATTTTGAGAAAATAATTAAAATTTCAAAATAAAATCTAAATCTAACTCTTCCTGTATTTTAATATTTCTCTAAAATATTCGAGGTTTTACCGAAAATCTCAATTGCAATTTTTTTATATAAAAATTTTAAGTTTCTTCTAGATATTTCGATTTATTAAAGAAACTTTTAATTTTTTCTGCGAAGTTTCCATTTTTCCCAAATATTTTGTAAAAAGAAATTTTTTATTAATTCCTATTTTTTCCGAAAATGTTGTCCTTCAAATTTCTTTTGGAAATTTCAACCTTTCCAGATTTTTTGTTCCTCTAATTTGCTTTAAAACTGTCAAGTTTTTTCACTAGACTTTGACATTTAATAGTACATTGTTTTTTCTAATTTTGATAAAAATGTTTAACAAAAAATCCTAAAATTTCTATAAAAATGTCTACATTTTGGAAAAAACTAAGACATTTTAAGAAAAAAATTAATTTTCAACTCCTTTCGCATTTCGATATTTTTATAAAATTAAATAACAACCGAGTCTTGGATTATTTTCGTAAAATTTCAATTTCAACCTTTCTCTAAAAATATTTAAAATTGTTTCTCAAATTTTGATTTTTTTAAAAAAATTTTGATTTTTTTCCCATAAAATTTGTTTTTTTCTGAACATTTTATACAAAGGATTTTTTTTTGTTGAATTTTTTGCTGGAGATTTTGTCTTTAAAATATTTGTTCTTGTAAAAATTTTGATTTCTCTAATTTGTTTTAGAAATGCAAGAAGAATGCAACCTAGACTACAAATTCATGCAGCTCCCCAGGCGTGTATAATGCATCATAGGCAGCTGAACTACCAACAGTTGAAACACTGCCACCTAGCGAAGCGGTTGCTCTCTAGGAGAGTTCTCAGAAGACAAGGATTCTATAATGCACAGGTTTGAACATTTATTAGATTCGAAGTTTGGAAAGCAAATACCGGTTTCGATCTTGTTAGATCTCGTCAGTTTGGTATATCCAACTTGAATGCTAACAAATGTTGAGACAAGTAAGTACTAAAACATTCATAGGCGTCAAGCGAGTGACTCTTAGGTACTACCACCTACTTGAATCTAATAAATGTTTAAACCTATTGGTCTGTGCATTATAGAATCCTTGTTTTAGAAATGTTCAAGTTTTTCACGAAATGTGAATATTCCTTTTATTTTGTAATTTTAAGAAAAAACTGAAATTTTTAAGTACCAGCTGGCCCTGGCCAACTTCGTACCACCCCAGAAGTAATAAATATTGTGCTAACTCAGCTGAATTAAATGTTACATTAAAATATTTAATACGCTCGCCCTTTTCCAGCTGAATCCTATGCGAAAAACCGCTAAAAACGGGCCATAATCAAAACAGATACACATTTACGGTTAGAGTAGGTTGCGGTACATTTTTATCATGTTCCTGTTATAAATTAGAGATGGCGCTGTACACGGATTCCTTATAAAACATGTGAATTTTTTAAATATTTTAGCCTTTATTCTGCTATTCGAGGCCAAGGCAAATCCAACAAAGCAAAGAACATAAAAATCCGTTCAGCCGTTCTGGACTTATAAATGGTGTAACTAACACGACATTGTTTTATGTATATAGGATACATTTAGAGGAAATAAATTTCAAATTTGCATAAAAATAAGAAAACTTTGATAAAAATAAAATGAAAATAATTTTAAAATGTGCTCCCTATAGATGAAAACCACTGGACAAGATTTCATTTTGATATCTTTTCAGGCTTAGGAGCTATCCTCCCTCTACGCACTAATGGAGGACCCTGTATATATATACTTGCCGGAACATTTGTGAGCATTCGAGTTGGATACACCAAACTGATAAGATCTAATAAGATCGAATCCAGTCGTTGGTTTCCAAACTCTAAACCTGATAAATGTTCAAGCCTATTGGTCCTTGCATTTAGATTATAGTCTTCTGGGACTTCCCTAGAGAGCAACCACTTCGCTAAGTGTTTGTCACTCATCTGTTGATAGTTCAGATACTTATGATCCACTATACACTCTTAGGGGCTGCATACTCTAGTCTAGGTTCCATTCTATTTGCATCGGTAACCAAAAGTTTTTTGAATTGGAAAAATTTAAGATGACAATTTTTTTAGGAACTTTTCTTCCTTCAGGAACAATTTTTATTTCCGCAACGACTCATATCAGTTTTGATGGAGCTTGGTGACAAGAAATATTTGGGTCAAGAAGGTGATCTAGGTAGATGCAAGTTAGTAAAAATTCGAGGTCACCATTATTAGGGACATCTTTCTGATTGGGAAACAAAGTTTTATCTCCGAAAAGTTTCTATTGATTTCGATGAAGCTCTTGTAACTGAAGGTTTTTTGGTTCAAGAAAACGATCTATATAAATTCAGGATCAACATTTTTTTAGGGGAATCTTCCTCCTTCAGGAACAATTTTTATGTCCGAAACGACTATTAATGACGATGAACTTGGTAACTAGGACATTTTTGGGTCAGAAAAATGATCTAAATATCGAAGAAATTTTAGTCTTTGTCTTTGTCTTCCAATCTTCCTGTGGGGTCAGGAATTCCTTCCTTTTACCCCTTCGTCGCTCTGTTCTTTCTATTAAAAACTTTTTCTCCTCTTATTGTTTCTGTTTGCTTCTTTGCCTCTTGAGAGACTCAGACCTTCCATGTCTGCTTCTCTCTTTTTTGCAGACTTTACATATCTGCCCTGAAAACACCCTCTTCACGCGTATGGAGCGCCTTGCTTTTCTTTTGCCTACTAGTCATTTGACCGAGCCCCCGGGAAAACCATACAAAAACCCGGGGTTAGTAGACTGCTTGCTGTCTTCTTGATTTACTCTACTATCTTCAGTAGTTCCTGCATTTTCTCTAGGAAGTTGTTAACTTCTTTTGTTGTTGCTCCTGAGCTGGAAAATTGCATTATCATGTCACACAAAATAATGCTTACCTTTGCCCTTTTGTCTTCTTTTTTTTTCCTTCTTGTTTTCTCTCTCTTCTTGCTTTTTTGCCTTTCCGGCTTCTCCTTTTTCTGCCTTCTTTTCGTTGTCTTCACTCTTTGCCCTAGCTTTACTTGCATAAGAAACTCCCTCGATTCTCTTTGCAGTATTGGCTTTGCTGTTTTTGGTTTTCGGTAATGCGGGACAACCGCGATAGCTCGCAGGGTGAGCCCCTTCGCAGTTGGCGCATTTTGCCGGTTGTGTCTTCGGAAGTTCGCATGCCTTTGTCGCATGTTTTTACCCGCATTTGACGCAGATTGGGTCCGCGTGGCAATTTGTTTGTGTGTGCAATTTTAGTAAAAATTCGGATCCTTATTTATTAGGAACATCTTCCTCCTTGTGGAACAATTTTTTCTCTCTGAAACGCTTCTCTCGATTTCCAGAAAGGAACACTATTTTTAGGGATGTTTTTCTTCTTCAGGAAAAATTCAAACTCAAACTTCCATGAAACTTGACAACTAGAAGATTTTTGGGTGATAAGTGCTATTTTAGTAAAATTTCGATGTCACCAAAAGTGCTATTTTAGTAAAATTTCGATGTCACCATCTTTTAGGGACATCTTACTCATTGAGGGCAGGATAAAGATAAGATAGCGTAAGGAAAATAGACCTATTGAGATTTTTAGAACAAAATGACACTTCGGGAAAAATTACATTTATAAAACGAACAGAAAGAGATACATATCAGGCGAGCCAATCACAGCAAATCCAATTTGCTACTCTCCAAGTTAAGGCTCTCTATTCTGGACGCTTTCAAGATTCCAAAACATTTTTAATTTGTGCCTACTTTATGTTTTCTGCACTACAGTGACTATAATATATTTTTCAAAAGGCATTTGACTTTATTCACAATCCAGTTTGTTATTTTTTCGAACTTAAAAATAACAAAGCAAAGATTAACAAAATATATCTGGCAATAAATGCCCTCCTTAGTCTAATCCTTTTAAAAAATTCCACTAGAAATATTCTAAAAGTAATAAATAGTATAATAATTAGGGTGTCTAGGTTTCTAACAGCAAAAGGGATATTGATCAAAGGGAGGGAGATGAGGGTGTGTGCCGATAACAATAAAAAATGCCCCAAAATAATTTTAGACGACCAAAAATAAAAAAACGGGCATAATTTTAGTATTTGCCAATAATTTTTTACGATTAAAAAACAGTTATCCCAAAAAAAAATGGTCAACTAAAAAAAGATATCATGATATCATGTCCTTGAATTCTCAAAAATCGGTATTTTTTGCGTCCTCCTGGGCATAAAGCTAGGCAAATATAGTAAAATTGTGAAATTTCACAGAATATACTATAATTATATGATAATAAATTGACCAAAACTTTGAAGAAATATATGTTATTATTGTACGTGTAAATTTAAGTTTACAATGCGATGCAACTTTAATATGAAAAAAAAGTGAACAAAAACAAGTGCTGATGTAAATATGAACTATTTTGTAACATTATTTGTATTAAGCGAAATTTTTGGGGCCTAGACACGCTAAGCGTGTTCTTAGCATTGTATGCGTTAACGAAAAAAGTGGCCCTGACGTAGCGGGTGGGGTCGAGTTTGATATTAGTTAGTTTAACAACAACAAAAATAATTTTTACCTGAAATAGATTAGGGAAATCATTGCTAAATTCCACCCCTTAATCAAGACACTGATACTCCCGGGATACGTGCCCCAGTGAACGTGTTATTTTTTTTTTTAATTATTATTATTTTTCTCTACGGCCATTGTTCTTGGAGTTACAGCCTCGCTTAAAAATTTGGAATATTTATTATACCCTTCAGTTTCTAGTGTCGTATTTTCTCAGGAATTTTTGAGGTCACTCCAAATTGAAACGACATAGGTATTGCTTTAATTATCTTAAGCGTTTTTCTACATCAAGGTCTTCAATGTTTTTGACATTTAATGGTTTCTGATAACTAAATGTAACGTCTGGCTATCTATTGTGTGCACTATGAATCAATTTATCGGCGCAAAACTGAGATAAAATTCATAATAGTACAATGGATTGTATAAATAACACCACAATGCGTGTAAATGAAGCAAAGTTTACTTTCGAAGCATATCGAAAAAGATTCCAAGGAGTGCAACGCTCGCGATTGGTACTGTTGAATCAATCGATTAAATTGGAAATTAATATCTCGTTAACGTGTACAGAAATAGAAACTAATGTTTTTCCTTTTAAACATTTAAATAATTATAGAGGACATTCGGCGCTATATATAAGCGCTTAACAAAGCATTTTGCTGACGTACATTACACGAATTTTAATAAGTAATATATCTGTTCAGGGTTGACATTAACATTAGTCGGTTAGCGCGTCTTTTGCATTATTACATTTAAAGAAATATTTTCGGAGTTAGCACAGGTTTATTAAATTGTACGCAACGCAGTAATTACGCTTGGAATCGAGCATTTTTGTATAAGTTTCACATATAAATAAGTACTTTTTTTAATACGTTGGTTGTTCGAAATCTTGGCTTTTTTCTTAGAATTTTGGTGGTTATCTTGGTTATCTTCAAAAATTGAAATACAGGGGACAAGATTTGTATTTCAATTCTTAGAACTGCTAGTTTCTGCCAATATATCCAAATTTTATTTTTTTCGCGCAATTTTGACTTCTTTAACTCTTGCTTGAAACTTCAAAATTTTAAAATAATAACGAAAAAAAAATTAATTTCGTGATTAAACTCGAAATCTTCAATTTGATTTTGTTTTCTCAATATGTTGACTCTTTTTTTTCGGAATCTCCAGTTTAAATTGACATTTTTTTTACTTTTTTTGTCCCTCAAGTTTCGACTTAAGCTTTGAAAAGACTCCTTAGTCCTTTTTCTCGAATTTTCCAGTTTGATCTCAAAATACCGAATTTTTAATTGAAATTTCGAGTTAAACATTTAGGAAATCATTGCTCTAATGGACACAAAGTCGTTTTATGATTTAATTTAAAACTCTTTCTGTATTTTCGTCTTTTCCTTTTGAATTCAATCAACCCAGCAGATAACATCAATTTTGGCTAATTTTAGATCGCGCTCTATTTGTTAGTTAATTTCGAAATACCACGAAATTACCAGCGACATTACGCGTTTCGGCGACACGCACATTCAATAATGTAAGAATGCAGACACGTGGAAATTAAAACAGATAACATCGATCGACGTTTCCAGCTCGAGCGAAAACTGTGTCTAAAATTCCCGACCTATCAGCCAAGCGACAGACATCGGGACATGACAACGTAGGGCTTATATGTGAAAAGGGCCTTTGCTCGTTAAGCTGAAACACAGCGGCGTTTTCCCGTTAACTACGAGCCAGTGCTTTCATCGACGTTAAACCGCTTATCAAACCACCCTGTTACCAGTGCCCTAAAACGGGAATATTTTCGTTCTCGTGCCAATATTGCCGAAGGGATTTAATTTCGTGAAGCTTATGTCGTCGGGATACGAGTTTACAATATAGAGAAAAACCTACAAAAAAACTGAAGAATTCTCGAAGTTATTTAATACTTTAGGGTGGTATTTCTATAATGCGGAAATTCTTTCGTTTTTAAATTATAAAACGTCTTTAAAAGGCAATTTAATCTTTAATAAATTGATCAGTTACTTCTATAGTGATTGCCATCTTATTGGTAACTTCTTGGTGCTTGATCCATGAAGCTTCTGGTCTTTTTGAAGCAGGAAAGTCTTTGAGGTTTATTTCAACTAATTCGTTGTTTTTGTCAAAGAATTTTACAATCACCAAAACAGGTGATGGATATTTTTGGTAATTTCATGATGCTTCTGTTTTTTTTGATATAGGGAAGTCTTTCTTAGTTCAATGACGCCTGATTCATGAAGCTTTTTATCTTTTGTACCAAGAAATACTTCGGGATTCGTTTTAACTTGTTTGTTGCACGCAAAAACAGTTCTTTGAAAGAAATATTCAAGTACCAAGAAAGGCAATAGATATTTTTGGTAGCTATTTTTTTGGTGTTCTAATTATGAAGATCTTTAAGTTTTTTGAAGCAAGAAAATTTTCGCGATTTATTATTTCGGCTGATTCGTTGTTTCTACCAAAGAGTTTTGCAATGACCAAGATAGGTGATGGACATTTTTGGTAATTTCATGATCTGTTTTTTTTAATAATACAGGGAAGTCTTCGATCTTAGTTCCATGATGCCTGAGTCAAACAATTTTATAATCACCAAGACAGGTGATGGATATTTTTGGTAATTTCATGATGCTTCTGTTTTTTTGATACAGGGAAGTCTTTCTTCAATGACGCCTGATTCATGAAGCTTCTTATCTTTTGTTCCAAGAAATATTTTGGGATTCGTTTTAACTTGTTTGCTGCACGCAAAAACAGTTCTTTGAAAGAAATATTCAAGTACCAAGAAAGGCAATAGATACTTTTGGTACCTATTTTTTGATGTTCTAATTATGAAGATTTTTAGGTTTTTGAAGCAAGAAAATTTTCGAGGTTTATTATTTCGGCTGATTCGTAGTTTCTACCAAAGAGTTTTGCAATGACCAAGACGGGTGATGGATATTTTTAGCAATTTCATGATCTGTTTTTTTGGTACAGGGAAGTCTTCGATCTTAGTTCCATGATGCCTGATTCATAAAGCTTCTTATCTTTTGTACCAAGAAATACTTCGAGATTCGTTTTAAATGGTTTGTTGCACGCGAAAACAGTTCTTTGAAAGTTTTTTGCAAGTATCAAGAAGGGCGATAGATATTTTTGGTAGCTAATTTTTTGGTGTTCTAATTTTACAGATTTTGGGTTCTTTAAAGCAAGAGAATTTTCGAGGTTTATTATTTTGGCTAATTCGTTGTTTCTACCAAAGAGTTTTGCAATAACCAAAAAAGTGTGTTGGATATTTTTGGTAACTTCATGAAGCTTCTGTTTTTTTGATACATGGAAGTCTTCGATCTTAGTTCCATGATGCTCGATTCATGAAGCTTCTTATCTTTTGTACCGAAAAACACCGAGGATATTTTTGGTAATTTCACGATGCCTGATTCCTGAAACTTCCGATCTTTTGATAGAAGAAAGTCTTAGATCTTGGTTTCCACTTGCTTGCCTTATGTATTATTTTTGTGCCAAAGTAACAACGACCAAGACAAACATTGAATTTTTTTGGCAATTTCATGACGCCTGCTTGATGCATGGAGCTTCTGGTCTTTTGTACCAAGAAACACTTTGAATTCGTTTTAACTTATTTGTCGCACGTGAAAACAGTTTTTCTGTCAAAGAGATTTGCAAGTATCAAGAAAGACGATAAATATTTTCGCTACCTAATTTTTTGATGCTTGAATTATAAAGCTTCTGGGTTTTTTTAATCAAGAAAATGTTCGAAACTTAATTCGATTGGTTCGTTGTTTCTAGCAAAGAGTTTTGCAATGATCAAGACAAGTAATAGATATTTTTGGTAATTTTACGATGCCACATTCCTGAAGCTTCTGATCTTTTGATATAAGAAATGTTCAATATAAATTATACTTTTAAAAAGGTTGGAATTTTGAAAAAGAGAAAAAATTTTGAAAAAAGTGGGAATTTTGAAGATAAAAGTAGATATTTTGAAATACCAACTATTTCAAAAAAGCAAAGTTTTCAGAAAGAGCTGAAATTTAAAACATTAAAATTCCGAAAGTCGCACTTTTCAAAACAACCGAAATTTCCCAAAAAAATGTAATAATGTGCAAAGTTGACATTAAAAAAAATAGAATTTTTTAAGTAAGCCATTGCAAAAAGTAAAATTTTGAGAAAGCCAAAATGTACAAAAAAAATCAAAAACCACTGGCGAAATTTTCAAAAACCTCAGAATTTTGGTAGAAGTCGATATTTTGGAAAAGTCGAAATTTTGATAAAATTTTAAATTTGAAAAAATGAAACTTTTCAAATAGAAATGTCAATTTTTTAAAGTTAAATTTACAAAAATGTCAAGATGTTAAGACACAGAAGAAAATTTGAAGTCAATTTTGATAGGAAGTCGAAATGTTGATAAAAATGGAAAATTGAAAAAAATGAAAATGTGTCCTTTGTCAAATTTTCTTAATAAATCGATATGTATGAAAAGATCAAAATTTCGATAAAAAGGCGAAAATTTGAAATCGAAATTTTTTCACAAAAACCAAAATTTTCAGAAATTCGAAATTTTCAAAAAAGCAATTTTCATAACAATCGAATTCTTCAGAAAAGAATAAAAATGAACAGAATTATTTACAAAAAAGTCTACCTTTTGAACTTTTAAAAAGTCGAAATTATCTTAAAAAAAATTCAAAAAGTTTTCAAAATACACAAAAAAAAATCAAAATAAAGTGAAAACCTCGAGAAATATTCAAAATTTTGAGTTAAAATTTTTAAAATTAAATAAAACAATTTTTTAGCAAAATTTTGACAAAGATGGAAATTTTCCAAATAAGTCAAAAAGTTGCAAATCAAATGAAAATTTTGAAATAAGTATAGAAATTCCCAAAATAAGCAATATTTTGAAAAAACGCCAACATTTTGAAAAAATGAAAATTTTGAAAAAAGTGTAAATTTTGAAAACGCGTATATTTTGAAAAAGCGTAAATTTTAAAAAAGCGTAAATTTTAAAAAAGCTGTAAATTTCGAAAAAGAAAAAATATTTAAATGTGAAAGTTTCAAAAATTCGGAATTTATAATAAAAAAGCTGCAAATATGTGAAACTTTTCTAAAGAATAGTTTTATCATAAATTAGAAATTTTTAAAAAAGCGGAATTCTTAAAAAAAATTGGATTTTTTATATTAAAAATTTTTAAAAAAGTTACACGATTTTGAGAAAGATTGAGATTTGCAATCGGTCAAAATTTTCGAAAACAAAAAAATTTAAAATATTCAAAAAAAAGTCGAAAGGTTCAGAAAAAAAAAGAAAAATGAATTGTTTGCTAAAATGCCAATTATTTAAAAGAAATTTCGACTTTTGTTTACGTTTTGATCTTCAAGGCCTAAATTTTTTTTCCAAAATTTTTCTTTTTTTTAAATTTCGATTTATGTTTACGTTTTGACCAACTGTTCCAATAATTTCTATTTTTTTCCGACTTTTCAAGGTTTCAATTTTTTTTCTAAAATCTTGGCTTTTTTTGAAAATTTTAACATTTTTGAAAAAGTTCCACTCGTTGAAAATTCTTAATTTTTTTAAAAATGTAAAATCTTTGAAAGCTGAACTGTTTTCAAAGTGTCAATTTTTAAATATCGAATTTTTCCAAAATTTGAAATTTTTTAATTAAAAATTGTTACATTTTGATTGTTAAAAATGTCGACTATTTTTAAATTTGAATTAATATTCAAAATTTCGAGTTTTTGCAAACTTTGAATTTTTTTATTTCGTTTTTTAACGGCTCATTTGTAGAAAAAGTCAAAGTTTTTGCCGAAGGTCGAAATTTTCCCAAAAAAGTGGAGGTTTTAAAAAAGACTGAAGATTCAAGGCAAAAAATTCAAAATAAATAAATTTCCAAAAAAGTTCTGATGGACTCAAAATTTTTGTATTAAAATTTTTAAAAGTCTAAATTTCCAATAAAATAAAAGCAGAATTTTTCAAAAAAGTCCCAAATTATTTCAACACAAAACTCAAAAGCTACAAAAAAGTCGAAATTTTGAAAGAAGGTCGAAAATTTAAAAAATGTCAAAGTCTGAAATAAAAAAGTCAAAATTTTGATAATAAAATGTCCAACGTTTTTTTTTAATGGAGAATTTGCATAAGAAGGGCATTTTCAAAAATTTTGGAATTTAAAAAAGTCGTATTTTTCAAATAATATTCAAATTTCCTTAAAGCCGAAACTTCTAGAACAAAATCGAAATATTTGAAAAAAAGTCGAAATTTTTTAAATAAATCCAAAATGTATATGAAAAGTCAAAATTTTTGCCGAAGGTCGAAATCTTCACAAAAAAGTGGACATTTTAAAAAAGATCGAAGATTCAAAGAAAAACAATTTAAAATAATTGAATTTCCAAACAATTAAGGTGCTGAAGTCGACATTTTCAAAAAGTTCAAATTTTCAATAAATTAAAGACCTCATTTTTTAAAAAAGACCAAATAATTATGAACACAAAATTTTGAAAACAGGTCAAAAATATAAAAAATTCCAAATTCTGAAATAAGTCTTAATATTCGAGAAAAAGCCAAAATTTTGAGGATAAAATTTTTTTATAATTTTTATAATTTTTTTTAAAAAGTGGAAATTTTGCAAATGATGGAAATTTTCAAAAAATTTGAAATTTAAAGTCGTTTTTTTTTCAAATTTACTTCAAGCCGAAACTTCTAGAACAAAATCGAAATATTTGAAAAAAAGTCGACATTTCCAAAAAATCAAAAATTTATAGAAAGTCTAAATTTTTGCCGAAGGTCGAAATTTTCACAAAAAAGTGGAAATTTTAAGAGAGATCTAAGAATCAAAGAGAAAAAATCCAATTAATTGAAAAAAATTCAAATTATTATAAACTTAAAAGTCAAAATTTCCAAAAAAAAAAGTCGAAATTTTGAAAAAATCGAAATTTTGAAAAAATGGTCAAAAATTTGAAAAATTCCAAATTCTGAAATAAGTCTTAGTATTCGAAAAAAAGTCGAAATTTTGAGGATAAAAGTTCCAAAATATTTGTGGAAATTTTGCAAAAGATGGAAATTTTCAAAGATATCGAAGATTTAAAGAAAAACATTCAAAATAACTGAAGTTCCAAAAAGTTGAAGGTTTTGATAAAGTTGAAATTTTCAATGAATTAGAGGCTGAATTTTTTAAAAAAGACCAAATTATTATGAACACAAAAGTCAAGATTTTCAAAAAAGTCGATATTTTAAAGAAGGAAGTCGAAATTTATGAAATAAGCTAATTTTTTGAAGGAAAAATTGTAAAAGAATGAAATAAGTCAAAATTTGGAAATTCAGAATAAATCAAACATTGAAAAAAGTTCAAAATGTTCAGAAAAGCAAAAACTTTCAATAAAAATCGAGAAACCAGATTTTTCAAAGTAAGTCGTCAACTTTGAAGAGACATTTTTTAAACAAAGTCGGAATCTTGAAAAAAGTCGAAAATTTTAAGAGTCGAAATTTTGAAAAGAATCGAAATTTAAAAGAACCAAAAATTTTAAGTCGTTTTCCACTTTTCGAATTTGAACTTTGAACCTCAAATTGCGCGATCATTTTCTTTTTTCTGAACATTTCGAGTTTGACTTCGAAATTTCGAGAATTTTATTGGTAATATTGAGTTTTTTTTTTTTATTGAAATTCACCCTAAGGTATCTAACATTCATCATATGGCAGGATATTTTTGCTGAAGAAAAATAATCCAACGAAATTTTATATCTACAAACTTTTGCAAACAAAAAGAATTTATGATGCGAATTTTACTGAAACAGCTGTTTGGATTCTTCCACGGTTGCACAACGTAAGTAACAATTCTAAATGCCTAAATTAATTTCCTGAATTTGCAAACTCGGACCTTTTAGAGGGACATTTTTTCGCCTCATTGTTATTTTCCCTGCAAAATTATCACGAAATGTGACTTTGTGCTGTTTCATCTACCTACCATTTGGCCTTTGTTTGTTCTTATAAAAATTGATCATAAATTGCATGCTCGAGTTTGCAAACAAATATTCAAATTTTGTCACTGCTTTTATGACAACAGTTTGCAGCAACTACCTTGGACTTACCGAGTGAGGTAATTTTTTTTATTGATAAATACTGAATTGATACAAACTACACCCAGACAATGAAACTAACAGATTTTTAGAGTTGTGGTCATAAAATTTTAAATAATGTCATCCACAGACTTCGCCTAATGCGATCGACTAACATATCAGGAATTTTAATCGAATTTTAAGATCTTGATGTTTCACCATATCTTTTACACGCCCAGTAAAATATCAAATTAACACAATCTTTAATCGGTCTACCATTAAGTAATAATTAGACAAAAGCTATGACTCATATGTTACAATGAAACAACGTTTGTTTTGTTTTTATTGGGTCAATTCTTTTTTGGACGGCGTAACATTTGATCCACAACAAACAAAAAAACTGATGTTATTCATCAAAAAATAAGGAAGAAGATGACGAATGACTCACGCTTATAAAAAGAAAGAAATTAAATCATGTCCAGAAAAGAAGGTAATTATAGTAAACCTCCAAACATAATACACGTTATTTATTAGATCACAACAAAGAATGTTGGAAACATGACTAACAATAATTTAGAAGGATATCCCAAGGCGAAGGTTACGCACATATAAATTTGGATGTCTCTCCCAAACTACTAATTACCTGAATATGTATTCAATATTAATTAATACGACGGTCTACAGGCTGTCTGTCATCCATTTGGCGCAAAAGAATTATTCACGTAGCTTTTTTTTTTACTTCTCAAATTCGTTTTTGGGCTATTTTCACTCATATTTAACACAAAATTTGATTTTTTTTCTCTAAACATTTCTCCGTCATTATTATTATCAGAAGTATTGTTTACCAAAGTCAAAAGTGTTTTATTTCGAACGACGATAATTCGAAAATTTCCAAAAAAAAAATTGCATTTGAAAAAAATGTGACGTTTAAAAAAACAAAATTAAAAAAAAAACGAAAGTTTGCAAAAAGTCGAAATTTTGAAAAGTAATTCAAATTTAAAAAATAGTCGACATTTTTAAGAATCAAAATGTTCGAAAAGTAACAATTTTTTAAAAATTTCAAATTTTGAAAAAAATCGAAAATTTAAAAAATTGACACTCTGAAAACAGTTTAGCTTTCAAAAATTCTACATTTTTAACGAGTGGAAATTTTTCAAAATTGTCAAAATTTTCAAAAAAAGCCAAGATTTTAAAAAGGTTAAATTTTAGGGGAAAAAATGGAACTTTGAATAATCGACATTTTCAAAAAAAAAACGAAATTTTTGGAAAAGTTGGCCAAAACGTAAACAAAAATCGAAATTAAAAAAAGGAAAATCTTTCCAAAAATGCAAATAGACCTCAAAACTTCGATCTTCTTTCAAAATTTCGACTTCATCAAAACTTTAACTTTTTGGAAATTCAATTATTTTGAATTTTTGCTTTGAATCTTCGAATTTTTTTTAAAACTTCCACTTTTTTTAAAAAATTTCGACCTTCGGCAAAAATTTTGACTTTTTCTACAAATGTTGTTTTTTTTTTGAAAATTTTTCAATCATTTCAATTTTTCTAAATTTCGGCTTTTACGTAAATTTGAACTTTGTTTAAAAAATACTATTTTTTTTTTAAATTCACATTTTTTGAAATTTTCTTTTTTTTTCCTAAATTTTCACTTTTAAAAAAAAGTAAATTTGACTTAATGTCTAATTTGAAAATTTCGACCAGTTTTTGAAAATTTCAACTTTTGAAATTTCCGACCCTTTTTAAGAATTTCCATTTTTTTAGAATATTTCAACCTTTTATCATCAAAATTTCGACTTTTTCTCAAATTTTTGACTTTCTTCAAAAATTGGACTTTTCCACTTTAGATCTTTTTGCAAAATTTTCACTTTCAGTCGAAACATTCGACCTTTTGAAAAATTCGTCTTTTTCTGAAAATTTCGATTTTTTGCTTTCTCTAAAAATCTGACATTTTAAAGTGGGAATTTTTAAAATTTTGCATGGATAGTATGGAACGACTTCGAGACTTAACCAAATTTCGATTTTAACGCTAATATTTTCAAAAGGAGATTCAAGTTTAAAACTGAAAAGTTACAAAAAAAAGTGGAAGTTTAGAATAATTTTCTAGTTTAAAATCTAGGCAAAAATTTTGAGAAAGAAGCACAAATCGCGAGTAAAAATTTCTTGAAATTTCGTGTTCAAACTCAGTTTGTTTTTACTTTACATTTAAGTTATATAAAAAAACTGAGTGAGAAACACGAAATTTCGAGAATAAGAGGTCTTTCACATTTTTAAATTTACGAAGCACTAACATGACAGTTTCCCGGAACCTGCAGCACTTACCCCTATTGGCTGGCCGGGTTTCAAGTTTCACTTTTGTTTTTTTTTAAACCCAAATTTCGAAGGTACAATTAAAATTTTAAAATTGAAGTCAAAATTTCGAAACGAAAGTTAACATTTCCAAACAAAAATAGAACACGTTAGATGGAAGGATTGTTGTGTTTTTTTTAAATTTTTCTTGGTTTCAGGGGACAGATTTGTATATCATTTTTGAAGATAACCAAGGATCAGCCCGTTTCACAAAAAAAAAACTTTTGCGCTAACAAAAAAGCTATTTTAATACATGGAATGTAACATACTTAGGCTAATACCCCCTAATTTTTGTTTACTTATCAAATGTGCTACACAATGTACCTGCTCCTTCATGTATTCGATGATGTCATAACAACAAAATAAACAATAAAATAATTCGTGATTCGAAAAGTCAACTATTTTTCACCATTAAAAAGAAATTAACGAATCACACACATCATAAGAACCACTTTTGTAATGAAAATGATATTCCTGTACTGTCAGAAAAGTCAACTATTTTTCACCATTAAAAAGAAATTAACGAATCACACACATCATAAGAACCACTTTTGTAATGAAAATAATATTCCTGTACTGTCATGGTCAGCAAAAGATATCAAATTGTGATTTTTAAATTGGACACCCTGTATATTGTTACATTTTTGGAAAATATACAATTTTCTGAACACAATGGAAGTAAGTGATTTATGAAATATGGAAAAAATGGTTTAATTTTCTTTTTCAAATTAGGGGGCAGATTCCAAAAAAATATCTAATATACAGAGTATTCCATTTAAAAATCAAAACTCAGTACCACATTTGACGAAATTGACAATATTGACATTGCAATGCCAAACGTTGATATTTCACGAGTATATCGGGTTCGTGAAGATGTTATCTTCATAAATAAAGAGATAATACAGGGTGTGCCATTAGTCTGTTACAGCTGCTGGAGAATAGGTGTTAATAATTAGTTAGAAAAACTTCACAAACTGTTTAGCTTCGTAAATCTGTCATAGATAAGAGACAGTTTGCTGTTAACAAAACTTACAAGATGAAAAGCAAAATAAACAAAATTTAAGTTTCTTCTGTGCTTATCTCGTTTCATTGAAAATTGATTACTTTATACTAATATATTCCCATGGCAAGATTTTTCCTGAACAACGTTACTTGTGGAATAGCAAAACGATCGCATTCATATCTTACATGAATTAAGTCGCTTCACAAAGAAATTATACACTTAAATTTCCCGGAGTTTTCAATGTTATCAGTGCACGTTCACGCTCAACGTTTTCTAAATATAACCAACTTTATATACTTAGGGATTTCTTATTTGCACACGGAATAAACACAAAAACCGCCACTGTCAACACATAGCGGCGATGTTTACGTTAAAAAAAACACACACTGACTACGCGCGCCCCAAAATCGGGCAACTCTTCTAGTGAAAACGCACCAAACTTTGACCGAAGCGCCAGCTGACTCAAAAGGCAAACTGAAGCGAGGAAAGTTTACAAGTGTGTCAACGATCTTGGTCCTTGCGTGCGGCGCGGCAAGGATGTGGATGTACGCGGTTGTGCGTTGCAGCAGCGAACGCTCACTAAATTACGATCATCGGTGAGGCAGGCGCTGGAGCCGCTGTAGAGATTCCGATTCTGCCACGCGCCGTATTCTCTTGGAGCACGGCCTACCGCGATCGCCGTATTCGAGTGGAGCACGGCCTACCGCGATTGCACTTTAACGTGTTTACTTGTATGTTTTAGCGCTACGGGCAGGTGAGCTAGGTGAACCGGCGGAAGGGCTGCCGTTTGAATTATGACGGCTGTTGCATGCGGCCGCCATAAATTTGGGGGAATGGAATTTCGGAGACACTTCAGATTACGGTGTAGTTACCTTGAGTAATGCCCAACCTTTATGCAGAAAGTTGTAAAGAATTTGTTGAATTTATTTTGGACAGAAAATATGATCTTTATCATAAGCGAAGCCGTAAGTCGAAATTTTGGGAAAAATTCGAAATTTTGACATTAGGGCAAAATTCTGAAGAGTTGATCTGTTGAGAAAACAGTCGAATTTTCCAGGTGAAAGTCCTCCAACGATATTTTTACTATGTAATCTTGAATTCGTTTTGGAAACTGATATTTCTTATTAATCTTGAGATTAAACGTTCTTCACTTTTTTCAAATTTCAATTTTAAATGCGAAATTTTTAGGAATATATGGAAATTTCAAGAAATAAAAAATTTCGAAATTTCTCAAAAATGGTACAAATTTTGAGGGGAAAGACGAAATGTTGAGAAAAAATCTGGAATTTTGAAAAGAAATTGAATATTCGAGTTTTTTTTCTCTGGAAAAAGATACAGATATTCTTTGGAGAAAAGAAACTTCGACTATTAGAGTTTGCGACTTTTGTTTCTTTACGAAATTTCGAAACAGAATCGAATATTTAAAAAAACAAACTGAAAATTTCGAGAGAAAAGACGAAATTTTCAGTTTTTTTTTTAAATATTCAATTCTTTTTTAAAAATTCTGACTTCTGGTGACTTTTATGAAATTTCGAGAGAAAGATCGAAATTTTCAGAAAAATTTAAAATTTTCAAGAAATAGAGTTTCAAAAAGAGAACATTCTGAAAAAAGTTGAAATTTAAAAAAGTCAGATTTTTCATAAAGTCGACTTCAGGAAAAATTCGGGATAATTTTTAGAAAAATATCAACATTTCTAAAACAAGTTCCAAAAGTCCAGTTTTTGAAAAACTTTCACAAAAAATTGATTTTTTTGTAAAGCTACAAAAAAAATTTAAATTTCTAACAAAAAAAGTGAAGTTTCAAAAAATGGTAATTTGAAAATTTTAAAATGTCGAAATTTTCAATTCGTCGAATTATTTGAAAGTCGAAAAGTTCAACATTCGAAAAAAACCATATTTTCATAAAGAATCGATCTTTCTAGGTCATAAAATAAGCAAAATTTCGAGAAAATGTTAGGCTTTTCAATAGATTTGGATTTTAAGAAGTGGAAAATTAAAAATGTCGAAAATTTCAGTCAACATTTTTATAAAAATTCGACATAATTTTGGAAAAAAATCACTATTTCGACAAAATTCAAATATTAAAAAAAGGTCAACTGTTGAAAAAGAAGTCGACATTTTCTCAAAAAAAAAAAACGAATTTTGCAAAAGTTGCAAAAAAGTAAGAATTTCGATGCTAAAATTAAAAGAAAAACAGTTAATATCTAGAAAAAGTCGAACTTTTCATAAAAAAAACAAATTGAAAAGAATGGAATATCGCAATTTTTTGAAAATATAAAATTTTCAAAAAAAGTCGTAATTTAAAAAAAGTCGAAATTTTCAAGGAAAGTCCCATTTAGAAAAAATTGGAAATAATTTTCAGAAAGTCAACATTTCGAAAAAAGGTTTAAATATTTTTAATAAATCAAACTTTTAAAAAGAGTCCGATAGTTTCATTTAAAAAAATCGAACTTTTCAAAAGTCCAAAAAAAGTCTAAATTTCGAGAAAAGTTGGAAATTTTAAAAATTGAGTAATTTTGAAAAACTCGAAATTTTCAGAATACAAAGTTTTCAGAAAATACCAAAATAAGTAAATAAAAAGTGTGCCAAAAAGCAGAAAACTGATAAACAGGACAATTTTAAAAAATAGTTGAAAACTTGGAAAAAATGGAAAATTTGAAGAAAAAGGTGGAAAATTTAAGAAAAAATGGAAATTTTGGAAAAAGTGGAACTTTTGAAATGTCGAAGTTTCAAAAAAAGAAGTAGTCATTTTCAAAAAAGTAAAAAATTTTTTAAAAAATGAAAAATTTTCAAAAAGGACCAATTCTTCAAAGAAGTCGAAATTTTAAATTTTAAACTTATAAAAAGATTAAGATATTCAGTCAGTCGAAATATGCAAAAGAATAACGAAATATGAAAAAAAAACACGAAATATACAAAAAAAGACGAAATATGCAAAGGAGTCAAAATATGCAAACAAAATTGATATTTTCAAAAACAAAAAAAGGAAGAAAAGCTGGAATATTTACAATGAGCCAAATAAAAAAATTGCAAATTACGTAAGGTCACAAATTAAAAGAAAAACTAAATTTTGAAATAAAATTCTAAATTAAAATCAATTAAGTTTTTAAAACAAATTTCGAAAAAAGATCGAAATTTTAAAAAAAAGTTCAAATACTATAATAAAAAAATTGAAGCTTGTAAGTATTTGTCGATTATTCTTTTTTCCGATTTTTAAATTAAAAGTGGATTTTTTTTAATTTCTTAAAAATTTCGATTTTATTCGAAAATTTCGAGTTGTTTAAATCACGACATTTTCTCAAAATCTCAACTTTTTTTGACAGTTTGGAACTATTATGCGAAAGTTCGAATTTATTTGACACTTTCGCTGCTTTTTAAAATTTTTAATTTTTTCCAAAATCCAATATTTTTAAAAATTTTCAATCAAAAATTTTACCTTTTTAAAAAATGACGTTTATTTTCTTTTTAAATGTTAACTAACCAAAATTATCTGTTTTTCAACATTTTTACTTTTCCACTTTTTAGGAATGGGTTAGAATTTTTTGATAGTTTTCAATTTCCTTTAATATTTAGACTTCGAAAATTTCGGCCATTTTTGAAAATTTAACCAAAAATGCTTCATTTTTTTCATATTTGTTTAAAATTTTGATTATTTTTGAAATTCAAATTATTTTTTGAAATTCAAATTTGTAAACGTTTTTTTGAAATGCTTTTCATTATATCAAAATTCTTGAATTCTTTGAAAAGGTCGACTTTTTACAGTATCTTTTCAAAATGCTGACATTATTTTTCAAAAGTTTGATCTCTTTTAAATCCTAATTTTCTGTCAAAATTTAGAAATGTTTCCAAATTTCGTCGTTTTACAAAATTTTGACCTCAAAAATTTTCACTATCTTTAAAATTTCGCGTTTATTTAAAAATATCGACTTTTTTTTTTAATCGACTCTTGCTAAAATTTCGAATTATTTTCCAAACATTTCGTTGCATTTTCAAATTTTTGATTTATTTTGCAAATTTGAACTTTTCTCAAAATGTCGATTTCTTCATTATTTTGGTTTTTTTGGAAATCTTAGCTTCGACATTTTTAATTGAATTTCTTTTTAATATTCGTGATTCATTAATTTTTTTTTCGAAGTCTTAACAAAAATTTCAAAATTTTTGGCAATTTTGACTTAATTCAAAATTTGGGCTTTTCGAAAATTTGGGTTTTTAGGAGATTTTACCAAAATTTTTCGTTATTTTTTAAAATCTTTACATTTTTTCATAATTTCGAATATTTTTTAAATTTCAGACAATTTTTTAAAATCTAAATTTTTTTCGAAAATTTGTCCAGTTTTTAAAATGTTGGTTTTTTGGAAGCTTTAACTTTCTATGAAAGCTTCTATTTTTCAAATTTTCAAAAAAAAAGTCAAAATCGAGTCAAAGTCGAAATTTAACAAAATTTGGACTTTATTTAAAAATTTTGAAAAATTTCGAAGCTTTCATAGAAAGTTAAAACTTCCAAAAAACCAACATTTTAAAAATATTCGAAATTATGAAAAAATGTAGATTTTAAAAAATAACGAAAAATTTTGGTAAAATCTTCTGCTTGGATCATTTCCACTTTCCTTAGAATTTCGACTTTTTTTGGATCTTTTCTAAAAATTCAACATTTCAACAAATTCCTTTTTTGAAGATTTTGAATTTTTTCAAATGGATATTTATTTACTTTTTTCAATAAAAGTCGAATCTTCAATTCTATAACTGACAATCAAAAAAAGTCCAAATTATAAAAAATGACGAAATTTTGACAAATAGTCGAAACTTTTAAAAATGGTACGAAATGTTCAAAAACTTCCAAATTTTTGAAAGTCAAAATTTTAGAATCAAAATGTTCAAAAAATCTTAAAATGTTGAATAAATCCGAAAAGTTTGAAAACTGGATTTTTTTTAATTTCTTAAAAATTGCGATTTTATTCGAAAATTTCGAGTTGTTTAAATCGCGACATTTTCTCAAAAATCTCAACTTTTTTTGACATTTTGAACTATTTTGTGAAATTTCGAATTTATTTGACACTCGCTACTTTTTAAAATTTTTGATTTTTTTTAAATTCCAATATTTTTAAAAATTTTCAATCAAAAATTTTATCTTTTTAAAAAATGACCTTTATTTTTTAAAAATTTTAACTAACCAAAATTTTCTCTTTTTCAATATTTTTACTTTTTCAATTTTTATGAAAGATTAGAATCTTTTGACAGTTTTCAATTTCTTTCAATATTTAGACTCTTCGGAAATTTCGGCCATTTTTGAAATCCAAATTCAAAACTGACAATCAAAAAAAGGACAAATTCTAAAAAATTGAGAAATTTTGACAAATAGTCGAAACTTTTAATTTAAAAATTTTCAAAATAATACCAGATGTTCAAAAAAAAGCAAAAATCAAAATGTTCAAAAAATGTTAAAATGTTGAATAAATCCGAAAATTTTGAAAACTGGAGATTTTTATAAAAAGTAAAAATTTTCAGTCACAATTTTCAAAAATATTGAAGTTTTGCAGACGTTTCTTATTTAATTGATAAAAAAAAGTCTAAATATTCTTTAGTCTTTAAAAAACCACACAATTTGAAAAATCTAAATTTTAAAAAAATAAGAATACAGAAACATTTTTAACAATTTCAAAAATAAATCAGTTTCAAAAAACTTTCCAATTTTTAAAAGAAACAAATTTTTCAAAAAAGTATAAATTTAAAAAAAAAGAGAAATTGTCAAGAAAATTTTTGAGAAATGTTGAGATTTTTATAGGAAGTTAAAATTTAAAAAAAAATCGGTCGAAATTCTAAAAAAATTTGATAAATTTTAAAAATCAAAATATTGACAAATGGTCAGAGAATTCAAAAAAGCGATTTTTGAAATAAGTCAAAATTTTCAAAAAAATTGGTAAAATTTAATAAATGGGGGAATTTTCAAAAAATCTCGAAATTAAACAAATGTATTAAAAAATATTTCGAAAAGTTTCCAATTTTGGAAAAAGTCAAAATTTGGAAAAATAGATAAATTTAAAAAAGGTCGAAATTTTTAAAAGGCATTTTCAAAAAAACACTTAAAATTTTGGGAAAAAGCGCCGAAGTTTAAAAACAAAAGTCAAAATTTGGAAAAATTTCGAAATTTCGATAAATACATTTACGATTTTTTAAAATAAAGGTTTTCAAAAATAAAAAGGCGTTTCAAAAAAAGTCGAAAAAAATGTTTAAAAATTTGAAAATTTTCAAAAAGGTCGACATTTATTTATAGTTTAATTAAAAATGAAATCAAGAAAAAATTACGATTTTTAAAGAGATTCGAAATTTTGGAAAAAGTTCGAATTGAAAAACAATCGAAAATTTGAAAAAAAATGTTAAAATTATAAATAAAGTTGGGATTTAAAAAAAAAACCGAAATTTTCGAAAAAATTTAAATGATTGAAATTTTAAAATTTTCAAAATAAAGGGGCAAAATTTTCTTGCATCGCCTACTATAATGTTTTTGTTTAAAAATAAAAAATTAGTCCATTTAACCAACTTTGCCCCATTTGAAGTATGGCATGTTGTACATCAAATCAATCAGAAAAATATGCCAAATTCGAAAATGATAAAATTCAAAATGGCGCCCATAAGAAGTAACAAAGTTGACATAATTTGCTCGAAAACAGTTGAATTAAAAAAAAATAAACATACACCAATGAAAAGGCCTAAAAAAAATAATTGCAGCTTTTGAATCGGACTTCAAATAAACGAGTTAGAGCTGATTTTTAAAAATGGCGATTTTCAGTTTTTTTTTTAAATAAAACCAAGACGAATTGAAATCCAATCGTTTTCTCAGCGGAATATTAGGCATTAAATTCTGCTTCTCTAATAGTTTACGAGATCCCTATAGCGGAAATCAAATTTGGTTCAACCTGTATATCAGTCAGTTTCCATTTTTGTATTATAGGTTTCTTCTTCTTCTGAACTGACTTCGGGGCGCACCGAAAGCTTTGTATTATTGAGGTTTATGTAAACGCTTTATTTTTCATGTTCGAGCTAGAAAATCTCACGATTGCTTGATCTTTGCCATCAAAGTAATGAATATTGTGGATAGATTTTCATAAAGCTCCTCTTCCTTGTGAACTATGAATCCCGGCTTTATACATATGTACGTAATTTCATTAAAATTAATATGTCAAATCGTGGCCAATTTTTCTGGGCAATTAAGTAGCATATTTTGATAAAAAAGTTTAGGTCAAAATGAAGTTGGAAGAAAAACAATGTTTGGAATGCTTAGCTTCTTTTTGCTGTGACAGAGAGATGACAATTGATATTACAGTGGGGAAAACGTAAAATTAAAGGCCAAAGTCCGTAGTCCGAAACTGCGAAATATGATGGCATTGGATATCAGGCAGACAACAGTCGCTGGGGTAAACTAGTTTTTAATAGAAATGGCCAAAATTCGGACTCAGGAAAATATATTTTCGATCGGTCTCTAATTTTTAATGTCAAAAATTGAAACTTAACTTGTCTATCCACCAATAGGTTTCTTTACGTTGCGTCTGACGTAAAAGAAATCGACCTTTTGCTATTCATATCCAGTAAATATTTCTACTTTTACTAGAAATGTTGTTCTGAATATCAATAGGCCCTGTTTAGGTAAAGCGTTCATCTAGGTATCTATAGCTTCCTAAAATAGATTCATTTGAACACTTTCCTTTCAGTACAACCTCTTATTGAGAGTTAACACATTAGATTTCCCAATAGAAACATTCAATGGATTGAAGCTTGAAGGATCAGACGATTAACCCCTTGACGTCCTTGCCATTAGTAAATCAAAGGTAGAATCCTAGTCGGTCATTATAAAACATGACCCAGCTATTTTTCCATAAAATTACGTACTCTCGAGTTGAATTTAACAATGTGACTCATCATACTTTTTGTTTTAGTGTAACTGCACTTTTTTAATTACACGCTATCTAGAACAATTCACAATAACATTTTCTTTTACATTAAACGAATTAACTACGTGAAGCACGATTCCGTAGTGCAGTCGCATCGGTTTTATTCAGACAGGATGAAAAATAATCCAGGATGCCCGTTTGATCCCGTTGCACTAACCGTCGTAGCTAATTTGTGTAATATAATTGCGTTCGTGATCAAAGTACACGGCATGCACATTACGGCCGACCTTGATCTTCATTTCGGGCCGTTTAGACAAATGAAACGCATACGCGCTTTTCCGCTTTTGTTTCACGAGCAACAACCGTAATATTTTAATGCCAGAATTTTGCGCTCCATTCGAACCTAATCAACCGCCACCGCTTTATGATTGCGAAAAACATGAATTTCGAAATACGTCATAAACCATGAAATGTCATTTCGCAACTGTGTTGCACTTCTTTTTTAAATACTGATCTAGTAGTGTACGTTTTATTAGGTTTTTAGCGCTTAAATGGAAAAACAGAGGACTCTTTCAACCTAAAAGTCAAAATTTCGAAAAAAAGCGTTTTTCAAAATGAAAGCTCCAAATTTCGAGAAACATTTCTGCACCAAAATAGACGTTTCGAAGAAGTGGCTTTATCGGTATATTTTTTTGAAACTTACGACATCCTTTTTTCGAAATTCGCACTAGTTCACAAAATGTTGACAATTTACAAAATTTCTGAAAGTTATTTTCTTGTTTTCTTATTTTGGAAATTTTCATGTCTTCCCAAATTTTGGATTTTTCTCTAAATTGACATACGTCATATTTTGAAATTCTGACTTATACATTTTGAAATCAATTGCGACTCTTTCAAAATTTGGAAGTATTTACTTTTTTTGAAAAATTCTATTTAAAACATTCCTTTTTCCATAATTTTGCCTAGTTCTCAAAATTTCGACTCCCTTGTAAATTTAAAAAATGTTTAATCTTGATTAAAATTTTGAGTTTTTTTCCAAAATTTGGACTTCGTAAGATATTTTTTGACCTCTGTCTGAAAATTTCCATTGTTTTTGAAATTTTTCAATTTATTTTTGAAAAATTTTGATTCTAAAATTTAGACATTTCAAAATTTCTACTTTCTCTAAATTTTGCTCTTCTCAAAATTGTAATTTTTTTTTCGAAATTTTAAATTTTTCGTAATTTCGACTTTTTTAAAATTTCGACATAAATTTCGATATTTGGAAATGTCCACCTCTTTAATATTCATTTTTAATTTTTTCTCAAAATTTTACATCTTTGTTATTCTTATACAAAATTCGATTCGTTTTCAAAATTCCGACCTCTACTAGATTTTTTTCTGTTAAAAATTTTGACTTTAAACTTTTTTCAAAGTTTGAAGTTTTTTCGATTTTATCTGTAAGATTCGACTGTTTTCTGAAATTGCTTCATAAATTTGACTTCCAAAATATTTCGACCTTCAATTCAACATTTGGCATTTTTCTAAATTATGACTTTTTTGTGAAAATTTCAACTTTACCTCAAACTTTCCCGAAAAATTCGACTTTCTTTTTTCAAAATTTCGCCTAATTTTCGAAATTTTGACCCCTTATAAATTTAAAAAATGTTTAAATCTTGATTAAAATGTCGACTTTTTTTGAAAAATTTGGACTTCGTAAGATATATTACGACCGTTCTCTGAAAATTTTGATTCTAAAATTTAAACATTTTAAAATTCCCACTTTCTCTAAATTTTGCCCCTCCCAAAATTTTAATTTTTTCTCGAAATTTTAAATTTTTCGTAATTTAGACTTTTTTAAAATTTCGACATAAATTTCGATATTAGAAATGTCCACTTCTTTAATATTTACATTTTTAACTTTTTCTCAAAGTCTTGCATTTTTGTTACTTGATTTTTGTACAAAATTCCGACCTCTTCTAGATTTCTTTTTGAAAATTTTGACTTCAACATTTCTCAACTTTTTTTCAAAATTTGAAGTTTCTTCCATCTTTATCTGAAAGATTCGACTGTTTTCTGAAATTTCTTCGAAAATTGGACTTCCGGAATATTTCAACCTTTAAATCAAAATTTGGCATTTTCCTAAATTTTGACTTTTTTGTAATAAATTTCAACTTTACCTCAAACTTTTCTAAAAAAAAATTAAGAGTTTTTTTCTGAAAATTTCGCCTAATTTTCGAAATTTTGACTCCCTTGTAAATTTAAAAAATGTTTAAACTTGATTAAAATGTTGACTTTTTTTCAAAGTTTGGACTTCGTAAGATATGTTTCGACCGTTCTCTGAAAATTTCCATTGTTTTTGAAAATTTTCATTTTTTTTGGAAAATTTCGACTGAAAATTTTGATTCTAAAATTTAGACATTTTAAAATTTCCACTTTCTCCAAATTTTGCCCTTCCCAAAATTGTAATTTTTTTTCGAAATTTAACATTTTTTGTAATTTCGACTTTTTCAAAATTTCGACATAAATTTCGATATTTAGAAATGCCCACTTCTTAAATATTCACATTTTTAACTTTTACTCAAAATGTTGCATTTTTGTTACTTGATTCTTGTACAAAATTCGATTGGTTTTCAAAATTCCGACCTTTTCTAGATTTTTTTTTTGAAAATTTTGACTTCAAAATTTGTCAACTTTTTTCAATTTCGACTTTTTTTTAAAATTTCGACATTTCAAAATTTCCGCTTGTTTAATAATTCTCATTTTTAACTTTTTATAAAAATTTTGCATTTTTTTCCCAATTCGACTCTTTTATAATATGCGATTTAATTTCAAAATATAGAATTTTTCTAATTTTCTTTTGAAAATTTTGGCTTCAAAATCTCCACTTTTTTCAAAATGTGTATTTTGACTTGTAGATATTTGTTTTTTTGTAATTTGGAGTTTTTTCGATCTTATTTGAATTTTTTTCAAATTTCAACTTTTCAAATATTTCGACTTCCAAAATATTTTGACCTTTTGAAAGTTTCAACATTTCAAAATTTCGCCTTTTTTCGAAATTTTGATTCCTTTGCAAATTTTGAAAAATTCAATTCTTATGAAAATTACGACTTTTCTTAGGAAAGTTGGATGACAATTTTGTCTCGAATAGTTCGACATTTCAAAATTTTCACTTTCTCTAAATTTTGACACTCTTTAGAAAATTTCGACTCAAAATGTTAATTTTTTCTCGAAATTTTGAACTTTTCGTAATTTCGACCATTTTAAAATGTCGACGTTCCTTTAATAATTCTCATTTTAAGTTTTTTATGAAAATTTTGCATTTTTTTCTCAATTCGATTCTATTAAAATATTCGATTTATTTTCAAAATCCAGACTTTTTCTAATTTTCTTTTGAAAAGTTCGTCCTAAAAAGTTCAAATTTTTCCAAAATGTTTGACTTGTAGGTATTTTTTTTTTTTTAATTTAAAGTTTTTTCGATCTTTATCTGAAATTGTTTCAAATTTCAACTTTTCAAATATTCAACTTCCAAAATATTTTGACCTTTTGAAAGTTCAGACATTTCAAAATTTCGCCTTTTCTCGAAATTTTGATTCCTTTGCAAATTTTCAAAAAATCAATCCTTTATGAAAATTGCGACCTTTTTTTCAAAATTTTTTTCAAGAATTGGACTATTTTTAAAAATGTCGACCTTTGCAAATTTTGAAAAATTCAATTTTTATGAAAATTACGATTTTTTTTGGGAAATTTGGATGATAATTTTGTCTAGAATATTTCGACACTTCAAAATTTTCATTTCTTTAAATTTTGACTTTCTTTAGAAAATTTCAACTCAAAATTTTAATTTTTTCTAGAAATTTTGAACCTTTCGTAATTTAGACTTTTTAAAATTTCGACTTTTTTAAAAATTTCGACTTTTTTAAAATTTCGACATTTCAAAATTTCCACTTCTTTAATAATTCTCCTTTTTAACTCTTTATGAAAGTTTTGAATTTATTTTTTCAATTAGACTTATAATATTCGATTTATTTTCAAAATCCAGACTTTTTTAAATTTCCTTTTAAAAATTTCGACTTCAAAATTTTAACTTTTTCCAAAATGTGTATTTTGACTTGTAGATATTTTTTTTTAATTTGAAGTTTTTTCGAACTTTATCTGAAATGTTTGCAAATTTCAACTTTTCAAATATTCGACTTCCAAAATATTTTGACCTTTCAAAAGTTTCGACATTTCAATATTTCGCCTTTTCTCAAAATTTTAATTCCTTTGCAAATTAAAAAAAAATTAATTCTTATGAAAATTACGACTTTTTTTCAAACATTTTTTTAAGAATTCGACTATTTTTGAAAATTTCGACCTTTCTTGGGAAATTTGGATGAAAATTTTGTCTGGAATATTTCGACATTTCAAAACTTACACTTTCTCAAAATTTTGACATTCTTTGGAAAATTTCGACCCAAAATGTTAATTTTTCTGGAAATTTTGAACCTTTCGTAATTTCGACTTTTTAAATTTGGACTTTTTCAAATATTTCGACATTTCAAAATTTCCACTTCTTTAATAATTCTCATTTTTAACTCTATGAAAGTTTTACATTTTTTTTTCAATTAGACTCTTATAATATTAGATTTATTTTCAAAATCCAGACTTTTTCTTTTGAAAATTTCGACTTCAAAATTTAAACTTTTTCCAAAATGAGTATTTTGACTTGTAGATATTTGCTTTGTTTTTAATTTGAAGTTTTTTCGATCTTTAGCTGAAATTCTTGCAAATTTCAACTTTTCAAATATTCAACTTCCAAAATATTTTGACCCTTTGAAAGTTTCGAAATTTCAAAATTTCGCCTTTTCTCGAAATTTTGATTCCTTTGCAAATTTTGAAAACTTCGACCTTTCTCGGGAAATTTGGATGAACATTTTGTCTGGAATAGTTCGACATTTCAAAATTTTCACTTTCTCCAAATTTTGACTTTCTTTTGAAAATTTCGACTTAAAATGTTAACTTTTTCTCGAAATATTGAACTTTTCGTAATTTCGACATTTCAAACTTTTCACACCTTCCAAATGTCCATTTTTCTCAAAATTTCGAATTTTTTAAATATTCAATCAAAGTTAGTTCTCTTCAAATAATTCTAATAAATAAATTTTTTGCAGAAATCGAAATACAAATCTTCTCCCCTGAAAGAGACACTGTATCTCTATGAAGATGATAGCTTGGCTATCAAAACGCGTTAGAGCAACCTTTGTTGTGTTTTTTAACCTTGCTTGGTTTGAGTGCACAAGATTATTTCGATTTTTGAAGATAGCAAAGGACCAGTCCGTTCCACCAAAACTTCTTGCACATTACATTCATTATTAAAATACGCATTAAACATCGTAACTTTTCCAATAAGCGAATTTCCAACGAAGAATGTATCACTGAATTAAATTTCTGTGATCCAATACCCTCGACGCCTTAGTTTTAAACGACGCATCAAATCAATAAATCGGTAAGTTTTCCCAATCGGAAGCGACTATCTTAAATGTCAAAGATCAGCATCAGCGACAATTTATAAGAATCCCCCCAAGATTACGCTACGCATGTTAGCAAGAAAGCGACAAATGAAGAAATCTATTTCCGATATCTTAGGCGCAACTTAATTAAAACTTTAAATTGTTTCGTGCTCCATCGAACTACCACCAGCTCGAGTGTTCGGCCGACAAAACTGAAAGCTCAGAAATATTTTATTTCGACCGATGCAGAATCGAACGAGGGCCAACTAGGATTTTACATTCAAGGTTTTCTTACCCAGTTTTATGGTCAATTCGCAACGGCGCTCGCCTGCTGTGTCAATCCGTAATGACAAGTGATGTAATCTTTTCAAACGAGAAATTCCTCGGCTGTTCGCCATCGGATAATTAGAAACAATAATTTTCTCAATCGTTACGTTAACCACAGCTGCATAATACGTATATTGTGTTACTGATGGGAGCTCCGTTACACAAGAAGGAAGAAAAACAAGTAACGTATCCCTCTAACAACTTAGAAAATTAATTTTAATTTGTTTTCAGCTTTTTTCGAACAGTACTTGGCATTTTGGGCGCTTGCCCCATTATTAAAATTGCTAACTTTGAATTGTTTCTTTTCATTACATTCACGTAAGAAAACTGTAAATACTGACAGGGAACGCACAGACTGACCTAGCGGGTCTAGAAGCATGCAGACGGGTTGCGATTATAAATTGAGCAGTAAAAAACGATTTTTCTAAATTTAGCCTCTGAGGGGGTGAAGTGAAGTATCAAATTTTACACGTCTCCGGCCTGCATGCTCTTAACCGATAAAACAAAGGATTGTATTTTAAAGTTGCACTATATTTGTAAAAATAGCACCACTTTCAAAAGAATGTCGAAATTTGAAAAGAAAATCAGAATTGAAATCAATCAAAAATATGAAGACAAAATTTGAAACAAAAATTAAAATTTTTGAAAATTGACAATTTCAAATAATTCTACATTTAAAAGTCAAAATTTAAAAAAAAATCGAAATCTTGGAAATTAGTTGATATTTTGAAAAATGTCCAAATTTTTAAACAGAAATTGTCGAAAAAACAAAATTTCAAAAAAAAGCCGACATCTGGAAAAATAGACGAAAGTTATTAAAAAAAAACGGTATTATAAAAGCGAAATTTTCATTAAAAAATAAAGGTTCAAATTTTGAACAAATTCGGAGATTTTTAAAAGTCAAAATTTTAAAGAAGTCAAAATTTAGAAAAGTCGAAAATTTTGAATTCAATATTTTCAAAAATAAGTCGAAGTTTTGAAAAACGTCGAAATTGGCGAATTTAAAAAATGGCGTTTAAAAAAAATCGACATTTTCATAGAAAGTTAAAATTTCCAAAGACTTGAAATTAAAAAAAAATGTCAAAATTTTGAAAAAGCTGACACTCAAGAATATTCTATTTTTTTTTAAATAATCAAAATTTTAAAAACGTGAAATTTTGGAAAATGCTGCAATATTCACAGAAAATAAAAATTTCCAAAAAAAGAGTAAAGATTTATAAAAATAAAGTCAACGTTTTGAAATAGTCGACATTGAAGACAAATTGGAGAAAAATGAAAAAATGGCATTTTCAAAAAGAACTCGAAATTATTTAAAAAAAAGTTGAAACTTTGAAGTCGAAATTTTGCAAATGTCAACATTTTGGAACGAGTTGACACACTTATTCGTAATGGCCCATATCAAAAATTACAGAAGAACCCTTTGAGTAAAATGTTAAGCGGGCTGAAAAAAGTGCTCGACAAAAGTAACAACCTTATTACTCCAATTTTAAAAAGATCCCTTCATGTATCTAACCCCACTGTACCTAAATTATACTGTCTGCCAAAAATACATAAACCCGTAAAAGCGGTGAGACCAATTGTGTCAGCTATTGGAGCACCGACCTATAATTTATCAAAATGGCTAGTAAAAGAATTCAGCAAATTAGAATTTCAACAACTAAGTTTGTCAGTCAAGAATTCCCAAGAGTTTGTACAGAAAATTCAGAATGAAGAGTTGTTGGAGGGCGAAATGCTGGTTTCTTTTGATGTTTCTTCCCTCTTTCCCAGTGTACCCATACCTCAAACTTTATTATACCTTCGAGATCTGCTGGAATCTAATAACCTTTCAGGCAAAATTATTGACGAATATATTTCATTAACGAAAATATGTATGGATCAAAATTATTTTCAAATTAATAACGAATTTTAAGAACAACTTGAGGGAGCAGCCATGGGAAATCCTTTGTCACCTTTCATGGCTGAGCTCTTCATGGGTGTTTTTGAAAGTCGTCTTAAAAATGAATGTAGTTTGTTTCCTAGGGTATGGATTAGATATGTAGATGATATTTTTGACACAAAAAATCAAAATTTAGATAATTTTATTGATGTTTTAAATTCACGTTTTCCAACAGTTAAATTCACCGTAGAATTAGAGAAAGAAGCAGCTTTACCAATTTTAGACACTTTAGTTATTAGGAATAAAAATAGATTAGAATTTGATGTATATAGGAAAGATTCCAGTACCTTCCGCTATATAAGTTCCGATTCTAACCATTGCATACAGCAGCAAGCTTCAACTTCCTTGCCCATCGTCTTATGAGTCTTCCCCTTAGTAGGGAAAGATTCGGAAAGGAGTTGAAGACAATTAAACATATAGCTGAAGTTAATGGATTCGATCCAAATATTATTTATAAAATTATTAATAAGAAAAAATTCAAATGTGAATTGGTGAATACTACAACTTTCCGAGCTGATGAAAACAAAAACTTTAAATTCGTCTCACTTCCATTTGAACCCTCGCTCACGCAGGGTTTGGGTGGAATTTTACGAAACCAGGGCTTTCGTGTTATTTATACTTCTAACGGAAAATTAAATTCGCTTTTGGGTAGTTTAAAGGATAAAGTAGAACAAACAGATAAATCTGGTATTTACCAAATTTCATGTAGGGATTGTCCTCAAAAGTATGTCGGGCAAACTAGACGATCTCTTAAAATCCGACTGAAAGAACATTTGGCTCATTTGAGGTACGGAAGAACTGAGAAGTCAAGTGTGGCTCGACATGCTTTTGAATTAGATCATAGGATAGATAATAATATTAAATTGTTAAGAGTAGTTAATAAGAATTATATGTTAAATGCATGTGAGAGCTTAGCCATCCATAAGGCTGGAAACAACCTTATGAATGGTTGCGCTGGACCTTTAGGCCATTCATCTCTGTTAAAAATAGTTAAGGTCGATAGATAAGGAATTGTGACACAACGACGTGTATGATTGGATGGTTTGATAAAAAAAAACTCAAAATTTTAAAAAACTTGACAAGAAATTAGAGAATGGCATTTTCAAAAAAATCGAAACTTTCAAAAAAGCTGAAATTTCGAAGTCGAAATTTTAAAAATGTCGAAGTTTTCGTAGAAAGTTAAAAATTTAAAAAAATTAAGATCAAAAAATGTCAAAATTTTGAAAAATTTAACATTGAAATAATTGAAAAATTTGAAAAAACGGCGTTTTCAAAAATTTCCAAACAGTTGAGATTTTTAAAAAAGTCGAAATTCTGGAAAAACCAACACTTAGGAATATTTCACATTTTTAAAAAAAGGCGAAATTTTGGAAAATGTCGAAATGTTCATAACAAGTTAAAAATTTCCAAAAAGGAGTATATTTATAAAAAAAGTCAACATTTGGAAACCGCTGATAGTCAAGAAATTAGAGAAATTAAAAAATGGCATTTTCAAAAAAAATCGGAATTTTCAAAAAAAAGTTGAATTGTTAAACTCGAAATTTTGAAAAATGTTAGTTTTCATACAGAGTTAAAATTTCCAAAAAAAAAGGGTCGAGATTTTAAAAAAATATCAAAATTTTGATAAGCCGACCCTGCAAAAAAATTTTCAAAAATAGGTCAAAACTTTGAAATATGTTAAAATTTTCATAGAAAGTGTAAATTTCCAGAAGAAAATGAAGATTAAAAAAGATTCCAAAATTTTGCAAAATTTCACACAGAAAATTTGAGATATTGAAAAATAAATATGAAATTTTAAAAATGTTGAAATTTTGTAAAATTTATTAATCCATAATTTCAAAAATAGTGGAAATTTTGACAAAATGTCGAGATTTAAAAATAACTGCAAACAATTCAAGTTTTCAGACAAAAATCACGAAATTTTCGAAGGCCTAAATATTTAAGAATGTCCGAAATTATCAAAAAGTCGAAATTTTGAAAAGCTAAAATTTTGGTTACTTAAAATGTTAAACAAGAAATTGGACATTTTAAAAAAATGAAATTATATTTTATTTATTTTTCATGAAATTATTCTCTGAAGGGCTAGTTTTCAACCTGTTCTCATCTAATTTGTTATAAGAATTTTAATGATATAATATAAATAGTCACAATGGAAGTTTAAAGTGCTATCGCGGGTGCAATCAAATCGGCTCTCCTTTCCAGATTACAGTAAAAAAAAACAAACATTTATTAATTGTGAAACATTTATTAAAATAAACCAAAAAAAAATAGAACTTAAAGATAAACAATGAATTATTCAGTTTTAAGGGAGTCGCGGGTGCAACTTCAAATTATTGGGGTTGCAAGGCACCTTAAATTCTGAGAACATTAACTTCATTATACGCAAATAATTAACAAAATCAGAAATCAAGAAATGTTTATTACTAATTAGTATACTTCTTTGTCACCAAGCAATAGCTTAGAACCCAAAGACAAAATCTCAGTGACCGATAGTGTCAGGTACCATTTTTCAGTTGGTTTTTTGCAGCATATATTCAAATGATGCTATGTATAAACACCTCAAGTATTTAAATGCGAACTTAAGGCTACAAAAAATAGTTTTATTATTAAATCCAGATTTTGTTTTCTTGTATTAATATCAAAAACGTAACAAATACTGCGATTTAGAAGTTTATCTCAGAATCATCTCCAGCGGAATTGCCCATTTTCATAGAAAGTTAAAAAATTTTTAAAAATGAGGATTTTTTACAAAAAAAGTCAATATTTGGAAGTATCAAAATTTTCCAAAGGGGATATTTTCAAAAAACTGGAGAAATTTAAGTTCGTTTTATAACAGGTTTAAATATTGAGAAAAAATCGAAAAAAGCTTAAAAAAGCTCAAATTTTGAGAAAAACCCGAAATTTTGCAAAATAAGTCCAAGTTTTGAAACAAAATCGATACTTCGAAAAAATCCGAACGTAAACATCGACATTATTGGCATTTTTTTTGTCGTGTTTTTAAAAAATTTGAAATTTTCCAAAAATAACAATCTTGAAAAAATCAAATTCGTCAGAAGTTAAAATTTTCAAAAAGTTGAAATTTTCAAAAAAAAAGACGCAATTTCCAAAAAAAAATCGAAATTTCGAACAAAATCAGATCTTTGAAAGAGAATCGAACATTTAAAAACAAAATTAAAAATTTGAAAAAATCTGAAATTTTGGGAAAAATTCATTTAAAAAGGTCCTTTTCAAAAAAAAGTTGAAATTTCGAGGACAGTGAAAACATTCTAAATAATAAAGTTGAATTTATTTTAAAAATAATTTTTAAAATAAAGGAATTTTAAATTATTTCGAAGTTATAAAAAAGTCGAAATTTTGGAAAAATTACGAAATTTAGTTATTTCTGAATTAGACTTTCTTAAAGGAAAAATCTTCAATTCGTTAATATTTTCTATATTCATTCTCTTCAAAATAACAGCCGAACAGTAGAGGGGACACAATTCCAGTCCCAGAATTTACTTTTATACTCATCAGTGACCTCTTTAGTTATTCCAAAAAAAAAAAACTGTCTACCCAAATTTTCGGACTATTTGACTGGACTAGAAGTTTCGCAAATTAAGGATAAATAATTTTTATACATTGGTGCGTTAAAGAGGTCGTATTTTAGAATTATATTCATAAAGGAAATCCACAGGATGTGTTCATTGTAAAAAATAAATCTGGAACAGAAACAATTCCTGTATATTATTAACAGATGTGTAATTTCTTCTGCTCGAACTAAGTGTATGAGATCTGTTCTTGATATACGGTTCTTTGGAACAGTTGTAATATTAATTTAATACTTATTGCCCTTCGGGCAGCACTATTATAGGTGTTTCGCTTTAGAGGTCAATGTCTCTATCGATTCCAACGCTTCAGGTTAATTATTTACGCTCCAACGTAGACGAAAGAACGTTTGTGTGTGTCCTTTTCCATTTATTACAGCAGGATAATTTCGTGGGATCGATTTAGTTTTAAAAATAGCGCGCTCTATGCAGAAAACTAGTTTGAATTAAAACGAATGCTTTTCAAGCTTCTGACAGAACAAAATTACAGAGTCCTGTAACAGTGCGTCGGGCATCTGTAGATCCTATAATAAAGAAGTTAGGAATTCCATTCAAATGCAGACTAACTGTGTACAAGGATGTATTTCAGGAAAATATGTTCACATGTACAGGGTGTCTCCAAAAAGTGTGAGCTGCTAAGAGTGAATTTTTTTAAATGGAATTCCCTGTATATTTTACATTTTTGGATTCCTTTCTGACAACTTTACATATTCCTAAGATATTGTTAAATTTGTTTAAATAGTTCCAGAGTAATAAATAAATAAAGAGAAAAAAATATTTTGCAACATTTTCTTTAAAAATTCATTAGAAATACAAAAACGCCCTAAAATCTAAACTATACTAGGTGTTTACTGTAGTGGGTCTTTAGTTACTTTGCTATAAATATCTTAAGCCTAACTTGTACGGGGTGTCCAAAATTCAATGTCAAATTGGCTAAAATATGAAGCAATTTTTCTTCGTTTTTTCAAATGAAACACCCTGTATATTTTTTTCTATTAGATACAGAATTAAAAAATGAATATTTTTTGTACCTACAAATATTTCGAAATTTTTAAGGGTTAAGGAGATATTTGCCGAATTATTACATATGGCTCTTTCGACACTAAGATAGACAAAAAATCATAGATGGCTTTGATAAAAATTAATTACCTTGTAATTATTTTGTAAGTTAACGGCAAGCAACTGTCATATTTATATTTTTCGTTTTTAGTTATTTTCCTTCTCTCAGGTATGTTGACATTTATGTCAGAGAAAAATGTACGGAATAGTGTCTAATTTAAACGCACCCTAAGGAAGACCGATTTATTTTTAATTCGGATTTTTTCCTGAAATTTTCGATTTAAAGTAGATTTTTGTTAGAATTCCGTATTTTTTTCGAAATTTCGAATTTGTTTAAAAAACTTTTAGATTAAACTTACCGTTTTAACTTTCCATTAAAGTTTAGGAGCGTTAGACGCTAGATAGGGGGAAAACTAATGATTTCGCGTTGCCATCACGCTAATTTGAACTACCAACATGCTCTAATGTTAACAGTACTATGTAGCTATGAGTAAGACGTTAATGGAATTTAAAAAAAAACGCGTTGACGACAGCGGGATTTGAACCCGCACTATATCAGACCTATGAAACAAAATTTGCCGCCTTAACCACTGAGTCACATCACCGTTCACAAGAATACGAATTTTAACCACATTTAAAAGTTTTTTATTAATGAGTTGGGTTAGGCAGGATTACTACAAAAATATTGCAGCTAATTCTTCACCTTGATATGATTTCTCTGATTTTAGACTTAATTTTACAAAATAATAACACAAACATTCGACATAAATTGAAAATGATTTTTCTGAGTGATAACACATGGTCTATGGATAACACACATATTTTAGCATACTTTGTCATTTTATCACTCTCACGCCAATTTAAATGAGAATTTGATCCTGCGGGCGAACTTTCCAAAATGGCATTCCATCACTGTAGACTGGAGATTATAAATCGCAAATGTTGGGGGTCACAGGTCGTGCATGTATGCAATGACCTCAGCTAATTAATCGAGCACTTTATTAGTAGATAACCGTAATCGGTGTGGAATTATTTGGCGCAGGAGATTAATTCTCGCATACTACAATAATAATCTCTTTACACAAACATAGCTGCGGGATCTGGACGTCGCTGTGTAATTGAACCAATTGGATAGTGCAACTAAAGTAGTGCAAACATTAATATAATCATATCATTAATATTAAACGACTATTTACAGTTAACTCGATTGTCAAAACAAATACCACTATTATAAACCAACGGAATAATTCCAACAATTTACAATCAATTGTTTGGAGTTCTAGTGAGGAGTCACTTGAAGCAACCGAGTGCCTTAATACCATTAAAAAAAATTATACAGTCATGGGAACTGCCAACAGAAATGAAAACAAACTAGGAAATAACAGCAGCTTTTTTGTACGTTCAAATTAAGTGTAGTACCAAAAATAAAAATTTAACAATTGAATATAAACGAAGAATTATTTTTAAACTAAAATTATTAACATTAGTCCGCTCGGATGCGTAATGGTGACGCTAATAGCGTGATGGTGACGCTAATAGTGTGACGGTGACGCTAATAGCGTGACGGTGACGCTAATAGCGTGACGGTGACGCTAATAGCGTGATGGTGACGCTAATAGCGTGATGGTGACGCTAATAGCGTGATGGTGACGCTAACAGCGTAATGGTGACGCTAATAGTGTGATGGTGACGTTAGTAGCGTGATGGTCACGCAAATGGCGTGATAGTAACGCTAAATAATAAGTCGCAATTTTAAAAAAGTGTAATTTGAAAATAAACGAAATTGGCAGTAGTCTGAATTTTCAAAAACTAAGTCTAACTTTTCAAAAATAGTCGCTATGTTAAAAAAAACGTCGGATAACAGTCAAAATTTTGAAAATAGTCAAAGTTTTAAAAAACACACGGAATTACTCAAAAAAGATTGATATTTTCAAAAAAAGTTATTTATTAATTACTGTAAAAAGGATCAAAATTTTGAAAAAAAAATGGACATTTTAAAAAATCGAGGTGTACAAATTTGCAAAAGAAACTCGAAATCTTTAAAAATAAGTCAAAATTTGAGGTAAAAGAAATTGAAAAAAGAAACAAAAATCCAAATTTTTAACAAGTAAATTGAAAAAAATCTAACTTTTGAAACAAAGATCGAAGTTTTCATAATTTATAAAAAAAAGTTTAAACCAAAGTAATCAAAAGTTTCAAAAATGTCGAAATTTTCGAATAAAAGTCAACCAAAAATCAAAATTTTCAGTTTCAAAAGATTCTTTTAAAAAGGTGAAATTTTCGAAAAAGTCTAAATTTTTACAAAAGGATTTTACTTTCAAAGAGCCAAAATGTTAAAAAAATGATCGAATTTTCAAAAATGTCGAAATGTTCAAAACAAGTCGAAATATTCAAAAACAGACCAAAATTTTGAACAAAAAAGATCGAGATATTCAAAAAGGTCAAAAAAGCCCAATTATCAATAAATTCGCAATTTCATGAAAAAGCAGAATTTTGAAATCCGACATTTTTCAAAAATAGTCAAAATTTTTTCAAAAAAAAAGATCGACATATTCCAAAAACTCAAAACGTATAATTTTCATTAAACTCGCAATTTTAAGGAAAACGTTTCAAAATTTAGACTTTTTTCCCCAAATTTTGCCCCATTTTCCAAAACATTCATTAAATTTTTAATAATTTTAAATTTTTTTTGAAAATTTGAAACTTTTTTTGGAATTTTCTGAATAATTTATGAAACCTGTTATTTTTTTAAAGGTCGAATTTTTTTGAAAATTGCCTCGTTAAATTGTTGATTTTTTTTTGAAAATTTTTGCTTTCAAATTTCCATTTGTTTTGCAATACCATTTTTCTCTGTCCTTTTTTGAAAAATCTGTTTTTCAAAAATTACAACTTATGAAAATTTCTTTTCTCTAGCAATTTTACTTTTAAAATTTTGTGCTTTTCAAATTTCTGCCTTTGTTTTCAAAATTATGAAAATTTTCCGAAATATTTTGAAAATTTTATTTTTTAAGAAAATTTAGACTTTTTTTGAAAAATGCTTCGTTTTTTAAGTTTTGGAATTTTAAATTTTTTTGTTTTTGAAATATTTTGAAATATTTATGAAAATTTCGACATTTCTCAAATTTTCAACTCTTTACAAAATTTTCGAATTTATTCAAAATTTTAACCTCTTTGAACATTCCCTTTCTTTAAAATTTCGACTTTTCTTAAAAGTTGGAATATCTCGTCTTATTTTTCAAACTGTTGACTACAAATTTTGGTTTTTTTTCAAAATTTCGTCTAGGCTTACTAAGATTACAATTTTTTTTGTGGAAAATTTTGACTTTCCCTAGCTGTCAGCTTCGATTCGAATTTTCACCATTAGAGAAAAAATGCAAAGGGGGTACTAATATATTTTCGTACTCAGGGCGGAAGCAACCTAAAAAAAAAATTGGGAACCCCGGGTCTAAAATTTTAAAGAATGAAAATACCAAAAAACACAAATTTATACGAAACTTTAAATTTTCACAAAATCGAAATTTTATAAAAGTGTCAATTTGAAAAGAAAGTTGAAATGTCCAAAAAAGCCAAAATTTTGAGGCGAAAATTTAAAAAAAAAACAAACTTCAAAAATAGTCAAAATTTTTCAACAAAAAAAAAAAACATCGAAATATTCCAAAAATTCAAAAAAACCTAATTTTCAATAAGTTTGTAATTTCAAGGAAAAATACAATTTTGAAATTAACCGTTTTCAAAAAAAGTCGAAATTTTTAAAAGAAGCCCAATTTTTTCAAAAATAGTCGAAAAAAATTTTCAAAAAAAAGATCGAAATATTCCAATTTAGTCAAAAAAGCCTAATTTTCAATAAATTCCCATTTTCAAGGAAAATACAAATTTGAAATTCGACATTTTACAAAAAAAGTTGAAATTTACAAAGGCAGCCGAAATTTTCAAAAAAAAAAGATCGAAATATTTCAAAAAGTCAAAAAAGCCTAGTTTTGCAATTTCAAGGAAAAACAGAATTTTGAAATTCGACACTCAGAAAAAGTCAAAAAAAGAACCGATTTCTTTAAAAATCGAAATATTCCAATAAGTTAAAAAGCCTTATTTTCAATAAAGTCGTAATTTCAAGGAAAAATAGAATTTTGGAAGTCGAAATTTTTAAAAAGGTCGAGATTTTCAAAAATATATTCCAAATTATTTTGAATACCAAAGGTATTAAAAAAGTCGAAATATTCGTAAAACATTTAACTTGAGAACAAAACTTCGAGTTTTAAGTTGAATTTTCAAGTTTTTTTTATCTCAATTTTGTAATTTAGGTTCGAGTTTCGATTTAGAATTGCAAACTTTAAAAAAAGATTAAAAATTTGACTTTAAATGCGAAAATTTTGCCATTTTCGTAAGTTTAATGTTTTACTTTTTTTAGTGATGGTGACACTAATGGCGTGATGGTGACGCAAATGACGTCATGGTAACGCTAAATAATAAGTTTTCCCCCTATCCAAAATCGCTCAACGCACCTAGTTTTCGTCATAAAAAAAATTGGAATGTGTTTTGCTGGAGAAGGCGAAGTATTTTCGCCTTCATTGCTTGCACGCCGCTGCCAACTTCCTGTTCGGAATCAATCATCATATCGTTCAGGAAATCTCGAGCTCTAGACGACTCATCGCCTTAAAACGTCCAATACATTAAGAATTAAACAAACAGAGGATTTATTCTATTTGTTAAATCCCTATATTTAGTAAAAATGGTGTATTGTCGAGCGTTTTCTTATTTACTTTCTATTTTTGTTTAATCCGGCCGCAAACAATACTAACTGTTTTAAGGAGCACTGAAAGCAATTTAAATTCTAAACTTATCTCGAGTGTTGAAACATTACAGAAATCGGGCAAATTAATTTCGCTTAGTTTACGTCAATAAATTAAGCAAATACACAATTAAACACGGTCAGCCAACCTTTACGATTTAGCGGATATTTTCCCCAAATTTCCGCAGTTTAACTGACAGAATTCTTGTGGCACAATTCTGAATTCAAAGCTTGCGAAATTGGCGTCGTTTTCCATTTGTTTGTGTGATTAACCCAATTTGGACCATTCCGGAAAATTAAACGTATTATCGCACGTTTTGCATTCTCATGTTTAAAAGAATCCTGTTAATTTACGAACCATATAATATAATATCATTTTGCTGCCGGATTGTGAGTTTGATGTAATAATAATAACTGATTGTGCGTCAGTTTAAAGCTCAGTAATCTTTGGCAAATATTTTATGTAGTTTTCAAAATTTGATGATGATAGTAGTGGGCGCTTACGTTACCTTTAATTTTGCTTTCCAACTCGATGCTTTATGAAGTGAAAACTTTTTTAGGCGCGTTTGATAGGAGGAAAACTTAGGGTTTCGTGTGACCATCCCTAGCGTTACCAACGCGCTCTGCTATTAACGAGTGAGTAATAGAACTAAAAAAATGAGTTTATAAATCTAAAAGTAAAATTTAAGCTCCATAAAATTTTGAAAAATCAAAATTTTGACCTCAAAATCCAAACCTAAATCTAAAAAAAAAGTTAAACATTAAACTCAAGAAGAAGGCAAAATTTTCGCATTTAAAGTCAAATTTTCAAGCTTGCTTTAAAGTTTTCAATTCTAAGTCGAAACTCAAACCTAAATTAGAAAATTGAGATAAAAAAAACTTGAAAATATAACTTAAAACTCGAAGCTCTGTTTTCGAGTTAAATTTTTTACGAATATCTCGACTTTTTGAATACCTATATTTGGACTTTTGATATACATTTGGAATATATTTTTGAAAATTGCGTCTTTTTAGAAAATTTCGACTTCCAAAATTCTATTTTTCCTTGAAATTACGACTTTATTGAAAATTAGGCTTTTTAACTTATTGGAATATTTCGATCTTTTTTTGAATAATTTTAACTAATTTCAAAAAATTCGGTTCGATTTTGACTTTTTTTGAAAATGTCGAATTTCAAAATTAAGTTTTTCCTTGAAATTGCAAAAACTAGGCTTTTTTGACTTTTCGAAATATTTCGATCTTTTTTTTTGAAAAATTTCGACTATTTTTGAAAATTTCGGCCCCTTTTGAAAATTTCAACTTTTTGTGAAAGTTTATTAATTTTACTTAACATTTCTTCGGTCCAGTTTGGAAATATTTGTGAAAGTGTCCAATTTCAAGATTGTATTTTCCTTGAAAATGCGAGTTTATTGAAAATTAGGCTTTTTTGACTTTATTGGAATATTTCGATCTTTTTTTTTGAAAATTTTCGACTATTTTTGAAAAAATTGGGCTTCTTTTAATCTTTCGATTTTTTTTGAAAATGGTGAATTTAAAATTGTATTTTCCCTTGAAATTGGTACCTTATTGAAAATTAGGCTTTTTTGACCTTTTGGAATATTTCGATGTTTTTTTTTTAATTTGACTATTTTTGAAGTTTGTTTTTTTTGAAATTTTCGACTCCTCAAAATTTTGGATTTTTTGAACATTTCAACTTTCTTTTCAATTGACACTTTCATAAAATTGTGATTTTGGGAAAATTTGAAGTTCCGTATACATTTTTTTTTGGATATTTTCATTCTGTAAAATTTGAAACCTGGGGTTCCCAATCTTTTTTTAGGTTCCCTGAGTACGAAAATATATTGGTGGCCCCTTTACATTATTTCTCTAATGTTGAAAATTCGAATCAAAGCTGACAATTAGGAAAAGTCAAAATTTTCAACAACAAAAAAATTGTAATCTTAGTAAGCCTAGTCGAAATTTTGAAAAAGAAGCAAAATCTTTAGTTCAAAAGTTTGAAAAATAAGGCGAGATGTTCCAACTTTTAAGAAAAGTCGAAATTTTAAAGAAAGGAAATGTTCAAAAAGGTAAAAATTCTAAATAAATTGGAAAATTTTGTAACGAGTTGAAATTTTGAGAAATGTCGAAATTTTCATAATAATTTAAAAATATTTTCAAAAACAAAAAAATTAAAAATTCCAAAACTTAAAAAACGAAGCATTTTTCAAAAAAAAATTCTAAATTTTCTTAAAAAATAAAATTTACAAAATAACTCGGAAAATTTTTATAAGTTTAAAAACAAAGGCAGAAATTTGAAAAGTAGAAATAAGGTTAACTCAAAAAAAAAAATGAAATTTGGTAAGTAAAAATTTTCAAAAAATAAATCAAAAATTTAACGAGGCAATTTTCAGAAAAATTTGACCTTTCAAAAAACAAAGGTTTCTAAATTATTCGAAAATTCTCAAAAAAAAAAGGTTTCAAATTTTCGAAAAATACAAAATTTAGAAAATGAATAAGTTTTGGAAAAAGAGGTAAAATTTGGAAAAAAAGTTCAAATTTTGAAACGTTTTCCCTAAAATTGCGAGTTTATTGAAAATTATGCGTTTTGGGTTTTTGGAATGTTTCGATCTTTTTTTTTGAAAAATTTTGACCATTTTTGAAAAATTCGGCTCCTTTTTAAAATTTGGATTTTTTGAAAATGTCGAATTTCAAAATTCTGCTTTTCCATGATATTGCGAGCTTACTGAAAATTAGACCTTTTGAGTTCTTCGAATATTTCGATTTTTTTTAATTTCGACTTTCTGAAAACGTCGAATTTCAAAATTCTATTTTTTCCTTGAAATTGTAAGCTTATTGAAAATTGGGATCCTTCGACATTTTGGAATATTTTGATCTTCTTTTGTTGAAAAATTTGGTCTATTTTTGAATATTTCGCCAGTTTTTCAACATTTTGACTTTTTGAAAATAAAATCCTTTTAGGAAAAATTAAACTTTTTCAAAATTTTTCCCCTTTTGAAAGGATCCTCAGAAACTTTGAAAATTTTGATTTTTTGTTGATTTTTATTCGAAAATTTCGACCTTTTTGAAAACTTTGATCTTTGTTTCGAAAGATAGATTTTTCTAAATTTACTTTTTAAAAATTTGGAATTTTTGTTTTTTTTTTACTTCAAATTTTGACGTATTTATAAAAACTTCGAGCTTCTTTTGCAAATTTGTACACCTCGATTTTTTAAAATGTTCATTTTTTTGAAAATGTTGATCATTTTTAAACTAATTAATAACTATTTTTGAAAATATCGGTCGCTTTTGAGTAATTCGACATGTTTTTTAAAATTTCGATTTTTTCCAAAATTTTGACTCTTATTCGACTTATTTTAGAAAAGATCGACTATTTTTGAAAATTTGGTCTTATTTTTTAAAAATTCCGACTACTGAAAATTTCGCTTATTTTCAAATTACACTTTTTTGAAATTCCGACCTTTTTTGACTATTTTTCAAAAATTGAGCTTATTTTCAAAATTTCGAATTTTTTTTGAAAATGTCGAATTCAAAATTCTGTTTCCTTGAAATTGCGAGCTTATTGAAAACTGGACCTTTTGAGTTCCTGGAATATTTCGATTTTTTTTTTGAAAAATTTCGACTATTTTTAAAAAATTCGTTTTTTTTTTCAAAATTTCGACTTTTTTTGAAAACGTCGAATTTCAAAATTCCATTTTTTCCTTGAAATTGTGAGCTTATTAAAAATTGGGATCCTTTGACTTTTTAGAATATTTCGATCTATTTTTGTTGAAAAAATTGGTCTATTTTTGAACATTTCGACTGTTTTTGAATATTTTGACATTTTTGAAAATGCCATCATTTTTTCAATATTTTGATTTTTAGGAAAAATTAGGCTTTCTCAAAAATTTCACCTTTTTGAAAGAATCTTTTGAAACTTTGAAAATTTTGATTTTTTGTTAACTTTTATTCAAAAATTTGAACCTTTTTGAAAACTTTGGTTACTTTGGTTTCAACTTTTTATTAAAAATTATGAGTTTCTTGAAAACTTCGATCTTTGTTTCAAAATTTTGATTTTTTCTAAATTTACCTTTTAAAAATTTGAAATTTTTGTTTCTTTTGCAAATTTGTGCAATTTTTTAAAATGTCCATTGTTTTCAAAATTTGGATCCATTTTAAACCAATTAATAACTTTTTTTGAAAATATCGATCTTTTCTGAGTAATTCGATATGTTGTTTAAAACTTCGACTTTTTTAAAAATTTTGTCTATTATCCGACTTTTTCTTAAATTGCGGCTTTTTTCGAATATTTTTTAAAAATTGCTTCTTTTGAAAATTTCGACCTTTTTTGAAAACGTCGAATTTCAAAATTCTATTTTTTTCCTTGATATTGTGAGCTTATTGAAAATTGGGATCTTTTGACTTTTTGGAATATTTCGATCTTTTTTTGTTGAAAAATTTGGTCTATTTTTGAATATTTCGACTCTATTTGAACATTTTGACATTTTTGAAAATTCCATCATTTTTTCAACATTAAACTCTTTGAAAATAAAATCCTTTTATGAAAATTTAAGACTTTTTCGAAAAATTCACCTTTTTTAAGGAATCTTTTGAAACTTTGAAAATTTTGATTTTTTGTTGACTTTTATTCGAAAATTTCGACATTTTTGAAAATTTTGCTAACTTTGGTTTCAACTTTTTAAAAATTATGAGTTTCTTGAAAATTTCGATTTTTGTTTCAAAAGTTAGATTTTTCTCAGTTCACTTTTCAAAAATTTGGAATTTTTGTTTCTTTTCTAATTTCTTTTACGTATTACTTATTTTAATTTCTTTTACCTTAAATTTTGACTTATTTTTAAAGATTTCGAGTTTCTTTTACAATCTTGTACACCTCGATTTTTTAGAATGTCCAGTTTTTTTTAAAATGTTGAATCTTTTTGAACTAATTAATAACTTTTTTTTGAAAATATCGATCTTTTTTGAGTAATTCGATGTTTTTTAAAGCTTGACTTTTTTCAAAAGTTCGACTGTTATTCCGATTTCGACTATTTTTGAAAATTTAGATTTATTTTTTGAAAATTCCGACTACTGAAAATTTCGTTTATTTTCAAATTAAACTTTTTTAAACTTGCGACCTTTTTTCAACATGTCGGCGTTCTCAAAATTCTGACATACGATATTTTAAGATTCCATTTTTTTTTAATTCCGACCCTTTGTTTTCCCGGAGATTTGAACTTTTGTTTGAAAATTTCACCCCCTTTTGCACGTTTCGACTTTTATTTGCAAAGTTCAACTTTTTTCAAAATTACCACGTTCCAAAAATTTGAATTTTTTTCGAAATTTTTACTTTATAAAAATTTGAATTTTTTTCTTTTTTTAGAAATTTGACTTCTTCCAAATCAAGATTTTTTCTTGAAATGTTAACTTTTATCTGAAAAATTTCGACTTGATATTTTCAAGTTTTTCAAAAATTGGCATTTTTTGAAAATGTTGACATATCGAAATTGTTGTCTTTCTTGAAAATTTCTAATTTTGTTCGGAATAATTCAACGCTTTTTTGACAATTGCGACTTTTTCTTTGAATATTTTGTCATTTTGTGAAAACTTTGATCTTTTTCAAAATTGCAATTTCGGCTTTTTTTTTGTAAGCTTGACTTCTGATTGATAAAAGGTCGACTTAAAAAAATGATAATTCGATTAATTATTAAATTTTGACTTTTGAAAATATCGAATTACTGAAAATTTGGATTTTTTTTAAAATTATGTATTTTTTTATAAATATTGGACGAGAAATAATAGAGTGCACAATAAATTTATTTTAAGACTATGACATTGTCAAAAATATACCCTCTAAGAGTTCAAAAATGAAGACAAACGTTGACATAAAATAGGAGCCCCGTTTTCAAGTAACCAATTTGAGCTCAATATTGCCACAAAAATATAACTTTCTAACCTTATTTATTTTTCCGTATTTCATATAAATGACGTCGTAATAAAATCCTTGTGAATGTCCTGCAAAATGTACAAATCTAGCTATCAAAGGGACACATTCTAAAATCCTACATTATATTAAATCCGTTTTCACAAACAGACATGCAAAACGTCCTTTGCCCTCTAAACTTTGAAGTTGACACTCGAAAATACCCCTGAAGCCAGAAACACCGACGTAGCTTTCCATTATGACTGGAAGCGGTAGATATCGACCTGTTTGTTGGAAACTACAACTTTTGTGTAAACCGAATAAAGAAAAAGAACATTCGAATTCATTTCGAATTAAAACGGCAGATATTTATTTATAGGCCAGCTTTATGGCAGCGATCGTGCGTATTATATAAATATTTACGATTCGAGTTCTTCCGTCAATCAAAATTTCTGGACATCGCGTCAACGGGAAATGACTATTCGTAACAAGATAAATTGTTTTTCTCGAAAGATATCAACACATTCATATTAGGTTAATAGCACTTATAGTAGCGATGAAAAAATATCGTAAACCTCCTAATCAATATTTACTTCGTCCTCATCTAATGATGAAAATGCTAAATGATGTAATCCCAACTTCAGATTGGAAAATCCTTATAGAATCCTGTTTGTACTTTGTACTTTTCTAAGTATAGAGTGGCCATGAATTGGTTACATTTAATTGAAATTTCCCGGTCAAACCAAGGAAACTAACTTAATCAGCCTTGCAAAGCTTTAAAGACTTCGTGCAGATTGCAGAATTATGTTTTGTTCAAATTCGTTGATACGATAATCTGTACGCTGCATAGCAAGTTTTCGGAACGTATCCTATTTACGATTCCGTTTAGCAAGGTACGCTGACACCAATTTTCGTTACAATCACTTCAGTAGTTGAGCCGTGCAAAGAAGAAAAATAGACAAAACACTTTCGCATTTATATATGAATTAGGAGTAAATTTTGCCATAGAACGCGAAAAAAATTCAAATTTAGAAAAGTGTCAAAATTTTCATAAAAAGTTAAAATTTTGAAAAAAACAATCAAAATTTGGTAAATTTTCGGCTTTTTTGACTTGGAAAATTACTGCGTTTTACCAAATTTTGCTTTTTTTCTGCTTTCAATTTTTTTTTGGAAATGTTAAGTTGTCGAAAGGCTAAAATGTATGCAAAATTTCGATGTTTGTCAAATTTTCTAATTTTTTTAAATTTCGACTGCTTTAAAGTTTCGGCTTCTTCAAAAATTTGGACTCAGATTTTTCCCCCAAAATTTCGATTATTTTTGAAAACATGAACTTTTTCGATAATTTCGACATTTTTTCAGAATATCGATTCTTTTTTGAATTGTTGACTTTTTTCATGACTAACTATATTTTAAAATTTTGACTTCAAAAATTCGACGTTTTGAAGTTTTGATATTTTCAAAAAATTTCGAATTTATTCGAACATTTCCACTTTTTCGTCAAAATTTCGAGGCTTTCGAGACTTGATTTTGTTTTTAAAATTCCAATTTTCTTTATAAATCGTTCCAAACATTTCGATTTTATCGTATCTCGGCATATTTTAAAAATTTGGCATTTTTTAGTTTTAGACTATTTCTCAAAATTTTACTTCTAAAAACTACAAATTTTTCAAAATTAGGCACTTTCCACAAAAATTTTCACTTTATGAAACTTTAAACTTTTTATGAAAATAAAAATTTATACATTTTCCAAACTTTTATTTGACTTTTTTTCAAATTTAGACTTTTAAAAACCCTTTTAAAAACTTCAACAATTAAAAATTTCTCAAAATTTTTCATTTTCAAAGCTTTGTTGTTTAAGAAGTTTTGCTTTTTTTAAAAATGGTCACTTTTTTTTCAAAATTTCGGTTTATTTTTGAAACTTTTGATTAATTTTCAATATTTCGACTTTTTTAATTTCGAATTTTTTGAAATTTCGATTTTTTCAAATTTCGATTTTTTTTACATTTCGAATTTTTTTAAATTTTGCAATTTTTCAAAATTTTAACTTATGAAAATTTCAACATTTTTACAAAATTTCGAATTTATTTCAAAAGTTTCAATTTTTGTTACAAAACTTTTCAAAAATGTCGACTTTTGCAAATTTCGATTTTATGACATTTCCGCATTTTCCAAATATTTGACCTTTTTTAAAGTCATGAATTTTTTAAAGATCATAACTTCTCTTTGATAATCTTCACTTTTTTGAAAATATCAACTTTTTATGAAAATTTACATTTTCAAAATTTTCACCTTAAAATTTCGACTTTTGCGAATTTCGATTTTATCATATTTCTACATTTTTCAAAAATTGGCCTTTTCTAATTATGAATTTTATTAAAATTACAGCTTTTTTTGAAAATCTTCACTTTTTTGAAAGTACTAACTTTTTATAAAAATTTACAGTTTTCAAAATTTTCACCTTCAAATTACGAAATTTTTTTAAAAATTGGGTCTTTTATCCAAATTTATCCATTTTCTAAATTTTAGAATTTTTTAAAACAATTTTTTTCAATATTTCGATTCTTTTTAAATTATAAGTTTTTTCCAAATTTCGTATTTTTTTAAATTTTAACTGTATGGAAATTTTTACTTTTTTACAAAATGTATTTAAAATTTCCACTTTTTCATCAAAACTTCGGTTTTTTTGACGATCTTAATTTAGTATTCAAAATTTCCATTTTTTTTTATAAAACTTCAGAAATTTCTACTTTCGCAAATTCCGATTTTATCATTTTCATAACAATTTAAAATTAAAAAAAAATCAAAATTAAAAGAAATTAAAGTTTTGAAAAAAGTCATATCTAATTTTGAAGAAGTCAAAATATCGCAAAATGGTCAAAAATATCAAAAAAATAATTCAAAATTAAAAAAAAACATCTCAACTTACAAAAAATTTCGTAATGCCCAAAAAATTTGTCAAAATTTGAATAAAAAAATAGAAATTTTAAAGTAGTTTTGAAAAATGTCTAAATTTTCATAAAAGATAAAATTTTCAAAACAATTTGAATTTAAAAAAAAAATCGAAATTTTGAAGAAAAAAACGTGCATCATTTTAAAATGGCGAAAATTGGCCAAAAATTGTAAAAAATCTTGGGGCAAAAATTTTAAAAAATTGAAATTTTGAAATGAGTGAAAATTTGTTTTAAAAAGTAGAAATTTTGAAAAAAGAAACGAAATTATAAGAGTGAAAATTTTGGAAAAATCCAACCCTTCATAAAGCTACATTTTCGAAAAAAGTGAAAATGTGTTAGAATATGCATTGGGGCCCCTTGGTTGGGAAGTACTTATTTAAAGTTTTTGGATTAATCCAAATTTTTCAATTCGACTTGATTTAAGAATTCCGAATTTTTTTGTAAATTTATATTTTTTTAAAAACTCGACTAATTTGACTTTTTTCAAAATTCCACTTTTTCTTGAAATTGCTGTTTTTATTATAATTTAACATTTCTTGAGATTTCGGATCTTTTTTTGAAAATTTGTACTTCTTACTTTTTCCTAAATACAACCTTGATAAAAAATTCCCGGAATTTATTCAGAAAATTAAAAATACAAGTTTATTCATCTAAATCTATATTGTCCCCTTCAAAGTAATCGCCATCAACTGCAACCCACTTATGCCAGCGCTTGATCCAATCCTTGAAACATTTTTTATATTCGGTTTTCCGTATGCCCATCAGTGCTTCCAGCGATTTTTCCATTACTTCCTCTCGGCTGCTGAAACGCGTTGCCCGTAATGGTTTTTTAATTCGATTGAACAGAAAGAAGTCACAGGGAGCCAAATCAGGTGAATTCGGTGGCTGTTGGATATTTGTTGCACCTTTCGTCAAAAAATTACGTATAATGATGGCGTTGTGCGACGCTGCGTTATCTTGGTGCAAAATCCATGAGTTTTCTGCCCACAGTTCTGGTCTCTTTCGACGAATTGCTTCACGTAAACGTCTCATAACGCCCAAATAATACTCTTTGTTTACTGTCTGGCTGTAAAAAATTGCCAACACACACAGAGATAGATACACTCTTGGCTACGTAACTTTTGCTAATGTTAAGCTATGACGCTAAGATTTGGAGGTAATATCAACAACAAATGTACCAACTTAACAAAAAAAAAACTCAAATCGAAACGATGGGAGCGCTACACGGCGGTTATTCCGGGAACTTTTTGATCAAGGTAGTATTTCGATTCTTTATTTATTTATTTTTTTTTGAAAAATTCGATGCTTTTCAAAAGTCGACTTTTGCCTGAAATTTCAACTCTTTTGAAAATCTGAACTTTTTAAAATAATTCCACTTCGTGAAAATTTCGTCTTTTTCGACTTTTTTCAAAACTTCGCTCTTTTGGAGAATTTGGGCCATTTTTAAATATTTATATTTCTTTTGAAAATCATAAAATGTCGTTCTTAAAAATTCCGATCATTTTCCAGACATTCGACTTCTTTTGAAAAGTTCGTGCGTTACCGAAAATTTGTAACTCAATTTAATCCTGACTTTTTTGTTGTAAATTTTCGCCTTTTTTAAAATTTTCGACGATTCTTAAGAATTCCGATTTATTTAAAAATTCAGACTTTTCGAATTTTAAAAATTTTGACTATTGAAAATGTCGATTCTTGAAAAATTTAACAAATGAGACAACTTAAACAAAATCAAAATCAATTAAAACAAATTTAAAAATAAATCAAAAATTATAAACAAAGGTCAAAATTGTTAAGCCCACAATTTTAAAAAGTAAAAAATTTTGAAAAATATCGCAATTGTAATAAACTTTTAATATTTTCAAAAAAAAAGTATTGAAAAGTAGTCGAAAAATTTAAAAATGGTCAAATTTTGAACAGAGTTTTGAAAAAAAAATCGATATTTTTTTATGCTTAATAAAAAAAACATGAAATTTTGAAAAGTCCAGATTATCAAAGAAAATCGAAAATTTGAAAGAATGTCGAAGCTTAAAAAAGACGAAATTTTAAAATCAAAAATGTCAACAAAAAAAAAAAAGACAAAAAGTTAAAGATTTCGAATATTTCGAAAAAGAGACGAAATTTTCAAAAAACGCGAAATTTTCATTTAAGTTCAAATTAAAAAAAACTATTCCGAAAAATTGAAGTTTTGAAAACATTCTTATGCTAGTTTTTAATAAAAAAAAGTCGAAATACGAAAATTAGTCGGAAATATCAAAAAAGGTGAAACTGAAAAGTTACATTTTCTAAATAAAATCGAAAATAAAAAAACAAAATTTTTAAAACAATTTGAAATCGAAAATCGAAAAATTTTTAAAAAAGTGAAATCCTTTCAAAAAAGGCAAATTTTTGGAAAGCAGAAATTTTGAAGTAAAATGTTGAGAACTGTCGAAATTTTTATAGTTTTCAAAGAAATATCAGAATTTTCAAAAGGGTGAAATATAAAAAAATTGTTGAAAAAAACTCATAAAAGAAGAATTTGTAAAAAAGGTTAAAATTTTTAAAAAAATCAAAAATTTTATAAATGGGATAATTTTCAAAAAAAATCGAAATTAAAAAACAACTTTCGAAATAATTCGAAAATTCTCAAAAATAAAAGTTTCAAAAAGTCAAAATTTGGAAAAATAGACAAATTAAAAAAAAAGTAGACATTTTTAAAAGCCAAAGTTTTCAAAGAATTATTTATCCAACCCAAAATACTACATTTAAAAAAAATTCAAAATGTGTTTGAAAATACATTGGGGCTCCTTTTATGATTGCTATGAAATCCCCTAGGGAGGTACGCCCAAGTGGTTGGGAGGTTCTATAAATTGCCAAGGTTTTCTCAAAGTTTCAAGTTAAATCTAGAAGCCTTCTATTCAACTTTACACTTGAAAAACTTGAAGGTTGAAAAAATGTCAAGAAAAAATTCAAAATTTACAAATTTTTCTAAATCAGTTTTCTTTCTCGAGTTTCAACTCCGAAATTAACATCATGAATCCAGAAATTTTTAATGTAAAAGTGAAAAAGTTGAAAGTTTGGTCGGCAGAGCAAAATAATAAATATAAATCTGAAAAAAAAATATTAAAGCTAACCTAAAATGAATAATCAATTGGCTTAATATTCAACCCATTAAATGATTACTTTCTTTCAATTTAATCGGAAGACAATTATAACGATTTGATTGATGAAATGATTGTATTCATTGATTATTACCATTACCAGTTTAATTTTAAATGATGAATGTCAAATACACTTTTGTTGTATTACTGTAAAGTTACATAATTATTTTAAACGTAATTTCTAACTCTGTCAATAATGATATTTTTATTGAAGAGTAATTTTTACACCAAGAAAAACAAATTCTTACGATTTTCTTGAACGCGTTCAAGAAACTTAAACAAAAAACCACATTATTTACGTTAATTAGCGACCTCAAGTTAATAGGGGCAATTTTTACTTCTTTTTTAAGCCAACATGTCATACTAATTTCTTTTTAACCAAAAACTAATAGAGGACTTGTAGAGAGTGAATGCTTAACAATGTATAAATCCTCCTCACATTGTTTACACAATGATTATGTCCCAAACTATGGAATAACAAAATCAAAATGATTTTTTTATTTTCAAAGACAACTCGGTACTTGTACTCATCGTACATGACTCGGAGACTACTTAAATTGAAGGGAATTAAATAATCTAGAAGAATTTTATATCTCTGGAAAAAAATACTGCAGTCGAGGACCTTTTTTAAGAGGTAAGTGGAAAAGTTTTAGACCGATGCCTTCTTAATAATAATTATTCCAAAACTTCGAACGCTAAAAAAATCAACTTAACACAGGAAAATTAGAAACTTAGTATTTTTATTTGCTTTTTTTATTTTTTTCTATGACCATATGTCTCTTGAGTTTCAGCCTTTTGAGGATTACCTACAAATTTGAGATATTTTTTTAAATTCCATAATTTCTTCATCTACTGAATAAAAAATAAATTAAAAAAAATAACCTATAACGTACGATTTGTATATTTATTATAACGATTGTTTTCTGACGCAAAAACATAAACAATAAATGCAACACTCAATTGCAACAAATTTGCCCCTTCACCCTTCAATTTTACAGTATACGAATCCTTATCAAAGATCGGTCGGTGCAGTAGAGTGCTTGTTAATTGCCGCATATACAGTATGTTTCATGTACATGTTTTCATGCTTAAAAACTCTTTTTAAAAAACCATCTTTGCGTATAAAAAATTATTTAAACTCAAATTAAAAGTGACATTCATCAAATCATCTATCGCTCCCTATTTAGGTAAAACAGGACTTTCCAACCACCGCGGCGCGCCTCCCTAGGATAACCAAAGAGATCAATGATCGAAATTTTAGAAATTTCGATTTTTTCAACTATTTTAAAAGTTTCGATCATTTGATCCTTGATTTTTAAAATTAATTGAAACAATCGAAATTTTAGGGATGCCCAAAGAGATGGAATGATCGAAATTTGCGAGAAGGAAAGACCGGAATTACGTGCCATCAAAATAATATTAGTCTCTCGTAATTACGCCTCAAAAAAAAATCAAATACGTCTTATCCCTTGACGCACCAAGTTTGGGCCTAATCGAGAGTCCTTTGCTTATTTAGCAGGACCTCTTTAAATCCTGTGAAGAAAGCATGTTCTCATCTAACAAAATTCAACAGGGAATACGAGAAAATACTGGTATAAATCAAAATCTTTGTATGAAATAAAAATCGTTACAAATAACTGGAAATCAAGCGCACCAAATCCTGAGGATATGGTAGCTGCAGAATAGATCGCGAGTGATTTAAGCTCTAAAACCATAACGATCCACACTGTATATATTTACAATTTTGCGAACAAGCACTCTGCACCACGCATTCGGAAACTAACATTTACGAGCCAGATCGGCCTACATGTTGCGGCGTACTGAACTTGAATTTCGCAGAATTTAGGTCATCTATACACAAATTAATTTACTTTATTGATGGACAACGTTCGAAAGATCGAAAGTAAACTGCATGGTGAATCAAATAGGTCGAACTCATTAACCTCCTAATTAATTTCTGATAAGCGCTTCTGGTGTTGTGTTTACTACGCGAGTGAAGACGAATCTAGTGAAAAATTCAATTTTTATTTGCATGAAAAATTCTCTTTTATTTGCATTTTAAAATGTGCAGCCATGAGGAAATCGTTTCAAAAATTAATTAACATCGGAATTTAGGCTTCTGTGCGAGTTACTCGAGCAAATCTTCCGTGCTTTTTTCACAAAGACCTAAGAAAAACGAACACATTAATATCGGTGGTTTCCTATCTTGAATGTTCAACGATTTCCTGTCTGGAATGTTCGGTGGTGTTACCAAATTTTTTAACTAAGACCAAAATGTTTTCGCTACCTCCAAGTTTAGGAATCATCAGCGTAGATTGTAGGTCAGAGTTCCATAAGTTCTCTCTCTACCCACGTTAAGACAGCTTTGGTTCTACTTTTATACATCATCCACCACAGTGAGCGTCTTCCGACTCGCAAATGTTGGAATCGAAAGCGGTAATCGACCTTTTAATAGACCATTAGAAGAGACTTACCTTGTTTGTTGATGTGTGATAGTTATAGGAACGAGACGGCTTATTTGCTTCAGAGGTGGCTTTCACTGGGGTCTTGGCGTTGCTGGTGCTGTCGGCGTTCTTGGTGACTTCCAAACTTTCGGGGACGGTCTGTAGGGTGGAGCGCATCGCTGCCGACATTGTCCCCGTACGAACAATCACACTATACAGTTCACATTACCTGTAACAGACAAAAAAACTATGCTTTTCACCGGAGCTTCTATATCGTTTTGGTTTTAGTTCCGGTTTAATGAAATAAAATGAAAATTCGACCAATTAATCGAGTCTGCAAAGTAACTAAATTCAACTTGTGATCTACATCTGATTAGACCCCAAGAGTCACCTTATTGCCGAAGACCGATGATTGATGAGGGGCGAAGGTGACGGTCGAATGAGCGAGGCAAGGGTAGAACTGTAGCTGGATATTGGCTTTTTAAGATTTTTAAATTCATTCAAAATAAACGTTTCGAAGTAAGCTCTGGTTTTTATTAAACTTATTTTTCACATAATTGCATCTGTTTTTTTTATACAAATTCCTAATTCTTTTTGACACCACGAGGAAAAGTGACAGCATAAAAAAATCCTACTTTTTTTTTAAATCCCTGTTTATTGAAAATTTGACGGTTTTCAAAATTTCTCTTTTTTGAACAATTCGATTTTTTAAAAAGAATTCCGATTTTTTTGCATTTTTTTTTAATTTAGAATTTTTTGTGAACTTTTTGAAAACTTTTACTTTAAAGCAAATTAATTTGTAGATATTGTTACGGGATTTTCGGTTCGATTGATTACACGTGATGGATTATACCATTTTATTACCCAATTAACTCGGCACACTTCAACTGGACAGTAACTCACTATTTATTTACTAATTGCTAACCCACTAACTACACTGACTTCTAACTGACTCACTCGAGGGAAAGCTGACCGCCTTTTATAGTTTTGGCCCCCGGCTTCTAGAACTTTTCGGCAGATAAGGCTTATCGTTTGCCGAAATTTCTGAAACGCTTATTTCCCATTTGTTTCATTATTGCGGCCACTTTCCCCTTATCAGATCCTTCTAGAAACTTTTTTTATTTATTAAATTTTACAATTCTATTCTAAATCCTATTTCATCTATTTACATTGCGTTACAATATTTTCAAATTTGAACTTTACTTCCACCTTTTGTCTCGAAATTTTGACCTATTTAACATTTTTTTTTTCAAAATTTCAACTTTTTCAAATTTCATACTTTACAAATTTTGAAATTTTTCAAAGTTAACCAATTTTTGTTAATTTTGAAGTATTAAATTATTTTGAAAATTTCCACTTTAAAAAAATCGGTTTTTTGAGAATAGACTTTGCAAAAATTGACATTTTTTGAAATTTTTCATATTTAAATTTTTGTACCTTTTTGAAATTGTCTTTTTTTTTCAAAATTTAGATTTTTTTTTGAAAGATTGCACTTTTAAAATGTTGACTTTGATATTGCGACTTATTTTTCAAAATTGTTGTCCTAAATGTACAATCTTTTCCAGATTTTAACTTATTTTCGAAAACTTTGACTTTGAAATAAGCAAGTCTCGACATCTTTTTAAAAATTCGAATTTATTTAAAAATGTCGACTTCTCCAAATTGTCTGCTTTTATTACCATAAATTGACTTGAATAGCTTCAACCCTTTAGTACATTTTAGTTGTTTTAGGCTTTCCATTCTTTTGAAACCCACAAATGTTTCAAAAGATTGAAATTTTTTAAAATTTCGATATTTTTCGAAATTGTTACATACAATTTTAACTTTTTTTTTTGTTTTTGATCCTTTTTAAATTATCGACCGAAAACTTGAATTTTCAAAATTAAGATCTTTTTTAGAAAATTTCGGTTTTTTCCGAAAATTTCAATTTTTTTGATAATTTCGACATATTTTGAAAATTTCGACTCGGAAAACGGCAACCTTTTACAAAATTTTGGTTTTTTAAGTTTTCCGTTTTTCTGAAAATGTCGAGTTTTTCGAAAAGTTAAAATTTTTCCACAATTTCGATATTTTCCAAATTTTCTACTTTTTTTTTAACTTCAATCGAAAAGTTGGACTTCAACATTTTTCTTTCGAAAATGTCGATTTCTTTGAAAAAATCTCAACTTTCGATAATATCGACGATGTTTCAAAATTTCGATTCTTTCTTAAATTTATGACTTTTTTTAAGGATCTTATAGAACTTATTTTTGAAAATTTTGGCTTTAAAGAACTCACTTTTTTCAAAATTTCGAATTTATTTGAAAATTTTGGCTTTTTCTTCAAATTTTCGGCTTTTCTGATTCAATTTATTTTCGAAATTCCAATTTTTATTAGTGCTATAAATCTGACTCCAAAAACTTTATTTACAAAATTTGCAAATCTCGACATTTCTTCAAATCTTTTTTTTTTAATTTTCGACTACTTTTCAAAACTTCACCTTTTTTAAAAAACAACGAATTTTCAGATTTCTTTCAAAAATTTCGATTTTTTTGAAAAACTGAACTTTTTTGATAATTTTGACGTTTTTTTTTCAAAATTTCGATTCATTTTTAAATTTCCAACTTTTTTCAAGATATTTACTTATTTTCGAAATTATTGACTTTTAAATTGTACATTTTAAATTTCGACATTTTTCAAAATTTCCATTTCTATTTCTTCAAATTTTAGGCTTCTTTAATTTGACTTAGAAAATTGCCATCTTTTACAAAATTTTGGTTTTTTTTATGCTTTTAATTTTCGAAAACTTTGAAGCAAATTAATTTTTAGATATTTTCAAATTTCGACTTTACTTCCACCTTTTTTTCTCAAAATTTGGACTTTTTTGAAAATTTCGGATTTTTCCAAATTTGCGACTTTTTTTATTGTTGACATTTTTTCGAAAATCTGAATTTTTCTTTGACAATTTCGACCCCCAAAATTTCTATTTTTTAAAATTTCTATTGCTTCAAAATTTTAAAATCTCGCAATCTGTTTTGAAAATTCAATTTTTCTGAAAAATTCTAGTTATTTTGAAAATTCCGATTTTTTATTCGAAACTTTTAAATTTAAGTATTCCATTTTTTTTTAAATTACGACCTTTTAAAAAAATGTCTATTTTTTATTTCGATCTTTTTTTTAAATTCCAAAATATCTGAAAATTTCAACAGTTCAAATTTACCACATTTTCCCAAAATTTCCACTTCTTTAAAAAATTTTATTTCACAAAATGTTGACTTATTTAGAAAATTCTGCCATTCCAAGAGTTTTTCAAAATTTGGACTTTTCCGAAATATCGACGTTTTTCAAAATTTATTTATTATTGTAATTTTTTAAGATGTTATATTTTGGCTTTAAAATTCGCACTTTTTTCAAAATTTCACCTTTTTTAAAAATAACGAATTTTCAGATTGCTTTTAAAAGATCAGACTTTTTTTGAAAATCTGAACTTAATTGACTTTTTTTCCAAAATTTCGATTATTTTTTTAAATTTCCGACTTTTTTCACGATATTCACTTATTTTCGATTCGTATTTTTTAATTTTATTCAAAATTTCGAATTTATCCCAAAAATGTCGAATTTTTTCCTCAAATTTGCTGCTTTTTTTGCATCAATTTTTTTGAAAAATGTCGAATTTTTCGAAAGGATGACAATTTGTAAAATTTGATGTTTTTCAAACTTGCTGCATTTTTTTCAAAATTTCGGTCCTATGAACCAAACATTTGGACCTTTTAAAATCCAGATTTTCTTTTGGAAATTTTTAATTTTTTTTGAAAATTTAACAATTTCAACATTTTTTCACAATTTAGATTCTGTTTTAAATTTACCTTTTTCAAGAATTTCCTGAATTCCTACTTACTTTTTTTTAAAATTTCGACTCATTTTTTTACATCTACACCTTTTTAAAAAAAATCGGCCAAAAATTTGGGCTTTTCAACATCCAAGATTTTTTTTTTTTTGAAAATTTCGTCAGCTTTTTTGACCTATAATTTTTTTTTCAAAATTTCGATTGTTTTCAATTTAGCGACCTTTTTCAAAAATTTGACTTATTTTTGAAAATTTTGAGTTTAAAATTCGCATTCTTTGAGTTCCAGCATCTTTTCGAAATTCGATGTTTTTTCTCAAATTTTCGGCTTTTTTGAAAATCTTGAATTTGTTTTCAAAATTTCAATTTTTTTTATTATCTGGCTTCGAAAATGACGATTTTTTTTTGCAAATTTCGATTATATTAAATCTCGACATTTCCTGAAATTTTCCCTTTTTTTGAAATTTTCGACCGTTTTTCAAAACTTCGACCTTTTTTGAAAATGACGAATTTTCAGATTTTTTTTTTAAATTGTGTTTCCTTTTTGAAGATCTTAACTTTTCTGTTCATTTCAACATTTTTCAGAACCTTGATTCTGTTTTAATTTGCCACTTTTTTCAAAATTTTAGCTTACTTTCGAAAATTCTGACTTTAAAATTCGCATGTTTGAAGTTTCGACATTTTATTCAAAATTTCGAATGTATCTCAAAAATGTCGAATTTGTTCCTCAAATTTACGATTGTTTTTAATTTGACTTGGAAAATTACAAGCTTTACAAAATTTTGCTCCACTCAGTTTGTTTGAAAAACGTCGAAAGGTTGAAAATTTTAAAAATTTCTGCTTCTCTTCAAAATTTTGTCCTTTTAAAAACATCAAACAAAAATTTGAACCTTTTAAAATCCAGATTTTCTTTTGGAAATTTTTAATTGTTTTTAAAAATTCCAAATTTTCGAAAGGGTCAATTTTTTTAAAATTTCAATGTTTTTAAATATTTCCACTTTTTTAAAATTTCGATTTTTTTTAACCTTTAGACCTTTAAATATCAACCATAAATTTGGACTTTTCAAAATTTAGATATTTTTTTGTTGTTGAAAATTTCGTTATATTTTTAACCCCGTCTTTTTTGATAATTTCGAAATTTTTTTCAAAATGTCGATTGATTTCAATTTACGACCTTTTTCAAGAATTTAACTTGTTTTTGAAAATTTTGACTTTAAAATTCGCATTTTTTTAAATTTCAACATCTTTTCAAAATTCGGTGTTTTTCCTCAAATGTTCGCATTTTTTGAAAATCTTGTATTTATTTACAAAATTTCAATGTTTTTAATTGCATACTATAAATATGATTTCAAAAATTACGAATTTTTTGGCAAATTTCGATTTTATTAAATCTCGACATTTTTGGAAATTTCTATTTTATTTTTGAAATTTTCAACCCTTTTTCAAAACTTCGACCTTCTTTAAAAATTACGAATTTTCAAATTTTTTGGTCGAAAATTTTGATTTTTTTTTTTTGAAAATCTTAACTTCTTGTTCATTTCAACATTCTTCAAAACCTCGATTCTGTTTTAAATTTCGACCTTTTTCAAGAAATTAAATTATTTTTGAAAATTTTGATTTTAAAATTCGCATTTTTTGAATTTCAACATTTTTTCAAAATTGGACGTTTCGACAAATTTTTGCCTTTTTTGAAAATCTTGAATTTATTTTCAAAATTTCAATTTTTTTTTTATCTAACTTCAAAAACACCTTTTTTTTTCAAATTTCGATTATATTAAATCTCGACATTTCTTCAAATTTCACAATTTCTTAAAAATTTTAACCGTTTTTCAAAACTTGAACTTTTTTTAAAAATTACGAATTTTTTTTCCGATAATTTTGATTTTTTTTTTGACAGTTTTAACTATTTTGTCAATTTCAACATTTTTCAAAAGTTTGAATCTATTTTAAATTTGCAGTTTTTTTCAAAATTTTAATTTATTTTCGAAAATTGTGACAAAAATACGTGAAATGAAGTTTGGACATTTCTTCAAAATTTCGAATATATTTCAAAAATGTCGAATTTTTCTCCGAATTTTCGGCTCTTTTTAATTTGTCTTGGAAAATTACAAAATTTTTACGAAATTCTGCTCTTTTCTGTTTTAAATTTTTTTTTAAATTCGATTTTTTCGAAAGGTTGAAATTTTTTTAAATTTCGACGCTTTTCAAAATTTCTTTCTTTTCAAAATTTCGACTCTTTACGTTTCGACCTTTTAAAAAAATCGACCAAAAATGAGAACCTTTCAAAATCCAGGTTTTTGTTGGAAATTTTTAATTTTGTTTAAAAATTCCAAATTTCATAATTTCAGCATTTTTCTCACAACTTCGATTCTGTTTTAAATTTAGGAGCTTATTCAAGAATTCAAACTAGATGTTTAACTTTAAAATGCACCCTTTTGAAGTTTTGACATTTTTTCAAAATTTCGAATTTAATAAAAATCTCGACTTTTTCAAATTGTTGGCTTTTTTGAAAATCATTATATTATTTTCAAAATTTCCATTTTTTTTTAATACTATAAAAACAACTTTTTTAAAGTTACTGCTTTTTTGCAAATTTCGATGTTATCGAATCTCGAAATTTCTTCAAAATTTGGGTTTTTTTTGGAATTTTCGACTTTTTAAAATCTCGACCTTTTTAGAAATTACGATTTTTCAAAAATTCGACTATTTTAAAAACTAGAAGTTTTTTCTAAAACTCGATTTGTTTTAAAAATCTTCACCTTCGTAATCAAAATTTTAGACCAAGCTGTCAAGTACTTTGGAGCAATAGTCAATTCCATACTTAAGTACCGGTATTTTCCCACAAGATGGAAGACTGCAAACGTTATCTTCATTCCTAGGCCAAGTAAGGATGGGAAATTTATCCAAAATTACAGGCCAATCAGCCTCTTATCCAACTTGGGTAAGGTGGCGAAAAGCATTTTGAGGAAGCGTCTGCAGAACATCATCAGCGATCGCGACATCATTCCTAAGGAACAATTTGGGTTCCAACCTATGCACTCTACCTCAGACCAGCTGCTGAGAGTGGTTGAAACAATCACTCAACGCATGAATTGGAACCAGGTAGTTGGAGTTATTTTCTTCGATATCTCCAAGGCATTTGACGCAGTTTGGCACCAAGGTCTAGTCTACAAGATGCACCAGTTTGGAATACCTCTAACGATGGTTGAAATGGTAAGCTGGACCAACGCTCATTCAGAGCAAAGGTGGGACAGGAACTACCAAACCAATTTAGGCTGCAGTATGGGGTACCTCAAGGCTCTGCCTTGTCACCTCTGCTGTATTCTCTGTTTACAGCGGACATCCCGAGAACCAATCCAACAATCGACCACACCTTATTGGCAACTTACGCAGACGACACAGCTTTGGTGGCGTACTCTTACAGTCCAGAGTTGGTCACCAGACGACTTCAGGAGGCAACAGACAGTCTACTAGATTACTTCGGTCAATGAAGAATCCAAGTCAACGCAGACAAGACCCAAGCAGTCTTTTTCACCCGAAGAAGACTCCACCCATATGGACATGTAAATGTTCATGGGCAAAACGTCGACTGGAGACTTCAGGCAAAGTATCTAGGTGTAATTCTTGACAAAAGACTTACTTTCCAGGCACACATCGATTATGCAGTGTCCAAAGCCAAAATGCTGAAGGGACTGCTGCAAGCAATGATTGGTAGAAATAGTAACCTGTCCATTGGACTTAAAGTGTTGCTATACAAATCAATCATAAGACCAGCGATGACCTACGCATCTGTAGCTTGGTCATAGGCGACGGATAATCGGATGAAGAAATTCCAGATGGTCCAGAACGTCTTTCTAAGACAAGCGTTGGACGCTCTATGGTTTGTAAGAAACAATCAACTTCATAGGGAAACTGAACTACCTTTGGTAAGAGATTTTCTTAGGGAAATTAAATCGAGGGCGATGGTGAGAGCGGAAACGCATCTCAACGAACTAGTTCGACAGGCAGTGGATTACGATCCAAACGTCCCAACCAGGATTAAAAGACCAAGGATGGTCCTCTAGGCTACGACTTCCATTTAGGAAATTTTTGTTTTGTTTCTTATGTTTCAGGCAAAACAGTTTACACTATTGCACTGTTCCGACGGAGGGATTGGGGGCCAAGAGGCCGGCCCGAAAAAGTAGGGGTTTTTAGTCGGTACCCGTAGTTTGAGCGGAAGTCCGACACTATCTGGGTTATCTTCCCAGATGTCCTTAACGGATTTTCCCCTACTTAAAAAAAAATCAAAATTTTAACTTTTTATGAACATTTCTTTCACAATTTTGATTTTGCTTTGAAAGCATATTTTTTTATATTCATAATCACCAATTTTGCTATTTTTCAAATTTAGTCTTATTAGAGAATACAGTTCCTTTGAGAGATATTTTCCAACGACAATTATAAACGTTCTGAAATTTGTGAGTCTACGAGAGAAACAGGTGATGCGACGAAAGAATTTTTTTACTAAGCTTGTTGCTTACCAACCGGACCATCACTGGCATCACAACCCTCAAATAGTTCGAAAAAATAAGCACTCGAGTAATCCTTTAAGTGCAGGGTACCAACATTGAGAAATTAAATCTTTGAGCTGTATTGGGAACTTTCATCGTTGGCACATTTTTCATAAACAACAAACCCAAATACAGACAAATGCCTGACTTTGCCCTGAAAGCAAATAATCTGCCTGGTTGAGCATAATATTAACTGGATGCTTCGTTATTTATTTTTTAAAATTTTTGTTTTAATTTTTATCAGATCATTATTTTCATGCAGTTTTTACATTATTTATTTTTTAGAGTTCCTGTTTTATTTTTCGCCAAATCAACTGATTAAAGAAACCAGAAATGATAGATGCAATTATTTTCACGCTCGTTTCAAGTCCAAGTGAGCGGAAATAAGAGGTATTCAGGACAAATTTTAAGATACAATCAGAAAATTAAATTAATTTTTTTACAAACAAGTGAGTATGAATAATTACATCAGCCATAATGACTTGAGAGACCCAGCTGACAAAAGGACAGTTTTTTATTAGTGGTTTCCTGATTTGGCACCTTCCATTTCTAAATATAAAAGATGTTTCATTATCTGGGTGTGAAATTAAAATTCGCCTTTCGCTCATTCGTGAATTATTCACAGGTATTTTGCAAACAAAACAAAGTGTTTAAATGCGGTTATTTATAAGCTTAAGAGTTTTATTGCTCAAATTTTACGTAACCCTTAATTGTTTTGTTGGGTGATTATTGAAAGTAAAATTAACAGTGCATATAAATTTGTTTCCTCTTATTCATTTAAGTGTTGTTGAATCACTGTTAAGTTTATTTAATGCGCCGTCTGCTTAGCAGTTTATTTTATAGCGCTTTATTACTATTACAGCCAAGGTTTCAAGAACCACGCGGCGGCGGCGAGTTGAGGTTACTTTTTAAAGCTTTTCAATGAAATAAGACTTTTCTTACAACTCTAAGGTCGTATCTTATGATAATGATCCCGTAATGTCTTCCTTGTCGGTTTTTTACCATATTTTTTATTCCCTTTTCCACTTTTTTGATTAATGAAAAAGGAAAAAGGGGCTACGTTCCCACGACAAGCGGATCCCAAGCAGTGAAGTTTTATAGGTCACTTCCCCACTTAGGATATATAGCCCTTGGGGAGACGAATGGTCTCGGTGAATTAGTAGTCGACAGATTAACTGTCTCAAAGTAGATTGAATTTCAGAAGCAACCGAAAAAAAAGTATGTACGAGGTTGTCGAAAAGCATACACAGACAAATACAAATTTTTCCAAATTTTAATTACTCACGAAAATTTGGACTTTTCCAACGATTTTAAATTTTTTACAATTTTAACTTTAAAAATTAAGTGTTTTCAAAAATTTGTTACAAATTTCGACTCTGAAAATTTCCACTTTAAAATTTCGACTCCTAAATTGTATTTGTACAATTTAGGAGTCGAAATTTTAAAGTGGAAATTTTCAGTCAAAATTTGTAACAAATTTTTCCAATTTTTATTTAAAAATGTAGAATTTTTTTCAAAATTTGGACGAAAAGTTTTCGTCTTTTTCAAGTTCAATTTTTTTTGTTTATTTGATATTTTTTTGCAAGCTTCGACTTTTTTGAAAATGTATATTTTATATTAATCTCCACTTCTCAGGAAAGTTTCGAGCTCTTTTTAAAATTTTGCCCTTTTTGCAAACTTCTATTTTTTTAAATGACTCGAAATCTCGACTTTTTTGTCAATTTGACCTTTCCTGAACATTTCGAATATTTTGAGAATGTTGATCTTTTTTCTTTTATTTTGATGTTTGAATTTTTGAAATTTGCACATCAAAATTTCGTATTTTTTAAATTTTGACCCTTTTTTCAAATCTTCAGTTTTAATAAAATCTCGTCTTCCTCCAAATTTTAATTTTTCGCGAAGTTTACTTATTCAGAAAATTTCGACTTTTTCAAAGGTTTTGAATTTTTTACAATTTTGACTTTCAAAAATTTAGACTCTTTTCAAAAATTTGTTACAAATTTCGACTTCTGAAAATTTCCACTTTAAAATTTCGACTCTTAAATTGTATAACCTTTGTTCAAATTTCCAATTTTAATTTAAAAATGTCGACTTTTTTTTAAAATTTGGACGAAAAGTTTTCGTCTTTTTCAAGTTCAATTTTTTTTGTTCATTTAATATTTTTTTGCAAGCCTCGACTTTTTTGAAAATGTATATTTTAATCTCCACTTCTCAGGAAAGTTTCGATCTCTTTTTAAAATTTTGCGCTTTTTACAAACTTCTACTTTTTTAAATGACTTCTCGAAATTTCCTCTTTTTCGTCAATTTGACCTTTCCTGACCACTTCGATTTTTTACAGAATGTTGATCTCCTTTCTTTTATTTTGATAAGTTTGAATGTTTAAAATTTGCACATCAAAATTTCGTATTTTTTAAATTTTGACCCTTTTTCCAAATTTCTAGTTTTAATCTAAAAATTTCCTCTTCCAAATTTTAATTTTTCACGAAGTTTACTTATTTAGAAAATTTCGACTTTTCTAAAGATTTTGAATCTTCTACAATTTCGACTTTCAAAAATGTCGACTCTTCAAAAATTTGTTATAAATTTTGACTTCTGAAAATTTCCACTTTAAAATTTCGACTCTTTTAAATTGTATAACCTTTGTTCAAATTTCCAATTTTAATTTAAAAATGTCGAGTTTTTTCAAAATTTGGACGCAAAGTTTTGGCCTTTTTCAACTTCAACTTTTTTTGTTCATTTGATATTTTTTTGCAAGCTTCGACTTTTTTGAAAATGTTGATTTTATATTAATCTCCACTGCTCAGGAAACTTTCGATCTCTTTTTAAAATTTTGCCCTTTTTGCAAACTTCTATTTTTTTAAATGACTTGTTCTCGAAATTTCGACTTTTTTGGTCAATTTGACTTATCCTGAAATCTTAGAATTTTTTAAGAATGTTGATCTTTTTTCTTTTATTTTGATAAGTTTGCATTTTTAAAATTTGCACATCAAAATTTCGTATTTTTTAAAATTTTGACCCTAATTCAAAATCTGTAGATTTAATCTAAAAATCTCGTCTTCTTCCAAATTTTAATTTTTCGCCGAAGTTTACTTATTCAGAAAATTTCGACTTTTTCAAACATTTTGAATTTTTTACAATTTCGACTTTCAAAAATTTACTCTTTTCAAAAATTTGTTACAAATTTCGACTTCTGAATATTTCCTCTTTAAAATTTCGACTCTTAAATTGTATAACCTTTGTTCAAATTTCCAATTTTAATTTAAAAATGTCGACTTTTTTTTAAAATTTGGACGAAAAGTTTTCGTCTTTTTCAAGTTCAATTTTTTTTGTTCATTTAATATTTTTTTGCAAGCCTCGACTTTTTTGAAAATGTATATTTTAATCTCCACTTCTCAGGAAAGTTTCGATCTCTTTTTAAAATTTTGCGCTTTTTACAAACTTCTACTTTTTTAAATGACTCGAAATTTCGTCTTTTTCGTCAATTTGACCTTTCCCGACCACTTCGATTTTTTTCAGAATGTTGATCTCCTTTCTTATATTTTGATAAGTTTGAATGTTTAAAATTTGCACATCAAAATTTCGTATTTTTTAAATTTTGACCCTTTTTCCAAATTTCTAGTTTTAATCTAAAAATTTCCTCTTTTAATTTTTCACGAAGTTTACTTATTTAGAAAATTTCGACTTTTCTAAAGATTTTGAATCTTCTACAATTTCGACTTTCAAAAATGTTGACTCTTTTCAAAAATTTGTTATAAACTTCTGAAAATGTCCACCTTAAAATTTCGACTTTTTAAAATCGTAACCTTTTTCCAAATTTCCAATTTTAATTTAAAAAAGTTGACTTTTTTTCAAAATTTGAACGCAAAGTTTTGGTCCTTTTCAACTTAAACTTTTTTGTTCATTTGATATTTTTTTGCAAGCTTCGACTTTTTTGAAAATGTTGATTTTATATTAGTCTCCACTTCTCAGGAAAGTTTCGAGCTCTTTTTAAAATTTTGCCCTTTTGCAAACTTCTACTTTTTTAAATGACTTGTTCTCGAAATTTCGACTTTTTTGTCAATTTGACCTTTCCTGAAAACTTCGATTTTTTTGAGGATGTTGATCTTTTTTCTTTTATTTTGATAAGTTTGCATTTGTAAAATTTGCAAATCAAAATTTCGTATTTTTTAAATTTTGACCCTTTTTTAAAATCTCCAGTTTTAATAAAATCTCGTCTTCTTCCAAATTTTAATTTTTCACGAAATTTACTTATTCAGAAAATTTCGACTTTTTCAAAGATTTTGAATTTTTTACAATTTTGACTTTCAAAAATTTGTTACAAATTTCGACTTCTGAAAATTTCCACTTTAAAATTTCGACCCTTAAATTGTATAACCTTTGTTCAAATTTCCAATTTTAATTTAAAAAAGTCGACTTTTTTTCAAAATGTGAATGCAAAGTTTGGGTCCTCTTCAACTTTTTTGAAAATGTAGATTTTATATTAATCTCCACTTCTCATCAAAGTTTCCATCTCTTTTTAAAATTTTGCCCTTTCTGCACTTCTACTTACTTAAACGACTTGTTCACGAAATTTCGACTTTTTTTGTAAATTTGACCTTTCCTAAAAACTTCGAATTTTTTTAGACTGTTAATCTTTTTTCTTTTATTTTGATGTTTGAAATTTTAAACTTTTCACATCAAAATTTCGTATTTTTAAAATGTTGACCCTTTTTCAAAATCTGCAGTATTAATCTAAAAATCTCCTCATCTTCCAAATTTTAATTTCGCATTTTTTAAATTTTGACACTTTCAAAATCTTCAGTTTTAATTTAAAAATTTCGCCTTTATTCAAAATTTTTATTTTTTAAATTTTTTACATAAATTTCGATTTAATGAAAAGTATGATTTTTTCTTTCTTACATTAATATTCCAGCTTTTTTGATTTTTTTTTTGTAAACTTGAGTTTTTTAAATACGAATTTGTTTGAAAATTTTAATTTTTTTAATTTCATCTCTTTGTTAATTTCGGCCTTTTCAAACTTTCCATTTTTTTGAAAATTTTTAGAGGTTATTTTCAACATTTTGACTTTCTTAAAAGTTTAGGGTTTTTTTCAAAACTCCAACTTCCGATAATTTCGACATTTTTTCAAAATGTCGATTCTTTTATAAATGCCCGGTTTTTTTCAAGATATTAACTTATTTTCGAAAATTGTAACTTTAAAACTCGCATTTTTAAAACTTCGACATTTTCTCAAAAATTCCGTATTTATTTGAAAATTTCGACTTTTTCTTCAAATTTTCAGCTTTTTTTAGATTCGACTGAGAAAATTGCAAACTTTTACAAAATTTTGCTTTTTTTATGATTTCAATTTTTATTTAATGTAAATTTTTTCCAAACTATCAAAAAAGATCGCCCGAAAATTTGGCCTTTTTAAAAGTCAGAAGTTTTTCGAAAATTCCGTTTTCTTAAATATTTACCAACTTTTTCGATAATTTTAACATTTTTTCGAAAATTTCGATTGTTTTAAATTTGCGACTTTTTTTCCAGAAGTTAACTTATTTTCGAAAATTTTAACTTTAAAACTCGCATTTTTAAAACTTCGACACTTTCTCAAAAATTTCGTATTTATTTGAAAATTTCGACTTTTTCTTTAAGTTTTCAGCTTTTTTAATTAATTCGACTTGGAAAATTGCAAGCTTTTACAAAATTTTGCTTTTTTATGATTTTAATTATTTTTAATGCAGAATTTTTCAAAAAGTTAACATTTTTTAAAATTTCGATATTTTTCAAAACTACTTTTTTTCAAAAAAGATCAACCAAAAATTTGGCTTTTTTAAAAGTCAGACTTTTCGAAAATTTCGTTTTTTTAAATACTTACCAACTTTTTCCATAATTTTAACATTTTTTCGAAAATTTCGATTGTTTAAATTTGTACCTTTTTTCCCAGATGACTTATTTTCGAAAATTTTAACTTTAACACTCGCATTTTTAAAACTTCGACTCTTTCTCAAAAATTTCGTATTAATATAAAAATTTCCACTTTTTCTTTCAAATTTTCAGCTTTTTTAATTCGACTTGAAAAATTGCAAGCTTTTACAAAATTTTGGTTTTTTATGATTTTAATTTTTTTAAATGTGAATTTTTTCAAAAGTTAACATTTTTTCAAAAAAGATCGACCGAAAATTTGGCTTTATTAAAAGTCAGATTTTTTTCGAAAATTCCGTTTTTTTAAATACTTTAACATGTTTTCGAAAATTTCGTTTGTTTTAAATTTGCGGGTTTTTTCCCAGAAGATTATTTTTGAATATTTTAACTTCAAAACTTTCATTTTTTAAAAACTTCGAATTTATTTGGAAGTTTCCGTCTTTTTCTTCAAATTTTCGGCTTTTTCAAATCCGACTTGGAAATTTGCAAGCTTTAACAAAATTTTGGTTTTTTATGATTTTAATTTTTTTTAAAGTAGAATTTTTCAAAAAATCGACCTTTTTTAAAATTTCGATATTTTTCAAAATTTCTACTTTTTTTCAAAAAAGATCGACCGAAAATTTGGACTGATCGAAAATTTGGATTTTCTAAAACTAATTTCTTTCTTGGAAAATTCCATTTTTTTTTGGAAATACTAAATTTTTTTGATAATTTCAACATTTTTTCAAAATTTCGATTGTTTTAAATTTGGGACTTTTTTTCAAGAATTTAACTTTTGAAAATTTTGACTTTAAAATTCGACCTTTTGAAGTTTTAACATTTTTTCAAAAATTTCGAATTTAACTATTTGAAAATTTCGAATTTTTCTTCAAATTTTCGGCTTTTCTTGATTAGACTTGGAAAATTCGACAAAATTTTGACTTCTTTATACTTTCAATTTTTTTGAAAATGTCAAATTTTTCAGAAGGTTAACATTTTTAAAATTTCGATGTTTTTCAAAACTTCTACTTTTTTGCAAAAAAGATCGCCGAAAATTTGGACTTTTTAAAATTCAGATCTTTTTTTAAAAAAATCCGTTGTTTTTAAAATACCAACTTTTCTAATAATTTCAACATTTTTTCAAAATTTCGATTGTTTTAAATTTGGGACTTTTTTTCAAGAATTTAACTTACTTTTGAAAATTTTGACTTTAAAATTCGACCTTTTGAAGTTTTAACATTTTTTCAAAAATTTCTTTATACTTTCAATTTTTTTGAAAATGTCAAATTTTTCAAAAGGTTAACATTTTTAAACTTTCGATGTTTTTCAAAACTTCAACTTTTTTTTCAAAAAAGATCGACCGAAAATTTGAACTTTTCAAAATTCAGATCCTTTTTTCGAAAATTCCGTTTTTTTTTAAATATCAACTTTTTTGATCATTTCAAGAGTTTTTCAAAATTTCGATCGTTTTAAATTTGGGACTTTTTTTCTAGAATTTAACTTATTTTTGAAAATTTTGACTTTAAAATTCGCTTTTTTGAAATTTTGACATGTTTTCAAAATTTCGAATTTTTCGTCAAATTTTCGGCTTTTCTTCATTCGACTTGGAAAATTGGAAGCTTCTACAAAATTTTGATTTCTTTATACTTTCAATTTTTTTTTTTTCGAAAGGTTAACATTTTCAAAATTTCGATGTTTTTCAAAACTTCTACTTTTTTGCAAAAAAGATCGCCGAAAATTTGGACTTTTTAAAATTCAGATCTTTTTTTCGAAAATTCCTTATTTTTTTGAAAATACCAACTATTTTAATAATCTCAACATTTTTTCAAAATTTCGATTGTTTTAAATTTGGGACTTTTTTTTTCAAGAATTTAACTTACTTTTGAAAATTTTGACTTTAAAATTCGACCTTTTGAAGTTTTGAAATTTTTTCAAAAATTTCGAATTTAACTATTTGAAAATTTCGAATTTTGCTTCCAATTTTCCTAATTCGATGTGGAAAATTGGAAGCTTTTACAAAATTTTGACTTCTTTATACTTTCAATTTTTTTGAAAATGTCAAATTTTTCAAAAGGTTAACATTTTTAAACTTTCGATGTTTTTCAAAACTTCAACTTTTTTTTCAAAAAAGATCGACCGAAAATTTGAACTTTTCAAAATTCATAACTTTTTTTCGAAAATTTCGTTGTTTTTTTTTTGAAAATACTAACTTTTTTACAATTTCAACATTTTTTCAAAATTTCGATTGTTTTAAATTTGGGATTTTTTTTCAAGAATTTAACTTACTTTTGAAAATTTTGACTTTAAAATTCGCTTTTTTGAAATTTTGACATTTTTTCAAAATTTCGAATTTTTCGTCAAATTTTCGGCTTTTCTTCATTCAACTTGGAAAATTGGAAGCTTCTACAAAATTTTGACTTCTTCACACTTCAATTTTTTTGAAAAAGTCAAATTTTTCAAATGGTTAACATTTTTAAAATTTCGATGTTGTTCAAAATTTCTACTTTTTTTCCAAAAAAGTCGATCGAAAATTTGGATTTTTTAAAATTCAGATCTTTTTTTCGAAAATTCCGTTTTTTTAAATACCATCTTCAACATTTTTCATTTTTTTTTAAATTTCTATCTTAACTATTTGAAAATTTCGAATTTTTCTTCAAATTTTCGGCCTTTTTTAATTCGACTTAGAAAATTGGAAGCTTTTACAAAATTTTGATTTCTTTATACTTTTAACCTTTTTGAAAACGTCGAATTTTTCGAATAGTTAACATTTCTAAAATTTCGATTTTTGCAAAACTTCTACTTTATTTTTTCAAAAAAGTTCGACCGAAAATTTGAACTTTTCAAAATTCAGATCTTTTTTACGAAAATTTAGACTTCAAATTTTTGGTTTTTCTGAAAATATTGAATTTATTTTTAAAATATCAATTTCTTTAATTACTATAAATCTTGACTTCGAAAATTACGACTTTTTTTACAAATTTCGATTTTATCAGATCTCTATATTTTTTCAAATTTCGCCCTTTTTTGAAATTTTCGGGTATATTCAAAGGTTCGACTTTTTCAAAATTACGAATTTTCAGATATTTCGATATCGATGATAATTTTGACATCTGAAATTTCTTCGGAATTACCAAAGACATTTTGACAGGCTACGAAACTGCCTTGAGAATTAAAAAAAGAGAACTAGCTTTGACATTTCTCAAATTTTAGATTATATTTAAATGTCCAACCTTTCCAAGGTTTTAACTTATTTTTGAAAGCTTCGAGTTTAAATGCGCCTTGCTCAAATTACATTTTTTCAAAATTTCGCATTTATTTGAAAATTTCGACTTTTTTTTTTAATTTTCTGCTCTTTGTATGTAAATCTCCAATTTTTTTGCAAAATTTCAATTTATTTTTTTAATTACTTTAAATCTGACTTTAAAAATTGGACTTTTTTCCAAAATTCGATTTTATCAAATGTCGAAATTTCTTCAAATTTTCGGCCCTTTTGGAAATTGTCGACTATTCAAATATTCGATCTTTTTAAAAGTTACGAATTTTCAGATTTTTTTTCTGCAAAATTATGTTTTCGAAAATCTCAATTTTGTTGATAATTTGGACATTTTTCAAAATTTGATTTCGATTCTTTTTTCAAATGACCACTTTTTGAAAATTTTAAACTTATTTTCGATAATGACTACAATTAGCAATTTTTGAGTTTTTTAAACATTTTTTCAAAATTTCGATTTTGAAAAATTCGATTTTTGCTTCAAATTTTCTACATTTTTTCAAAATTTCGATTCTTTTTTAAACCGTTTTCAAGAACTTATTTTCGACAATTCACATTTTTTTTAAATTTCGAATCTATTAGAAAATTTCGAATTTATTAGAAAATTTCGACTTTTTCGTTTAAATTTTTTGCTTTTTTAAATTTGACAGGGAAAATTGCAGGCTCTACAAAATGATGGTTTTTTTATGTTTTCAATATTTTTGAAAATTTAAATATTTCGAAAGATCGAAATATTTGTCCCTTTTAAAATTTCGACTATTTTTTAAAAAACTACCGAAAATTTAAACATTTTAAAATTCAGATTTTCTTTCAAAAATTTGGAATTTTTTTGAATATTTTAACTCTTTTGATAATGTCAACATTTTTTCAAAATTTCGATTATGTTTTTAATTTGCGACTTTTTCAACAATTTAACTCATTTTTGAAAATTTTGACTTTAAAATGTTGAAATTTTCACATTTTTTACGGAATTTCGAATTTAACTACTTGAAAAATTCGACCTTTTTTTTAAATCTGACTCTTAAACATTTTTAGTTTTTTTGACATTTCAAGTAGTAGAAAAGAAATTTGTGTGTAAATTCACCAAAGTACGAAATTAAAAATAGAATTTTTTTTGGAATTTCGGAAAAAAATGTAAAAATTTCGAATCTACATATTTCGAAAAGTAGAAAAAATAATCTCTCAGAGAAACTTCATACAAGTCCAATTATGCTTTTAAACGAAATTTTCAATAAAAACTCAAAATTTAATTCGAAAGAGACATACTTAAAGGTGCAAACTTGGAATTTTATCTAAAAAAAGTTGAAATTTTAAAACGAAAGTGTACGGTTTAAAAATAGAATTAAGATATTTCGAAAAAGACAAAATTATGAGTATAATGTCAAAATAATCAAGGTAAAGTTAAAATTAAAATATTTCGAAAAAGACGAAATATTGAGAATAATGTCGAAATAATCAAGGTAAAGTACAATTTTTAAAAACTTTCCCAACTATAAATTTTAGAAAAAATCCCAATCTCTGAAAAAATGGAAATGAAAAAGGGAAAAATGGCAAATTTATAATTGAAATTTGGAGAAATAAATATCATTGGAGTAAATGTTTTTTACTTTAAAATCGATAAAAATAATTCCAGACAAAGTTTGAACTCGAAATACTGACGAAAAAGCTCGAAATTTCAAAACCAAATTTAAGCGAATGCCAATTGTTTTAAACAAAAAGATCAGTTTCGATTTTACAGCGGAAATTTCGAATAAAATGAAAATCTTTAAAAATTTCAAGTTAGAATCCTTGGCAAAAAACAAGGCTTTAATTGGAATTTTTGAACAAGTGTTACATTCACCAAGGTGCAACTTCGGTGAAAACAAAACAAAATTTTAAATTTGGACTCGAAACATTGATGAAAAAAGTCGAAACTTTCACTTCAGTCAACTAACCATTCAGAAAACAAAAACTTACATTAATAATTATTTTCACATGTTCGTTCCTGTTATTAATTAATAAAACTATGAGGGAATAGTTTTGAGTACACAAATAAGTGGTTACGCTAATTTATAATAATTTAAAGGTAAATTAAGGATCGCGCCAGGTGACAAAGGCACCAAGGACGCCACTTATTAATTTAATAAAAATCGAACACTAGATCCACAGAAATAAATAAGATTTTTGTAGCTTACGGGATAATGGGATTTTAAACCATGACGCAACTAATGGGGGTCAGACAGCGGTCCTAATCATGAAGAACTGAAGAGGTCAAAAGATTACCAAAGCGAACCGAATGTTGACAAAATCATAGCGCTTTAAGGTTAAATTGGCAAAGCAGTTATAGGTTATGTGAAAAATACTATTTATGTGCGACAACGTTACAGTAGAAAGTGGTTAGTGAACTCCGGCGAAGTGCGTTGAAATTTTATAAATAAATTATAATGGAACAGTATTTTTACTTACTTATGCAATTTCACGTATTCTAATGATTGCAGGGCAAATGAGTTTAACCAAACCAACCGTAAACATCTTGAATAAGCGTTTTAATTAAAGCAAACATTAATTAATCGGCATTTTCTCGTCGCTATCGAGGTGTGAACCAATTTTTTTTCGAGGGAGCATCTGTCAAAACGTCAAACGTCATTTTGACACTATGTTTATTGAAGTAAAGATAAACAAAATATTAATTTTAACGTGCTACCTTAATACTAATGACCTCAACAATAGCGTGTAACAGCGATGACTCACTTAGGAAGATACCTTAATAAAAGGAAGTGCACCGCACAACTATTCGCTTTGTTATTTTGAAATCGTCCGCCAAGAAACAATACCTTACGGTGCCACATTTAAACTCGATCAATTTCAGCATAATTAATTTGTGGAACAATATTAATAAACCAACCAAAGCTCTACCTAATAAGGCTAACAACAGTTTTTATGGGTAAAATTGACCTCTATACATTTTCGCCCGGTTGTCCACGGTTTCCACAGAATACCACCGAATTCTCGCAACCACTGGATCTTCCCCCAAAGAAAAAAACTACCCAAGGCAGCGGTTTATTTTAACAAAATCAACATCTTTTCCTGTCTTGCAGATGAAGTGAAAGCTGCATCACAATCACATTTTTGGCCCAACATTTTCCGACTTCACCGTCAATTTATAACTTCCCCCACTAAACGAACTGACACTTTATTGAACAATCAACAAAACTCACCCGAAAAATACCCCAGGTCACTTAATAATACCACAAAATCACACACACCTCAAATAAGCATACTTTTAGATTTTAACAAGATGGCTGGGAGACTGAACGTATTTATGCCGACTATCAACGAGCTACGTTTCGAGAAATCGTCCGGGAGGTGCACGCCGACCGACCGGGACGTACGTCGCAGCTGGGTGAGGATGTCCGTGACGTCATTGACAAGGTGAATTCATTTGCGCATGTGTTGCCGTCTAGCTGTATATTCAGGGGTTGTCAAACGGTCGCATTCCTTGTTTTGGTTTTGCTGACGTTAATCGGCGATATTTACATCAGTTGGCGAGGAATTATCAAATTTCTATAATGACCGACGACTTGTGTGAAGAAAGTCATTCATAAGTTATCAATTTGAGAGATAATTGTCGTGTTCTTTGTTTTTACAATTGTACCTGTAGATACCGCTGTAATTCGAAACATGGGCGTAACAGTGGGAGTAAATGCGGTTATTTAAATTCGTAAGGTTTCAATTTTTAATGTTTTTAATGGTTTTAAAAATTAATGACAGTTTTTTCCTAAGAGGGTTTTAAAAATTAACTATCTTAATAAATTCGCAATCAAGTTACATATTTAGAAGGTTAATAAATTATGTGATATTTTTATTTACTTACCGCTATCTGTAAGAACAATACAAGCATTGTTATTTAAATACTATCGAGTTATGTGAATATTTTTTACTTAATAAACAAAGAAGCCTATTAAAATGATAACTTATTTGTCTAATTGCTAATATCCTAAAAGCTGCATTTCTTTCGCACAAAATTTAATATCTGTTTAATAAAAGTCATGGACGTGCGCGCAAATATTATTTTGCGATCTAACGACAACTTTAATACGAACTGTTTCATTTTTGTTATGTTGGCCAAAATTTTAACTTGATAAAACATCTGTTACTTAATATTTACACATATTTATATTAATCTATTACATAAAACAAAGTCGGGTTAGTTACACCATTTATAACTCCAGAACGGCTGGACGGATTTTTATGATCTTTGCTTTGTTAGATTTGTTTCGGCCTCGAATTGGATAATAACAATTAAAATATTTAAAAAATGCACGAATAAAATTTTTATAAGGAATCCGTGTACGGCGCCATCTCTGATTCATAATAGGAACATGACAGAAACCTATCGCAACCTATACTAACCGTTTCCAGTAGATGGCACTGTATCCGGTTTGGTCGTTTTTAGCGGTTTTTTGCGTAGAATTCACTCGGAAACGGGCACAGTCGCGAGCGTATTATACATATATTTTAATGCTAAATTTAATTCAGCTAATAAGTTAACAGAATATTTGTTAATTCTGAGGTGGTACGAAGTTCGCTGTATAATATAGAAAATAGTTTTGATTAACCAGTGGCGTAGAGAATTTTTTGTAGTCTCTGGTTTTTTAGGATGGGAGTAATCAATGGCGTATCTAAAGCAGTAATGGACGCTATCTGTACCGGCAGCACATTTTTAAGGGCAGCTGTTTTTTTAATGTTTTTATCTAAATTCAGTGTAACTACTTTTTGATTAACTCGATCATGTGATCATATCTCTCGTTTCGTTTTTAAATAATTGTCGCTTTGGGACACCAAAATGTGTCGTTGTCTGTCATTATTTCTGAATTACATTTTAAATTTTGCATTTATCCAGTTTTTTTATACATTATTTTTAAAAGGGTTCTGTTTTTTTTATTACTTTGAAATTTGGAACTTTTTCTCTGATTTTCAAAGTCGCATTTTAGATTTCTCTTTATTATCTTTAACTTATGAAATAAAATCGAAAACTCGTGATTAAATTTTGTGAGAAAATAGTGCGGATTTATAAAAAGTGTAAATTTCAAATTAAAATGAAAATTAAAAGAAAAACTAGTTTTTCAAAAAGAAAAAATCAAATTTTCTACTTTAGCGCGAAAATGTCAATTTTTGAGGAACTTTGATTTCTAGAACAAAAAATATTCGAATTTTCATTAAAATTCTGAATTTAAACTTAAAATTTTGAAATTCAAAAATTTCTATTTTTTTAATGCAAATTTTTCTCGATCTCTTTACTTTTTTCTCAATTTGTTTTGTTAAAATTAGAACTTCATTTCTATTAATTTTAAAATTCTTCCAAAATTTAAACTTTGGTTCAAGTAGGAAATGTTCAAACCAAAAAATTTTTACATAAAAGTAGTAAAATTCTAGTAAAGAAGTCAAAATTTCTAAAATAAGCGGAATTTATTTAAAACGTTTTCAAAATATTAAACTCGAAATGTTGGACTTTCCACCAATTTCCCACTTGAATCCCTAAATTTCGATTTTTTCTAGCCCAGAAATTTTAAGCCTTATGCGAACTATCAAATTAAAAAATTGAAATTAAAAAAAATTCGACTACTATGAGTTTTAAAAACTGAGAATAAACTTCAAATAAAAAAAAAGTAAAATGTCGTTACCTGCGATTTCATCAGGTACCTGCAAAGCAAATGAATAAAAATTTCAAGGCAATTGTAACGTTTAAATGAAATTTCAAATTAATCCTCAGTCCAAATTCTAAGATGATTACGTAATATTACTGAAATCGATAATATAGATGCCTACTTTTATGATAATGGTTCGAGGATCCAAGAAGAGAGGTCTCTGTTAAAATAACGATCAGACAGTTGACACATACAAAGTGAAAATTCAGGTATTTCACTTATTTTGTCATGAAATATTCTTTAAAATTCACCAAGGCCTCTTGGACCATCAAAGACTCGATAATTTTATGTTAACAAGTTGAGTATTTGGTAGTTCATCTGTATTGTACTTGTTTTACCATGAAATGTTCTCTACAATTCCAAATGAATTTTGGATCATCAAAGGCAAAATAATTTTAGGCTAAAAAGTTTGGTATTTGGTAGTTCATCTGTATTGTACTTGTTTTACCATGAAATGTTCTCTACAATTCCAAATGAATTTTGGATCATCAAAGGCAAAATAATTTTATGCTAACAGGTTAGGTATTTGGTAGTTCATCAGTATTGTAGTTGTTTTCCAATGAAATCTTCTGTAAAATTCACAAACGCCTCTTGGATCATCAAAGGCAAAATAATTTTGGGCTAAAAAGTTTGATATTTGGTAGTTCATCAGCATTGTACTTGTTTTCCCATGAAATGTTCTCTAAAATTCCCAAATGAATCTTGGATCATCAAAGGCAAAATAATTTTAGGCTAACAAGTTTGGTATTTGGTAGTTCATCAGTATTGTACTTGTTTTCCCATGAAATCTTCTCTAAAATTCCCAAATGAATCTTGGACCATCAAAGGCAAAATAATTTTAGGCTAAAAAGTTTGGTATTTGGTAGTTCATCAATATTGTACTTGTTTTCCCATGAAATCTTTTCTAAAATTCCCAAATGAATCTTGGATCATCAAAGGCAAAATAATTTTATGCTAACAAGTTGGGTATTTGGTAGTTCATCAGTATTGTAGTTGTTTTTCCATGAAATCTTCTTTAAAATTCACAAATGCCTCTTGGACCATCAAAGGCAAAATCCTTTTACGCTAAAAAGTTTGATATTTGGTGGTTCATCAGTATTGTAATTGTTTTCCCATGAAATCTCTAAAATTCACAAAGGCCTCTTGGACCATCAAAGGCAAAATAATTTTAGGCTAAAAAGTTTGGTATTTGGTAGTTCATCAGTATTGTACTTGTTTTCCCATGAAATGTTCTCTAAAATTCCCAAATGAATTTTGGATCATCAAAGGCAAAATAATTTTATGCTAACAAGTTGAGTATTTGGTAGTTCATCAGTATTGTACTTCTTTCCCATGAAATTTTTTCTAAAATTTCCAAATGAATCTTGGATCATCAAAGGCAAAATAATGAAATGTTCTCTAAAATTCCCAAATGAATCTTGGATCATCAAAGGCAAAATAATTGTATGCTAACAAGTTGGGTATTTGATAGTTCATCAGTATTGTAGTTGTGTTCCCATGAAATCTTCTTTAAAATTCACAAATGCCTCTTGGACCATCAAAGGCAAAATAATTTTAGGCTAAAAAGTTTGGTATTTGGTAGTTCATCAGTATTGTACTTGTTTTTCCATGAAATCTTCTCTAAAATTCCCAAATGAATCTTGGACCATCAAAGGCAAAATAATTTTATGCTAACAAGTTGGGTATTTGGTAGTTCATCAGTATTGTAGTTGTTTTCCCATGAAATCTTCTCTAAAATTCACAAATGCCTCTTGGACCATCAAAGGTAAAATCCATGTACGCTAAAAAGTTTGATATTTGGTGGTTCATCAGTATTGTAATTGTTTTCCCATGAAATCTCCTCTAAAATTCACAAATGCCTCTTGGACCATCAAAGGAAAAATCCTTTTGCGGTAAAAAGTTTGATAGTGGTTCATCAGTATTGTAATTGTTTTCCGATGAAATCTTCTCTAAAATTCACAAATGCCCCTTGGCCAGCAAAGGCAAAATAATTTTAGGCTAAAAAGTTTGGCATTTGGTAATTCATGAGTATTGTACTTGTTTTCCCATGAAATGTTCTCTAAAATTCCCAAATGAATCTTGGATCATCAAAATAATTTTATGCTAATAAGTTGGTTATTTGGTAGTTCATCAGTATTGCTGTTGTTTTCCCATGAAAGTTCTCTAAAATTCCCAAATGAATCTTGGATCATCAAAGGCAAAATAATTTTATGCTAATAAGTTGGTTATTTGGTAGTTCATCAGAATGGCACTTGTTTTAAAGTTTTTCTCAAAATTTGCCCATTTTCTTTCAAAATTTAAGTCTGGGATATTTTGAATCTCTACCAGATTTCACCTTTTTCCTTGAAATTTCTTCTTAAAATTTGACTTGCTCTTAAAATTTTGCTTATCAGATTTTTCTCGAAATTTCGGTCCTTTTCGAAACGTTATTTTTTTACGTTGGATCCTTTTTGAAATTTTCCAACTGCTAAAATGGGAATTTTCAGATATTTTTACTGTTTGCTTAAAATTTGACTTTCTCTCGAAATTTTCATGTTTATCTCAAAACTTAGTATTTAATATATCTGGAAATGACGACTTTTTCTTCAAAATTTGTGCTTATTTTTTTCGAAATTTCGATCTTTTTCTTGGAATTTCTATTTTCTTTTCCAAATTTGTTTTTTGAAACACTTGTCAAAATTTGTTTTTTGAAAATTTAAATTTTTTCTTTGAAGTTCGTCTTTTCCTCGAAATTTCGACATTTTTCTTAAAAATCAACTTTTGGAAATTTTAACTTTTATTTTGGTGAAACCGACTGGTCCTTGGTTATCTACAAAAATTGAAATACAAAACTTGTCACTTGAAATCAAGAAAGATTAAAAAACACAACAAAAGTTGCTCTCACGCGTTTCGATAGTCAGTATCTCTCTGAAGATGATAGCTTGACTGTCGAAACGAGTAAGAGCAACCTTTGTTGTGTTTTTTAATCTTTCTTGGTTTCAGGGGACAAGATTTGTATTTCAATTTTTCAACTTTTATGTCAACATCATATTCATTATGGTCCTAGAAACCTCAACTGTTTTTCGAGATTAATCTTCTTTTCTTCAAAATTTCCATTCTTTTGATCAACATTCGTCTTTTTCATAGACATCTATTCTCATGTTTAATTAATTTTTCAAAATTTAACTTTCCGTGGGAAATTTTTATTGTTTTCTCGAAGTTTCGTCTTTTTCATCGAAATACATCTTTTTTGGGATTTTCGATTATTTTTTCAAAATTAGTTTTTTTTTCTCAAATTTGCATTTTATTTATTATTCTTTTTAAAATTGACTTTCTTTGAAAAATTTTATATATTTTCTTAATATTTTATCCTCGAAACTTCGACCGTTTTTCTCGAACTTTCGCATTTTTTTTCAAAATTCCATTACTTTGGATTTTTTTTCAAAAAATTTAGATCTTTTAGAATCTAAATTTCCAAAAATTCGGACGAATTGTTAAAGTTTCTAGAAATTCCAACTTTTTTATCGAAATTCTTCTTTTTCTCGAATCTTTGTTCGTTTCTCTTAAAATAAGTGTTCATTCAAAAATTATCTTTTTTTTGAAATCTCGTCATTTAGAAGGATTTGAAGTATTATAGATATTATATTTTGGCAAAAAATACAAGATTTAAAAAAAATTCAAAATAATTAAAGAATCTCGAAATTAAAAAAATCGAAACTTCTAGAAAAGCAAATTGAAAAAAAATAGAAGAGTCATAGAAGATCTAAATTTTTAAATAAAGATAGAAATTTTAAAAAAAAATCAATAGTTGAAAATGTTGAATTTTGGAAGAAGCAATTTTGAAAGTCACAGTTTTAAAAAAGTCGACATTTTGAAGTCTCTATTTTGAAAAACAAAACATCTCGTTTTGAATATCTGAATATCTCATTCAAAAAACGTTGAAATTACCCAAGAAAGTCGAAGTTAAAAAAAATAACATTTTTAGTCTGAATTTTGTAAAAATAGAATCAAATTTTTGGAAAAGGGCCGAAATTTTCAAAAAAGTCAATCCATCCTGAAATTTGTTAAAAAACTTTTGAATGTCAAATATTGGGAAAAATGTTAAAATTTTAAGATCAGCAAACCCGAAACAAAATATAATTCACAATTTAGTTAAACTAAATTGACTTCTGACAGAAAAAAACAAAATTTCGAGAAACACTTTGGGTAGCCACATACTACAAATTTGTCAAAATTAGAAGCAAATTTGTTTGAAAGAAAAGGAAAGTTTTTCAAATCAGAAGCAAATTTGTTAAATTAACAGCATTGTTATTTAAAGTTGCATATTTTGACACTTTTATGCATATTTTAAGCATTTTGTGTTCATTTTTGCATGCCGATTTGCATGCCGATTTCAAGCTTTTTATGTTGCATATAATCCGCATATAATCCGCTCTCAACTCATCATTATTTCAATTGTTTTGCCACGAAAAATTCTCTTTTTTGAGAATTACAAGCAAAATAATGTTATCTTAAAAAGTTAAGTATTTGATGGTTTACCTAGTTGTTGTTTTTCCATAAAATCTCTAAAATTCGAAAATATTTTGAGTTAAACCTTGGCCATTGAGTAGGATTATCGGTATTTCAATTGTTTGTTAAAAAATATTCTCTAAAATTCACAAATGTGATCTTGGAGGTCCACTCTTTTGAACTAAATGTTCGACATTTGGTTGTTCATTAGTATTTCAATTGTTCTGGCACGAAACATTCTCTTCTTGGAAAGTCGCAAGCAAAATAATATAATCCTAATAATTTGGGTATTTGGTGGTTCACCTAGTTGTTATTTTCCCATAAAAACTCTAATATTCTAAAATATTTTAAGCTAAACTTTTTCTCTAAAATTCACAAATGTGCTCTTGGTGGTCCACAGGCAAAATAATATTATTTTAAAAAGTTAGGCATTTGGTGGTTTATCAGTATTGCAATTGTTTTCCCATAAATTCTTCTCTAAAATTCGCAGACGTTCTCATGGAGCATCCTAATCAAAAAAATGTTGAGCTAAAATGTTCGATATTTGGTTGTTCATCACTATTTCGATTGTTTTACTACGAAACATTCTCTTCTTGGAGAATCACAAGCAAAATAATGTTGTGTAAAAGAGTTGGGTATTTGGTGGTTCACCTAGTTGTTATTTTCCCATAAAAACTCTAATATTCTAAAATATTTTAAGCTAAACGTTGGACACTGAGTAGTTCATCAGTATTTCAATTATTTCCATAAGCAAAATAATGTTGTGTAAAAGAGTTGGGTATTTGGTGGTTTCGCTGTCATTTTCGCGTGAAAATTTTCAAATTTGCAAATGTTTTGAGCTAAACATTGGACATTGAGTGGTTCATTAGTATTTCAATTGATTAAGAAAAGTTCCCTAAAATTCACAAATGTGCTCTTGGAGGTCCAAAGGCAACATAATATTATGTTTTCCCATAAATTCTTCTCTAAAATTTGCAAATGTTATTATGGAGTATCCCGATCGAAAAAAAATTGAGCTAAAATGTTCGATATTTGGTTGCTCATCACTATTTCAATTGTTTTACCACGAAACATTCTCTTTTAGGAGAATCATAAGCAAAATAATATAATCTTAAAAAATTGGCTATTTGATGGTTCACCTAAATATTATTTTCCCATAAAATCCCTAAAATTCTTAAATATTTTGAGGTAAACGTTGGACATTGAGTAGTTCAATACTTCAATTGTTTGTTCAAGAAAAATTCTCCAAAATTCACAAATGTGCTCTTCGAAGTCCACAGCCAAAATAACATTATGTTAAAAAGTTGGGCATTTGGTGGTTTATCAGTATTGGAGTTGTTTTCCCATAAATTTATCTCTAAAATTGGCAAATGTCCTCATGGAGTTGATCAAAATAATTTTAACCTAAAATGTTCGATATTTGGTTGTTCATCACTATTTCGATTGTTTTACTACGAAACATTCTCTTCTTGGAGAATCACAAGCAAAATAATGTTGTGTAAAAGAGTTGGGTATTTGGTGGTTTCGCTGTCATTTTCGCGTGAAAATTTTCAAATTTGCAAATGTTTTGAACTGAACGTCGGACATTGAGTAGTTCATCAGTATTTCAATTGTTCAAAAAAAAAATCCCTAAAATTCACAATTGTGCTCTTGGAGGTCCAAAGGGAATATAACATTATGTTGAAACGTTGAAGATTTGCTGGTTCATCAGTATTGCGATCGTTTTCCCATAAATTCTTCTCTAAAATTTGCAAATGTTATTATGGAGTATCCCGATCGAAAAAAAATTGAGCTAAAATGTTCGATATTTGGTTGCTCATCACTATTTCAATTGTTTTGCTGTGAAACAGCAAAACAATGGAAATAGTGATTTCCATTGTTTTGCTAGGAAACATTCTCTTTTAGGAGAATCATAAGCAAAATAATATAATCTTAAAAAATTGGCTATTTGATGGTTCTAAAATTCTCAAATATTTTAAGCTAAATGTAGGACATTAAGTACTTCATCAGTATTTCAATTGTTTGTTCAAGAAAAATTCTCTAAAATTTGCAAATGTGCTCTTGGAGGTCCACAGGCAAAATAATATTATGCTACAAAGTTAAGTATTTGGTGGTGCATCACTATTGCGATCGTTTTCCCATAAATTCTTCTCTGAAATTCGCAAATGTTCTCATTGAGCGTCCTGATCAAAAAAATTTTGAGGTAAAATGGTCGACATTTGGTAGTTCATCAGTATTTCAATATTTTACCACGAACTATCCTCTTCTTAGAGAATCACATGCAAAATAATGTTATCTTAAAAAGTTGCGTTTTTTTTTCTTAACAAAAATTCTCTAAAATTCATAAATGTGCTCTTAGAGGTTCATAGGCAAAATAATATTGTGTTAAGAAGTTGGGTATTTGGTGGTTCATCAGTATTGCAGTTGTTTTCCCATAAATTCTTCCCTAAAATTTGCACATGTTCTCATGGGGCATTTTGATCAAAATAATTTTGAGCTAAAATGTTCAATATTTGGTAGTTCATCACTATTTCAATTGTTGTGCCAGGAAACATTCTCTTCTAGGAGAATCACATGCAAAATAATGTTATGTTAAAAAGTTGGGTAATTGGTGGTTCATCTAGCAATTCTCCAAAATTTACAAATGTGCTCTTGGAGGTCCGTAGAAAAAACAGTATTAAGATAAAAAGTTAGGTATTTTGTAGTTCATCAGTATTGTCGTTGTTTTCCCTTGAAATCTTCCCTAAAATTCGCAAATCTTCTCTTGGAGGATTCGGATTAAAGTAATTTTGAGCTAAAATGTCCAGCATTTGGAAGTTCACCAGTATTTCAATATGTTACCACGAAACGTTCTTGTCTTAGAGAATCACAGGCAAAATAATGTTATCTTAAAAAGTTGCGTATTTAGTGGTTCATCTGACAGTTGTTTTTCCATTAAATCTCCTAAATTCTCAAACTGAGCTAAACTAAACTAAATTTGCAAATTATTTTGTACTAAACATTGGGCATTTAGTACTTCATCAATATTTCAATTATTTGCTTAAAAAAATTCTCTAAAATTCATATATGTGCTCTTGGAGGTTCATAAGCAAAATAACATAGTGTTAAAAAGTTGGGTATTTGGTGGTTTATCAGTATTGCAATTGTTTTCCCATGAATTCTTCCCTAAAATCTGCACATGTTCTCAAGGAGCATCTAGATCAAAATAATTTTGAGCTAAAATGTTCAATATTTGGTAATTCATCACTATTTCAATTGTTTTGCCAGGAAACATTCTCTTCTGGGAGAATCACATGCAAAATAATGTTATGTTAAAAAGTTGGATATTTGATGGTTCATCTAGCAATTCTCTAAAATTTACAAATGTGCTCTTGGAAGTCCGTAGAAAAAACAATATTATGATAAAAGTTAGGCATTTGGTAGTTCATTAGTATTGTCGTTGTTTTCCCTTGAAATCTTCTCTAAAATTCGCAAATATTCTCATGGAGGATTCGGATCAAAGTAATTTTGAGCTAAAATGTCCAACATTTGGTAGTTCACCAGTGTTTCAATATTTTACCACGAAACATTCTCGTCTTGGAGAATCACAGGCAAAATAATAGTATCTTAAAAAGCTGCGTATTTAGTGGTTCATTTGACAGTTGTTTTTCTATGAAATCTCCAAAATTCTTAAACTGAGCTAAACTAAACTAAATTTGCAAATTATTTTGAACTAAACATTATGCATTTAGTACTTCATCAATATTTCAATTATTTGCTTTAAAAAATAACTCTAAACTTCATAAATATGCTCTTGAAGGTTCATCGGCAAAATAACATAGTGTTAAAAAGTTGGGTATTTGATGGTTAATCAGTATTCCAATTGTTTTCCCATGAATTCTCCCCTACACATGTGCTCATGGAGCATCTTGATCAAAATAACTTTGAGCTAAAATGTTTGATATTTGGTGATTCATCACTATTTCAATTGTTTTGCCATGAAACATTCTCTTCTTGGAGAATCACAGGCAAAATAATGTTATGTTATAAAGTTGAATATTTGGTGGTTCATCTGACAGTTGTTTTTCCGTAAAATCTCTAAAATTCGCAAATATTTTGAGCTAAATGTTGAGCATCTAGTAGTAGCAGTTCATCAGTATTTCAATTGTTTATTCACGAAAAATTCTATAAAATTTACAAATGTGTTCTTGGTGGTCCATAGCCAAAATAATATTATGTTAAAAATTTGGGTATTTGGTCATCATCAGTATTGCAGTTGTTTTCCCATGAAATCTTCTCTAAAATTTGCAAATGTTCTCATGAAGGATTTTCATTAAAGTAATTTTGAGCTAAAATGTTGGACATTTGGTGGTTCATTAGTAGTTCAATTATTTTGTCGCGAAGCGTTCTCTTCTTGGAGAATAACAGGTAGAACAGTCTAGTTGTTCTCTCATGAAGTCTCTTAAATTCCCAAAAGTATTGAGCTAAACGTTGGATAAGCAGCTTTCATCAGTATTTTAATTGTTGGTTCAAGAAAAATTCTCTAAAATTAACCAATGTGCTCTTGGAGGTGCATAGGCAAAATAATATTGTGTCAAAAAGTTGAATATTTGGTGGTTCATCAATAGTGTAGTAATTTTCCCATGAATTCTTCTCTTAAATTATCAAATGTTCTCATGGATCATCTTGATCAAAATAATTTTAACCTAAAATGTTCGATATTTGGCAGTTCATTAGTATTTAAACTGTTTTTCCACAAAATATTGTCTTGGAGAATCACAGTCCAAATAATGCTATGTCAAAAATTTGGGTATTTGGTGGATGGTCTAGCAGTTGTTTTCCAGTAAAATCTCTAAAATTCGCAAATGTTTTAAGTTAAACGTTAGGCATGTATTAATTCATTAGTATTTTAATTGTTTGTTCAAGAAAAATTCTCTAACATTCACAAATGTGTTTTTTGGAGGTTCAGGGGCAAAATAATATTATGTTAAAAAGTTAGATATTTGATGGCTCATCAGCATCAAATAGTTTTCCCATAACATCTTCTCTAAAATACACAAATATTCTCGTGGAGCATCCTGATTAAAATAATTTTGAGCTAAAAGGTTCGACATTTGGTTGCTCATCACTATTTCAATTGTTTTGCTGTGAAACATTCTCTTCTTAGAGAATCAGAGGCAAAATATGTTATGTTTAAAAGTTGGGAATTTGGTGGTTCATCTAGCATTGTTTTCCTATGAAATCTCTAAAAATCGCAAATGTTTTGAGCTAAACGTTAGACATTTAGTTGTTCATCAGTGATTCAATTGCTTATCCAAGAAAAATTCTTTAAAATTCAGAGAGGTGCCCTTGGAGGTCCACAAGGAAATTAAAAGTTAAAAGGTTGGGTATTTTGGTGGCTCATAAATATTGCATTTGTTTTCTCACGAAATCTTCCCACGGAATTATTTAAATTTAAAATTTCAAAAGGAAAATCAATATTTTTATATAGAAATTTTGAATATCTTGCTATTATTTATATATTATATATATATATTACATTAAAAGAGAAAATTTTGTAACAGAAATGAGCAAAAGTCGAAATTTTCATGAAAAAATTAAATAAATAAATAAATAAATAAATAAATAAATACAAGAAATTGAAAATGTTAACGTAAAACTTTAAGAAAAAATGTTGAATTTAAAACCGATATTCTGATATTGGAAGTTTGTTTAAAAAATTTTTTGCGTAAACCTGAAATATTGAGACAAGAGACAAAATTTTTAATCAAGAATCGAAATTTCTAAAAATAATTTCCCAGAAGAAGTTTCATAGAAAAGATAACAAATTAAAGGGGGAAAGTTGGAATTATGTGGCAAAAAAGTTAAAATTTGAAAAACAAACCAGAATTTATAAAAAAAATTGACGTAAATATTAAAATTTCAAGAAAAGGTCGAAATTACAAAACATTGAATGGCAGATTTAAGGAAAATTGGAAAACATATTTCGTTTAAACCAATAATCTAAAATAATAAACATTAAAATTGCAATTTCGAAAAAATTAAAAGTTCAAGCTTTACGTCTACAATCGAAAAAGTTCAAAGAAAGAAAAACCTGAAATTCATAAAAAAGAAATGTACGAGGACGGTTCATTAAGTACCCGTGTTTGAAGACAGAGGATATTCCTGAATAAAGTTAGTGTTATCATCGTGTGCTGCCATCTATCAGACGACGCTAATACAAATTTCAGACTGATTGATGGGTTAGTTTCGATTTGGCAGCCATCCGAGTTAGATGTGTTTCGTGATTTTCGCTAAGATGGAAAAGAGGAGTATCCTTCGGTAATTCGCTTTTTGTTTTTGGATGGGAAAAAAAGCGAAGAGATAAAAGCAAAGTTGGATGTTTATGGGGAAACGTCGTCATCTATGACCACAGTTAGATATTGGTTCAACGAATTTAAACGTGGGCGAACATCCTTTTTTGATGAGGAGCGACCAAGACGCCCGGCAGACGTGGTTACCGAGGAAATCATTAAAAAAGTCCACGACATGATTCTCGCTGATCCACAAACGAAAGTGCGCGAAGTAGCAAAGGCCGTAGGTATGTCGACCGGAATGACAATTAATATTTTACATGATAAGTTGGCGATGAAAAAATTGTCGGCCCGATGGGTGCCGCGATTGCTCACGCTGGACAACAAGCGGATGCGGCTGTTAACTTCGAAGCAGTGTTTGGGGCAATTTAAGCGATATCTCAAGGACTTTTTGCATCGAGTTGTCACCGTTGATGAAACCTGGATTAATCATTACACACCAGAAACTAAGCAACAATCAAAACAATGGATTTCTCCCGTTGAATCTCTACCAAAGAAGACGAATACGGTCCCATCGGCCGGTAAGGTCATGGCGACGATTTTTTGGGATGCGAAGGGAGTCATCCTCATGGATTTTTTTAGAAAAAGGAAGAACAATCACTGGACAATACTTCAGTGAGTTATTGGACCGCTTTGACAAAAAATTAAATGAGGCATTTGGCGAAAAAAAAGGTATTGTTTCATCACGATAACACACCAGCACATTCATGTGGTGTTGTCGCCGCCTAACTGCATGAATTGCGTTATGAATCGTTGCCGCACCCCCCGAATTCATCCGATCTGCCTCTCTGTGACTTTTTCTTGTTCCCTAACATGAAGAAATGGCTTGCGAGAAAAAAATTTAGCTCAAGACGAGGAAGTCATCGCCGAGACAGAGGCGTATTTTGGAGAGTTCGACAAATCCTATTTTTTGGAGGGGTTAAAAAATGGCCGGAACGTTGGGAGAAGTGTATCTTTCTAAAAGGCAACTATGTTGAAAAATGAAAAACATTTAAAAAAAAATGGTGTCTTCATTTCTAACACGGGTACTTATTGAACTGCCTTCGTAACGTACACGTATGGATTTTTAATTAGGTTTCCAAATCGGAGATTCAGATTCGCTGCTCACACACGCACGGTTTGCCGATTAGGTTTGAATGCGTTAATTTTCTACGATCTCTCTGAAGATGACAGCTTGGCTATCGAAACGCGTTAGAGTAACCTCTGTTGTGTTTTTTAATCTTTCTTGCTTTCAGGAGACAAGATTTGTATTTCAATTTTTTTACGATTTAATCCTTAATTCAGAAACTTATTCGAGATTTCGTGTGTATGAGGCAGGTCACACATGCACGAAATCAATCTAAAAGTTTCAAGTCTATTTATTAATTTAAAGTTATAACTTTTGTTTTAAAATTTAATAATAAATAATAAATAAAATACACAAGCTGCATTTGCGCACCATCTATTGAGTGGAAGATGTAGGTACACGGAAGTTTTCTGTTGTGACTTAACTTTGCTGATAAAAATTTATGATTTTCTTTAACAAACTTTTAATTTCAAGAGAAAACTGTTTATTTTAAAAACATTTGCCTTCCTTTATTTGTTTACTAAAATATAGTACTGAAATAATTTCTGTAGAATATAATTTAGTAATGCTTTTGGCAGACGTACTTAGATGGCAGCAGTAAATAAGATATTTTATTCTAGCATTAAATAATTTATAAGCATATCTACATCTACAGTATTTTCAATTTTTCATTACATGTTATTAATTTTTCTTTGTAAATTATGGGTCTGTATCGTAATAAGCTAAAATGTGAATTAATTGTAATAACTTTCTGCAGAAAGTGAGAGAAAATTATAATAGATGGCAGAACGAAAGCGTTTCTCAAAATTGATAGTTTTTAAACTACAAATTAAAGTAACTCTTCAACTCTTCCATTTTGTAAGCGGTGACGGGTAGCAGTATTAAACAGTTTTTTATCTCTTCGATTTACTCAGCAGTGCGAATTTTAATCTTTAATACCTTTTCTCTGATTATAGGAGAAAATAGCCTTGCATCATTAACTACAAGGATGTATTTATAAGGTTGCCTACACTAATAAATAATTACGAAATTTGATGTAAGAGGTTTCAACATTTTGTTCTCTTTTTTCTATTTATCTTTTAAATTTTAACTTTAAGCCTAAAATTTCGAGAAGAATTGTTCTAGAAGCTCAAAAATTTTTTCATATAGTTCAACTCTAAATTCGAATTTTTGACTTCAACTTCGACAATTTAACTTTAAAAGTTTAGCTTTTAAGATCCACATTTCGTGAATGTTTTTTAATTTCGTATTTTTCCTACAATTTTTGTCTGAAACTTCAAATTTAATTAATTTTCGATTTTAAATTCAGAATTTGAAGAAAATGATTCAACATTCCAAGTATGAAATCGATTTCATTTTGGATCCTTATTGTTTCGTCTTCAAAAGTAAACAATTTCATTTACTTGGATAATAATTTAAATAGTTTCGAAACTGATTTTAGTGAAGCTAGAATGAATTTAGTGTATGAAATCGATCTTCTGAAGTTGATATATTTTAAAAAAAACCGAGAATTATTGAATTGAATTTTGACATTTTTATGATTTTTGATTTAAAAAGGAGGTTTTGATAAAGATTCAATTTTTAATTTATTTCAACTTTTTAATCGACATTTTGGTGTTAAAGTCAAATTATATTTGTAGCAGTAATTTAAAGAAAGTCGAAAATTTGAAAAAAATTCAACATTTAAAACAACAACATTTAAAAATTTTGAAGTTTAAATTTAAAGGTCAAAAATTTAGAAAAATCGAAATTCTGAATAAAAATTAAAATGTTCATAAAAAAGTCGAAATTGTGAAATAAAATCGAAATTTTAAGCTAAATCCACTTTCACAAAAAGTTAAAAGGGGGAAAATTAACAAAAATTGAGAATTTGGAAAAATGGCTACATTAAACAAAATTTTTAAAAATTCGGAATTTAAAAAAATATATATATTAAAGAATTACGAAATTCTCGAAAAGTAAAAGTTTTTGAAAATATTCAAATTTTTGAAACGGCGAAATTTGGAGTTCAAGTTGTAAAAATTCAAAAATTTAAAAAACCGAAATTTAAAAAAAAATAGAAATTCTGTTAAAATATGATCGAAATTTTGAAATAAATTCGAACTATTGAGGCAAATTCATCTTCACGAAAATTAAAAAAAGTAAAAATTTAAAAAAAAAATAAATTTTGGAAAAATGCCTAAATTATACAAAATTGGAAATTTAAAACAAAAATAAAATAGAAAATACTAAAACACTACAAAAGTATAGTACATGCAAAATTTCAAAAAATTTACACTTCAAAAAGTTGCATTTCAAAACCGTTAAAAATAAAAATTTTGAAAAAACAAATTATAATTTTCAAAAAAAAAAATGAAATATTAGATAAAGGTGAAATTTCGAGAAATCCGCAAATTTGAAAAGATTTTTAAAAAGTCCAGCTTTTTTAGAAAAGTTGAGATTTTAGAAAAGGCTAAATTCTCGAAAAAATCTTAACTTTGAAAAATCGAAATTTAAAAAGAGAATTGAAATTTTCAAAAAAATAGCACATTTTAAAAACTATTGAAATATAAACGTCAAAATTTTGAAAAAAAGTTAGAAATTTTAAAAAGAGTGCAAATTTTAACAATAAGTCGAAATTTTGCAAAAAAGTCCAAATTTTGAAATGAAAATGAAATTAAAAAAAAAATTCAACCCCTTAAGTAATTCAACATTAGGTATTAGTATATATTAGGTAAAATTTTTATTGTTAAATTTTTAAAGAAATCTAATTTTCTGAAAAAGTAAGTTTTCAAAAATTTTGAAATTTTTGAGAGGACGAAATTTTGAAAAGTTTAAATTTTAAATGCCAAACATTCAAAAAATCGAAATTTTGATAAAAAAGTCGAAATTTTGAAATAAAGTAGAAATTCACTTGCATAAAAAGTTAAAAATTTAGAGAAATGTCTACATTGAACAAAATTCTTAAAAATTCGAAACTTAAAAAAAACAATTAAAGAATTACGAAATTATGGTACAAATTTTCAAAAATTTGACATTTCAAAAAAGTTGCGGTTTTAATCAAAATTTTTAAAAAATAAACTTTTGAAAAAACATTATTTTAAAGAATTGAAATTTTGGAAAAGGGTGAAATTTTGAAAAAGTCGAAATTTAGGAAAGTCAAAGTTTTCAAAAAAAGTCCAAAAAAATTTACATTAACAAAAGAATGAGGATTTTAAAATAGTAAATATTTCGCTAAAAAGGTGAAATTTTTAGAAAAGTCAAGGTTTTCAATGTTAAATTTTAGAACAAAATTTTAACTTTGAAAAGTGGAAATTTAAAGTCGAAATTTTCGGAACCCATTGAAACATAAAAAAGTCGAAATTTTCGGAACCCATTGAAACATAAAAAAGTCAAAATTTTGAGAAGAATTTCTTAAAGAGAGAACAAATTTTGACAAAAAGCCGAAACTTTGCAAAAAAGTCCAACTGTTGAAGTAAAATCGAAAAATCTAAAATAATTAAACCTTCAAAAAACTGGATATTATTAAAAATTTTAATTGTTAAATTTTCAAAGGATATGAAATTCTCGAAAAGTGAAAGTTTTCGAAAATATCCAAATATTCGAAAAGGGGAAATTTTGAAAAGTTTAAATTGTAAAAATTCAAAAATTTAAAAGACCTAAATTTTAAAAAAAAATCGAATTTCTGATACAATATAATCGAAATTTTGAAATAAATTCGAAATATTGAGGCAAATTCATTTTCACAAAAATTGAAAAGGGTAAAAATTAAAAAAAATATATAAATTTTGGAAAAATGTCTAAATTATACAGTTGGAAATTAAAAAAAAATAGAAAATATTAAAACATTACAAAAGTATACTACATACAAAATCCCAAAAAATTAACATTTTAAAAGAGTTGGATTTAAAAACTTAAATTAAAAATGTTGAAAAAATAAATCATAATTTTCAAAAAAAAATGAAATATTAGATAAATTTGAAATTTCGAAAAAAACGCAAATTTAAAAAAGTCAAAGTTTATAAAAAGTCCAGCTTTTACATTTTTAACATAGTAAAGGTTTTTAAAAAGATAAATTTCACAAAAAAGCCGAAAATTTTAGAAAAATCGAGATTCACAAAAGTGCTAAATTTTCATAAAAATCTAAACTTTTAAAAGTGGCAAAAAATGAAATTTTTAAAAAAGGAGAAATTTTTGGAAACAAAACATGAAAAGGTCCAAATTTTGAGAAAAATTTGAAATTTTTAAAAAGCCCTACCAATGTGATAAGAAGCCGAAAATTTTCAAAAAAAGTCTATTTTTAAAATAAAATTGAAATTTTGAAAAAAATTCAACTTTTCCAAAAACTCGACATCAAAAATTTTTATTGTTAAATTTTCAAAAAAATCTGAAATTTTCGAAAAGTAAAAGTTTTCAAAAAATCAAAATTTTCAAAAAGGCCAATTTTTAAGAAGTTCAAATTTTAAAGAATCGAACATTAAAAAAAACGAAATTTTGAATAAAATTGAAGTTCTAATAAAAAAAGTCGAAATTTTGAAATGAAGTCGAAATTTTCATAAAAAATGAAAAAGTTGAAAAGATGAAAGTTTCAGAAAAGTCGAAATTTGGAAAAAATACCTAAATTAAAAAGAAATCGTCTCATTTAACACGCTAAAGAAAGTAGTGGTCATGGCAGCAGTGAATGAGGTCGGATGACATACTAGCCAATTTGTCTCATAATTTTAGTCAACCAAAAATAAATAAATGAATAAAAATTTGTCGACTGGAATCAGCAAAATTATTTCGAATAACGTCCGAAATTATCCTAACCCTATTGGTTTGGGTTACAGATTCGGATTTCTTTTATTTCTGATATCCGACAGTTTCGGTTACAGTTACGGAGTTCTACAATATTCCTACTACAGACCAAAGAGTTTTCCGCGCTTTTCCACAGCTGACAGCAATAACAGTAACCGTAATAAGCAGTGGCAGCGGGCGTATAAGCACTGTGGAACTGCAGCACCCCCAACTTCGCTTACGAGTTTTTTTTCTCAAAATTTTCTGAACACTTTTCATTACGCAATTTTTTTGTAGAAATTTTAAATTTTTTCTGATTTCTTTTTATAGAAATGTTATGTTTCTTTCACGAAATAACGACATTTAAAAACCTATTTTATTTTTAATTTTGATCAAAATCACATTTTCAAAAACTAATTTTAGTAAAAGTTTTGAGGAAGAGATGAATATTTCGAGCAGGAATTGAAATGTTAAGAAAAAAACTCAAATTTCTTTGAAAATGTCAACATTTTAAGAAAATAATTACTATTTCCAGAAAAAAATCTAAATCCAATCTCGCATTTTACTGTTACTCTAAAAAAATAAATTAATACGGTATCTTCGAATTTTTACCTCAAATCTCATCTTGTATAAAAATTTTGAGTTTTTCTCAGATATTTTAATTTTCCTAAATATTTTATAAAATGAAATTTCCAATTTTTCTGAAAGTGTTGTTCTTAAAATTTCTTCTAGAAATTCCAACTTCTCCGGATTTTTCTTTGAGTTCCTCTAATTTGCTTTAAAAATGTTAAGTTTTTGCACGACACTTTGACAATTTAAATTTCATTTTATTTTTTAGTTTTGACAAAAAATGTTGAAACCTCGATAAAAATTTCAACATTTTGGGGAAAACAAAAAATTTCGATTTTTTTTTTGTAAAGATATTTCAATTTTTTTTCAAATTTCGATTTTTTTCTCTAAGAAATTTTACTTATTTTTTCCTATGCCATTTGTGTTTTTCTCTAAACATTTTATACAAAGAATTGTTTTTGAAATGTCGCCTTTTCCTGCAGATTTTGTTTTTAAATATTTTTTCTTATAGCAATTTTGATTTCTCTCTAATATGTTTTGGAAATTTAAAAAGTTTTTTAACGAAGTTCATTTTATTTTGTAATTCTTATAAGAAATTAAAAATTGTTAAGTATAAGTTTGGGGAAAATTAACTTCAAATCTGCAGAAAAATAAGAAAACTTTGGGAAAAATATTGAAATTTCAAGAAAAAATGAACCTTGTAAATTTCAATCGTTTTTACAATTTGATATTTCTCTAAAAAATTACTACTACTGTAGGATCAAAGAAAATTCTGAATCAGAATTTCCAATTTTTCTAGAAATGAAAAATTTATTCTTGAAATTCTCAAGTTCGAATTAGAAATTCAAATTTCGATAAAAAAAGATCGAAATCTAAAGATTAAACCCAAAATTTCAATAGAAAGCAGATCATATTTCTAGAAAAAGTTGAATTTCTTATTAGTTATTAGTTAGTTATTAGTCATTTTTCAAAAAAAATATAACATTTTCGGAATTAAAGAAAAAATATTTTTTTTTGAAATAAGTTCATTGTCAAAAATATTATTATAATTTCGACTTTTAAAGTGGGAATTTCTAGAAGAGTCTCAAAATTTCGAAATTAAAATTAATCAAAATGTTGAACAACATTCATTAACAATTTACTGTTCTAATTTAATTTTTTTCTAGTAATTTTGAAGTTCAGGGAAATTTCAAAAATTAAATCAATTTTTTCTGATTAAAATTCAAATTTTGGGAATTTATTTGTACATAAAATGCAAGTTTTTTTTAGAAACTTGTTTTAAAACTTTGCACAATTTTAAAAATAGAAATTTTTGTTATTAATTTTTATACATTCGTGTGTTATTTTGAAATTTTTCTCAAAAATTGTAAATTTAAAAAGAAAAAGATTACCACTTATAAAAAATAAAGCTATCAGAAAAGTCGATAAGTTTGGTGGAACGGACTAGTCCTTGGTTATCTTAAAAAATTGGAATACGGAACTGAACCCTGAAACCAAGAAAGATTAAAAAACACAATAAAGGTTGCTCTGACGTGTTTCGACACCCAAACAGTCATCTTCAGAGAAATACTAAGTTAGTCTCTGAAGTAAGTCTCCGAAGATAACAGCTTGGCTGTCGAAACGCGTTAGAGCAAGCTTTGTTGTGTTTTTTAATCTTTCTTGGTTTCAGGGGACAAGTTCTGTATTACAATCTTTTTAGAAAAGTCGAATTTAAAGAAGAAAGTCCAATTTTAAAAAATTTTGTAATTTTTATATAAAGTCAAATTTTCAAAAGTAAATAAGGATTTAGAAAAAATTTTAAATTTTTAAAATGGTCGATATTTTCAGTAATTTCCGGAATGTGAATAAAAGACAAATTTTTGGAAAAATATCGACATTTAAAATAAATTACAGAGCATTTAATTAAGTTTTTAAAGAAACTGAATTTTTTGAATATATGAAGACTCAAAATTATCGAAAAATTCGTAATTATCAAAGAAGTTGAAATTTTGAAAAGGTAAAATTTTGAAAAAAGTCGAAATTTTCATTAATTCAAGTTTAAAAAGAGTCTTTTTGTTTTAATCGAAGATTTAATTCGAAATGCTTAAAAAAATCTATAAATAAAATTTTAAAACAAGTTCCAACTTTTAAAAATGAAGTCAAGTTTTCAAAAAGAGTGGAAATTTTGAAAAAAAGTCGAAGTTTTGAAATGGAGTCGAAATTTTACGAAATATTAGTCGAAAATTTCAATAAAAGGTTTTAAGAAATGTCTGACTTGAAAAAAAATCACAATTTTCAAATAAATGATCGACGGTTTGCAAAATATGTCAAAATTTTGAAAATATTGACATTAAAAAATAGTCACCATTTTTAAATTTTACAAAAATTTTAAATTTTGGAAAATAACTAAAATTTTGAAAAATTCGAACATTTGAAAAAGGCCGGAATTTTCAACAAAGTGGGAATTAAAATAAAAAGACGAACATTTTAGAAAAGTCTAGATTTAAGAAAAGATTAAAATTTTCAATAAGGAAAATCGAAATTTGTTGACAAGGTAAAAACTTTTAAAATCTTTGAAATTTCCAAAAGAAGTCAAAATTTTACAAAAGAATACATTTTTAAAAAGAAAAGATCCAAATTTATAGTCGAAATTAAAAAAATATCAAAATTTGCAAAAGATTTGAGAATTTTTATCGAGTTTACGAAATAATTTAAACTTTTTTGAAAAAGTTTAAATTTTGAATAGTTGGAAAATTTACATTCAACTTTTCAATATAAATCAAAATTTTCGAAACCGGAATATTGAAAACATGTGAAAATTACCAGACAGATCGAGGTTTTCAAAAGTCGAAATATTGAGAACTTAAAATTTTGGAAAAAGTTTAAATTTTTGGTAGTTAAAACTTTGAATCAAAGTGGAACATTTTTAAAAGTTGAAATTTTAGGTCAAAAAATTAAAATTTTGAAAAAATGTCAAACATTTCATGAAATTTCGAAATTTTCAAAAAAATCGAAATTTTGAAAGAATTTCGAAAATTAAGAAGTAGCGAAATTTTCAACAAAAAAAAATCAAAAAATAACTGAAACTTTGCAAAAAAGATCGAAATTTCGAAAAATAGTTAACAGTTAAATAACAGCCAGTCGAAATTATTAAGAATCGAAATTTTCAATAAAAAAAATTATACTTTTCCAAAAAAAATTATAAACAAAGATGAAATTTAGAAGAAAGTCGAAATTTAAAGTCAAAAGCCAGTTTTTGGAAAAATTGGGAAAATTTAGATTTCCAGAAAAAGTAAGAATTTTCAAATGGTAAAAATAAAAAAAAATGGAATAATTAATTTTCAGAAAAACAATACAAAAAAAACAGAACACCATAAAGTCTAAATATTTACGAAAATACGGAAATTTTTAAAAGAGTATTTACAGCTTTTTAGAAAAATCAGTACTTAAAAATAAAATAGGGTTGAGATTACCTGAAAAAATTTAAATTTTCAACACAGTCAAAATTTGGAAAAAAATCGAACCTTTCAAAAAACGCAACATTATCAAAAGTTTTTATTGTAAAGTATTCAAAGAAATCTAAAATTTTCGAAACGTAACGTTTTAAAAATGTCGATAATTTCAGTAAAATCTTAAAAATTTTAAGACGCTAAACATTGTCGCAGTACCCCCCCCCCCCATTAGATTTGGCAACGAGCCGCCACTGGTAATAAGTAACTGTCTGAGAAATGAATTTCTGCTTAGTCTATTTTCCTGCATCTGGGCTTTCTCTCTTTGGTGATTTTTTTTTATTTGTTCATTTTGAATAATTTTGATATAGTTATTTATATTTTATATAGTTCTTTATTAAATTGGACAAGTGCTCCTTTTTTTATTTTCTTACGTGCGAAACTCCAATCTTAATTAAAGGGAGTCGTTAAGGGTAGTTACTGCTATTAACTTTTATGAAGCTAGTTAATGTGTGATTCATGAAGGAACTTCGCGTGGGTGATGCACATCTCATTTGTTGCGAGCTTCCCTAACTACGGAGTCAAGTTTTCAGAATGTCCCTTGTAGGTGGTGACCTTTGACAATGTTTTTGTTTGATTTCTATTAGTATTAGATCCACATAGTGTAACACAGACCCAATATCAATGAAAAGGCCCACGCACATCTGCGTATAGTTCATGCGCACAGTTATTGATATCGCAAATGATTCTGCGCCCCAAGTCCTGAAATAGGACAACGTTCATAGTGCACAAGTGAATCCTTAATCCGGATGTGCTGATTCCTTAAAGACAATATGGTTCGACTTGTACCGTCGGTCCATATCACCATTCTTCTATGTAAGTTACCATCGAATCTAATCGTGTATTTTATGGTTTGTCAGGGTCATGATTATTTGTGTCCGGATTTGCATTAGGTGTATGAGTACTTTTACTTTTTTGCACCAGACTAAACATTTTTACAGCAAATCATCTGGGATAACAATCTCGCTTTTCTGCATGCTGCTTATCACTTGCCCCAAAAATGTGTTTAAAAATGCGTTTTTTGGATAAGATGGATCTTCAAATTGTTTTTCAAATATAACTTCTTATAACAACAATAAAGTTGTTTTGCATTAAAAATAAAACCATTCAAATTGATAAAACAGAATTCCCTGAGGATTTGAAAACTCCAACCCAATTCTAAAGTAGTCTCCTATGCGATCAAAGTTTCATGTGGAAATTGAGAAAAACGTCTTGTTCTTTGAAATATTGTAAACCGACAATAATAGGAAATTGGGAAATACTCATTTCTATCAAAAAAATGAACACTTCAGCTCTAATGCATAAAATTCATTAATGAAATGGTTCATATGTCAATCAAGGTTCAAAGTTGTTTAATTTATATGCAGCTATCACTGTTAAATATAGCTACGAAATAAACAATTTCACCATAATATTTATAATATTTTTGATGTTATTTTTGCCTTAGAGAATTCAAGTTTCTTTTGTTTACTAGCGCTCGCAAAAACATTCAAAAATGCAGAAGAATTTAGCAGTTGACAATTAGAAATTTTGATTTCAAATTTTATGTTATTATTTTTCTAAATTTTGTCTTTTTAAGGTACCTACGAAGGTACGAGGATCCTTATCTTTTATAAGGCTAATCTCACTCTCGTGTCGGTTTGTCACAAAAAGGTTTTCTCGAAAACTATGTAACGTAGGAATTTGAAATTTTGGACAGCATTAGTTCTCGATGATTTATACAAATATCGCCAGCCAAAGATTAAAAAAAATATTTTATAATAAAATATTCATTTGGTGGGGGGCCCAGATCTCCTAGGTCAGAGGTCCGCAAACTTTTAAACCGAAAGAGCCAGCCATAATAAAAAAATTGATTTCCTGAATTTTGAAGAGCCACAAATTTTTATTTCTGATTTTACATTTTATTTCAAAATTATATCAGATAAATCAGAGAAAATGTGGGACAGAGAGAGACCCTTATGACTAATGCACTCAAACGAAAAAGACTAAAAGACCTTTTATTTTTCAAAATTTAAACCTTTACTTCAAAATTTGCGTTTTTTTATTCGCAGTTTCGACTTTTTTAATTCTTCTCTATATTAGTCTTCTTTTTTAATATCTATTTTGTTCCTAAAATTAGACTTTTACCCCAAATCCTCCCTTCTTCTCAAAACTCGACAATTTGTGAAAATGTTTACTTTTTTCTAATTCAACTTACTGGAAGATTCGACTTATTTTTCAAAAATCGAACTTTTGTCAATTTTTTATAAGAAAAAGTAAAAACTTGAAATTATTGGGCACGCTAAGTAAAATAGTTTTTAAAGATTTCAACCTTTTTTTCAAAGTTTTCTTTTTTCGAAATTTAGATTTGTTCTCAAATTTCACCTTTTTCCAAAATTATATTTTTTCAACTAGGTTCTAAATTGCGGCTTTTTTCTAGATCTTTTTACATTCCTTTTAAAATTCGTCCTTTTACCAAATTTCGGCAATTTCCCCAAAATTGACTTTTCTAAACATTTAAACTTTTATTTATTTTCTACAAATTTGGACTTGTTTCGCAAAATTCGTTTTTTTTTCGAAATCTCGACTTTTAAAATTCTACATTTTATTGTTTCTGCAAGCTGCGATTTTTTTCGACAAAATTTATCTACACATACCGGGTGTTTTTTTTAGTTGGGAGGTTACCTTTATATGGAGTATCACTTATTATAAAGGCAAACTGATTTTGTCGATGGGGCTAATCGGAGCTAAACTATCTTTCAAAAATATATTCAACTTCCTCCCACTTCCGGTTATCCCGGAAGTAGACATCAACTTTCTTATTTTAAATAGCAACCCCCAAATTTTATATTTTATTTGGATTTTACGTAAAAAAAAAGGTGAGTTTATGTATACATGTTTATTGCTTGCTTTGGTAGTTTTATAGATATTTTAATTATTCGAAAAAAAAATGACAGAAAAGAGGGTTATTTTGACTCTTTGTATCTTTTTTATTATTTACAGTAAAAACATGAAATTTGGGTTAAAGTCATGGAATATTATAAAGATTATAATAACATAATCAGATTTTACATTTAGTACACAGGATAATGGACATTTTATGATCTTTATTGTTTTTGTTTTATTCAAAAAAACTCTGTTTTTATAAATGGGAACTATGAGTTTTTTTAATCATTTTTGGATTCTTTACGTGAAAAGAAGAAAAAAGTTATATGACTAATTTTTTAAAATTCTGCACCGTTACAGAGATATAATTCAAAATAAAAAAGAAAAATATCTTTTTTTTCTCTAGTAGCAGAAAACAAAATTTTCAAAAAAAAAACAACCACAAGGCCTAAAAATTTTAGGGTAAATATCATTTAAACGATAACCATACAAGACGAATAAGTTTTTGGCTAATTGTTAGAATACTTATTTTGAAAAATGTTTAGGGAGTCACGAATGTAAGTTTCGTAAAAATGGTTTGTTAAACAGACTTCTCATTTTTGGAGTAATGAAAATCAACAATAAATGTTCAAGAAAATTCGTCCTTTAACTGTTATGCTGTTGGATTAGAACTCAGGATTTGTAAGCGTTAAATTTTATAATGAAAATGGAAATGGAAATTTTTTAGTGATTTTTTTACGACTGCTGCATGACAAGCATATTGCTAGGAACAATCGGATGTGCTTAAAAACGTTACTCAATTCGAAATCTTAAAATATGCCTTTACATGTATTAAAACAGAAGATCGTCCTTTTTATTCTAGATGTACATTTTTTATCAATTTTTTTTCTATTATTTATTATGATTAATTCTTTAAACTTTTATTGCCTACAATTAATTTCTTACTTGAACAAAAAAGACATTTTTGATTCTTTTTATTTTGAGATTTATGTAAAATACCTCTGTAACGCCACACAATTTTAAAAAATAAGTAATATAACTTTTTTCTTCTTTTTATGTGAAGAATCCAAAAATGATTAAAAAACATACAGTTCCCATTTAAAAAAAAAGAGTTTTTTTTAATAAAACAGAAACAGCAAAGATTATAAAATTTCCATCACCTTTTATAATAAATGTAAAATCTGATTATGTTATTATAATCTTTATAATATTCCGTGACTTCAATTTAAATTTCATGTTTTTACTGCAAATAATAAAAAAGATACAAAGAGTCAAAATAACCCTCTTTTCTGTCATTTTTTTTTCGAATAATTAAAATATCTATAAAACTACCAAAGCAAGCAATAAACATGTATACATAAACTCACCTTTTTTTTTACGTAAAATCCAAATAAAATATAAAATTTGGGGGTTGCTATTTAAAATAAGAAAGTTGATGTCTACTTCCGGTACAACCGGTAGTGGGGGGAAGTTGGAAATATTTTTAGAAGATAGTTTAGCCCCGATTAGCCCCATCGACAAAATCAGTTTGCCTTTATAATAAGTAGTACTCCATATAAAGGTAACCTCCCAACTAAAAAAACACCCGGTATATTGTCAAAATGTTTGACTTAATCTCAAAATTTGACTTTCTCTGGGAAATTTTAATTTTCAATATTTCAACATTTTTCTCGAAATTGCTATGTTCTTTTTAAAATTCGGCCCTTTCCAAATTTAGAAATTTTGCCCAAATATTGACTTTTACTAAAGATTTAAACTTTTATTTATTTTTTACAAATTTTGACCTGTTTAGCAGAAATCGGTTTTTTCGAAATTTCGTCTTTTAAAATTCGACATTTTATTGTTTCTGCAAGCTACGATTATTTCGACGAAATTCGTCAATTTTCAAAATGTTAGACTGTCTCAAAATTTGATTTTTTTCTTAAAATTTGATCGTCTTTAAAGTTCCACATTTTTCTCAAAACTGAAAGTTGTATCGACTTTTCAAATTAAAATTATTTTACCAATTCTATCAAAATTCGAATTTATCTGTACATTTGGAGTTTTTCTAATTCGTCTTGTTCTCGAAATTTCAAATTTATTCTCAAAATTTAACTTTCTCTGGAAAAATGCAATTTTTTTTATTTTCTTCTTCACTGAAAAACTTCGGCTTTTTAAAAGTTCGACGACTTTTTCTAAGCTTTCAATTTTTTACAATTTCTCCTTTCGAAATTTTACAATTTTTCACAGAATTTAAATTTGCTTAAACATTTCAGATTTTCAATTTGTTCTGCGAATTTCAACCTATTGTTAAAATTCGAAATCTTTTTCTACAGTTTCCCTTTTTTTGGAGAACTTTTAACGAATTCATTTTTTTAAATTTCTTTTTTTTCCAAAATTAAGCTTTTTCTCGAAATTTCGACTTTTATTTCGAACGAAATTCATCTATTTTCAAATTTCAAAATTTGATTTTTTTTCTTAAAATTTGACTTTCTCTGCGAAATGTTGACCTTTTTTTTAAAAATCAATGCTGGAAGTTTTTTCGACATTCTCTTTTCTTTCGAAATTATTTTAACAACTTTCTCAAAATTCTAATTTATCAGAAAATTTGGATTTTTTTAAAATTATCTTGTTCTCGAAATTTCAAATTTTTTCTCAAAATTTAAATTTCTTTGGAAAATTGCAAATTTTTGGTCGAAATTTCAAGCTTTTCTTAAGATATAACTTTTTTTTAAGCTTCCAGTTTATTTTTACAATTTTTCCTTCTCATATTTTATAATTTTTCAGAAAATTTAGAATTGTCTAAAAATTTCAAGTTTTTAATTTGTCGAAATTCGACGGTTTTTTTCCTAAATTTAACCTTTTTTTTAGAACTTTAGATATATTCATTTTTTTCAAAATCTCTTCCTTTTTCTCTATTTTTTTGAAACCTCTTCCTCTTTCTTAATTTTTTTAAAGTCTCTCTTTTTCTCAGTTTTTTCGAAATTTCTTCCTTTTCCCCAAAATTCGGCTTTTTTTGAAAATTTCAGCTTTTATTTCGAACTTTGATATTTGCTGCTTTTGTAAATTTGGATTTTCTTCTCTCACAAATGCAATTCATTTTTTTACGAAATTTCAAGCATGTAGAAAATTTACAAATAAAAAAGTAAAAATTATGACAAAAATATTTTTTTGCAATTTCCACTCCCCAAATTGGTCTTTTTTTAGAAATTCTAAATTTCTGTTTTTTCAAAATATTAATACAAATCAATCAAAAATTTCGAAAATATAGTTCTTGAAAGCATAATTTTTTGTCAAAATTTAAGCATAAGTATTTTTGGAAATTTCGACTGCTGTAGGTCACTTGTTTAATGCGTGGCTGTCCACTCTAGCTTTTATTTATTTATTTTTTTAGGGAAATTTAAAAATTGTCTTTTAAAGATCCGCGATTCACCGACCCCTGTCCTAGGTTTCTAAAAATAAAATTAAGATTTTAATAGGGTTAGTAGATATTGGGTCATGGATTATGGAAAAAACAGGTTTTTTTCGATATCGTAATATTTGTTGAGAAAAAAATCTTTATGGAAAAATATGTGCTTGCCTTCTGAGGATTTTTGGCCCATATGGTATTATTTTTTTAAATAAAAACTTGATTTAGCTGAAAGATAGAATACAGATCAAATTTGTCTTTTATATCACTTTATTTAGATAAATATTTTGGGAGTTAGCATAGGTTTATTAAATTGCACGCAACGTAGTAATTGCGTTTGGAATCGCACATTTTAGCTCCATCCGAAGCGATGTCATAAATTGTGTTAGTCATTGACACATTTTGATTTGCAAACGGATGGTAGCAGAAAAAGTACGAGAGCAGAAGAAAATACTGAAGTATTCCATAGAGCCAAACAAACAACGATAGAGCATTCCCCAAAAGTAAAAATCCCTAAGAAGAAAGTGCCAAAAATTAACGAGATAAAAAGAATGATGGAAAAACTCATGTCTGAAATAAGAGAAATGCGCCAAGAAAATCAAAATTTTCACAGAACTCTCCAAAGACTTACCAAAGAAATTCAAGAAATGAGGAAAGAAAACCAAGAAACGAAAAATAAAATGGAAAGCTAATTACAACAAATGGAAAAAATCAGAAGAAAAACAACATTATATCCGGAAGAGAGTTCAAAACCGAGAATAATCGGAGTCTTCGTGACCAAATGAAAGCGTGGATTGAAAGTAACACAAAAGTACAAACCAATATCATAAAAGCATACAAGATAGGTAAAAATATGTATGGGGGCGAAATGAACCTATTTGAGGAGAAGATGAATTTATTTAAGAACAAATACCGCTTAGGTGGCTTGGAAGAATGGAAGAAGCATAGTCCATAGGATGACACATGGATGGCGTTACTAAAATTTTTTCCATATAATTTTAATTTAGTACTAACCTTCAAATGATACGTGTATAAATTTGACAGCAATTTGACTATTGATTCGTGAGTTATAGCATTTTGTGTGAAGGAACTTTTGTTATTGAAAAAAAATGAAAAAAAGTGAATTTCGAGTTTTGATAAAGCATTGCTTTTTGATGAAAAAAATATGGTGGAAACCAAACAATGGCTTGATAAACATTATCCAAACTCTGCTCCATCGAAACAAATGGTAGAGAAGTGGATTGCTAATTTAGACGTGGTCGTACCAGCACAAATAATGCAGAGCGCAATGGACGCCCAAATGAGGCTGTTCTTCCAGAAAACATCAAAAAAATCCACAAATTGGTTATGAACGATCGCAAATTGAAGGTGCACGAGCTAGTTGACATTGTAAAGATATCAGATGGTAGTGTTTTTACCATTTTACACAAACATTTGGGTATGCGAAAGCTCTGTGCAAAGTGGGTGCCGCGTGAGCTCACAGTCGACCAAAGCAACAACGAATCGATGCTTCAGAGGAGTGTTTGGCGCTGTTAAACTGCAATAAAATGGAATTCTATCGTCGATATGTGACAATGGATGAGACATGGCTTCACTATTACACATCAGAATCCAAAAGACAGTCAGCTGAGTGGACAGTATTCGACGAACCGAATCCAAAGCGAGAAAAGACACAACAGTAGGCCGGTAAGGTGATGGCTTCTGTATTTTGGAATGCGAACGGATTAATATTTATCGACTATCTCCAAAAACTAACCATCATCAACAGCGACTATTACTGTGCACTTTTGCACCGATTGAAGGCTGAAATCGCAAAGAAATGCAAAAGAAAAAAGTGTTGTTTCATCAAGAGAATGCACCTTGTCACAAAGCGATGAAAACGATGGCAACATTGAATGAATTGGGCTTCGAATTTCTTACCCACCCACCGTATTTTCCAGATTTAGCCCCCAGTGACTTTTTCCTGTTTTCAGATCTTAAGAGAATGCTTGTTGGAAAGAAATTTAAGTCCAATGATGAAGTAATCGCTAAAACTGTGACCTATTTTGACGAGAAAGAGAAATTGTACTATAAAAGTGGTATCGAAAAGGTGGAAAATCGCTATACTCGTTGTATCGTCCTCGAAGGCAACTATGTTGAATAATAAAATTAAGTTTGGTCAAAATTTTGTTTTTTTTACTTATCCTGCGGACTTATTGAATGACTTGGTATACATTTCGAATGATTTGACCAAGAAGAAGAGTGATATAGAAAAATTTATCCGCGATATTCCAAATGAAAAGAAGAAGAAAGGAAAACTAGTTAAAATTGGATATCAAAAGATCACGGTTAACGTTAAGGAATGGTGATGGAACACAAAAGAAAAGAAATTAGTGCAATCTAGAGATTCAAAAAAGTAGCAAAAGGACAAAACAAAAATGAAATTATGATGGCGAAAAGGCATGAAATTGGTTTAACACTTAAGACATATAAAACAAAGAGCTGCTGGAACTTGGCAACATGGAATATTATGGGACTAAACGGCAAAGAAATAGAACTAGTGCAAGAATGTATCAACGCAGAAATTGATGTTTTGGGAATTACAGAAACAAAGAAAAGAGGACAAGGAACCATTTTAGTAGTTAGTGATTATTTACTAATATATAGCCAAAGAACATAGAGCAAAAGCCGGAGTGGAATGCCTTTTGAGTCCAAAATGGTCAAAAAAGATAGCGAAATGGAACTATGTTTCAGAAAGAACACTAATAATCGAAATAAAAGAGGATACAATTGTGAAACGATCACTGTTGCATATGGCCCGAAAGAAGATGAAAAAGTTGAAGAAAAAAAATCTGTGAATATATGACAATATCAGCAGAAAATAGTAAAGACGGGCAGCTTTAGAAGGTATATAACAGGAGAATGCAATTGATCTAATGTGAATTAAGGGACATTCTGGAAAAGAGGGAAACGAACGCGCTGATAAACTGGCGTGGAAGGGTTCGGAGGGACAATTCGTTGGACCAGAACCAACCCTTCCCCTGGCGAGATCGACCAAAAAATCTCTACTTAACAAAGAAATTTATCGTAAACAAAGCCATATGGGCATCAATAAGAACATGCCGACAAACCCACGCATTCATTCGAATGCCGTGCAGGAAAAGGGCAAAACTATGCTTACAACTATCAAGGAATAATCTCAGGAAACTTGTAGGGATTTGGACAGGTAATTGTCGATTAAACAAACACCTCCACAGAATGGGAATTATAGAGGGAGTTGTAGAGGGTGTTTACAAGAAGATGAGAGTGTTGAGCACGTCATTGCCCGGCACTAGCATCAATCAGAGGGTCCACGCTGGGGGACTTCTGGCCTAGTGTGGCCAGTTTGAAAGAGACGCATCCAAGGGACGTCCTTTAGTTTCTCAACAAGGCTGGTTGGCTGAATAAATTATTAAGGACACCTCAATCACGGGGATAGCACAATGGATCCGGAAAGGGTGGCCTAATAGCTGGTTTAAACTTTAGGCAACCCACAACGATTCCAGAACCCAGAATCCAGCAGAAAATAGTAAAGGCACCTCAATTATCGTCGGCGATTTAAATGAGTGAAAACAAAAGATGGCACTACCATGGAAATTATAGGAAAACAAAACTGGTAGAAAATTAATCGATTTCTCTAACGAAAATGAGCTAATTATCGCAAATACATTCTTTCAACACAAAGGTTTCCACAAAATTACTAGGGCGGCAGTAACCAGAGGAGAAAAATCAATAATAGACTACATAATAACAGAGAAAAATAAAAGAAAAACAATAAAGGATAAAAAAGTGAAGAGGGGTTCAGAGTTACACGCTGACCAGTATATGCTTATGGCTAAATTAGAAGAATAGAAAGGAAAAGAAATAAGGACAAACCAACGAAAAAATAGGGTGATTGAATACGAAAAATTTAAAACGTATAAATTGAAAGATAGCAAAGAAATTGCAAACAAATATAAAGCTTATATAGATGGAAAAATTGAAAAGGTAACATACCAGCGAGTAAACATGAACATAGAGAAAATCTGGCAAGGATATAATGCAAGACGCAGCAAGAACATGTGGCACAAGTAGATGCAACGAAAACAAGAAACAAAAGACATACTGATGAAAAAATAAAAGTACAAGTTAAAACCAAGAAAGAAAAATGGAAAACTTACTTATCTAGGAAAACGGAAGAAGCTTATGCTGACTACAAACAACAGAGAGACAAGTTAAAACACTAATAACTAATGCGAAGAAATAATCATTGGAAGATTTGGGAAGAAAAATGGAAAATAACAAGAAAGTTAACTAAAAACTCTTCTACAGAATACTGAAAAATCTAAGAACAGAAAAACCATGTACAATAACTAAGATCAAATCCAAAAAAAGGAGAACTAATAACTCATGACTATTATAAAATGGAAAGATTGAAAGAATGTTTTGAAGATTTGCTAAACCCAATAAAAAGTGATGACAACAATATGGACAATGAGAGAACACCAAGAAGAAATTTTAAGTGAAGAAATAAAGAAAGATGAGATTAAAGAAGCAACTGGGAGAAAGAAACTAGGAATGGCAGCAGGACACGATGAAATAAAACCTGCAATAATTAAATACCTAGGTGTAAATAATATGTAATTATTACTAAAAGTTTTTAGAAGTGCATGGGGTGAAGAACCAGTCCCTAAAGATTGGAAAATGAGAGTTATTCTGCTGATTTACAAAAATGGGGATCGCATGGAATGTAGGAACTACAGAAGTATAACACTCCTAAGCGTAGTGGAAGAATATTAGAAAGCAGATTACGAATAGAAGTGGATGAAGAAATACTAGATAGTCAGAGTGGGCACAGCATGCAAGACACATCTTTACAATTAAAGAGTTGATACACAAAACTCCACAGAAAAATTCGGAAGTACATATGGCTTTTATTGATCTTGAAAAATCTTTCGATAAAGTATCTAGAAAAATAGTATGGGAAAGCCTGAAAAGAAGAAACGCAGACCCAAAGCTAATCAAAGCAATGAAAAGTGTATACAGGAATACACAAAATTATGTAAGATGCAGAAATGGCAAATGCCAAATTTTTGATGCACGAGATGGTTAAAGACAAGGGGGAGTGTTAAGCTCCTTATTGTTTATATTAATGATGGACAATAGCGAAGAGAACAAGACGAAAACAATATTTCGATCAGTGCTTACTTTTGGAAGCGAATCATGGGTACTTTCTAGAGTCCAAAAAAGCGAATTACAAGCGACGGAAATGAAATATCATTGTAGAGTACTAGGGATAACGAGAAGAGACCAAAACCGGAATGAGAATATCAGACATAAGCTTGAAATGGAACTGGTTGTAACAACTCTAGAGAGGAATAAGTTAAAATGGTGGGACCACATGACAAGTATGCACGATGAAAGGTAAGTGAGAAGAATTTGGGAAGCCCGAATAAATGTAAATAGAGGAAGAGGAAGACCTCTCGGAAACTGGAATAATGCAGTTGGAAAAATAATAAAGGAATTTTGCGATAATCAAAGTCTAGTATCAGCACTTCACTACTCGGAAACGTCCAGTAATACAGCGCTGAATTCAATGGGACCTGCGAAAATACTTGACAGGTCAAAACTAATAAAGAAAAGGTTAATGTTCAAATAAATGCTGTTGACTGTGTACAGGACTTAATTATGAAAGTCTTCCTTTCTAATTAATGAGTTTGAGACGTCTAGTAAACGAAAGCATAACACACTGAATTTTTATCAGCTGTGTGTTTATTTTTTATAATTTTTCACGGACTACTAGATTATTGTTAGTTGATAGTTACGGTGTTGAAAATCACGTAATGGTAACTGGTAAAGTATGAGAGCAACAATTATTCTTCTACCAATTTCAGGCCCCCACGAAAGAGAGAGACAAAGGAAGCAAATGCCAAGGGCCCGGCCGTCATGAAGGCCCAGTGAGATGGTGCCACTTTGTGAATTCCAAAAATGTTGAACCTTTTTTTTTTGGAATTTAATGTTAAAAATCAGGCTTTTTTAGCGTTGTTTTTCCTCCAAATTCCATGTTTGAATTTTAAGCTCAAAAATTCTTCTAAATTCCGACGACTCTTTTTCGAAACTTTGTGGTTTAAACTTGAAAAATGCTCTTTTTTAAAATGCCAGCTTTAAATTCGCAGTTTAAAACGTCAGATTCTTAAAACTGTTTAGCGAAAGGCAAATTTTTCAAAAATTCAAATTCATAAAAATTCCAAGATTCAAAAAATTTAAAGATTTGGGAGAAAGAAAAGTTTCGCCGCCTCTGGTATGGTGGACATACTGAGTTACCGTGCTCTTCTGTCTAAACTTTCTTATCCTTTATACCAATTTTCAATTCAGAAGAGTTTCGCCTCTGGTATGGTGGACATACTAAGTTACCGTGCTCTTCTGTCTAAACTTTCTTATCCTTTGTACCAATTTTCAATTCAGAAGAGCTTCGCCTCTGGTATGGTGGTCATACTGAGTTACCGTGCTCTGATGTTTTCAAATTGGCCTTTTCATTCCTTCATTTTTGCATATTCCCTTATATTTCTCTTTTCGTTTATTATTTATTTTCGTTGTTCCTGAAGAAACCCCCTACGATGGTGGGCGACACGTCGATCACTTTTAATAGTTCTTTGACACGGTCCAATCCCGGAAGAAGTATATCCTGTATTTGGGAAAAATGTCTAAGTTTTCAAAAAAACTCGAAGTTTTGAAAAAAAATTGGAATTCTTCGGAAATCAAATATTTGAGGAAAAGTTGAAAGTTTCATGATAAAAGGTCGAAATTTTCAGAAAACGGTGTAAATTCTAAAAAAAATTAAAAAATGTTGAAATTTTTAATAGAATTTTTAAAAAAGGAGTCAAATTTACATAAAAGTTGAAATTTCTGAAATAAGTTCAAAACTGGATAGGCAGAACCTTAAGAAATAGAGAGAATTTTGAACAAAGGTCGAAATTTTCAGAAAAAAGTGCAGATTTTGGAATAGCATCGAAGCTTAAAAATAAAACTTCACAGTAATAGAATCACCAAAAAGAAAAAGTAATTTTAAAGGAGTCGAAATTTTGTGAAAAGTTCGAAATTTTGTGACAAAATTTAGTATAAATTAATAAAAAATTTAACTTTCCAGAAAAAATTGAAATTTTGGAAAAAGTAGAGATATTTTGGAAAAAAGGCGAAATTATGAAAGCGTTGAAATTTTTAAAATAAGTTAAATTTTGGAAAATGTGGACGTTTAAAATAACGGAAAATTTGAAACTCGAAATTTTTAGGATATGTCAAAAATTTTGAATAAAAATCAAAATAAGATTTTTTAAAAATATCATTTTTAGAAAGTAGTACATAAACCTTGAGAAAAAATCGAAATTCTTCAAAATATTCAAATTTTCAAAAATATGTAATTCTTTTGAAAAAGTCAAACTTAGGAAAATTTAAAAAAGCTGTAAATTTTCGATAAGAAGGGAAATTAAACAAAAGGTGAAATTTTATAAAATAAGTCAAACATTTTAAAAAGTTGAAATTTTTCACAACATTGAAATATTTCAGATAAAGCCAATATATTTAAAAATTAATCTAAATTTTGAAAAGAAGTTTTTAAAAAAGTTGAACTTTTGAAAAAAAGTTCAACTTTTGAAAAAAGGTCGAAATTTTCAAAATTAACTTAAAATTTCGAGAAAAAGTAAAAATTTTGGCAGAGGAGGTTTTCAAGCATAAGTGAAAATTACGAAAAAAGTCGAAATTACGATAAAAGTGGATATTTTTTATATCTAAAATTTAAAAAAGTCGAAACCTTCAAAACAGGTTAATAAATTAAAAAAGTGCAATTTTGCAATAAAAATCGCTTTCTCCAAAAACAGTAGGAATCAATATTTTGAAATATAAGTCGGAGTTTTTAATAGAAGTCAGTATTTTCAAAAAAGTATACATTTTCAGAAAAAGTCGAAATATTTAGAAGTGATCGACATTTTGAAAAAATTAGAGAAAAGACGAAATTAAAAAAAAAAAATGACAGAAATGTTCAATAATGTCGAAATTTTGAACTCAGACCTTTTTAAAAAAGTTGTAATTACAAAATCTAAATTTTGAAAAACAAGTTAAAATTTTCTTTGCATATTTTTGTATTCGTTAAAAAGAACTTTATTTCTAAGCTTTTAACCTCTTTTCTGCAATACAAATCATAACATTTCTAGCACTAAAGTTAACATTACATTGTGTATATGTCCTTTAGTTGATAGTTTATTTTGTATTACCAAATAAAAAATGAATTTTGTACCTTATATGTTATCATTTATATTGGACAATTTAAAAGTAATTGAAAATGCAATTGCTTTGTAATTAATTCCATTTTCTAAGTAATGGGTAATTGAATTACTTTTTAAGCAAAGTTAATGTAATACGATGTAATTTCATTCCTTTTTCTGATAAAGTAATGGATAATGTAATGATTCCTTTTTAAAAGTTATTTGCCCAACTCTGTATGAACCAACCTGTATATTAAGAATAAAAAAAGATATTATTATTCCATACAATTGGAAACAATATTGGATAATATCAGACTGGTTTCGGTTTTCAGCATTATCAAATCAGTTTGGTTAAAAATCTCGATCATTGGTTTAAAATGTTTTCATTCAACTAACTCATGGATTAGCAAGACGTGGCCTGCCTAACATTTTTATGCGGCCGACTAAGCTCTACTTTTAGGTAGAAATTTTGGAAAGGAAAATGTGAAACAATTTGATGGAAAAAAAACTTAAAGATTTTCTTTAAGGAGGGGGGGAGGACAACAATCATTCTAAAAAACTTATGGGTAAAAAAGAAAACCTTTTGGCTTAGTAATGTGTATTTTTACTTAAAAACTACAGAATTGGGGACATCGCATTTTTAAATTAAAGTCAAAATTTAGAAAAAACTCCATTATTAAGAAAAAACCTTTTGGAGAACTTGAAGAAATGTTGAAATTTCGAAAAAGTAAAAATGTAAAAGAGACGAAATTTCCAAAAAGAAAAAAAAAGAGTTCTAATTTCCAGATCAAGTTGCGTTCAGGTAAAAAAATTCAATTTTTAAAAATAATGATTTCAGAATATTTATTTTATTTCAATTTTGTCATATTTTTGAAATTTTTCAAGAAATCTTTTTTTCAAGATTTCCTAAAAATATTCTTCTCAGAATGTTTAGATTTCTATTAAATTTCGATCCAATTTAATAAAAAATAAATGAACTTTGTGAAAAAGTCTAAATCTTTGGAAAAAATTCCATTTTAAATGGAAATATCCAGAAACAGGTAAAATTGAATTTTGAGTTAAAAGTCAAAATTTGGAGGATAAGATGAATTTTGGACAAGTTGAAATTATCGGGAATAAAATTAAAAAAAAAAATCAGAAAAAAACAAAGACTTCGAAAAAAAATCAGGATTTTTGAAAATTAAGTTACAAATTACAAAAAAATATTGAACTTTCTAGAAAACATTCCAAATTTCCAAAGGAAGATCCAATTTAAAGAGGAACATTTAAAAAGTTCAAATTTTCAATAAATCATATTGAAAATAAATACCTACCTTTCTCAAAAACTTGAGAAATGTGCAAAATTAAAAAAAAATCAAAATTTTCAAAAATCTAATTTTGTGAAAAGACGCCAATTTTAAAAAAAACCCAACTCAGGAAGAAAAATTGCAAGATTCAAAAACATTGTTCTTAAAATTTAAAATTCAGTAAAGATGTTGAATTTACAAGAAATCCTTTTCTTGAAATTCTTAAAGATCTTTTTCGCAACAACAAAAAAGTGAACATTTTTAGAATCATAAAACCATTTGACCTAAAAGTCGTAGTTTATTGAAAAAAACAAATATTTAAGAAAATGACAAAATTTCGAGGTAAACCATTTTCGAAAAAGTCCAAAAAGTAGGATTTTGAAAACATAATCGAAATTTCGAAAAAGACAAATTTTGAGGAACAGGCGAATTTTAATTAAAAAATATTTTAGAAAAATTCAAAATTTAAAAAAAAACGAATTTACCAAAAAAAAAAGAAAAAATTTATTGAAATATTAAATATCAGATATTGAGATAAAAATTAAGATTTCCTGAAAAAGGCAAATTTTAGGAAACCAGTCAGAATTTCTAAGAAAATCAGAATCTAAAAGATCGAATCTAAATGCTCGAAAAAAAAAATTCAAGAAAACTTTGAAATGGATAAAAAATTGTCCAAAGAAAGTCAAATTAAAAAAAAGTCAAAAAAAATAGTCAAAACTCCGAGAAAAAAACGATACTGTAGGAGAAATTTTGCAAAAAAGATCTAAATTTTGAGAAAAAGCATTTAATCTCGGGGAAACCTCGAAATTCAGAAAAAGAGTATATTTTAAGAGAAAAATCGAATATTTATTTTCCCTGGACTCTTTGGACGAGTCATAGGAAGACAGGCTCCTTACTTTGCCTCAACAGGCGTCAGAAAATGTCAAATATTGTGATAACACATCGAAATTTTGACAATCAAGTTGAAACTACCACAAATTTGGATTAAAAAAGGGTTGAAATTTACAAGGAAATTTTTGTCCTTTCACAAAAATTTTAAATTTCTATAAAATACACCTATTTGTCAAAGGATCGATCAGATTTCGAAAAAAAAGGCAAATTTTAATAAACAAGCTGAAAATTTCAGAATCAAAAAAATGCGAAATTTTCAGGAAAATCGTATTTCGAGAAACGACGAAATTTCAGAAAAAAAACGAGGAAATTTTAAATTCAAAATTTTGGCAGTCATGTAAAAAAATATACAAAATTTGAGAAAAAGGGAGAAATTTCGAAAACAAGTTTTAAGGAAGGGGTGAATTATGAAGAATTGGAAAGTGCCCCAATTGAATACACACAAATTTTTAGTTTGCTGCTTGAACCAGGGGGTGCAAACGCCCCAGCGTTCATATTTTTCTCACATGCGGCCCGCGCAAAATTTTTAGCCTTGTAATTGGCCCGCTGTAAAAAAAATTTACTCATCTCTGAACTAATTCATAATTATAGACCATATTATTGCGGGCTTATCGGTTCGAATGATTACCAATGATTCCCGAATGAATTGTAAAACACTTTATTTCCAAACGAACTAAACTCGGAACACTACAACTGAATAATTAACTCACTTCTGACTACTAACTCACTAACTAACTACACTGACTTCTGACTCTAACTGAGGGAAAGCCAACCGGACCCCCCTTTATGTAGATCTCTGGTTCGGGTTCTAGAGGTTTTCGGCAGGTAAGGCTTACCGTTTGCCAAAATTTCTGGAACGTTTATCGGCCGTTTGCTTCATTATCGCGGCCGCTTTCCCTTATCAGATCTTTCTAGAAAATTTTCTTACCTATTAAATTTTACAATTCACATTTCGTTACAATATCATGTTATTAATTAAGTATGGACTTACGAAACCCAAAAAACAAATAATTTATGTTTTTCCACACAGTTAACTAATTGTTAAAGGATAAATTGAACAAATTTCAGATATATCTTTAGTAACACAAGTCTCTTCGCTCACCCTATCTCCGCCGAAAACGATTGCCGCTACCCAACCGACAGTTCCGATAGTTTCAAAAGGCCAACCGAAGGACCAGCCGAAAGGCTCACCTGAAACAACGACCACTTCTTCGCCCACGTCAAGAGACGGTGTCGTCTTGTATCGATACATCAGCAGCAAGACTGGAACTACCTGCATTCTTATGCGAACTGATGCTTTGGTGGAGGTCAAATTTCAATTGCACCATTTGGAGGAATCGGCTGATTCCTTTATTCCCGAAAAGGCCTTAGTCGATGGAAATTGTAAAAACGAGGACGAATCGGAAATAAGGATATCTTGGACTGGTTATAACTTAGTTATTGGGTTTGCCAAGGTAATTGTTCCTGTATCTCTTAGTCGTTTTAAGTCTAATTTATATTTTCTTTCAGACACCTGGGGGAGAAAGATGGTACATAGATAATGTCGAATTAACTGTTAGTCCTGATTTGCGCCAACTTCAGGGAATTCAGTCTCATGGTAAGGAACAAATGGACCTAAGTAGAGAAAAAAAATAAAGTGAAACAGTCGCGACTCGTTGCCAAAACTAATGCGACAATGTTTAGAGTTTTAAAATTTTTAAGATTTCGACTTTTTTTGATGGATCGGACTGGTCCTTGGTTATCTTCAAAAATTGAAATACAGAACATGTCCAAGTTTGGTTTCAGGGGACAAGTTCTGTATTTTAATTTTTGAAGATTTCGACTGAAAATTTCGACATCTTCAAAACGTTACTTTTCGAAAATTTTACATTTCTTTGAAAACTTGACAATGAAAACTTTTGATAATGTCGCGTTTTTTGAAAGGTTAACTTTTTTCCAAATTTCGAATGTATTGCAAAATTTAGACTTTTTCTTGTAGTCTCGACTCTATTTTATTTTTAAATATTGAATTTTCTGTAAAACTGTAAATACTCTTTTAAAAATTTGCGTATTTTCGTAAATATTTAGACTTTTCGGGGTTCTGTTTGTTTTTTGTAATTTTTTTTGAAAATTAATTATTACATTTTTTTTAAATTTTTTACCAGGGCATCAAACCACTATTTTTTTCGTTCCGGTTTTCGGTTTTCGTTCCGGAAAGAAAATCATATCGGTTCCACTACGGTTTTCGTTCCGACAAAAATAGGGGTTTTTTTCGGTTTTCGGTTCAGTTCCGGGTGACTCATTTTTTAATTTTTTAAAAGTTTTTATTTGAATTGATTTGCTAACATAATTCAGAAAATGGCCTCTCTCTTTTTTTAAATATTACAACTGGATTTTGGGTTCATTTTGAGTTCAAACTTTAAAAAACCTCGAACTTTATAAAAAAAAAATCAGCTGATACCGCGCTTTCCCCTAGGTGAAAAAAGGGAAAGGATCCTTTGGTTATATACTATTTGAATGTTTCGACTTTTCTGAAGAATTCGATTTTTATTGAAAATTTTGACTTATTTCGAAAATTTCGACAATAAAAACCCACTTTTTCACAAAGTCGATCTTTTCTCGTTTGACTTCCAAATTTTTGAAATTTTAACTTGATTTTGAAAATTTCGATTTTTCTCAACATTTTGATTTTTTGAATATTCCAAATTCCTCAAAATTCTGTCTTATTTGGTTGGTTTTGATTTTTTTAAATATTTTACTTTTATAACTGTTGTTCTTGTTAAAAATTTTATTTTTTGAAATTTTTTTGAATATTTGGAATTGATCGGGAAGTTTGAATGTTTGATTTTATTTTTGTAAATATCAAAAACTTCAGACTCGAAATTTCATCTTTTTTTGCAAATCAAATTAATTTTAAATTCGATTTTTCCAAAACATTTCAATTCTTTTCAAAAATTTGAATTTTTTCAATGTTTTAACTTTTTGCACATATCGACTCTCTCGAGTGTTTGTTTTTTTTTATTCAACTTTTTTCAATTTTCACTTTTTCGCAAAATTCTGACTTTCTAAAATTGATTACTTTTTGAAAAGTCTGCCTTCGATTTTTGTTGAAAATTGTTAAACATTTTCGATTTTTTTAAAGCATTTCGTTTTTATATTTTCAAATCTTTGAAATTCAAATTTTCTTTTTTTAACTTCTACTTTTTTTAAATGTTTATTTATTTTATTAATTGCAAGACTTTTTCAGTTTGACTCTTCTCTAGGATTTTAATTCATTTTCAAAATGCTGAATTTTATGAAAATCTTTACCCATAGTTTCGATCTTTTCTCCAAATTGTTATATTGTTTTCAAAATTTAGACTTTTTCTGTAAATTTAATAATGTTGGAAAACTGATTTTCAAAATCTTCTATCCTGCTTTTTAAATTTTCACATTGGTCCAACTTTTGACAATTTCTCAAAGTTTTGATTTTTTTTGAAAACTGAGATTTTTTTAAAAAATTTGACATTTATATAGTAAACTGAACTTTTAACTGATAAATTATATTTTCCTTTAATTTTTGTTTATTGAAAAAAAATTTCTCAAAATTTCGACATTTTTAATATTTTCGAACTCTTTTCAGAATTTAGATTTTTTTTTGAAAATTTCGATCTTTTATCATTAAAATTTCGACTTTTTTTCGAAGCTGTAACTTTTTCAGAATTTGTTTCATTTAAAAAAATCTCCTCTTTTTTCAAAATTTTTTCTCAAAATTTCAATTTTTTTAAATTTTGGATTTTTTGTAATATGATTATATTGAAACATTTTTTTTAAATCTTTACCTTTTTTTTTGAAAAGTCTACTTTAGCTCAAACATTTTACTATTTCTCAAAGTTTTAACTTATTTTTTTGATAGTTCCGACTTTTTCTCGAAAATTTTCACTCTTTGCACAATTGTAACGGGTTACAATATTTGAATTGTTCAAATTTTTAATCTTTTTTTAAAAATTTTTACCTTTTATCATCAAAATTGGGACTTTTTTCGAAGTTAAATATAGCTTCATTCAAAACTTGGAAGTCTTTTCGAAATTTTCATTTGTTTTTCAAAAGTTCGAGTTTTTTTGATACTTCGACATTTTTTTAAAATTCGCCCGTTCCAGAAATTTTTTAATTTTGCTGAAGAATCTAGTTTTCCAAATTACCAATTTTTAAATTTTGAATGAATTCTACAAAACGAATTTAAGACTTAACTAAATTTTGATTTTAAGCTGTCTAAATACAAAACAATCTGAAAAAAATTGCAGCTTCAAGGCTAAAGTCGAAATTTTAAGAAAAATTCAAATATAGCGTAAACAAAACCAAATAAAAATCGAAAGCTTAAATTAGACATTTTCTAACATGTCATCATTTCAAGTTTACCCTCAAAATTTCGACTTCAATTTCAAAATCCCGGCTTTGAATTGGAATATAAATGTTGTATTTTTCTCTTAAAATTTTGACTGTAATTCCCAATTTCTAGGAAAAATTAGAAATAACGAGATTTTATCGCAAATTTTGAGAAAAAAAGCCAAATCCAGGAATTTTGAAAAGTTCTATGAAGTCGGCATCGTAAAAAAATCATGAGAATTTAAAATTTCGAGAAAAAAATTGGCATATTTAAATCAAAGTGAAATTTGAAGGAAAAAAAATTCAAGAAAACTCGAAATTTTTATGAATCACTTCAAAAATTAGAGCTATCAGATTTTAAAAGGGAAAATCCAAGTTTGAAAAAAATAAATAAATTTTGAGTGTTTGTTCTGAAGAAAAAGTTGGAATTTAACGCAAAAATTTGAATTTGCAAATAAAATTGCCAGAAAACTAGGCTTCAATGAAAAAGACCTCACAATAGCACATAAACTTTTTATTTTAAACTCAAAACTTTAGGAACAGAAAAGAAATATTTCGAGAGAAAGGTCCAAATTTCACAGAGGAGTCGAAAATTTTAAAAAAGGAATATTCAAGTTATACAACTTAAAATTCAATTTGGCTTGAAATTTTGAGAATAAAATCAACATTTTCTTAGAAAGGGTGGAAATTGTAAGTTTCTAATTGAATTTAAAAAAAATGTTCTTTGAAGTAAACTCGTAATTTTGAGTTTAAAGTTGCATGGATTTGTGTAAAATTTTGAAAAGGAAATTTCTAAAAGAATCCCAAACTTTAGGGTAAAGTAAAAATTATTTTAAGAACATACAAATTCAACGAACCGAAATAAACCCTTGGTTTTGTTTACGCTATATTTGACTTTTTTCTTAAAATTTCGACTTTAGCCTCAAAACTGCAATTTTTTTTCAGATTGTTTTGAATTTAGACAGCTTTAAAATCGAAATTTAGTTAAGTCTTAAATTCGTTTTGTAAAATTTGTCCAAAATTTAAAAATTGGTAATTGGGAAAATTAGATTCTTCAGCAAAATTAAAAAATTTCTGGAACGGGAGAATTTTGAAAAAATGTCGAAGTTATCACAAAAACTCGAACTTTTGAAAAAGAAATGGAAATTTTGAAAAAACTTCAAATTTTGAAAGAAGCTATTTTTAACTTCGAAAAAAGTCCCAGTTTTGACGATAAAAGGTAAAAATTTTTAAAAAAAGATTAAAATTCTGGAAAATTCAAATATTTGAAACCGTTACAATTTTAAAAAAAAGTAAAAAATTTCGGAAAAAGTCGGAATTATCAAAAAAAGGAAATAAAACTTCGAGAAATAGTAAAAAGTTTGAGCTAAAGTGGACAAAAAACGTCTAAATTCTAAAAAGGGTTCGAAAATATTAAAAATGTCGAAATTTTGAGAAAAACTAAATTTTTCAAAAAACAAAAATTAAAAATCTTATTTCTCAATTAAAAGTTCAGTTTTCTACATAAAAGTCGAAATTTAAAAATAAATGTCAGTTTTTAAACAAAATCAAAACTTTGAGAAATTGTCAAAAGTTGGACCAATGTGAAAATTTAAAAAACAGAATAGAAGATTTTTAAAGTCAGTTTTCCAACATCATTAAATTTACAGAAAAAAACAAAATTTTGAAAACAATATAATAATTTGGAAAAAAGATCGAAATTATGGGTAAAGATTTTCAAAAAATTCAGCATTTGAAAAATAAATTAAAATCCTACAGAAAGGTCAAATTGAAAAAGTCTTGCGATTAATAAAATAAATAAACATTTAAAAAAAGTAGAAGCTAAATAAAGAACATTTGAATTTCAAAGATTTTAAAATATAAAGACGAAAAGCTTTAAAGAAATCGAAATATGTTCAAAACTTTTCAATAAAAATGTTTAACAATTTTCAATAAAAATGTTTAACAATTTTCAATAAAAATCGAAGGCAGACTTTTCAAAAAGTAATCAATTTTAGAAAGTCAGAATTTTGCGAAAAAGTGAAAATTGAAAAAAAGTTGAATAAAAAACAAACACTCGAGAGAGTCGATATTTGCAAAAAGTTAAAACATTGAAAAAAGTCAAATTAAAAAAATTGAATTGTTTTGAAAAAATCGAATTTAAAATTAATAAGATTTGCAAAAAAAAAATGAAATTTCGAGTCTGAAGTTTCCGATATTTACAAAAATAAGGTCAAACATTTAAACATCGCGATCAATTCCAAATATTCAAAAAAATTTCAAAAAATAAAATCTTTAACAAGAACAACAGTTATAAAAGTAAAATATTAAAAAAAAATCAAAACCAACCAAATAAGGCAAAATTTTGAGGAATTTGGAATATTCAAAAAATCAAAATTTTGAAAAAAGTCGAAATTTTCAAAATCAAGTTAAATTTTCGAAAATTTGGAAGTAAAACGAGAAAAGATCGACTTTGTTAAAAAGTGGGTATTTTATTGTCGAAATTTTCGAAATAAGTCAAAATTTTCAATAAAAATCGAATTCTTCAGAAAAGTCAAAACATTCAAGAAGTATATAACCAAAGGATCCTTTCTCTTTTTTCACCTAGGCCAGGGGTCGGCAAACTTTTAAACCAAAAGAGCCAGCCGAAATAAAAAAATTGATTTTCAAAGAGCCACAACTTTTTATTTCTGGTTTTACATTTTATTTAAAAATTAAATTGGATACATTAGACAAAATATGGGACAAAAACGACGAAAACTGACGAAAAACGAAAATATATTTAGCCTAAAAGACCTTTTATTTCTCAAAATTTAGACTTTTACTTCAAAATTTGCTTTTTTTGCAATTTTGACTTTTTTAACTCTTCTCTATATTAGTCTTCTTTTTAATACCTATTTTGTTCCTAAAATTAGACCTTTACCCCAAATCTTCTTTCTCAAAAATTGCCAATTTGGGAAAATGTTTACTTTTTTTTAATTCGAGTTACTGGAAGATTTTTAAATAAAAAAACAAAAATTTGAAGTAATTGAAAAAGTTAAATAAAATAGTTTTTGAAGATTTCGATTTTTTGTCAAAGTTTTCTTTTTTCGAAAATTAGATATATTCTTAAATGTCACTTTTTTCTAAAAATACACTTTTTCGACTTTGTTCTAAATTGCGGCTAGTTTCTAGAACTTTCTACAGTCTTTTTAAAATTCGTCCTTTTACGAAATTTCGGCATGTTCCCAGAATTTACTTTTACTAAATATTTAAACTTTTATTTATTTTCTACAAATTTGGACTTGTTTCGCAAAATTGGTTTTTTTTCGAAATTTCAACTTTTAAAATTCAACATTTTATTTTTCCTGCAAGCTGCAATTTTTTCGACGAAATTTATCTACATATTTTTAAAATGTCTGACTTAATCTCAAAATTTTTTTTTTTAAATATGACCTTTCTTTAAAGTTCAATATTTTTCTCGAAACTGGAAATTGTATCAATATTGTGTTTTCTTTTAAAATTATTTTAACAATTCTATTAAAATTTGAATTTATCTGAAGATTTGGATTTTTTTTAATTCGTCGTCTCGAAATTTTAAATTTATTCTCAAAATTTAACTTTCTCTGGAAAAATGCAATTTTTTAATTTTTTTTCTTCTCTGAAAAACTTCGCCTTTTTTGAAATTTTACAATTTTTTGCCCAAAATTTATATTTGTCTAAAAATGTCAGGTTTTAAATTTGTTCTGGGTTTCGATCTATTGTTGAAATTTGACATTTTGTTTTCAATTTTATCTTTTTTTAGAAGCATTTTGCCAAATTCATTTTTTTCGAAATCTTTTTTTTCAAAATTCAGTTTTTTCTGAAAATTTCCACTTTTATTTCGAACTAAATTCATCTATTTTCAAATCTCAAAATTTGATTTTTTCTTAAAATTTGACCTTTTAAAATTTAATATTTTTCTCGAAACCAACTTAGAGTTTTTTTTTAAATTTGTCTTGTTCTCGAAATTTCAATTTATTCTCAAAATTTAACTTTCTCTGGAAAATTGCATTTTTTTATTTTCTTCTTCTCTGAAAAACTTTGATTGTTTTTGTAATTTTTTACAATTTTTCTTTTCGAAATTTTACAATTTTTCGCAAAATTTAAATTTGTCTAAATATTTCAGGTTTTAAAATTTGTTCTGTGAATTTCAATCTACTGACAAAATTCATCTATTTTTAAATCTCAAAATTTAATTTTTTTTTCTTAAAATTTGACTTTCTCTGCGAAATTTTGACCTGAGACCTAAGACTAAAAGTTTTATCGACATTCTCTTTTCTTTCGAAATTATTTTACCAATTTTCTCAAAATTCGAATTTATCACAAAATTTGGATTTTTTTTAAATCGTCGTGTTTTCAAAATTTTAAATTTCTTCCCAAAATTTAAAATTCTCTGGAAAATTGCAATTTTTTTGTCGAAATTTCGAGCTCTCGAGTTCTCAGTTTATTTTTACAATTTTGCTTTTTGATATTTTAGGACTTTTCAAAAAATTCCAATTTGTCTAAAAATTTCAGGTTTTTAATTTGTTCTGGGTTTCAATCTGTTGTCGAAATTCGATGTTATTTTTTCTAAAATTTTACGTTTTTTAAGAACGTCTAATAAATAAGCTTTTTTCAAAATTTCTTGCTTTTTCTCAATTTATTCGAAATCTCTTTCTTTTTCTCAAAATTTGGCTTATTTTGGAAATTTCAGTTTTTATTTCGAACTTTCATATTTGCTGCTTCTGCAAATTTAGATTTTTTTATGAAAGTTCAAGGCTTTAGAAAATTAACAAATAAAAAAGTAAAAATCATAAGAAAAATATTTTTTACAAATTTCGACTTCCCAAATTGGTCTTTTTCTAGAAATTTCGAATTTCAAGTGTTTTTTTCAAAATGGTAATACAAATCAAGCAAAAATTTCGGAAAAATACTTCTTGAAATCATAATTTTTTGTCAAAATTTAAGCAAAACGTAAACATTCCTAGAAAAGTATTTTTGGAAATTTCGACTTCTGTAGGTCACTTGTTTACTTGTTTTACTCATTTTCTGCGTGTCTGTCCTGTCTAACTATTATTTAATTATTTTTTTTTAGGGAAATTTAAAGAGTCGCAATTGTCTTTTAAAAGAGCCGCATGCGACTCGCGAGCCGCGGTTTGGCGACCCCTGACCTAGGCAAAAGCGCGAGTATGAGCTAATTTCGAGCTAAGTTCGAGGTTTTTTTAAAGTTTGAACTTAAAATGAACCCAAAATCCAGAGTTTCAGCGTGAAATTTTTAAACTCGAAAAATCTTCAAATTTTAAGCGTTACCAGAGTAGTTATATCCTGTAAAATTTAAAAAAGGGAGTGACTATTTCCTGAATTATGTTAGCAAATTAATTCAAATAAAAACTTTTAAACAATTAAAGTGAATCACTCGGAACGGAACCGAAAATCGGAAAAAACAGCTATTTTTGTCGGAACGTAAACCGGAACGGAACCGATATGATTTTCTTTCCGTAACGAAAACCGAAAACCCGAACGAAAAAAACAGTGGCTCGATGCCCTGTTTCTGTTGAATGATCCACATTAAATTTTCAAAATGTGCAAAAAGATAACTGAAGCACGATACTGACCATTGTTTAATTCTCTCGCAGTTTTAGAAAGTTACTGGGATGTTTTTGACAAAAATTACAATTGACTATAAGATTGATAAATTTTTACGTTTCCTTTTTTACAAAATTAAAAAAGGACATCGAATATAATTTTGGTCCTTTTATGATTATCGAGGACGAACCAGACGAACTGCTATTAGTTATTATTGTAGAAAATTATATCTAGTTGATAAATTATTTGTTTATGGAGGCCGATGATTATTATTATATTATATTTGTTGCCGAAAGGAATTTTCCCCAAAAATTACAATCTATCCTTGTTTAAGAAGGCAGTTCATCGCCATCTTTGTTTCCGCATTCTACTCGCAGCGCTTTGAAAGCATAATGAGGTTACCCTTGCCAGTGGATTAAACTTAAAAAAAAATATAAAATTGTTATTTATAAGATACATTTTTTGCAGGAAAAGCAATAAAGTTATACCATCGCCAGATGCTTATACCCACGCCTGTGGGGAAATCCTACTCTTGTGACGAATTGGACATCGATTTGTTTCCCGATGAAGATGACCATCCACCACCGGGAGTCCACGGATCACTTCTTCTGCGATCCTTACAGTTACAACCCTTCATGTACAAGAACGAATACTTTGAACCCGCTGTGGAATGTAGAGGATTATCTTCGTTTAGAAGCGAAACTGCCCCAATTGCCGTAGGATCCACTTTAGCGTTAGCGGTCCTATTGACTGTGGCTGGTTATGCCGCATTTAGGTATTTTAAAATTAAAAATGTCCAGTATAATACGATGGAGTAGGACGTTGTTAAAATGTTAAGTTTTGAAATTTTATTCCTAATGATTAGACTAGTTTACTTTAAAATTTACCTGATCTTGATTTGATCCTAGTTCTTTTGTAAGAAACGCCGAGGAAGACATTTGTAACGGTCCAACCCATATTTTGAAATAGGATTGGATTCAATTTGGAAGGACCATCAGTATTATACTAAATATAAAACGTGTGATTTATATTTTCCAAAGGTTTAACGTTTTTTAAAAATTAAATAGACTAAGTAGAAAAGAAAGATGTTTACATCTCTTGAAACATTTCGAAATTACCATAAAGGTTAATAGTTTTGTCCTAGACTACTGAACTAAGCTCAATATGATATTAGTCTTGATCGAAGTGAAGCAGAATCATATTGAAATGTCTTTAACTTTAATTATGACTTATAATCTGAATACGTCTTTCGAAAGGTAAGATCGTGATTTTCCAAATTTAATATTCTTTTGTTTCAGTTGAATTCTTTAGAAATTATTACATGGGCGAAGTTAGGTCATTAGACCTGAGGGGGCTAAAGCCCTCTTCCGGTTTACCAGCACTATTTTTAACTATTTCTATAATGCAAGATTTTCTAGCATCAAGTTCTCATTGTTCTTGTATTTTTTCTGTAACGTTTCAATTTAGAAACGTTGAGCTTTTTCTGAAAATGTCAACTTTCTTATCAAAATTTCGAGTTTTCCTAGAAATTTTCATTATTCTTGTAATTTACTATTTTAAAATCAAGAGTTTAGAGTTTTTCTCTTATAACATTTCTATCTCCGATTTTTGATCGAAATTTAGACTTCCTTCTGGAGGTAACTGGTTTTATTTTAAATTTTGACTAATCTAGAATTTTTTCTGAAATTTTGATTTTAAACTGGAAAATTTACTCCATAAAGGTTTTTCTTTAATGTTAAAAGCGTGACTTAAATATCGAAATTTCAAAAAATGTATTCCTTATTTCTGATGGCTGAAAATAGTAGAAGTGAAATTTTCAAGTTCATGATTACAGTTTTCAGTTATTTTACTAAAAATTTTGGGTGCAAAATAAGATTAGATTAGATTATATACGGGTCGTTTCGTGTTTCTTTTCGTCCACCCCGCACCTCGACCTAAGGAGATCTTTTGTGCGTACCCTTATCTATGTAGTTCCCAAGTTCAAACTTTTGTAAAAGTTTATTATGAAACTGGGATTGAGTTTTTCCACATTTGAGGGGTCTAAGGACACCCATCCCAGTTGGACGTGGCGTTTTGCAGGCAAGCGCATCGCATTTGCATAGCACATGTTCTGCAGTCTCCGCAGCTTCTGCACAAAAGCGACATAGATCTGTTTTAGCTTGACCCATTTTCTTGAGATGGTACCTCATCCTGTTAGGGGCCGGTTAGTATTCTCAATTCGGATTTGCTGAGTTCTAAGTAGACCTTTGTCTTTTTAAGCGTTCCAAATATGAATATTTTCTCCTGTCGTAGTCCTGGATATGATCTCCAGTGGGAAATTTTTGATTTTGCTTCCTATTTTTTGACCTCATTGTTAATTTGACTTTTAGAAAAACCAAAAGCCGGTTCAGGTCCAAGAAATGACGATGCAGATCCCTCTCTAGCGAGTTGGTCCTTTGTATTCCTTTGTGACCTGGCACCCACTGAAGGTTGATCCTGTTCTGTTTAAGCCAGTTGCTTTAGAGTTTGTTGACAGTCCCAAACTAGTTTGAGTTTGACAATGCAGCTGTTGAGAGCCTTTATTACCGCTTGACTGTCAGAGTTAATGTAGATCTTTGTTCCGTTCAGGTTTCTTCGAAGACACTCATAGGCGCAGAGTTCTGTTGAATGTTTTTCAGTTTGAAAGACAGTTGGGTCTCTTCCTAAGGCTTTAGAGGACCTATAGTTTCAGGAACGTAAATTCCCACTTCGATTCCATACGCTGTCTTTGCTGCATCACTGACAGGCAAATTGATTTTCATGAAGCGGTTCCTTCGACAGTATTTCGCTTCTAATGTGTTGGTTCATAATTTTTTCCATTGTTTTAAGAAGAAATGACGTTAGAATAATGAGTCTATAAGATTTTTGCTGCGCAGACAGTCGTTTTCCTGCCTTTGGTATATAGACCACAGTCATCTCTCTCCAGCTTCCTGTAATGTAGCTTAACGTGTAACTAGCTTTGAGAAAATTGTAGCTAGTGGATTTATAAGTTCCATTATGCCGCGTTGTAGTAGGTCTGGGAAGGATTTTATCTTCTCCTGGTGATTTATAGAGCTCAAAGGAATTCACCGCCCATTTTATCCTGTTTTTTGTAAATATTTTCCCCGCCAGGCTTTTTACTCGATTCTAGGCAATCGTAGCACTGTTGTGGGTATTTTCAATTTCTGTAGATCCTGGAAAGTGAGTTTGCATAAGCAATCTTACACTTTCCAGGCTGTTTTTGGTGTAACTTCCGTTTTGGTGTTAGAAAAGTCCTATTCTGTTCGATTTCCCTTTAGATCTTCTAAGCTCTTTGTTGTATTCTGTTAGGACTTTTTAGTATTTGCCCCAGTTATTGGTGCGTTAACAGTTTTCTCGTTTCAGCTCTTAATTTGCTGAGCGTTCTGTTCTACCAGGGTGTTGATTTATTAAAAACCCTTTGCTTTATTAAACAGCTGTGCTCATAACTGTTTATTTTGAGAACTCTCTCTTCGTTAGCATGAAATATTCTAAATCATCAACCGTTTCAATTGAATAGTTGTGATCATTAGTTCCGATTTAAGTTGGGCTCTCTATTGATCCCAATCGATTAATTTGGGGTTTCTATATTCACTGAAGGCATTTATTTCAGCTTCTATGTCGAAGCGGATGTGTCTATAGCCCGACATTCATCTGAAACATGCCAGTTCGCTAATTGTCGTGCTCACGAACGTCACCTATTGACGGACGATGTTAGCACAGGTGGGAGTATTACCAACGTTAATAATGTCTAATCGCTAGTAAACAAATACTCAACAAAGTACTCACCTTTTTTGTTTGTGTTTGTGCTGTCCCATAAAATATGGTGGGAGTTAGCATATCATCCAAGCACGAGTTATTTGTTCCTTATTTTGCAGTAACTAATGAGTCATTTGATGTCCCCTGGTGGTGTCTCTATTTCGTCTCCCGGGAAGTATGCTGAGGCAATAACTACCTCCTGCATACCTCTTATAGTGGGCACCACGACAGATCCTGCAACTAGTTCCCTGGTAAACTCTGGGAAAGTAACAAATGAGATTTTTCCACTTAATAATATAGCGGAGCGTGGATGTTCATGAAGGTTATTAAATATTACCTTACATGATTTGCTTGGACGTTCTTTGATTTGTCCCTTGTATGACCAAGGTTCTTGGAGGAGCTCTATATTCATTTGTTGACATAAACCTACGGCTAAACACCGGGGACGCTTTTGTATAAGGTAGATTTATTTACAATCAACGTATTTTGCCCGTTTCTTTATTTGTTTACCGGCCTCCGTCCCACGTCCTTAGGATTCTCTTTTTCTTTTGTTCCCCTTGTTCACTTTTTGCTAGCCTTTGCTTAAAGTCACTTTCTGGGACTGAGGTTTGAAGTGACACGGGTTCCCAGAGCTTATGGCGGCTTTTGCAGGTGCTGCTTCGACAGTTACGGCCTTTAAGGAACTTTCTTCCTGTGGGCCAGATCCCTCTGGCATGACATCCCGTTAGCTGCACTCTCCTGTCGGCAGGCTTTCCTTCTTTGTCTTTCCAGACGGCCTTAGTCTAAGCTGACCGAACTGGAAAAAGAAGTTAGCCTTCTCCACAATTTCGTACGTTTACTCGGTGGAGTATTCTCCAGTCCTCTGTGCTCAAATTTTTGTTCTGTTCCATTAACTGTTCCAGAATTTGTTCCCTGGAGCTTTCCGGACTATTAGGGAATATTTCCACCACGATTTGAGGGCGAGGAATCTTGTTTTCTCCTACTGTCCTTAACGCAGCCCCTCCCCAGGGTTTCAGAGTTCCCATCGTGCGAAATAGCCATTCTGAAGTGGCTTTATCCGCACAGGTCAGAACCAAGAAACCTGGCTTGAAGGTAGCTCCTAAGAACTGTGGCTTGGTTTGCTTCTTTCGGTTTCTCCGAATTACTTCCAGGATTTCCGACTGGAGAATCTTAGCTGTTCATTGGATAGTCAGTCCTTTGGATAGTCTTTAGGAAGAATACTTACCTTCACACTTCCAGCTAGCTGACTGCAGGACATATCAGCCTTTGATGTCTCGGTGGAGGGGCCTGGTTGAGCTTCTTTCTCTTCCCTTTTTTTCTGTCTCTTGGACTCCGTTGTTGGAGTGAAGCCATCAAACCGTAGCCGTTTGACCCCTTACTTGTATCTTTCTCCACTAGCTCTTTTGTTAATTTCTTAGCTTTCCCCCGGGGAATGTCCCTTTTTGAGGAGTCATTTAAATATTTTAGTCGCCGTTCCAGAGAATCCTTTGCGGCGTTCCTTGACCTTTCAGTCGTTTACCGACTTTGAAAGCCTTTCGGACGCCGAAACGTCACTATCGCTTGAGGCTGGAAGGGCGTTTTCGACAGTTTTAGGGACTTTCGAGCTTAGTTGTGAGCTTGTATCCATCCGTTCGATGTTTTGTGATTTTTGAGGCGTATCACCAGCCTTTGGGTTTAAGTTACTGTGTTTTATAAGCTCTATAAGTAAGGTAAAGCCTTCATTACAGCTAAAACCCTAAGAACCGTGGCTTGGTATGCTCCTTTCGGTTTCTCCGAATTATTTCCAGGATTTTCGACTGGAGAGCCTTGAGTTGTTCATTGGACAGTCAGTCCTTTAGGATAGTCTTCAGGAAGAATACCTACCTTAACACTTCCAGCCAGCTGACTGCAGGACATATCAGCTTTTGATGTCTCGGTGGAGGGGACTGGTTGAGCTTCTTTCTCTTCCCTTTGTTTCTGTCTCTTGGACTCCGTTGTTGGAGTGGAGCCATCAAAGCGTAGCCGTTTTGACTCCTTGCTTGTCTCCTTTTCCACTAGCTCTTTTGCCAATTTCTTCGCTTCCTCTGGGGAGTGTTTCTTTTTGAGGAGTCATTTAAATATTTTTCTCGCCGTTCCAGAGAGTCCCTTGCGGAGTTCCTTGAGCTTTAAGACGTTTACCGATATTGAAAGCCTTTCTGACGCCGAAACGTCACTATCACTTGAGGCTAGGAGGGCGTTTTCGACGGTTTTAGGGACTTCCGAACTTGGTTGTGAGCTTGTATCCCACCCTTCCATGTTTTGTGATTCTTGAGGCGTATCACCGCCCTTTGGGTTTAAATTACTGTATTCCATAAGGCCAAATGTAAGGGTTTAAGAGTATCTAGGGAAATATTCAGTCGACTGCATCAGAGCCTCGTATTAATGCAGCAAACTGAAGGGAGCCTGGTCTCCAGAGTTTGCATACTAACGGTTAAGCTTCCCCTTAACCACGCAGCTGTTAGCGTATGCTGTTCACTCTAGCTTGGGGGGAGTTTTTATGGTGGCCTACTGCTCCACTTGGGCTAGGCGGTTAAGCCAAGCCCCTCACCAATCATAGATTAACGATTTATCCTGTTCGATGGTTTCAAAGCCAAACGAGACAGTGCATCGTTACACTTTGTGCAAGGCTCTTAACCACGATACGACAGCTGAGCAGAGTTGAGTCACCCTTGGTCACTGTCGTTGTTTGCCTTCGATTGCTCTTACGATCACATCTTCAGCTAAGCTTCTCCACTACGACTAGGTGGTGACTCGGCGAGAGGGGGTGCAAACTAAACTCTAAAAATGAACTTTTTTTTAGAAATTTTCAGTCTTTCGTTTTGTCTTTTAATTTGGAAATTTAGATCATTTTCTTAAATTTTTCAGTTGACATTTTAATGTTTTCTTTTTGAATTTGTTAAATTTCTACTGAAACTGAAAATGTTTGAGAAATGTTAATTTTTTAACGCAATTTTGAGTTTCAGTTGGAACGGTTTCGTAATTTGCAGTTTTTTTACGAGATTAGATTTTTTCTACAAATTTTCATCTATTTTAAAGGTGTTCGCTTTAAATTGATTAAATTTTGACTTGGATTTTTAAATTACACTTTCTTATTAATTTTCAAAATTCGTTCCCGAAAAATTTCAATTTTTTTCTCGAATTTCCGAATTTAAATTTCTTACCTTTTATACCATTTTCTCTTTTTCGATAGATTTTCACCTTATTTCTGAAATGTTGACTCAATTTTCTCCATTTAAATTATTTTTTGAAGAAAAAGAAGTCGAAATTTTAAAAAGTCGAATTTTGTGGAAAAAAAATGCCAATTACCCGACTAATTGTAAGTCGAATTTAAAGAAAAAAAATTCATTTTCAAAGAATATTTTTCATCAAATATTTACATTATTTCAATTTTGTCAAAATCTTGAAGTTCACAAGAAACCTTTTTCTCAAAGTTTCCCAAAAATTGGAATGTCGATTCAATTTTGGAAACAATAAATTTTTAAAAAAAGTGGAAATTTTCAGATAACTTTCCATTGCAAATAGACATTTATAGAAACATAGTATTTTGAAGTATAAGTCACAATTTTGAGATTAAGATTAATTTTGAATAACTTTACATTTTTGGGGTGGCTTAGTCGGTTGAGTGCCCACTGTTTGCCATCGGGGTCGTAGGTTCGATTCCCACATCCGACTTGGGTGTTTGTGGTCGTCTAAAAGTGTCAATATTTATACAATACTTTGTGGCGTAGGAGCTAATAACTCAAAGCCAAAAATTAAACCAAAAAAATTCTGAAAGTGATTAAAAAAAACAACAGAAAAGCCGGATATTAAAATAATGGATTTCGAAAAAAATAACGATGTTTGAAAAATGCCGTCGAAATGTAGGGAAAAAGGTGGATATTTCTCGAAGAAAATTTGCAAGAGAAAGTTCAATTTTGAAAGGTAGGTTTTTAAGAATAATTTCGAATTTCGAGAAAAAAAATTCGAAAAACTTGAATTTTTAGAAAATCAAATTTAAAATAAAAGCGTTTCGGAAAACTTCGAAAAATGTTGAAAATTTGAAAAAATAATAGTTGCAAAGGTCGAATTTTGTGAAAAAAAGTTGTAGTTTTCAAAAAAAGTCGAAATTTTGAGAAAATATGTCACTGTGAGTGAAGATTTCCGGTATGTTATAAAAATTCATACAAATGTTTTTAAAATTTTTGTCTATCGGTCTGTCTGTTTGTCGGGGTTAATCTCGAAAAGAGCCAAAGAGTTTTTGATGAAACTTTCAATAGAAACTAGAGAATTTAGCATGGAATAGAGTCAATAATGCATTTTTAAAACCTAAACTTTCATGGGAATAATCTACGAAAAAAATTATAACAATCGTGTTTGGTCGATTTTAACAATTCAGCCTCTAAAGGAGCGAAAAGTGGGGGTGAAATCGAATTTCGAGTTTGGTTTGGAACAAAGTTAATAATACGTTATAGGATCTGAAATTTTGTGTAAATAATCTGTGAAAGAAATAACAGTAACATGAAACATCGCACTTTGAAGTACAAGTCAAAATTTAGAGAATAAGACAAATTTTGACAAACGTGGAATCGTCAGAAATTAAATTTACAAAAAAAACTCAATAAAAGCTAAATATTAAAAATATGGATTTAGAAAAAATAAAGAATTTTTAAAAATATCGTTGAAATGTCAAAAAAAAAGAACTCCATTTCTACAAAAAAGTTCCATTTCCAAGAGAAAGTTCAACTTTGAAAGAAAAAAAGTAAAATTTTTAATAATAAGTCGTATTTCGAAAGCGACAAATTTGGAGAAATAAATCCAATTTTGGGAAAGTCGGAATTTAAAAAAAAAACTAAATTTAAAATAAAACCCAACCTTTCGGAAAAACTCGAAAAATGTTAAAAATTCGAAAAATATCGAATTATTTCCAAAGATCGAATATTGTGAAAAAAAGTCGTAATTTTCAAAAAAAGTCGTCGAATTTTAAAAAAATAAAATAATTTCGATGTTACACTTAAAATTTCTCGAATGAAGTTAAACATTTGGGTATAAGATTAAAAATTTGATTTTGCGTTCGAGATCTTAACCTTTACTCAATTTTTTCAAAATTACCAGAAAAACTTGAAATTTGTTAAAAAAATTGAAATGTCAAGATGTATTCTAAAATTTTAAGTGGTGTGAACCTGAAATATATTTTATGTGCTTAAAGGTCGAGACTACAGTAAGTCAAAGTTACGGACTTTGGAAGTGGGGGGGAGGTTCTAAGTTTGTTATAACTGAGCCCATGAATTATGACTGCATTTGTTATTTTATTTAGATTATGGATCAGGCTTTATAGTAAAGCATTGACATTTCTGGATTTATGGGTCGGTTGCCTAAAAATTCAGGCCAGCACTTAGGCCACAATTTTTGGGTCCATTGTGTTAAAAGCATGGACATGTTGCTGAAATAAATATTTAATTTATGCATACGTAGGCGAGATTTTTTTAGTTATTTTTTTGTTTTTCTATTTATCAAAAAAACATGTTCAAACCGTTTAACAAATAAAGGGAAAACAAAAAATGCAAGTAAAAAAATCTAACCTATTTATTTGACAGATGTCATTAATTAGACGTATCATTTTCGATACACTCCATTCATTTTCTTTACGACAATGTTATTTACCACTTTCATCTTGTTGGGTATTTTTGTCGCCTATTTTCTTATAAATCCTCTGACTTTTATAATTGGTCTTTTCCATATTAAGGGATGAAATCTTTTAAAAATTGATCAAAGCGAAGGTTGCGTTTGTTAACATATTATTTTCGCCTTCATCAGCAATCAGTTATTAAAGTTTAAAATCACTGCTTAAACTTGTTCCAATTTTTTGTGTTTTAGAGTAATGATGTTACTCCAACAAATCTAGAATTTTAGAAAAATACACGGGCGACAAAAAGGCAAACAAAACAGTTATAATATGAAATCTTGTTAGAACATACATATACATAAATTTACACGTAAATATTACGAATAAACATGTAGAAATAAGAATATAATTTACAAACGTTTTGGATGATGTAGAAAAATCAAAAATTCATTCAAATTTCTAGTAAGTAAGGTTGTTCTTTGGTTTAAAAATGAATACTTTGTTGAATATTTGAAAATTACAGTTGACTATTCTAGATTAGAGATACAATTTCTTAAATACTATATTTGCCATTGGTGACTGAACGTTTAACAGATTGAACTTAAAATATTGATTGACACCTAACTTTACATATTTAAAAAGACTATTTATGAGTAAAATGTGATTATACACGTATAAGCTTCTATATCAAAATATCTCATGTACTTATCCATTGTAGAATTATAATTTTAGCTTGTTGGGTACAATACTCAATTTTTTCCCTCGAGAAATCCTTAGAGAATTGGATCAGAAAATTTTTGACACTGTATTTTGGTCATATATCTACTGCATTTCACGGATACTCTATTGATTTTGACAGCTATTATTTCTTATTTTGCCAAATGAGAAATAAAAATCAAATTCTGATCAATTATAGATGGTGACGTAAAGTTTAAAAAAAATCCATTTTCCAAAAAACTCGTTCTTTATAAAATTGATAATACAGTTAAGGGAAATTGAGGTATATTTGGTTTCAATCGACTTAATTACAATCTTACAATCTAAAGCTGAATCCGCATTAATAAAAATTTGTGTTGTACGTTGCATTTTGGAATTAAAAAAAAAAATTTCATGCAGGGCCACCTTGTAATGTAAATAGTTATTTTTGTGTTATACTGCTGAATCCGTTAGAGTTCGTAATAAAGGTTTAGAGTTCCAAAACCGTAAATTTATCCTAACTTTTTGTAAAAATGAAACGCACAACACAAATTTTAATGATTCGGATCCAGCTTTAGATTTGAAGATAGTAATTGTCGATCCATCATACCAATAAAGCATCGGGTGAAGACCCGCATACTAAATGAACAGCATGTATATGCAAATGTATGCAAATATGCAAATAAGAGATGCACTATATTACTGTATATTCATTACATTCTGTTGAGCCATATTTCTCGAGTAAAACCCTCTTATATTTGTTGAGCCCAGGGATTATAGAAGGAGCAGAATCGTAGAAAACAGTGACGAGAAAGCGTCTAGGAAGTAAGTAATTTGTTCTCGTGATATCAAGAGTGATGGATTCATAGATCTGTGTGTGAGATCTATGGATGGATCTCTACTACTAATGCGAAACGCGGTAAATAAATATGGCTACTAAACAGCAGTTGAAAAAGAGAGAAGAAATAGTCGGAGGTGCTCTACTTTCTAGACGCATTTTGGTCAAATTTTTAAACATTATCAATATAGGACGTGCATAATCCTTATTCTATAATCCGCGGTTGAGTCTAAGTGCTAAGTAGTAGAATAATTTTTTATTACTAATTATTTTAATGTGATATTTAGACAATTATGGTCTAGTTTAGTAGCAACACTTTAATTTATCATCAAATTGTGATCGTATTAATTAATGTAGGTATATCATACAATTATCGTTTTACCAAAGTTCTATTAACTGTTCTAGTTTTAGTACTAATGCCAGATCAAATTATTCATGGAGGCATATCGCATAAGTTGTAATCTTACTAAATTTCTATTAACTGTTTTTATATTGATGTGTAGTTTTTCGTGTAAAAAAATATTTAATAAAATCTGTAATGATAAAGATTGTAAATATAAAACGATTAATTAAATTTAGATTAAATAATAAGAAAATAGAATCATTTACGAATACTTGCTTGTTGACTTCTTATGAAAATGACTAACAAATCCTCTTATGGAATAAGACGAAAAGACGATTACAAACGAGCAATTTTTTGTAAATGATCTCAATTTGCCATTGGTCAGTCTTCCATTAAAATGATGTTAATTATTAAATGTGTGGCAATTATTTTACCTGCATATTATTGAGGCATATCGTGTACTATATTTATGTAATATTTAAATAAATATCATTACTTGATTGAAATTATTTTGTGTTCTCCTTAACTCAAGTTTTCCAGATTTTATCGCAACTCCGGATTTAAAGAAAATGCTGAAAAAAAAAATATTGCCGATTGGTTTCCCTTTTATATGTTCGTCTATTCCTCACATCATTATCATACTTTTCCAAATAGATTGAATGGTTTTAGTGTTTGGCATTTTCTTTATCTCTATTAAAAACGAAAAGGAACAAGGGCCAAAAATAATCAGTTCTGTAATATTCGGGGTCTAAACTCGGTTTTTCAACACATTCAAAATGAAAGAACCCATGTGCTGTCTCTGACAGAAACCCAAGTCTTCCCATTCATCAATACAGACCATTTGCTTTGTCCTAACTACGACTTGCACACAAAATTTCTACACAAGAAGGGAATTTTGTTGGAGATAATGAAGACAGGTTGTTCTCATTAAGAATAATTTATTTGCCACCAAGAACAAACAAAAGATTAATTCATTACATGAACATGAGTCAGTTACTTCCCTTATTGGTTATATCATAGACTGTACATTTTTTATTTTCAAAAGTATCCAACAGATGGCGCTAAAACTAAATATATTTTTCAAGATTAATGAATTTTCTCAACACCCCCACTCAGTAATCTTAAAAAATACCCAAAACATTTAAAAACTTATAATGCTTTTCATTACCCAAACTTTTGGTTAGTACATCAGCAGGCATTTCATTGGTTGGCATATAATTGACTTTAATAGGTCCATTTGTAATTGCTTCTCGAACAAAATAATGTCGCACAAATTCAACGCACTTTGATTATCATTAAAAAGAGGAATAGGTTGCATTTCTCTCGTTAGTTCACAAATTATGCAAATATGCAGCCTCTTTAGCCGCTTCAGACAACGCCATATATTCTGCCTCTGGACTAGACAGTGCAACTGTCTTTTGCTTAACACTAGCAAAGGAAATCACAGAACCACACATTTTAAAAACATAACCAGTATATGATTTTCTATCTGATAAATTGTTACCCCAATCGGTATCAACATATCCGACAAGTTCTGTGTTTTCATTTGAAAATCTTAGACAATAACTTTTGGTACTCTTAAGATAGCGTAATATCCTTTTGGCATAACTTCAATGAGTTTCATCATGACTTGTATTAAATTGGCTCAAAAAACTCACCCCAAAAGCGATATCAGGCCTCGTAAGTACTCTCAAATACATTAAACTACCTACAAATTCTTGATAAGGAATATCACACACATTTCTTTCTACTTTTTCAAGCTTCAATTTTGTTTCTAATGGCGTTTTAAAGGTTTACAATCTGCCATCTTAAAACGACTTGGCAATTCATCAATATATTTCTCCTGACTTAAAGAAATCATCTGATTTTCTTTATTAATTTGGATTTCCATACCTAGGATTTGTGTAGCTTCACCGAAATCCTTAATCTTAAATTTCTCTCCTAATTTCCTTTTTAAGCTACTAACTTTACATTCAGAATTTGAAAAAATAAGAAAGTCATCAACATAAAGCGCTATGATTACTAAAGAATTATCTCCTTTTCTCTTACTAAACAAACATGGTTCCAAATTTGATTTCTTATAGCCTAGTTCTGATAACACATTATTGACTCTTTCATTCCAGGCTCGTGATGCATGTTTAAGTCCATAAATAGCCCTATTTAACTTTAAAACTTTATTACATCAAGAACCGTTATCTACGTACCCCTCAGGTATTTTCATAAATACTTGTTCCTTTAGATATCCGTTTAAGAAAGCTGTCTTAAGGTCTAAATGCGTAATGTCTAGATTCACCTTAATTGATAACGCAATTAAAAGTCTCAAAGTCGAATGCCGCACAACTGGTGCAAAAGTTTCCTCATAATCAGCACCATATTCTTGCATACAGCATCTTTCGACTAGCCATGCACTGAAGAACACTTCATTTTCACTATTTAATTTTTTTCTTAAATACCCACTTATTGTCTACTAATTTGGCACCTTTCGGCAATTCCTTCAACTCCCAAACCTCGTTCTCCTCAAACGACTCCAATTCTTCTTGCATGGCTCTTCTCCAACTCTGCATCCGGTCAGATAAAGCTTCCTCTACACTTTTTGGATTCTCAAAATCTGTCATGCAAAAATATGATACATAGTCATCATAGAGTTTGGGTTTAGGAATTCTGCTCGACTGTCTCAGATTTTGCTCTGAAGCAACATTCTGATTCATAAAGTTTGGATCAGGATTATAGTCATCATCACTGTCTTTATCGTGATCATTCTTTGTTTCACTTCCACTATCCAGAAAATTTTCTTTTATTTTCTGGTTTTTCCCCACTGAAACTGATCTTTCTATCTGAGATTCATTTTCTCTATTTTGGATTCTGTCTAGATTAATCACCACCACATCCTTACCCTTTTTATTTTCTTCTATAATAGTGACATCACGTGACACTATCACATCATTTTTCTTTGGGTCATAAAGTCAATACCCTTTAGTAGTGTCACTAAATCCCACAAGTATCATTTTGTTGGATTTATTGTCCCATTTCAGTCTTTTCTGTTTTGGTTTATGCACCATCGCAGTATTACCAAAAATCCTAATATGGCTTACATCAGGAGTTCGTCCCGACCACACTTCCAAAGGTGTCTTTTCTCCCAATCCAGAAACAACACTTCTATTTCTTAAATATACCGCAGTGTTTACCGCTTCTGGCCAAAATTGCTTTTCCAGTCCTGCATCAAACAACAGACATCTTGCCTTTTCCACCAATATCCTATTCATGCGCTCAGCATTGCCATTTTGCTCTAGAGTATAACTATTTGTGGTCTGATGAATAATTCCAAATTTTTTTGAACATATTTTCAATTTCCAACCCACAAAACTCGCCTCCATTGTCTGATCTGACCACTTTTATCTTTCTTGCTGTTTGATTCTCTGCCGTAGATTTAAATTCATTAAGGAATTTTAAGACCTCATTTTTCTCATGACAAAAATATACAAAACAGATTTTACTGTAGTTGTCTTCAAACAGCAAAAAATATTTGGCTCCTCCGAGAGATTTCACTTCCATCGGTCCACATCTACATGAATCAGGTCTAATCTTTGATTTTGATCCCTTTTTCGGAAAAGGTTTTCGTGTTTGTTTGCCTTCATTGCACACTATGCAGTTGTATTTGTTTACTTCCAGATTTCCAGGAAAATCTAAGCCTGTCACAGCCCCATTTCTAATTTTTAACAAGTTTGCGCTATTCAAGTGACCAAACCTGCGATGCCACATTTCCCCAGTTACCTTCGATCTTTCAGTCCAAAAGCATGGTTGCCACGTTCCTGTGTTTAGTTTGTAGTCCTTATTGGTGAAAGTCGCTTCCCCAATTAACATGTTTTCCTTGTTGTATATTTTGCATCCCATATGATCAAAATTAAACGTGTTGCCATTTTTAATGAAATCATTGACTAACAACAAGTTCGTTGTTAACTGTGGTACACAAAGTACATTTTTGACAGAAATCTTAAAAACGTTATTTTCTACTTTGGTTTTTATTTCAACATCACCAAAACATTCCACTGATGCTGTATTATTGTTGGCAACTATGATGCCTGGCATGTCAGCCGTTTTCGATTTCACATCCAATCCTTATTGGGGGTTATATGAGCACTTGCCCCAGAAAAACATACCAATCCCGTTTGTTGAACTTGCCACTCGTAAATGCAGCACTGAATACATGTTGTTTTGTTTTCTCCAGGGATTTTTCTTTCTGTCCATTTTTGTTTTCTTTTTTGTTATCCTTATCTTTCATTTTCTCAGGACACTGATATGCAAAATGCCCTTTAGAATGACAACGAAAACAAGTAAGATCCTTTTTCTTTTTGTTTGTGGAATCTTCTTTACCTCTGACCTTCACAGAAAAAGTTCCTCCTGCATTAGTATCACACTCCATATCTAAAAGTTTTAGTCTTAATTTTATCAGTTGTTATGTTCATACCTGAATGTTCTATGGCCATAATCATAGGCTCATATTTCTCTGCTAATCCGGCCAAAAGTAGGCTTCCAATCCAACCATCATCTATCGCAAAACCAGTATTATTTAGCTTGCTAGTTGTCTCCATCATTTCAGTCACATATTCGTCCGTAGAAGTGCAATTCTCTCGTCGAATATTTATTAATGACCTAAGGAAGGTTATTTTTCGGTGAAATCCACTGTCGTCGAATAACGATTTCAATTTATCCCACAACTCCTGTGCATTCTTGGTATCTTTTATATGCACAAAAAGACTCGGGTCAATTGTCAAAATTATCTTCGATCGGGCTTGAGCTATTTTTGTTTCGTCCTTCTTGATTCCCAAAATACATGCCTGTTGCCCTTCTAGAATGAGATAATTTTCTACAGCAAAACACCATTCATCGTAATTTTCTGTGCCACGAAGCTTTGGCACACTTCCTCGTCAACATTTTCACTGCTTTACTGCTTGTTTCTCAAAAGAACAACTCTATTGTGCTGGGCCCATAACCTGTTAGAGGTAATGAAGACAGGTTGTTCTCATTGAGAATAATTTATTTGCCACCAAGAACAAACAAAAGAATTATTCATTACATGAACATGAGTCAGCTACTTTACTTATTGGTTATATCATAGACTCCACATTTTTTATTTTCAAAAGTATCCAACAGATGGCGCTAAAACTAAATATATTTTTCAAGATTAATGAATCTTCTCAGCAAATTTGTGCTTTTACGCGAAGTGACCTGTCCTGTCAGCGAGAAGAAGCACTGGAATCTGCTGATCATGATGAGATTTGGCTGAAAATCTGCTCCAAAAGCAAATTTTTTTCTCAGAATTTCGAACTTTTCTCGAGGCTTCAACTTTTTTTGGACAGTGCGAATTATTGTTGTTGAAAATTATGAGAAATTAGAAAGTTAAAAATACGACTTTCTTAAAAATTTCAACCTAAAAATAGATTCTTTGATAATTTCGACTTTTTTTTTGTTAATTTAAATATTATTATTAATTTTTTACAAAAGTTGTCCCATAATTAGAACTTTTTTGTAAAAATTTTGATTTTTTTTAAAATTTCGACATTTTCTCAAGTAGATGACTATTTTTTGAGAATAATTATTTCTATTTTCTTTTTGAGAATTTTACAAAATTCAGTTATGTAGCTTTCGGGGGTTAAACTCAAATCTAAACTCACACCTGCAAAATGAAAGACTCTAACAGAAACCCAAATCTCCCCATCTATCAATAAGGCCCATTTGCTTTGCCCTAATTACGTCTTGCACCTAAAGTTTCGACACAAGAGGAGAATTTGTACTTTTACGCGAAGCGACCAGTCTTTTTAACGAAAACAAGCACTGGAATCTGCTAATCATGATGCGATTTGGCTGAAAATCTGCTCAAAAGCGAAGTAATATCCATTTGTTCACTTTATTTGTCTCCAAACGATCCCTCATTCAGACAGATCTTCTCTTATCTCTCCTTAACCTTTGATCACTTACAGACAAATTATGCAAACGTTGAGGTTGTCTTTTTAGATTACTTCAACGTACACAACAGTTCTTTCCGAACTAACGACGCAGGAAGGGTAGCAGAGGCTTTCGCCATCACTTGTAGATATCGTAATTAGTTGAGGAACCCACAAGAATTCCTAATGTAGATACTGAACAACCTAATCTACTCGACCTTTTTCTTATAAATTCTCCAAATTCATATAAAATCTCTGTGACCTCACCGGCCGCAAATTTCGATCACAACCTTGTAGCAGCCTCTCGCTCGCTTCATATACCACCTCCTTCTCAGACACAGTCCCGTAGGGATTGGCACTTTAATTCTGCCAACTGGAAAGAATTAAGATACTTCTTTGCATCTTTTCCATGGTAGGAAGCCTGCTTTAACTTAGACAACCCTTCCTCAGCCGCTGAATCCATCACTGAAATGATCCTGATTGGTATGAAATGCTCAATTCTCCACTCCAAAAGAAGTCTGCCTCCAGTATATCTTCGTTCAGCAAAAAATGTGCTTGGGCTGTCTCCTGCAAAACTCGCGCAAATTGGCGAAATAATCCAGTAGTCGAGACTCGGATCACTTTTGTAGATACACGAAATTTTTGTAAACGGGTTATTGACGAGGCAAAAAGTGATTTCGATCTTAACATGCGCCAGAGGCTTATCAACTGTCTGAACGGTTGTAGGTCTTTTTGGAAATTTGCAAAGTCGATTAAAAAAATTTTGCATCTTCAAATTTTCCACTTTTACTGGATGACAACAACAATATTGCGACTACTTCCAAGGAAAAAGCTGACCTGCTAGCCTTAATGTTTGCTGAAAATTTAAACTTTGATTCTCGAAACGCAGAACCTCCTGTCATTTCTAAGGTTGGAACTTCGATGCCTGAAGTTGTTTTCAGACAACGCACAGTCAGGAAGATTCTCTTCGAGCTCGACACATTAAAAGCTTCTGGCTTTGATGGTATCTCTGCTATTGTTCTTAAGAAGTTAGCTCTAGAGCTGACTTCTGTCCTAAGCAAATTGTTTACACTCTCTTACAACAAAGGTGTATTCCCTATCATCTGGAAATTTGCTAGGGTGCATCCTGTCCCCAAAATAGCAAAAAGTCCAGCTAAAAACTATCGCCCTATATCTTTGTTACCCGTTATATCTGGTGGAAAAGGGTATCAACATCGAGATTCTCAAATGTCTGGAGGAGAATATAATCATCTCATACAGGCAATACGGTTTCAGACAGCAACGCTCAATTTGCGCTCTACTGGTATATGTTTCTCATATACTCAGCTATAGGCTGCTAGGATTGTGGCATTGGATGTCTCAAAGTCTTTCGACAGAGCCTGGCACCGATCTCTTCTCGCCAAATTAACATCTTATAGTCTTTCTCCTGGACTCTGTTATTTGATATCCAATTTTTTTGCTGACAGGTCGCCGCCGATGGTACCTCATCCGACACATTTGCAATTAATTTTAGGATCTGTCCTGCCTCCTATTCTGTTTCTGTTACACATAAACGATCTCTTAGCTTCAATTTCCAATCCTATATATAGCTACGCAGATAAGAGTAGCCAGGTTTCATCTTTTTTCTCCGACAAACCATTATCCGTCGCTACTTGAGATTGACTAAGGAAACAGCAGATACAGATAATTAATCGGGATCTCGAAATCATTCTGGAATAGGGTAAGAAAAGTCTGGTCAACTTCAACACTTCAAAAACTTAGGCCGGGATTTTCTCTAAGAAAACGTCAAGGGATAATGCAACAAACATACTAATGGACGGTAAAATCCTCCCCATAGGATCTAATCTGTCTATTCTAGGAGTAAATGCGAGCACTAACTTCTTTTGGGACGATCATGTGGGCGCCATTGCCAAATGCGCCTCTCAGAAGCTAGGATTTCTTTATAGAGCTACATCAGCTACTTCCACTATAAAAAGCTCAAGTTAGGCCAACACTAGAATCCTGTTCTCCTATTTAGAGTTCAGCCCCAAAGCACACTTTAGCTCTTTTGAATTCAAAGAAGAGCGATTTGCCTAATTGATGACGAGAGTTTGACCGATTCTTTCGAAACACTAGGCACAGGCGGATGGTTGCTGATTTATCTCTTTTCTACAAGTACTATCATGGGAGATCCTCGCAAAAACTAATTGGATTGATCCTCCAAGGGCGAGATTTTTGAAGGATACAAGACTGTCGGAAACACGAAATTCCTGTGCGCTCCAGCTTGAAACAGTGAGGACATCTGTCTGCGGAGACTTTTTTCTATATAACTTCCAAGCTACGGAACCCGTTATCGAAAGAAATTTTCTCCAAGAATTACAACCTATTCTTGTTTAAGAAGGCGGTTCATCTATCCTTGTTTCCACATCCTACTCGCACTTTTTTGAAGGCATAATGGGGTTGTCCTTTGCGAGTGGATTAAATATAAAAAAACATCTAATATGGCAACTTTGCGCAATTATTAATTTTGGAAAAATGTTTATATCTCTAAAAGATTTCGGAGACAATGAGGAACCTACTATAACCAAATAATCATGAATTATTAATTTTTAGTAATTCAAGCACAAGTTTATATACTCCGCTTTCATAATGTTTATCCGGCTAGGATGACTAAATATTTATTTAAATAATTCGTATATTTCCAAAAATTAACTTAATATAGGTAGGTTTAATTAACAATCCATCCGATGAATTAAAAGTGCTTACAGTAGTAGAATTTAATCTTGTGTATGTTATATAACGGTATGAAGATTTCAAGCCTCATTTAAGCAGATGCTTAGTTTGCAATGTAACACCTACACATGTTGAGTTTAAGGTAACAGTTTGATTAGTTTTATCTTAACTAGGTGTCAAGTTTACTTCAAAAAAATATCTATAAATATCCATCTTCCTATTCACATTTATTTTAACTAGTTTGGAGTCAGACTTGTACAGGAAGGTAAAAAAGAAATTTTGGTGCGTCAAGTATTTATGTGTAAAAATATCTAAGGTGCACTTGTTTAACCTAGATCAGGGATAAGTAACCGTTTTTTTTTACAGCGCGGCAACTACAAGGTTAAAAATTTTGCTTGGGCCGCATGTGAAGAAAATATAAACGCTAGATGATTAATGCTAATTACTATTATTAATTTTTTTAAAGTTTAATCAACTCGCAAAGGGTAACCCCATTATGCTTTCAAAGCACTGCGAGTAGGATGCGGAAACAAAGATAGATGGCAATGAACCGCCTTCTTAAACAAGGATAGGTTGTAATTTTTGGGGAAAATTCCTTTCGGTAACGAGTTCCATAACTTGGAAGTTCTATAAAAAAAGACTCTCCGTAGACAGAAGTCCTCACTGTGTCAAGCTGGACCGTACAGGAACTTGCTGTCTCCGACTATGTAGTATGCATCAAGAATCTTGCCCTTGCGGGGATCAATCCTATTAGTTCCTGCGAGCATCTTCCATGACAGTACTTGTAGAAAAGAGACAAGTGACCAACCATACGCCTGTGCCCTAGTGTTTCGAGAGAAGTGGTCAGACTCTCGTCATTAATTAGGCGAGTCGCTCTTCTTTGAATTGAATCCAAGAGAGCTAATGTGGGTTTTGGGCCTGAACTCCAAACATGAGAACAGTATTCTAGTGTTGGCCTAACTTAAGTTTTGTATAGTGTTAATAGCTGATGAGATGTGAAGTACTTTTTAGCTCTAAAAAGAAAGCCTAATTTCTGAGAGGCGGATTTGGCAATGGCGCGCACATCATCGTCCCAAGAGAAGTTAGTGCTCGCATTCACTCTTAGGATAGATAGATTAGATCCCATAGGAAGGATTTTACCGTCCATTAGTATGTTTGTTGCTTTATCCCTTGATGTTTTCTTAGAGAAACTCGCGGCCTGAGCCTGAAGCATTGAAGTCGACCAAATTGTTCTTACCCCATTCCAGAATAATCTTGGAATCCCGATTAATTGTCTGTATCTGCTGTTCCCTTAGTCGATCTGAAGCAGCGATAGATAATGGTTTGTCGGAGAAAAAAGATGAGGCAAGATTACTATCATCTGCATAGCTGTATATAGGATTGGAAGTTGAAGCTAAGAGATCGTTTATGTGTAACAGAAATAGAGTAGGAGACAGAACAGACCCATGAGGCACCCTCGTGTTAATCGCAAATGTCCCGGATGAGATGCCATCGACGACGAGCTGAAGAGATCTGTCAGCGAGAAAATTTGATATCAAATGACAGAGTCCAGGAGGAAGACCATAAGATGTTAATTTGGCGAAAAGAGATCGGTGCCAGACTCTGTCGAAAGCCTTTGAGATATTCAATGCCACAATCCTAGCCCCACCATGTTTTTCCATAGCTGAGGTACAGATATATATGCCAGCAGATCACCAGTGGAACGTTGTTGTCTAAAACCGTATTGCCTGTCGGAGATGATTCTATTTTCCTCCAGATATTTGAGAATCTCGATTTTGATAACCTTTTCCATCACTTTAGATATAACGGGTAACAAATATATAGGGCGATAGTTGTTAGCCAAATTCCTTTTTCCCTTTTTAGAGATAGGCTGCTCTTTAGCAGATATCCAGATGTTAGGGAATAACCTTTGTTGTAAGAGAGTGTGAACAATTTGCTTAGGATAGGAGTCAACTCTGGGGCGCACTTCTTAGGAACAATAACGGGAATACCATCAAGGCCAGAAGCTTTCGAGGTGTCGAGCTCAAGGAGAATCGTCCTGATTGTGCGTTGTCTGAAAACAACTTCATGCATCGAAGTGCCAACCTTAGGAAGAATAGAAGGTTCTGCGTTTCGAGAATCAAGATTGGAATTTTCAGCAAATATTAAGGCTAACATGTTAGCCTTTTCCTTGGAGGTAGTAGCCATATTGCTATTTTCTTCGAGTAAAGGTGGAAAATTTGAAGGTGTAAAATTCTTTCCAATCGACTTTGCAAATCCCCAAAAGGACCTGGAACCGTTCGAACAGTTAATAAGCCTCTGGCGCATTTTACAATCGAAATCACCTTTTGCCTCGTCAATAACAGTTTACAAGAATTTCGTGCATCTACAAATATGGTCCGAGACTCGACTGAGAGATTATTTCGCCAACGACGATATGCGCGGTTTTTGCAGGAGACAGCCCGAGCACATTTTTTTACTGAACCAAAATTTACTGGGGGCAGACTTCTTTTGGGAGTGGGGAATTGAGCATTCCATACCAATGGTGATGAATTCGGCGACTAAGGAAGGGTTGTCTGAGTTAAAGCAGACTTAAAGCCATGGGAAAGATGCAAAAAAGTTTCTTAATTCTTCCCAGTTTGCAGAGTTAAAGTGCTAAACCCTACGGGACTGGTAATTTTGGCAAAATTTCTGGAATACTAAAATACTAAAATATCAAAATTAAAAAAAAAGCCCAACACTAGAAAAGTTAATGGAATTTCGAAAAAAACAGAAATTCTCAGAAAGCGGTCAAAATTTCGAGAAAATATTCGAAATTTTGTAGAGGAAGTCAAATTTTAGGAAAGAAAGTAAAATTTTGCCAATAACCTAAATTAAAAGCAAATGACGAATTTTGCGAATAAAGTCTAAAGAAAAAAGAAGAATTGTGAGGATAAAAAGGAAATTTTGAGAAAAAAATATTTCAAGACAGAACTCGAAATTTCTCGGCTAAATATTTATTTTCTAATGACTGCCTGAGTTAAGAGGGACAATCCTATATTCACATAAGCATCAAATTTTTGAGAAATCAGTTGGGACTTCCAGAAAGTTAAATTAAAAAAAAGTTGAACTTTCTAAAGAAAATTTTTCCCAATTTTTGCCTTTTTATAAAAATTCAAGATTTCGAGTAAATATTTCTTAAAATTTCTAGTCAAATATTATTCCCAAAAAGGTAGCTTTTTATAAGAAATCGACCAAATGTCCAGGAAAAGGCAAATTTTGATAAACAAGTAGAAGAATACTACAAATTACAAATTTAAAAAAAAAATGTGAACTTAATTTTCAGATAAAAGTTCGAAATTTTGAGATTTTGATAAAAGCAATCGAATTTTAAGAATACGTTCGAAACTTAAGAGAAAATGACAGATTTTGTTAGAAAGACGAATTTTGAAAAAAAGAGTCGAAATTTTGAGAAAATGTCGAAATTTCAAGAGAGGACAAATTTTGAAGAAAAACAATTCTGGAAAAGGTTGCCGAAGTTGAGAATATAAATTTTCGTTTAGAGGCTCGAGCTAGAAAGGAGTAAGCATCCACCTTACCCTATTCTAGCTGGCTACTAGGAACAGAAAACAAGGGGAACTTAAAAATCATTCTTATAAAGTAGGACTGGACAAATTTCTGGTTTAATTATTATCTTAATAAATATAGTTAAATAGGCCGGTTTAAAAAACACCGTTTTAAAAGATAAGCAAATCAACCTCTAAATCCCCGTAACAGGGCGCTCCTGCTTTACATCAAACTTTTTATAATAGAGTTTTTTTTACTGCTTAACAGCTCGCCAGAGACAGTGGCGCTTATCCTCTACCGCCTAACTAATGGATAAACTTTTACGCGTTATTTCGTCCTATGCAGTTCAATACGCTTGAAATTAATGTCAAAATAATTGGGTCTATCCTAACTCTTATTGCTTATACTGATTTTTAGGAAAAAAAATACGTTATATTTCCAAACAATACGTATTAAGGCGACAATCCTGGGTTAAAATATATATTGTTTAATTATTCTTTAGGGAATTTATTTAGGGGATGTCAACCACTTGGCTGCGAGAAAATCCAAATTAGAGTTTATAAAATTTAAAGAGGAGAAGCTCCATCGAACAAGTGAACCCCACTTGAATGGATTTTCTGTAATAATGCAAACGACTGTAAAAGACTAACAATACACAAAGACCTTGTCGATCAGTTGACGCAATAACTCGAGTTCTATCAGCTTTGCTGCAATATTACATGGGACGACAATGTTGGGTTCTCATATTACACAAGATTAACGAAGGGCCGTTCGTCGCTTACATCTGGATCAATCGACCCGTCGCAAAGGGCGCACAAGGTGATAATAAAAGGACGACTAGATACTATCCTACGAAATATGCGTGATGGGCGTGGTAAATGTGGATTGTTACGGATTTACAGTAGAGAACTCTTCTATTCATTCTCACCTTTTGTTGACAGCTCGATTGAGCTACCGTGCTGGGTTATCTCATTGGAAATATCGCATCAATGGCTTTCATCGACCTTAAAATATTGTTAAACTTGCGGTAAATGTGTTTATCTGATAGCATAATGTCCTTAGGGACAGTCTGATGTTATTTAACATTCGTAGATCAAACCTCAATAGAATGTTATTGCGAGATACGTATCTTTTTACAAAAATAACTTATCAAGACAACTATCAGAAGTTTTGTATTGTTAGTGATAGAATGCATTTTTAACATAAAAAAATAATAAAAAGTAAAAAATTCATCCTCGGATTATTAGCGAAAGCAACAAATATAATTATTCACACGAAAAAAAAATAGGCAGTGTCGAAGACTGCCGATAGAAGTGAAAACTTAACACTAGGAAATAACAATGTTTATGTGGGGTGGTTGGAACTCACTTTAGTAAATAAGTCAAGTTTTATATTAATAAATTTGAAAGATTAGGATTATAATACTATAATTTTATTTAATATTTAACTAGAGATAATTGGAGTATCTCTCTAAAGATGATAGCTTGGCTATCGAAATGTGTTAGAGTAACCTTTGTTGTGTTTTTTAATCTTTTTCTTGGTTTCAGGGGACACGATTTGTATTTGAATTTTTGGGGTAAATATTTCAAAATAAATGCTGTTAAACTAACCCTCCTTTTTATATTTATGGTTTAAATGCTTGTAATCGTTTGGAAACGAATCTAGAATTATTTATTGATAATGAAATATACCTATAAACTTTACACTTTTTATTTATTGCATGGAATGTTCAACATCTTATTAGTAGTGTCATCTGTCATCTCTGGAGCACAAAGTGCCACATTTGACATTTTTTTAATGGTAATATACAGGGTGAATCAGTCATAATGGCATTAATTTTAAGAGAAGATAGAGAAAAATGATTATAATTCGAATACGTGATTAAAAAAAATGTTTCAGGTATAATTACGCTGAAAAAAAAATATTTTAAAATTATAATTTAAACCCCCTTTGGAACTGTCACTGACTTCAAAGTTCCAAGTCCCAGCTAAATTGAAAGAAGAAGAATTTACGGCTGCGCAGTTGGGATTCGGGTGAAACAAATAAACAAAACAGTGCTAGGTTATGTCTAAATGACAATACGAAAAACATTAAATCCTGGGGGCACCGATGGTTGCGGAAATGTAGTTGGAAAAGTGGTTAGTACTCGAGAGTTATTTCCCGATGTTTTATTTTTTGTGACCCTCTGTGATGCGATGGAAATTTTTTAAATCGACGAATCATCACTTTTTTCATGCGCACGACAGGTGTAAAATAGTTCGGAACAACTCAATTCCTAACCAACGTTAATATGCTTCAAAATTAAATAAACCAGTGCGTCGTATTGTTATTTATTTTGTAGAATTAATATTTTTGTTTGAGGTGTTTGTGTTCGTTTATTTTTTGAATTTGGGTTTTACTTTTCATCAGACCGATTGATTAACGAAACAAAACAATTTAAAAAGTTTTAAGTGTATAAAAATACAAATACTTATTCGTCAAAATAACTAATAGAGATTTGTTGCCCATTAATTAGATATGTTTCGCCCTCGCCAGTCCGGCTTATCATTGCAGCTGGTGAATGGATGATAACGTGATAAGCGTCTGTTGTCGTAAAGCATTTAATGTGGTCAGTGGCGCCGGGCCTTTGGTGGTCAATGGGTTGATTTTATTTATTTTAAAAAGTCGAATAAATTTTTTTTTTCGATTTTCTGCCTTTACTAAGCCTTCCGAACACGTAGTTAAAATTAATGCCATTATGACTAAATTACCCTGTATATACACTAATGGACAAAACTAAAGAAACTTTTTATACATTTAAAAATAAAGTTAATTCTACCCTGTACAGTGTTATTGTATACCACGCTTTATTCGTAAGAAAATATTCCTTCAATGTATGCCATACAATTTTTTATTGCTTTCCTTGATAATTTTTTTATGCTGGTTTTACAAGTTGTACTGGGACAAAACTAAAGAAACTATGTTTTTTATCCAAGTTTGTAGCGCTTATCAGTTGGAATTTGGTTTGTGTATATCAGTTAACGTTTCGTTTGTGTATGAGTTCAGTGCATAAAATTGTGACAATGCCTGCCGGAAGATATCTATCTCAAGATTTGCAGTCAAAAATTGTTCAAGCATTTGAGGCCGGAACGAGGCAAAAGGACATTGCTAAAAATTTTTCTTTACATAAATCCGTGGTATCCAAAGTATTGAAGAGGTACAAGACACAAGGAAATGTTATTATTAATAGACGTTGTGGCGGCAGACTAAGAAAAACGAGCAATTTGCTAGACAGGCAGATAAAAATCATCGCCATAAAAAAACCGAATTTGTGTGCAAGGGACATTCTACGCGAATTGGGAGTAGAAGATTTGAGTTATAAGACTGTACAAAGGCGTTGTAATGAAGTAGGTCTTGTGAGCAGACGACCAGCAAAAACCTCATTCATTTCTCAGAAAAATAGAAAAGCCCGGTTGGCTTTTTCTCAAAAGTATTTACATTGTGATTTAGCATTTTGGAGAAGAGTTTTATTTAGCGATGAGAACAAAATAAATCTTTTTGGTTCTGATGGGGTAGCATGGGTGAGGCGTCCAGTTGGTAAACGGTATGACCCCAAGTACACTTTACCCACAATAAAGCATGGCGGAGGATCTGTTCTACTATGGGGATGATTTTCGTCTAACAAATTGGTCCAATTTATTTTATTGAAGAAAAAATGGATAGGTTTCTGTATCTAAACATTTTGAAAAATGTTATGGAACCATTCTGTGATGAAAATCTGCCAGTCAATTGGATATTTCAGCACGATAACGATCCGAAGCACAAAGGGGCAATCGTTACCAATTGACTCGGGGACTCAAAAATCGTTGTTTTAGACTGGCCAGCGCAAAGCCCAGATCTGAACCCCATCGAAAATTTATGGAATGAATTGAAAATCCAAATCAGAAAGGAAAATGTCCAAAATAAGGAACAGTTGAAGCAAGCTATTCAAGAAGTGTGGAAAAACATGGATATGTCCAAAATATTTACCCTCCTTAAATCGATGCCCAGAAGGTGTGACGAAGTTATTAAGAATAAAGGATACTCTACGCATTACTAATTTGTTTTAACTTGTTTTATCAGAATTGTGAATAATTTTTTAGATTTTGGATAGTTCCTTTAGTTTTGTCCAACTGTTTTTTTTATAGAATTATTTATTGTTTTCTTACATTACGAGTTACATTATTATATATGCTATTATGTTTCTTTAGTTGCCCTAATTATACTACTTTACATAAAACTACGTTAGTTTAACGAAGTATTAAAAAAATTAAAGTATCTAAAGTTTCTTTAGTTTTGTCCATTTGTATATATAGCATACATTTTGCCCCTATCTTTAGTGGCTTAGCGAGCCTAAATTAGTTTTTAGTTTAAAAAATCGAAACAATTCACCCTCTAATGGATTTTTACAAAAAGAATCCTACATATGAGTTACTTGTTTCAGATGACTAGTCAAGGACTTTAATAGTTATCTAAAACCGGTCAGATAAATTTTTGTGAAATATAAACCAATTTTTTACATTATTTTAGAGAGTTTTACCAAGTATCCTATTTCAAATAGAAAAATACATATCTATGATAAAATATTTCTTTCAGAGGCAAATGTCGGGAAGGGTGTGTCTTGATAAATCGTAATTACACATTAAGTTAGTTAACGTTATGTGATTTATAGGTATTAAGCAGGGGTATACTGTTACATCTGTCCTATAATTAACTCCATTGGGAGTAGCAATCATTTCAATTAGAAACGTTGTGCTTGTTCACCCTACAGCCTCTACGGGACGGCGTACCACAAACAACCCCCGTAACGAGGAGCTAAGCGGAGTTACCATGGTAAACAGGTGATTTACGCACGCTTACATTCTTTTGTTCAGCCTAAATCACACGTAGAAACATAATCATCTTGAATTGTCAATTGTAAACTTTAACTGAAAGTTCGACTATGAATTGAATCAATCGAGAATAAAATATTATTTATTTTGTGATCCTGTTTCTCTAATAAAGGGTCTAGCAGGATAAGTATGGCTAAGTGGGCCCCAAATGGGAACCTATAGTATTATTTTCAAAAAGTTATCACCTTGGCATATGAACAAAATGTATGTATATTTTGGGCTCGATACTTCAACCTGACTACGAGATATTAAAAAAAATTGTCACTTTAAGAAGACATAATTTTGGTGGAACGAACCGGTCCTTGGTTATCTCCAAAAATTGAAATACAAATCTTGTCCCCTTAAACCAAGAAAGATTACAAAACAAAATAAATGTTGCTCCTTTGCTGTATTTTTTAATCTTTCTTGGTTTCAGGGGACAAGATTTGTATTTCAATTTAAAAAGATTTTGTAATTTTTTATATCTTTTGCATTTCCAGTGGAACACAAAAGTTTTTCTATTTTTAGGAATCTTAAGGTTTTCACAAATCTACTTTTTTTTGTTGAGTTTTTTTATGTAGATTTTAATTATTTCCAAATTTTCGAGTTTAAGTTTGAAATTTTTAATTATTTTCGATTAAATTTTGCAATTTTAGGCCAAAGTTTGTCTTTTTCGAAAGATTTATATTTTATTTTCAAAATGTTAGGCAATCTTAGCTTTTTTCGCAAAATGTGCGTTTCGCAAAGTTTTCACTTTCAATTTTTACTGTTTCCTTTAAATTGCTAACATAAACTAAAACTTCGTTTTTTTTTCAAGAAGTTTTAATTTTTTTTAAATCCTCCTTTTTTGATGTAAAATTTGTTAAAAATTGCTCTACATATCTACTGAAATTTTCATTCTTTTTTTGTCTTCAAAATTCAAATCTTAAACTAGTAGTTTTTCTTTTTTTTCTTTTTTGACTTCATATCCAAAATTCTGAAAATCTCATCTTTGTGGAGAGATTTTCACTTTATTTTCAAATTGTTATGAAAATTTATGTTCTTTTTGTAAAACTCTAGCTTTATATTTTCATTTTTTTTTAATCTAAATTTTCAATTAAAATTTAAAATTTTAGATTTTTGGAAATATACAAATTTAACTGTTGTTAAATTCTTAAATTTATTATTAAATTTTTTTTTTTCTGCAACTTCAATTATGAAATTTCTCTATTTTTTTCGATATTTCAAACAACAAGGTTGCTCCTTTGATGTGTTTTTTAATCTTTCTTGGTTTCAGGGGATAAGATTTGTATTTCAATTTAAGAATTTTTAAAATTTTTATATCTTTAGAACTAAATAAGTTAGAAAGATGAAACTATCGGCGTATTGCAGCTAATAGTTTGGAGTGTATTATATATTTTTTTATATATTTTTATTATTTCTAGCTACCCCAAAAATGAATAAAAAAATAATTTAAATTTTTTAATAGTTTTATTCGAGAATCACGAAATTAATATATGTTATAGTACCTATCAAGTACTATAACATATAGAAAATTCACTGGATAAAAATTGGTGCAACACTTTAAAAAAAAATTAAGTTGAAGTTTTCACCCTTCAGAATATAACAAATGTTTGCTATTTTTTGAAGTAAAGTTGTTTTTATTTCGTTTGTTCGTATTTTAACATAGTTTGGTAAAGATAAATAAAGTTCAGAATGCATAGTACTTTTTATATTTTATTATTTTTGTTAAACTGAACATTTTACAAATTTTAATCTTTTAATTTTTTCTTATACTATATATTCTATAGATTTTTTCCACGGATAAAATCAACTAAAAATTGCGATAACAAATTCTTTATACATTACGAAACATTAACTGAGAAATGCCATTAGTTTTATCTTTCTAACTTATGTAAATATCAAAAATATAATTTTTTTATTATCATAATTACATTGAAATATAAAGCCCAAATGCACATCAATTTTGTTGATATTTCGAAATGATAATCTGATAATTTACCGAAAATTGCATTATAGGTCCCCATTTAGGGTTCACTTCGCCCTGCTAGAAGATCCTTTGAAAATTTAAGATTATAATCGATATTATGGAAAAAAATGTTGACTGAAATTTAATTTCTTAAACTGACCATTTTTTTAAAAATCTTTTAGTCACTTTGAAATATCTGGCCCAAATACACATAAATTTTGTTGATTTGCCGAGGCAATAACTTTCCGAAAATATTACTATAGCTTTCCATTTGGGGGCCATTTCGCCATACCTATCCTTCTAGACCCTTTGAAATATCGAAAAAAATAAAGGAATTTCGTAATTGAAGTTGCAGAAGAAACAAAATTTCAAAAGAAATTTAAGGATTTATCAACATTTAAATTTGTTTGAATTTTAAAGAAAAAAAACATAAAATTTCAGTAAATATGGAGAGGAATTTTTAACAAAATTTACATTAGAAAAGAAAGGATTTTTGAAAAAATTAAAACCTGTTTATTAATTTTATTTAACATTTCTACGACCCAGTTGGAAATCTTTAAATTTTTATTGTTTGTTGACAATATTCTACAAGTTTCAGGTTTTAAATTTGTTTTGGGTTTCAATCTATTGTCGAAATTAGACGTTTTTTTCTAAAATTTTGCCTTTTTTAGAACTTTCGATAAATTTATTTTTTTCAAAATTTCTCGCTTTTTCCCAATTAGACAAATTCATTTTTTTTATCTCTTCATTTTTCCCAATTTTTTTTTTCGAAATCTCTTCCATTTTCTAAAAATTCGACTGGAAAATTTTGACCTTTTTTTAAAGTTCAACACTTCTCGAAATTTTCTTGGAATTTCTATCGAAAGTATTTTATGAATTTTCTCAAACAAAATTCGAGTTCATCTGAAAATTTGAAGTTTTTTTTTAATTCGTCTTGTTCTCGAAATTGCAAATTTATTCTGAAAATTTAGCTTTCTCGGGAAAATTGCAATTTTTTATCGAAATTTCGAGCTGTTCTAGACTTTTTTCATGAAATTCTTCCTAAAATTAGACTTTTTTTCTCTTCACTGAAAAACTTACACTTTTCTTTTAGAGAACGACAATTTTTTCTAAGCTTCCACTTAATTTTTACAATTTCTTTTTTCGAAATTTTACTATATTTAAAAAAATTAAAAATTGACTAAAAATTTCAGGTTTTTAAATTGTTCTGGGTTTAAATCTGTTGTCGAAATTCTACGGTTTTTTTTTAAATAAAATTTTACTTCTTATTGAGAACTTTTGATAAATTCATATTTTTCGAAATCTCTTCCTTTTTTTCAATTTGTTTAAAATCTCTTAATATTTCTCAATTTTTTCTAAATCTTTTTTTCTCAAAATTCGGGTTTTTCTGGAAATTTCAGCTTTTATTTCAAACTTTGATATTTTCCGTTTATGTAAATTTAGATTTTTTTTTCTTGCAAAAAGTAATTCACCTTTTTTCACGAAATCTCAAGGTTGTCGAAAATTTACAAATACAAAAGTAAAAATCATGAGAAAAATATTTTTTAGAAATTTCGACTCTCCAAGTTGGTCTTTTTTTAGAAATTTCAAATTTCACGTTTTTTCTCAAACTGTTAATACAAATCAATCAAAAGTTTTGGAAAAATATTTTTTGAAATCATAATTTTTTGTCAAAATGTAAGTAAAACGTAAAAATCCCTAGAAAAATATTTTTGGAAATTTCGACTTCTGCAGGTCACTTGTTCAGTGAATGTCTGAGTGTCTGTTCGGTCTAGCTTTTATTTATTTATTTTTTTAGGGGAGTTTAAAGAGCCGCAATTTTCTTTTAAAAGAGCCGCATGCGGTTAGCGAGCCGCGGTTTGCCGACCCCTGAATTAGGCGAATCGCTCTTCTTTGAATTAAAACCAAAAGAGCTAAAGCATGCTTTGGGGCTGAACTCCAAACATGAGAACAGTATTTTAGTGTTGACCTAACTTGAGCTTTGTATAGTGTGAGTAGCTGATGAGATCATTGATTTCGAAATTCATTATTTTAATTTCTGCGTGCCTAAGATATTTTATAATTTGTTCATTATAACGTGGCACTATAGAACAGAAATTCGAGTCGTTTTATTTTTGAATCTCTCATCGTCGATATAAATTTCGGTCTGCGCGACACAGGAGCCCATTTGGAATTTTTCTCATAATTCCGGCCATTTAGCTGATATTCAAACGGTCATAGATCACAAATTCCGATAAACGACAATATTTCAAAACATTTAAGTGACGTCCTGTCATGCTAATTGATCTTGAAATATTAACATAACGAATTACCCTTTAAAAAAAGCGAAAAAGGTGAATAGGTTCGAATTACAGAACGTCACGTTTATTTACAAGAATTTTGGAACGGTTCTCAATTGTGTCCCGACCAGATTCGACCGTCAATTGGAGCGACACGTTTTCAGACGTCATAAATCTGCCGAAATTTACGACCTACCAATTATTTTTAACATTCTCGGGGTTAAAATATCTTGTACTTATTAAGGAATATTTTTTAGTTGGAAAAGGAATCTTAAAGTTGTGTGTCACTAGAAAACCTTTCGATCTTTTAAGTACTTCTGAATGTTCACGCTTTTTCTTGTTTATTTCAATTGATTGCGTAAAACTACTAGTTTTGAAGAAGTAAAATAGATGCCATATAAGTCTGTTAATTCGAATTTCTCCAAATTAAAAAAAATAAAAAGTTAATTTTTAAATAAAGTTGAAATATTGAAAAAAAAAGTTTAAATTTCCAGAAAATTTGATAAACCGAGCGTTGTAATGCACTTAAAAACATTTTTTCAGCGAAAGGTCATAAGATATAATAATCATTTAATATAAAAAAAAATCAGCCAAGAGCGAGTTAAGCTCGCATAATTAGGGTTCGATACCAATTATACTACGGTGACCAGTCAGTAAATCAAATTGTATCATTTTTACTTATGTATGAAATTTTCCCCAAATTTTCTTGTGTTATACATGGGCGCAGACAGGATTTTGTTCAGAGGGGTGGAGGGGAGCAATTATTTTGAGAATTGATTGGCAAAAAAAAAACAAAACCAGAAAAATTTCTGGCTAAGTATACTGTATATGTGTACTGAAGTGCACGAATTTAGGGGATCGAATTTCCAAATTAATATCTAAATTTCGACAAAGAGCGAAATTTCCAGTAAGTCAGCATATTGAATCAATCAAAAGTTTTGGAAAAATATTTTTTGAAATCATAATTTTTTGTCAAAATGTAAGTAAAACGTAAAAATCCCTAGAAAAATATTTTTGGAAATTTCGACTTCTGCAGGTCACTTGTTCAGTGAATGTCTGAGTGTCTGTTCGGTCTAGCTTTTATTTATTTATTTTTTTAGGGGAGTTTAAAGAGCCGCAATTTTCTTTTAAAAGAGCCGCATGCGGTTAGCGAGCCGCGGTTTGCCGACCCCTGAATTAGGCGAATCGCTCTTCTTTGAATTAAAACCAAAAGAGCTAAAGCATGCTTTGGGGCTGAACTCCAAACATGAGAACAGTATTTTAGTGTTGACCTAACTTGAGCTTTGTATAGTGTGAGTAGCTGATGAGATCATTGATTTCGAAATTCATTATTTTAATTTCTGCGTGCCTAAGATATTTTATAATTTGTTCATTATAACGTGGCACTATAGAACAGAAATTCGAGTCGTTTTATTTTTGAATCTCTCATCGTCGATATAAATTTCGGTCTGCGCGACACAGGAGCCCATTTGGAATTTTTCTCATAATTCCGGCCATTTAGCTGATATTCAAACGGTCATAGATCACAAATTCCGATAAACGACAATATTTCAAAACATTTAAGTGACGTCCTGTCATGCTAATTGATCTTGAAATATTAACATAACGAATTACCCTTTAAAAAAAGCGAAAAAGGTGAATAGGTTCGAATTACAGAACGTCACGTTTATTTACAAGAATTTTGGAACGGTTCTCAATTGTGTCCCGACCAGATTCGACCGTCAATTGGAGCGACACGTTTTCAGACGTCATAAATCTGCCGAAATTTACGACCTACCAATTATTTTTAACATTCTCGGGGTTAAAATATCTTGTACTTATTAAGGAATATTTTTTAGTTGGAAAAGGAATCTTAAAGTTGTGTGTCACTAGAAAACCTTTCGATCTTTTAAGTACTTCTGAATGTTCACGCTTTTTCTTGTTTATTTCAATTGATTGCGTAAAACTACTAGTTTTGAAGAAGTAAAATAGATGCCATATAAGTCTGTTAATTCGAATTTCTCCAAATTAAAAAAAATAAAAAGTTAATTTTTAAATAAAGTTGAAATATTGAAAAAAAAAGTTTAAATTTCCAGAAAATTTGATAAACCGAGCGTTGTAATGCACTTAAAAACATTTTTTCAGCGAAAGGTCATAAGATATAATAATCATTTAATATAAAAAAAAATCAGCCAAGAGCGAGTTAAGCTCGCATAATTAGGGTTCGATACCAATTATACTACGGTGACCAGTCAGTAAATCAAATTGTATCATTTTTACTTATGTATGAAATTTTCCCCAAATTTTCTTGTGTTATACATGGGCGCAGACAGGATTTTGTTCAGAGGGGTGGAGGGGAGCAATTATTTTGAGAATTGATTGGCAAAAAAAAAACAAAACCAGAAAAATTTCTGGCTAAGTATACTGTATATGTGTACTGAAGTGCACGAATTTAGGGGATCGAATTTCCAAATTAATATCTAAATTTCGACAAAGAGCGAAATTTCCAGTAAGTCAGCATATTGAATTTGAAATAAAACCCGCACTTTTCGGAATATTTCGAAAAATGCTGAAATTCTCAAAAAAAGTCGAAAGACGAATTTTGTGAAAAAAATTGAAATATTCAAAAAAATTTCTGGTAGAATTTTATTTTATCTAAATTTTAACATAATCAAAATTTACAAGAAAGCTTGTATTGTAAAAATATTATTCTCAGAATTATAGCATTTTATTAAAATTTCGTTCCAAAAAAATAAATGGATTTTGAGAAAAAGCCGAAATCAGGACGAGGCAGAAATTTTTAGAAACAAAACGTCGAATTTTGAGGTACATCTAGTTCCGAGAATAAGATCAATTTGGAAAAGCTAGCGAAATTCCAGAAAGTAAAATTAAAAAAAATATAGTAAAAGCGGAACATTAAGATAAACGAATTTAAAAAAATTCGGTCAAAATTTCTAGAAAATGATCAAAATTTCAGGATAATATCCGAATTTCCAAGAGAGGGAAGAAGAAGAACTGAAAATAAAGTCGTAACTTCGAAAAAGACGAATTTAAAGAAGAAGTAAGAATTTTCAGAAATTCAAATTTCATTTTAGAAACATTTGAAAAATGTCGTACAATCCAAAAAAAGTAAAAATGTTCAAAGGTCAAATTTTGCGAAAGAATTGTAATTTTCGGAAAAGTCGAGTTTAAAAAAAACGCAATTTGCCAAACATATTTTTTTTTGGAATTTGTACTTTTTGTTGACCTAATATTTAAATGTCGGTAAAGAAGTTCAATTTTTGTCCCCAAACACAGAAATATTTTTCTCAACATTTTTGCCTTTTTATTAACATTCTAATCGAATTTGGACAACATAAACCAATTTTGAGATAGTAGAAATTTCAAGGAAAAGCCAATTTCGAGGGAAACGTCTACAATTCTAGAAACATAAAATATTGCGATATAAAAGTCGAAATTTCCAAAATAACGCGAATTTTGAGGTACAACATGAAAATCTTGGAAAGTTTAACTTAAAAAAATCAAAATAGCCAGAAAAACATGAATATCAAGAAAAATAGCAGAATTTTGGAAAGACAAATATTTTAAAAAATAGCGGAATTTAAAAAAAGCGTTTTTTGAAAGAACATTCCAAAAAAAGGAATTTTAAGAATAAAGGCAAAATTTCGATTTTTTGATAATAGGGAAAATTTTAGGAAAAATACTAGTGTTAAGAAATAAGGTCAAGATTTTGGTAAAAGAACGAATTTCAAGCAGAACGTTGAAATTTACAGAAATATTAGATATCGAATTTTGAGATAAAAATCAAGATTTCGAGGGAAAGGCAAACTCTAAAAAAACAATTAAATGTTCTGAAATTAAACAGTAAACGTGCTTAAAATTGAAAATAGGTACAACCGCAACCATAGACTAGTTTCGGCACTCCTTGGTCTCATCAGTATGCTACGGTGGTTGTATACACTTCCAATTTAAAGCCGTTAGTCAGTCGTATAAGTATCCAAGAGGGTAAAACCCCATTGGGTGACTTGTAACTGACTTTTAACTGTTTATTACGCAAATATTTTCGCCACATGCTAATTGCAGCATTCTCTTCTGCTGAGATAATAAGCCTTGTATATACGAATATATACAAGGCTTATTATCTCAGTCTAAAAAAACCGGTAAACATTTTTGGAAAGTTAGATTCTAAAACATTGAAATTTTCAGAAAAATCCCAATATTAGGAAAAATAAAGGAATTTGGAGAAATGGGCGAAATTTTGAGAAATCGGTTTCAAATTTCAACTGAAACTTCGAAATTGAGAGGAGATTCGAAATCTTGTAGAGAATGTCAAGAAACAAATTTGAATTTATTTTGCTCATAAAGTCAAAATTAACAAAGACAAACTTTTACAAAAATAGTAATAAAAATCTAAAGAAAAATGTTAACGTCGAGGAGAAAGAAGACACTTGGAGAGAAAAAAAAGGAAATTTTACACAGAAAGTTAAATTTTAAGAAAATGATTTAACTTTGAAAAAAGTCGTTTATAAAAGACAAATTTTGAAAAAAATTGAAATTTTGAGACAAAAACAAACTTCTACCGAAAAATTGAGATTTTCAGGAACATACAGGACTGGATTTGAAGCGAATCGAAACTTCCAAAAAAGACCAATTTCGAAAAAAAGTATAATTTAAAACCATTGTAAAAGCCAAAACATATTTTGGAAAAAATTTTATATTTCGAGAAAAAGATCAACATTTCAAAAAAATCAAAATTTGGAGAAAAAATTTGAAATTCGAAATTATCCAGAGAAAGCCAACATTTGCCATCCATAAATTAAAAAGGCACATCTTGTGAAAAATCACAAAATGTGAAAAAAATTGAGATCATCATAAAATGTGTACCATCCAAGGAAAGTACGAATTTTGAAGAAAAAATGGAAAATTGAGTGTAAATTTTCGGAGGCTTCAGGATCCAAGGGCGGGGGGCAAGCGCCCCACCCTGCCTTATTGTAGCTAGATCTATCGTGTTAGAATTGAAAAATAAAAAAAAATGTCTATTTTTAAATACCCACGTCTTTATGCAATCAATCGCAATGTTTATGGAAATGATTGTGTTGATAATGTCTCAGGTAAAAAGCATTCATGCGCAGTTCGCAATAAGATCGCGCTTAAATATTAAACTCTAACCGCAATTACTGCGTTGCGTGCAATTTAAACTAGTGCTAACTTCGAAAATATTCATTTAAATAAAATGACGTAAAAGACAAATTTGTGTGAAAAATGAGGCAGCTCTTAGTGCCTCAAAGCTATTTTAATCGAACAAATTGAAACCTGGTGACTTGGTTGGCCACGTACAGATCATGGAGAAAATTGCAGTGGGATCCATTGCCAAACCAACAGATCAAATGTCTACAAAACTATACTTTGTTGTTCCATACAAAGTGGTTATTGGGAATCGCCAGACATGGAATACACACTGAAAAAAGGCTACACAGTGAAAGGCTAGCAAACAATGCATGTGTTTGGTACACAGACGGGTCCAAACAAGGACTAGCAATATGGGGTCCTAATTTATGACCCTTTGAACTCTTAGGAAACACTCCCACAATTTTCCAAGCAGAACTGCTTGCTATAACTCTGTGTGCAAAAGAGTGCCTTCAAAAAGGACTCAGAAATGTAAAGGTTTATGAGGTTTCGGAGAGCTAGGCTGCATTAAAGGCTCTAAAGTCGTCCCAAACCAAGTCAAAAATGGCCTGGAAATGCAAACAATTCCTGAAGCAACTGGCTGCAAACAACAAAGTAAACAAAGTAACTTTAATGTGGGTTCCAGGGCATCAAGGCATAGAAGGGAACGAAGAGGCAGATAGACTCGCAAAAGAGGCCTCAATCACATCTCTCTTCGGCCCAGAACCATACTCTGATCTTACAAAAAGCCACGTAAAAAATGAAATAGTTACTTGAAAGACAAACCAAAGGCTGTCATACTGAAGGAAAACTCCAGCTCTAACATAGTCAAAAAACTTCATCACTATCTCAAAAAAGAAGTCTGAGTCAGTTCTGTAAAAGGCTTAAATTTCTTGAAAGGGTGACCCTGACATCCCAAGTAATAGGAGAAAAAGCTCCTAAAAAGATAATAGACTACTTAAAAAGTCTAAACATCTTGGACAATCATTAAAAAAATGGAATCCGCACAAAAGCTATTAATGGGTCGCAGTGCTGAGAGGTGTAAAAGCCTATACGACTCTATTTCAAAACTGTAGAATTGTAGAACTAGCCCTGTGCAAAATTTCAATTCCTACGTTACATATAGTTTTCGAGAAAAAGCTCTTTCTGACTGACGGATACGAAAGTGAGATTCAGGGTCTAAACTCAAATTTAAACTCGGTTCATCAACACCTTCAAAATGAAAGACCACATGTGCTGCCTCTGACAGAAACCCAAGACTCCCTATCCATCAATACAGTCCATTTGCTTTGCCCTAACTAGAACTTGCACACAAAATTTCGATACAAGACGGGAATTTGTGCTTTTACGCAAAGTGACCTGTCTTGTCAACCGGAAAGCACTGGAATCTGCTGGTCATGATGTGATTTGGCTGAAAATCTGCTTCAAAAACGAAGTAATATTTATTTGTTCATTTTATTTGTCTCCAAACGATCCCTCATACAGACAGTTTTTCTCTTATCTTTTCGCAACCTTTGATCACCTACAGGCGAATTATCCAAAAGCTGAGGTTGTCTTTCTCGGTGACTTCAACTAACATCCCCTGGTTAAGGTTTACTTCCCGAATTGACGAGGCGGGAAGGGAGGCAGAAGCTTTCGCCATCACTTGTGGACTATCGCAATTAGTTGAGGAACACACAAGAATTCCTGATGTAGATACCCATCAACCTAATCTACTCGACCTTTTCCTTACAAATTCACCAAATTCGTATAAAATCTATGTGACATCATCGCTTGGAAATTCGGATCACAAGCTTGTAGCAGCCTCTCGCTCGCTTCATATACTACCTCCTTCTCAGTCGTAGTCCCGTAGGGTTTGGCACTTTAACTCTGCAAACTGGGAAGAATTAAGAGACTTCTTTGCATCTTTACCATGGCAGTAAGTCTTCTTTAACTCAGACATTCCTTCCTTAGTCGCCGAATCCATCACGGAAACTATCCTGATTGGTATGGAATGCTCAATTTCCCACTCACAAAAGAAGTCTGCCTCCAGTAAATCTTGGTTCAGTAAAAAATGTGCTCGGGCTGTCTCCTGAAAAAATCGAGCATATCGTCGTTGGCGAAGTAATCCCTCAGTCGAGACTCGGACCATATTTGTAGATTGAAGAAATTCTTGTAAACAGGTTATTGACGAGGCAAAAGGTGATTTCGATCGTAAAATGCGCTAGAGGCTTATCAACTGCCCGAACGGTTTCAGGTCCTTTTAGGGATTTGCAAAGTCGATTGGAAACAATTTTACATCTTCAAATTTTTCACCTTTACTCGATGAAAATATCAATATTGCTACTACCTCCTAGGAAAAGATAGACATGTTAGGTTAGCCTTACTGTTTGCTGAAAATTTCAATCTTGATTCTTAAAACGCAGAACCCCCTATTCTTCCTAAGGTTGGCTCTTCGATGCCTGAAGTTGTTTTCAGACAACGCACAATCAGGAAGATGCTCCTTGAGCTCGACAAGCTGATGGTATTCCCGCTATTGTTCTTAAGAAGGACGCCTCAGAGTTGACTCATGTCCTAAGTAAATTGTTCACACTCTCTTATAAAAAAGGTGTATTCCCTAACATCTGGAAATCTGCTAGAGTGCAGCCTGTTCCTAAAAAGGGAAAAGGAATCTGGCTAACAACAAAGTGATGGAAAAGGTTATCAACATCGAGATTCTCAAATATCTGGAGGAAAATAGAATCATCTCCGTCAGGCAAAACGGCTTTAGACAACAATGTTCCACTGGCGATCTACTGGCATATATTACTCATATCTGTAACTCAGCTATGGAAAAACATGGTGAGGCTAGGATTGTGGCATTGGATATCTCAAAGGCTTTCGACAGAGTCTGGTACCGATCTCTTCTCGCCAAATTAACATCTTATGGTTTTTCTCCTGGACTCTGTCATTTGATATCCAATTTTCTCGCTGACAGATCTCTTCAGGTCGTCGTCGATAACATCTCATCCGAGACATGTGCAATTAACGCAGAGGTGCCTCAGGGGTCTGTTCTGTCTCCTACTCTATTTCTGTTACACATAAACGATCTCTTAGCTTTAACTTCCAATCCTATATACAGCTACGCAGATGGTAGTAACCCTGTGTCATCTTTTTTCCCCGACAAACCATTGTCTATCGCTGCTTTAGATCGACTAAGGGAACAGCAGATTCAGACGATTAATCGGGATCTCGAGATTATTCTGGAATGGGGTAAGAACAATTTGGTCGACTTTAACGCTACAAAAACTTAGACCGCGGTTTTTCCTAAGAAATCATCAAGGGATAATGCAACAAACATACTAATGGACGGTAAAATTCTTCCGATGGAATCTAATCTATCTATCCTAGGAGTGAATGCGAGTACTAATTTCTTTTGGGACTATCATGTGCGCGCCATTGCCAAATCCGCCTCTCAGAAACTAGGCTTTCTTTTTAGAGCTAAAAAGTACTTCACATCTGATCAGCTATTAACACTATACAAAGCTCAAGGTAGGCCAACATTAGAATACTGTTCTTATGTTTGGAGTTCAGCCCCAAAACACACTTTAGCTCTTTTGGATTCAATTCAAAGAAGATGGATTCGCCTAGTTGATGACGAGAGTCTGACCGATTCTCTCGAAACACTAGAGCACGGGCGTATGGTTGGTAACTTGTCTCTTTTCTACAAGTACTATCATGGAAGATGCTCACAGGAACTAATAGGACTGATCCCTCCAAGGGCACGATTCTTGAGGAGTACTAGACAGCCGGAGTCAGCAAATCCCTGTGCTGTCCAGCTTGACACAGTGAGGATTTCTATCTACGGATACTCCTTTTTCTATAGAACTTCCAAGTTATGGAACTTGTTCCCGAAAGGAATTTTCTCCAAAAATTACAACCTATCCTTGTTTAAGAAGGTGGTTTATCACCATCTATCCTGGTTTCCGCATACTACTCACAGTGCTTTGAAAGCATAATGGGGTTACTTTTTGCGAGAGGATTAAACTTAAAAAAAGGCCTAAGACTGTCAAAAAAGTTCATCACTATCTTAAAAAAAGTCTGAGCAGCTTCTTAAACTGAACAAGAACGACCTAAGAATAATAACGGGGCTTTTCATAGGACACTTCACAGTAAAATATCACCTTAGGAAGATGGGAAACGTGGATGATGAAAACTGCAGATTGTGTAACGCACCAACGAAAACAACAGAACACCTGCAATGCGAATGCATGGCTCGGTTCTGTAAAAGGCTCAAATTTCTTGAAAGGGTGACCCTGATATCCCAAGAAATAAAAGAAACAGCTCCCTAAAAAATAATGGAGTATTTAAAAAGTTAAACATTTTGGAAAATCATTAATAAATTAGAGTCCGTACAAAAGATCCTAATGGGTCGCAGTGCTGACAGGTGTAAAAGCCTATACGACTTTGATGCAGATCTGTAGAACTAGACCTGTGCAAAATTTCAAATTCCTACGTTACATGTAGTTTTCCAGGAAAACCTCTTTGTGACAGACTGACGAACGGACATACGAAAGTGAGATAATACGGGTTCTGTTTGTTCCTTTTAAGTTACTGAGCGTAAAAACAGTTGGGTGTTAGTTCTTACACCTCTGCAGCGGAAACAATACAAAAATCACACCAAATTGTGAAAAATCTGAAACAAAAATTGACTCGTTTCAGGAATTTTGTCAGAAAAATTTTATTTCAGTTTTATTGAATTTATATCTGCTAGTTTTCACCCTATGTAATAAGTAATATAGACAGAGTTGTGAGGAATCGTTGATGGTACTAACTAAACGACACAGATCCGTTAACATGGTTATTTTTTGACCTTGACAAACTTTGTTTTTTTGTCGCAAAGGAAGCGCATAAGAATTTTCATGGAATTTCACTGTATTATTGGTAATTTGCTAACGCCACACATACATTCAGTGTTCTAATATCCTGTCGCCATATTCTTGACATCATTATTTGCGAATTCATGTAATTTTCGCAGACACACAATAATGCATTAGATTTAATAAACCGTGGGAAAATGCTGACAGACTGAGGTATTCGGAGATGCGCCTGTAAGCAGGAAAAAGTATGCTGAATAGACACTGTAACATCGTGTTTTGCTAGTAAACATTAATGTATGTCTTTGGCTTATCATATCTCCTTGTAGAGTTATCATATTGCAGATTTCATAAATATACGACAATTTTAAGGAAGTTCTTCGAAATAGTGCACATTTGTTTCTTCCAAAGCACGCCCTGTAGATAAGTGGACATGATTAGTCTTTGGGATGTCACTTACATAGGAAGATAGTTTACCTGAATTATTTACAGAAAAAAAATCATTTACATTTCATTATTTTCTGAGTTTGTCTTTGGAAAGTAAAATGGTGATCAATTTGAAAAAAAAATTATAGAGCAGCTTGGATGAAAATGATTGATGCCATTTGGGCAGGTCTTAATATGGAAAACAATTACCTTTGGAAAGAAGTTTAAATTGCAAGTTCCAGGGGTTTAAACCTCCCGGAGTCTGTTGACCTAAAAAAATCCTTGCGTAAATTTCACAGTTTCGAGAAGAAAATTTCGAGAAATGAGAATTTAAAAGTCAACATTTTTTTATTAAAATTAAAATTTCGAGAATTAACCTTAATTTTGAGAGCTCTTGTCACCTAATATTTCCAATTTGTCCTCTCAAAATTTCCTCTTTCCTAAAATTTGAATTTTATTTCAAAATTTAGTATTTTATTTAGAAATTTGACTTCCGGGGCCCCGGGCGCCAGCTGAAATGGGCGCAAAACTGCATGCAGTTGGGCTGTGATTGTCAGGCGAATGGCCTATATTTTTATTCGTCAAAAGTGTGTGAAGTGGCGTGAGAAGCGCATGGGCGTAGGCAGGATTTCGTTCAGGGAGGGGAAGGGATCATTTTAAAAAATTGATAAAAAAAAGGAAACCGAAAAGCGTTCGGAATGAGTATATGTATACTTTTACTTATCTATTTCAACTTAATTACATAAACTGGGAGATTGAACTTTTATATTAAATTTGGAAATAAACCGAACTTGAAGGAAATAGTCAGAAAATTGAAACTAAAGTAAAAAACCGAAATTTTCGTAAAATTTCGAAATTGTCGAAATTCTGAAGAAAAAAAGTCGAAATTTTAAAAAGTCGAATTTTGTGAAAAATGTAACAATTGTCAGACTAATTTTAAGTTGAATTTAGGGAAAAAAAAATCAATCATGAAATTCACAACAACAAAAATTTTTCTCGAAGTTTTCTAAAAATTTTAATCAAAAATCAATAGCTAGGACTTGCAGAGAGAACGCCTTGCAGTTTTGAAAAGCCTATTCGCAATTTTTGCATAATCACTATTTTTTGGGTTATTGATTATGAGAATCAAAAATAATGTTTTGATTAAATGACAATAACTGATTAAAGAATCAATACTTAGGGCTTGAAAATCACTCAAATTAAAACAAAATTATCTTAAGGAGTATTATAACGAAATCATTAGAAAATAAATCATTGAAGTCATAAAGTCTGTAGAGATTGTCGTAAGTAAAACTTAAAAAGAAATAACCGAAGGTTTTTTTTACAATTATTCAAAAACTTTTGATGCAAAATATTTTAAACTCAGGATGTGAAAACTAGAAAGTTGGACCTTTAATTGGGTATATTTCTATTATCCCCTATGATTATTTTTCTATGAATTATAGTTTATTGAAAATCTATTTAATAAATCTCTAAGCACTGACTGACAGACAACACACAGACTAAACCGGTAGGTCTAGGAGCATGAATTTTGACTCAGGTATTCCCTGAATACGTAGTTGAGCACTAAAAGAGGATTTTAAAAAATTTAGCTTCTAAGATGGCAAAAATGGGCATTAAAAACTTTCTTATGCAATAAATAATAAACAAGTTGCTTATGCGAGTTGAAAGCTGACATCGTTGATGAATCTGTCTTTACCCGAATTTATCTAAATTTTTGCAGGTGGACAGGTGCATATTTTCTCCTTTTATAAGTTCTATTTTTTATATAAACTTCTAAACATTTGAGTTGTAAACTCGAAATATTGGCTTTGTTTTGGCACTTCCGATAATTAAATCGAAATATGGAAGAACATTTCTTTTTGTTAGACATTTTGAAGTTTCTTCTTGAATTTTTGTGTTTACCATCAAAATTTTTTGCACAAAATTGAAAATTTGTGTAGATTTTTTTTGAAGTTTCAAATTGTTGCTGCAAATTTCCGGTTAAAACATGTGTAATTTACTGGAATTAAACATATTTTCTAAACTCCGAATATTTTCTGAAGTTACAAGACGCCAACATATGAAACTTTAGATTCGAAATTTGAACCAAAATTCCAAAAAAATTGGATTACAACATATCCTTGTTTAAGAAGGCGGTTCATGGCCATCTATCCTTGTTTCCGCATCCTACCCTCAGTTCTTTGAAGGAATAATAGGAATAGGGTTATTTCTTGTGAGTGGATTGAACATAAACATTTTTTTTCAAATTTTATGGATATTTTCATAAATTCGATGATTTCCCAGTTTCAAATCTGAAGTGGGATCTCCAGTGTTTTTGTTTAAATTTCAATCCTAAAAATGAAGAGTTGATGTTGAGAGTAACATCGACATTTAAGATTAAAAGTACTTTAAGAAACAATTTAAAATTTTCTTTAATTTGTTATTTCTTAAAATTTCAAAAGAACTGTCAAAATTTATAAGCCGAAAAAACTTCAAAGGAACCATAACTCTTTTTTCTTCAAACTTTAAGAAAACTTCGAAATTTTGATTTCTTTTATTTAAAATTTCGAACTTCTATATTTTTTATTTTCATTTCCAATTTTAAAACCTCTGTTTTGAACTGAACATTTAAAAAAAGTTATAATTGCAAGATAGTTATTTTACTAATATTTATTATTTTCTCAGAATAATAAGCACAGATTGAGATTTTTTAATTATTTTCTTTAAATTGCAACTTTATATTTTAAAATTTGAAATTAATGTAAAATTGCCAGATAAAATATCGAAGAAAAATATTTAAAGTTAAAATTTTCAAACCAAAATCGAAATGCAAGATCAAAAATTTTGAATTTCTAGCCTCTACCATCTCCCACGAAAGATGAAAGTCAAACTCTCGTCATCAATTAGGCTCTAAAAAAAGCTTAGCTTCTGAGAGGCGATTTGGCAATAGCACGTACATGATCGTCCCAAGAGAAGTTAGTGCTTGCATTCACTCCTAGGAGAGATAGGTTAATTTCTATCGGGAGAATTTTATCGTCCATGACTATGTTTGTTGCATTATCTCTTGATATTTTCTTAGAGAAAACCGCGGCCTGAGTTTTTCAGGCGTTGAAGTCAACTAAATATTTCTTACCCCATTCAAGAATGATTTCAAGATCCCTATTAATCATCTGTATTTGTTGTTTCCTTAGTCGATCTGAAGCATCGATGGATAATCGTTTATGGGAGAAAAAATATGACACCAGGCTACTATCATCTGGTAACTGCATATCGGATTGGAAGTTGAAGCTAAAAGATCTTTGATGTGTAACAGAAACAGAGTAGGTGATAGGACAGACCCCTGAGGCAACCCTGCATTAATCGAAAATGTCTCGGATGAGATGCCATCGACGATGACCTGAAGAGATCTGTCAGCGAGAAGATTGGATATCAAATGACAGAGTCCAGAGGAAGACCATAGGACATTAATTTGGCGAGAGGAGATTGATGCGAGACACTGTTGAAGGCCTTTGAGATGTCCAATGCCACACTCCTAGCCTCACCATGTTTTTCCATAGCTGAGTTACAGATATGAGTAACATATGCCTGTTGAACGTAGTTGTCTGAAACCGGATTGCCTATCCAAGATGATTCTATTCTCCTCCAGATATTTAAGAATCTCGATGTTGATAACCTTTTCCATCACTTTAGATGTAGCGGGCAGCAAAGATATAAAGCAATAGTTGTTAGCCAGATTCCTTTTTCCTTTATTTGGGGACAGACTGGACCCTAGCATATTTTTAGATGTTAGGAAATACACCTTTTATTGTAAAGAGTGTGAACAATTGGCTTAGGACAGGAGTCAACTCTGCGCACTTCTTAAGAACAATAGCAGGGATACCGTCAAGGCCAGAAGCTTTCGATGTGTCGAGCTCGAGGAGAATCTTCCTGACTGTGCATTGTCTGAAGACAACTTCAGGCATCGAAGTGCCAATCTTAGGAAGAATAGGAGATTCTGCGTTTCGAAAATCAAGGTTGGAATTTTCAGCAAACATTAATGCTGCTGGGTCAACCTTTTCAGTGGAAGTAGTCGCAATATTGTTGTGGTCATCGAGTAAAGGTGGAAAATTTGAAGATATAAAATTCTTTTCAATCGACTTTGCAAATCCATAAAAGGACCGAGAACCGTTTGGACAATTGATAAGCCTTTGGCAATAGAAATCACTTTTTGACTCGTCAATAACAAAAATTTCCTGCATTTACAAAGGTGGTCGAGTCCCGACTGGGGGATTATTTCTTGAACGAGGATATGCGCGATTTTTTAAGGAGACAGCCCGAGTACATTTTTTGCTGAACCAAGCTTTACTGTAGGCAGATTTCTGTTTGGAATGGGAAATTGAACATACCATACAAACCAGGATAGTTTTAGTGACAGCTTCAGCGACTAAGGAAGGGTTGCCTGAGTTAAAGCAGATTTCTTGGCATGTGAAAGATTCAAGATAGTTTCTTAGTTGTTCCCAGTTTGCAGAGTTACAGTATCAAACCCGAGGGGGCTTTGTCTAAGAAAGAGGTAGTATATAAAACGAGCGAGAGGTTGCTAGAAGCTTGGGATCGGAATTTCCAACCTATGATGTCATAGTGATTTTATACGAATTTGGAGAATTAAGGAAAAGGTCGAGTATATTAGATTGATGGGTATCGACATCAGGAATTCTTGTGGGTTCTTCAATCAATTGCCATAGTCCACAGGTGATGGCTTTGCCACCCTTCCCGCGTCTTCGGGAAGAAAACCTTAACCAGGGGATGTTGTGTAGGTTAAAGTCAGCGAGAAAGACAACTTCAGCCTTTGGGTAGTTAGTCTGTAGGTGATCGAAGGTTATACGGAGAGGTAAGAGAAGAACTGTCTGTGTAAGGATAAGGGATCGTTTAGAGACAGATAAAGTGAACAAATGAACACTACTTCGCCTTTGGAGCAGATTTTCAGCCAGATCACATCATGATCAGCACATTCCAGTGCTTCTTCTCGTTGACAGGACAGGTTGCTTCGCGTAAAAGCTCAAATTCCCCTCTTGTGTCGAAACTTTATTTGCAAGTCATAATTAGGGCAAAGCAAGTGGACCGACCGTATTAAAAAAATTAAAAATTCTAAGTTTAAATATGGAACATTGAAACAAATCGAAGAACTATTATTTAGAAATCTGGGGTTTTGTTTAGAATTACGAATTTTCAGGTGAAATTTAAAGCAGAAACAAACTTCGTTTTACCATATCAGAAAAACCAGCATATTTATATAGATGTAACTACTAATTAAAATAAAAATTTTTCGATTACAATTTTTTTGCACAACGAGGCTTAATGATTTCAGCACTAACTGATACTTACTTTTATACTTTATACAAGCACAGTTTTAAGTTGTAACCACAGTGTAGGCCTATTTTTGCGTTTAGATTCTCAGAAAGTTCATTTGCTTGAAAAGTTTAAGACCTTACATCCAATTTCCACCCGAGCAAAATCAAAGCATAATCAAAGCAGTAAATGGCAATAAAAAACCCGTTTTCAGGAAACCCGATATCCTGCTTAATAAAAAGCTGCATGGTCCTTTACCATTGGCAAGCAAAGAGGGAAGTTGTCATGCCAATACAAAGAGCATCTTGTGCCATTGGTCGTTTCAGGCAAGGGAGGAGCAAAGGGCTGAAACATCAAATTTCAGGTCGAGGATAAGCAAAGCTCACTAGGTTTAGTTTGCGTTTATTACGTATATAGTTACAAAACAAAACAGTGATATAAACATTGCATTAGATTACAATGTGTAACGGATGCTTCTAGTAATTGCCGGTATGCTCTAGTTATTTTTTTAAAATGGAAGTGGACGGGACCTCGAGTACTTCCAACGATTCCAACAACGGACAATACGGACAAAACATAGCGGCCAATTTAAATTATTACTCGGATAATTTATTCTTTGCGACCAATGGAAAATTAGATAATTATTTCGCGGGTGAGAAATCGGCGAGGAAACCTGAAAATGAAAGGAGTAGGAAAATTGATTACTATAATAAGAAAGACGAATTTGTGGGTTTGAGTTGCAATAAGAATGTTAGTGATGTTTTGAATAAAAGAGTGTATATTTATAGTGATAATTTAGGTAAAAAGGCCGAAGATATTGACAATAGAAAAAATACTGTGGATTATGTGAATAATAAAAAGAAGGGTGAAAATCTAATCCAGTTGCACAATGTGGACAATTTTGGCAAGAAATCCTTAAATTTTTCCCCTGACCAAGTAAGTTTACATTTTCTTGATCAAACAACACTTTCTGGAAGACCTTTTAAGAATACAAAAATATTTCATGAAGAGGGGGTTTCGGATAAAAAAGAAACGGAAAATATTGGGAAAAAAATTTGTGTTTTTTAATGTAGAGTTCAAATACAGAACTTGCCCCCTGAATCTAAGAAAGATTAAAAAATAACAAAGGTTGCTCTAACGCGTTTCGGCAGCCAAGCTGTCATCTTCAAATAGGTCCTGTAGAGTTTTTTCTCAAAATTTCTGCATACAAACACTGGAAATTTTTAATTTTTTTTACTAAAAAGTTGGCTTTATAGTTAAAATCTACAAAGAAAAAATGTTAAATATTTTAGTTTACAGGATGAATATTTTGAGAAAACATTTAAAATTCCAAAATACGCAAAATTTCTAATTAAAAAGTTCTTAGAAACTTTCAGTTTATCTACTCTTTTTCTCGTAACCTGAAGTTTAATTTTTAAATGTCTAGTTTTCTCTCATTTTTAACTAATTGTGAGTTTCATTTGAAAATGATAAATTTGAAGCCAAGTTTTTGAGTATTTTACAACATTTGTGCACACAGGCATTGTATAGTTAAAGTAGAAATTGCGAGATTTTAAAATTTTAAGACAAAAAGTTCAAATTTTGGTTTAAGATTTTGAGATTCTAGTCTTTCTAGAATAAAGATTATAGTCCATTGTTAAGAGATCAGAGTGCATCTTGAGACATTTTAGGTAAAAATAAAGGAAAATGCCAAGATATAACTTTTTTTAAAGGAATACACAGTTTAGTACAATACATTTTCAAAAAATTTTTATTTTGGTTTCTATTGGAGAAAGGCACTTCAATAATTTTAAATGAGAATTTACATATGTCTTGTGTCATCTTATCATTATTTTTAAGTCTGTTAAATGATTTATCCATTTTACTGTTTTATTTTTTTTTTGTCATTTTCCAACTTTGTTTTTGAAATTTTAATCTTTATATCTCTGATAGCAGGGTTTTTTAATCTGCTGACCATTGATTCCTCGCAGAGGCCATATCTTGAGTGTCGAGGGTTCATGGTTAGTCTACCTAACAACATTTATCGTATTAAGATGCAGTAATTTACCCACTCCTACGTGATAAAAAGTATTTTTTAATTCCCTCCGTTTCATTTTCTACCCACTAGCTGCAATAGGGCTGGGCGGGGCGCTTACTTCCCCTGATTTATACAGCCAATCAACTGCAAGAACTTATTCATAAATTTTCATCTTTTCCTACAAATTAGTTCTTTACTTGAAATTTCGATATTTTCTCGAAATTTCGATTTATTTCTCAAAATTAGTCTTTTTTCACAAAATTTGCCTTTTTCTTTTGGCCTTTCGAATTTATTCCTAAAGTTCGATTTCTTTCATCAAAATCTGATTTCTTTAAAAATTTTTTTTGGTCTTTTTGTTCTCAAAATTTTTTAATTGTTTAAAATTCGACTATTTCTGAAAATGTCGACATTCCTTAAAATCCGAGTTTATGCGAATTTTGACTTCTTTATCAAAATTTGTTTTTCCCTGGAAATTTTATTAAAGAAACATCCAAGAGCGAGTTGTGCTTGCACAATTAGGGTTCGGTACCAATTATTATAAACAACAGTGAGTATACCAAAATAAATCATTTTTACTTATGTGCGAATTTGAAAGATTATCCAAACTGTCTATTTTCAAATACACATTTTTTTTACAGTCAATCCCGATATTTACTGAACTGGTGATTGTGGTAACATCTCAAGTAAAAAGCACTCATTCACAACTCGCAATGGGTCGATGACTAACATAGTTTATAAGATCGTCTTGGATCGAAATTAAATGTTCTTTCTATTCAAACCGCAATTACTGCGTTGCGTGCAAATTGATAAATCTGAGCTAACTCCGAAAATATTTATATAAATGAATTGATATAGAGAAAAAATTTGATATGCATTCCATTTTGCGGTTAAATCAAGTGTTTTATTTTAAAAAATGAAAACTTTATGAGTCAAAAAGCCTTGGAATGCAAGCACCTATTTTTTCATAAAATATTGTTGCGCGTTAATGGTTCGAAAATTTAAACTTCGTGAATTGTAACCACTTTATTTCCAAACTAATTTCTAAACACTATAATTACAATTCACTTAACTGACCAACTGAACTAATTAACTGATTAACTAACTAACTAACTAACTCACTGTTTAATTAACTGACTAATTGAAGGAAAGACGCGTATTTGTAGGTACCGTTACAGTTTCTAGAACTGACGTACAGATAAGACTCATCGCTTACGGAAACGTCTAGAGCGTTTATTTGCCGTATGATTCATTATCACCGCCGCTTCCCATTATCAAATTTTTCTAGAAAATTCCTTACTAATACAAATTTTATAACTACATTTTATTACACTGCCTCCCTCTTAAGACTGATCGTCCCGATCAGTTCCAATCAGTCACTTCGCTACTATATTTGCACAGTCTGTTGAGGTGTGCTACTTTCATCTTGGTCCTGGGACTGCGCTGGATCCTGTATACTAATTCGTTGATCCTCTTTAGCCCTTGTACGGCTTTTCCCAAGATGACTTAAATTTCAGCAAAATTCTTTTTCTCCGCTGAGGGTTGTAGAGCCATACTAATTCGCCCTTGGTGATCCAAACACCAAGTCACACGGAAGCCGCAGTTTCCCTCCGAAGATTACTTTGGCAGAGTCTGACCCGCAGTTTCATGAACCGCACGATATTCCATCAAAAACAGTGGTAGTTGTCAGTCTCAGTTTTTCTGATGCTTGGGAATGACCTTCAAAAGATGTTCCTCCAAGGTTTTGCTAAATGGTTCCACCATCCCATTAGACTGTGGATGAAGAGGTGTCGTTCAAATTTTCTTTATTTCAAGAAGGAGGTACATCTCTTGGAACCCCCGATTCGAAGTTTCTTCCTTGGTCCAAGTGTGTTCCAAGAGAACACCAAATTGACATATAAAGTTGTCCATGAGAACCCTTGCGACTGTGGTAGCTCGGGATGGCGTAAGCTTGAGGCCATTTACTGAAATAGTTCACGGCCACCAGGATCTACTTGTTTTCATCGTCTGGTCTGATGCTGGAAACGATTCGGCCACATCAACTGCAATTCTCTCAAATGGAGTTTCCACATTATACTGCTTCAGGATACCTTTAGTTTTTGTACGAGGACCCTTGGATGCAGCTCAGGTGACACATTTTCGATACCATCGTTCGACGTCCTCCCCACAGTTAACCCAGTAGAACCGTGTGCGAATTTTCTCCAGGGTCTTTTTCATCCCTAGATGTTCACCAGAGGTTCCATTGGGCATCTCCCGCAAAACCTGTGGAATCTTTTCTTGAGGCACCACCAACTGCAAGTTGACACGCTTTTCATCCGTGCTTTCCTATGTCCTCTTCAGAACCCCGTCCTCTACCTGGAGTGATTTTCATTGGGCCCACAAATTCTTAAAAGCTGGAGTTCTGTCAAAAACTTTTTGCCATTCAGGTCTATTTTCAGCTTTTTTCCATTCCAATGTGGGTCCGATATCAGCATCGCTTTTCTATAGCTGCAGAAGACCTTCAATAGTCCATCCATCTTCTGGCTGGATAGACGTGACCCATAAGGGTATGCAGTGTTTGCAATCCTCACAAGGTCTTCTGGACAAAGCGTCAGCGTTGTTATGCTGTCGTCCAGGTCGATGATGCACCTTAAAGTGATACTGTCAGAGCTTTCTAACCATTTAGGCGTTTGCTCCTTCGCGTTCTTCATTCGGAGTAACCAAGAAAGCGCCGAATGATCTGACCTGATGAGGAATTCTTGTCCATACAAATACTTTTGGAAGTGTTCCACGGCCTTCACTATCGCAAGAAGTTCCTTCCTGGTGGTGCGATAGGTCCTCTCCGGCTTCGTCAGGATGTCGCTGTAATATTCGATGACCCTTTCTTCACCACTTTGAGCTTGGGATAGCACAGCCCCAATGCCGACGTTGCAGGCGTGTGTGTCTAACACGAATTTCCCATTCCGTTGGGCATAAGCCAAGATAGAGCTTGTGCACAAGGCGGACTTCAGTTTTCAAAAAGCGGTATCACAATCGGGAGTCCAGTCATAAGGGGGTCTTCCTTTTGTTAGTCTGTGTAATGGCGCAGCAATGTTGGCGAAGCCTCCCACAAATCTTCGACAATAAGTACATAACCTCAGAAAGCTCCTCAGTTCATGTTTATCTTTAGGTCTTGGCTAGTCACGGATTGCTTGAGTCTTGCCGATATTTGTTTCCACCCCTGCCGCTGAAACAGTGTCGCCCAAGAATTCTACTTTCCTTTGGAACAAAGAATACTTCTTTGGATTCAGCTTTAGGTTGGCTTGTTTTATCCAAGACTTTTTAAAGATTTTCTGGATGTTCTTTAAAGCTCTTGCTTATCTCCATGACGTCATCTAAGTAAAGACTTTGGAAAGAAGCCGGTGCTTTGCATAGTCCAAAAGGCATAACCGTCATAATCCACTAACAGCTCTTCTCTTTGTCATCAGGGTCTCTCCTTACTTGCTAATATCCAATTTTAAAGTCCCAAAGTTGAAAACAAGGTGGACCCAGACAAGGTTTTTAGGCTGTCGTCAATCCTTGGCAAGGGGTAGCTGTCCTTCTTAGTGACGTCGTTTAATTTCCAAGACTACAGGGGAAGGCCGTGGACTATTAGACTCCTCGACATCCTTCATCATCTTCTTAACCGGTCCTGCGACTTGATCTTGCTTGGCTATAGGAAATCTTCTTGGGGGTTGTGAATAGGTGTTGTATCACTGCTGTTGATTTTGTGTTGAACTATGGTGCGTTCGTTCTTCCTCCTTTTTCTCTTTGTTTTATAGCATTGCTAATATCGCTTGCAATTTTTGTTCCATTTTGGTCAATTTTAATCTCGTTTCCATAGAGCGTTCTACAATGTTCAAGATTTTTCTTGACGCGCCCCATATAAAGTATTTTTCAGTTTATAAGGTCAGTGATAAAGTCTAAATTAAATTATCACTACGATTTACTAACGCGATATTTCGAAACATCGCACGAATTCTTCCGAGAAATAAAGCACAATCCACAAAACTAATCTCTCTTCTGAGACCAGTTGTTGCGCCTTATCGGTTCGAAAATTAAAACTTCGTAAATTGTAACCACTTTATTTCTAAACTGATTTTTGAACACTACGATTATAATTCACTTAACAAACCAACTGACTAATTAACTGACTAACTCACTGTTTAGTTAACTGACTGACTGAGGGAAAGACGACATACCGTTTCGGTTTCTAGAACGGACGTACATATAACACTTATCGCTTGCGGAAACGATCCCCGAATATTTTAAGTTACAAATTGTTTCTCAAAATTTCAATTATTCCAATATTGAACATTGTCCGATATCAAAGGGGGGGGAGCTTGTCCTTCATTCGGTCAGTTATTAAATAACAACTTAGAAATTCCGACTTCTTTTCTTGACATTTTTTCAAAATTTTACATTTTCCAAATTTCCACGAAATTTGACTTTCCTTTTCGACTTTTTTGAGTTTCAACCTGAAAAGAGAAATATTTGCGTAAATTTCAAGTTTTTTCAAAATTTTTAATTTCCTTTTGTAAATTTTGAGTTTTTCTAGAAATTTAATTCTTTTTTCCTATAACACAAGGTTTAAACTTGTAGTACTAATAAGTACTTCAAGTTTAAACCTTGTGTTATAGGAAAAAAGAATTAAATTTCTAGATTTCTAATAATCAAGAGTGCTTTTTATTAATTTTAGGAAACTGAAATATCAAATAAGTGAAAATTTTGAAAAGAGTAAAGTTTATTAAAAAATGCAAATATTTCTTTTCCGTTTTCAAATTTTTACTTTTTCTAAAAACTTGAGGTTTTGTGCTAGATTGGTGATTTAAAAATTAAATTTTCAAAAAATTCTAATTCCCGAAAGTAAGAATTTCAAAAATAATACAAAATGAAAACTTCCTTTGGCATGGTGATTTAAAAGTACTTCGGAAAACTTCAGAAGATGATTGCTAGCATTATTTTAAGACGAAACATCTATACGAACTGGGGAAATCGAAATTTTCATATTTAAAGTCGAAATTTCGAAAAAAAGCCATAGAAATCTTTCAGAAAACTCCAAGAAATGTCGAAATTTCGAAAAAGTGGAAATTTCAAAATATGACGAAATTTCCATACGTCGATTCTTGTAAAAAAGTTGGAATTTCCATAACAAGTCAAAAGATAAAAAAAATATTGAAACTTTCAAAAATACTTCCCTTAGAATTTTACTTTATTTAAACATTTTTATAATTTACAACAAATCTTTTTCTCAAAATTTTTTAAAAATATTGTTCTCAGACTTAAAATTTCGATTCAATTTTAAAAAATAAACGCAATTGGTGAAAAAGTCGAAATTTTCAAAAATAAATCAATATTAAATGGAAATGTCCAGAAACAGAATATATCGAATTTTGAGGTAAAAGTTAAAATTTGCAGAATAAGATGAATTTTAAACAAAAATTTGAAATTACTGGGAATCAAATTTAAAAAAGAAATTAAAGGAAAACAATTGGAAAAGTCGTAGTTTTCAGTAAATCATATTAAAAATAAAAACCTAATCCCTTACAAAAGCTGGAAAAATATCAAAAATTTTAATAATGTTAAAATTTTTAATGGTATAATTTTGTGAAATAGTCGAATCGTGAGAGAAAAAAAGCGCCAATTCCAAAAAAATTGTTTTCAAAATTTAAAATTCAGTAAAGATGTTGAATTTATAAGAAATCTTTTTCTCTAAATTTTCAAAAATATTTTTCTCAACATTTTTATTAACATTCCGATCTAATTTAGATAGATCTAATTTATATTTTCAGAACCATAAAACATCACATTTTGAGATAAAGGTGGAAAGCTGTAGAAAAAGTCAAATATTAAGAAAAATTGCGAAATAAATAAAGATTTTTCAAACAAAAGTTCAAAAGTAGACTTTGACAACAAAATCGAAAATTCTAAAAAATTGAATTCTGAGGAAAAAGCAAATTTTAGGAAAAAGACTATTTTAAGAGAAAAAATAAAAATTTAGAGGAAAAGGCCGAATTTACAACGAAAATATTAAATATCGGATAGTGAGATAAAATTTAGAATTTTATGAAAAAGAAACCAGTCAAAATTTCCAAAAAAGCAGATTCTTAATTTTTAAAAATAGCCAAATGTTCAGAAAATTATCGAAATTTGAAAAAAAAACGATATTTCGAGAAAACTTCGAAATAGACAAAACATTTAAAATGTTCTAGAAAAAGTTAAATTTTGAGATAAAAGTCAAAATTTTGAAAAAAATAATCTAAACTCTAAGAAAAAGGCGGAAATACTACAAAATGATAAAAATTCTGCGAAAAAGATCGAATTTCTGAGAACAAGCGTTTAATCTTCTAGTAAAAATTTTAAATTTTTTGGAAAGAGTCAGATTTTATCAAAATTAAAAAAAAGCGAATTTTAAGAAAAAAAAATTAAATTAAAAAAAATTGAAATTTCCTGGGTAAATATTTCTTTTCTCTTGACTGCTCGATTCAGAGAAAGACAGGCTCTCTACCTTGCCTCATGTGACGTCAGAAAAAGTCCAATATTGTGATACACGTCGAAATTTTGACAAACAAATTTAAACTCCCAGAAAAATTTTTCGTACTTTTCTAACAAAAATTTTAAATTTTGAAAAATTATACTTTTTTATCAGAAGACCGACCAAATTTCGAGAAAAAGGCAAATTTTAATACATAAGCTGAAATTTGCATAATTCAAAAAAGTCCAAATTTTCAGAAAAATCGAATTTCCGGAAACCCCGATATTTCGGAAAAAACGACGAAATTTTTGATAAAAGAAGTGGAATTTTATGAGCAAATGCAATATTTCAAAAAAAGACAAATTTTGTAAAAAAATATGAAATTTGATAAAAAAGCCGAAATTTCGAAAAATATTTTAAGGAAAGAATTAACTTTGAAGTTGAAAAGAAAATTTTTGGTCTTCCAGTTAAATACATAAATTTTCGGTTAGATGGACTAGAGGGGGGCACGCGCCCCACCCTGCCCTATTCTAACTATATCTATGGTTAGCTAGGATATATTCCTTAATATTACCTATAAAAGTTAATAAACCAAAACGGTCTAAAATACTATTTAAAAAAATAGGTAACAGAAATAAAATTTTATATAATCAATTAATCAAAACTACAGTTTAGGATATTTCATGGTTTGTTAAATTGAAAAAGTTCGATTTGTTTTGTTTCACGCATGAACTCGATAACAAACTTTATTTTATTTCTACTTGCTGCTCAGCCAAAATAAAAACTAAAAAAAATAGAGAGACCCGCAAAAAAATCCATTCAGGCTCCGCATTTATTAGATCCGTGCCTGGGCACAATTTTCACCTTTTATTCCACCATTTCGACTCTAACCACAAAAATTTCGACCTTTTCTTAAAATCAGATTTAGCTCAACATTTATGTTTTATAACTTTAAACTTTTTCTCGAAATTCTGTGTTTCAGTTTGCTATTTTGTTCTAATCTTTTGACTATAATCTTAAAGTTGTGCTTCTTGGTACAAGTTTTGATTTTTTTCCGAAATTTCGATATTAATCCCGAAATTTATATTTTTTGCAAATTTCAAGTTTTGATTTTTTTTCTACATATTTCAGATAACATTCAAATGTAAATTTTATTTCTGAAAATTCAAAAGTCCCTGATTTTGTTTCATAAATTCGTTTTCTTTTTCACTTTTCCACACTTCAAGAATTCCGGATTAATTTTTTTTCATTCAGAAAGTTTACTTCAAAAAATTTAAATTTTTGGCAGAAAATCTGAAATTATATATATATAAAGTATACATTTTTTTTTCAATCTGTTTATGAGATGTTTTCGATGCCACTCTCAAAATAATAGTAATGAAGTTTAAAATTTACTTATTTCACATGCTCGACATCGGTTGATTCTTTAATACTTGCTTGTGGGAACATTTGTTAGCATTCGAGTTGCATATACCAGACTGACGATCTTTGGTTTCCAAATTTCGAATCTAATAATTGTTCAAACCTATTGGTCTGTGCATTAGAATCCTTGTTTTCTGGAGACTTTCCTAGAGAGCAACCGCTTTGCTAGGTGGTGGTGTTTAAGCTGTTGGTAGTTCAATTACCTATGATTCACTATACACGCCTAGAGGACTCCATAAATTTGCAGTCTAGGTTGTACTCTACTTGCATACGACATTGTTGGAGGTGGCTATAATTTCTCTATGGACCAAAAGGTGGCGGGTAGTACTAAGAGTTACACACTTGACGTCCGTTGATTCTTTAGTACTTACTTGTCGGAACATTTGTCAGCATTCGAGTAGGATACACCAAACTGACGAGATCTAACAAGTTCGAAACCGGTCTTTGGTTTCCAAACTTCGAATCTAATAAACCTATTGGTCTGTGCATTAGAATTTACTTTTAAAGTTAATATTTCCAGATAAAACAGAGGATTAAAAAAAAGAGTTTTATCTCAACATCAAGTTTAAATTTTGAAATGTATCCTATTTTATGAATATGGCGATTACCATTACCTAGAGTCATATTTTCAAGATTAAAATTGAAAATCTGCCAAAAGCAAAATTTTTGAGGTTTAACTTGAAATTGTAAACTTCGACTTCGGTATCAATATTTAAATTTATAAAAAAGTCAAAATTTTAATTTTAGATTTAGAACTTCGGATCGTTTTTTAAATTAAGGGTGTAATTTCGAAATTTTGAAAGTACTGGATTCTAATCTCAAAATCTTAGTGATATACTACTTGAAAACGGAAGTACGATTGCATTTAATAAAAAGTGGTCATTAGCAGCCAGTAATTTCACACAAAACTAAAAAAAAATGCTTCCTCAAAATACACAAAATTAGAAGGTATACAAAATCCCACATTTTTAGATTATTTTCAATAAATTGTAAGAAAAATAGTTCGAGAGAAAAATAAATAAGCAGATTAAAACCCTAAGATTCTAGTTTTCAGATCCTTAGTTTGAAATTTTTAGACTTCGTCAGTTTTTGACTCATAAAAAAATCACTGGCGGACATGTTTTTGGCAAATTTTTGTTTTTATTAGACTTTCCTAAAAAATTCTATCATGAAGTTTTTCTACATAACTTTATTTTAGTGCAGGGGTTTGCAAACCGCGGCTAGCGAGCCGCATGCGGCTCTTTTAAAAGACAATTGCTGCTTTTAAAATTTCTCTAAAAAAGTAAATAAATAAAAGCTAGAGTGGACAGATAGTAGAAAATAAGTACTCATTAAACAAGTGACATACACAATTCAAAATTTTCAAAACTACTTTTCTAAGAATTTCTACGTCTTGCTTAAATTTTGACAAAAAAAATATGATTTCAAGAAGTATTTTTCCGAAATTTTTGATTGACTTGTATTAATATTTTGAAAAAACACGTGAAATTTGAAATTTCTAGAAAAAGGCCAATTTGGTGAATCGAAATTTCTGAAAAATATTTTTCTTATGATTTTTACTTTTTTAAATGCCAATTTTCTACAGCCTTAAAATTTTGTGAACAAAAGTTGAATTACTTAACTGAGAAAAACAATTTGAATTTGTTAAATTTGAAAGGGAAAATATCAAAGTTCGAAATAAAAGCTGGAAATTCCAGAAAAGCCGAATTTTGGGAAAAAGAGGTTTCGAAAAAATTGAGAAAAAGTAACTTCAAAAAATTGAGAAAAAGGAAAAAATTGAGAAAAAGAGACTTCAAAAAATTGAGAAAAAGGAAAAGATTTCGAAACAATTGAGACAAAGGAAAGGATTTCGAAAAAAATAAATTTATCAAAATTTCTCAAAAGAAGGTAAAATCTTAAAAAAACCCGTCGAATTTTGACAATAAATTGAAACCCGAACAAATTAAAAACTTGAAATTTTTGAACAAATTTGAATTTTTTGAAAAATTTTAAAATATCAAAATAAGAAATTATAAAAATTAACTAGAAGCTTAAAAAATTGTCCAATTTTGAAAAAGTCGAAGTTTTTCACATAAGAAAAAAGTCAAATTTCAGAAAAAAATGTTAAGGAAAAAGTCAAAATTTTAAGAAAAGCTCGAAATTTCGATAAAACATTTGCACTCTTCCAGAGAAATTTAAATTTTGAGAAGAAATTTGAAATTTAAAAAACAAGACGATTTAAAAAAACCTAAATTTTTTTGATAAATTCGCATTTTGAGGAAAACGTTAAAATAACTTTGAAAGAAAAGAGAATGTCGATAAAACTTCTAGCTTGGAGAAAAGTATTGAATTTTAAAAAAAGGTCAAAATTTCCCAGAGAATCAAATTTTAAGAAAAAAATCAAATTTTGAGATTTGAAAATAGATGAATTTCGTTCGAAATAAAAGTCGGAATTTTCAGAAAAAGCTTAATTTTGAAAAAAATAGACTTCGAAAAAAATGAATTCGTCAAAAGCTCCCAAAAAAGCCAAATTTTAGAAAAATACTTCAAATATTGACAATAGATTGAAATTCGCAGAGCAAATTTAAAAACCTGAAATATGTGGATAAATGTACTATAAATTTTGTGAAAAATTGTAAATTTCGAAAAGAGAAATTGCAAAAAAATAAAAGTTTAAAAAAATTGTTGAACTTTTTTAGAAGTCGAAGTTTTTTAAAGGAGAAGAAATAAAAAATTTACAATTTTCCAGAGAAAGTTAAATTTTGAAAATAAATTGAAATTTCGAGAATAAGACGAATCAAGTTTTCAGATAAATCGAATTTTGAGAAAATGGGTAAAATCGCAAGAAGAGAGAATGTGGATAAAACTTCCTCTTTCGAAAAAAGTATTGAATTTTAAAAAAGGTCGAAATTTCCCAGAGAAAGTCAAATTTGAAGAGAAAGTCAAATTTGAAGAAAAAAATCAAACTTTGATATGTGAAAATAGATGAATTTCGTTCGAAATAAAAGTTGAAATTTCCGGAAAAAGCTTAAATTTAAAAAAAAAGAGACTTCGAAAAAAATAAATTCGTCAAAAGTTCTCAAAAAAGATAAAAGTCGCCAATAGACTGAAACCCAGAACAAAATTAAAACCGAAAATTTTTAGACAGATTTAAATTTTATGAAAAATTGTAAAATTTCAAAAAGAGAAATTGTAAAAAATTGAAAGTTTAGAAAAAATCGCCGAACTTTTAAAAGCCAAAGTTTTTTAGAGAAGAAGAAAATAAAAATTTATCATCTTTCCAGATGAAGTTAAATTTTGATAATAAATTTGAAATTTTTAGAACAAGACGAATTAAAAGATAACCTCAGATGTTGGGATTAATTCGAATTTTAATAGAATTCGTAAAATAAATTCGAAAGAAAAGGCAATATTGATACAACTTCCAGTTTCGAGAAAAATGTTGAATTTTACAGAAAGGTCAAATTTTAAGAAAAAAATCATATTTTGGGATTAAGTCAATCATTTTGAAAATTGACGAATTTCGTCGAAAAAATCGCAGCTTTCAGAAACAATAAAATGTCGAATTTCAAAAGTCGAAAGTTCGAAAAAAACCGAATTTTGCGAAACAAGTCCCAATTTGTAGAAAAAAAGTTTAAATGTTTAATGAAAGTCAATATTTGGGCAAAATGGCTAAATTTGGAACAAGGACGAATTTTAAAAAGAACATAGAAATTTCGTGAAAGGTGTTGAAGTGTTGAAGGTAAAAATTTCGCAGAGAAAGTCAAATTTTGACATTAAGTCAAACATTTTGAAAATATGTAGATACATTTTGTAGAAAAAATTGCACTTAGCATAAATAAAATTTTAAAGTCCAAATTTCGAAAAAAACGAATTTTGCGAAACAAGTGTAAATTTGTGGAAAATAAATAAAAGTTGAAATGTTTAGTAAAAGTCAATTTTGGGGATAATGCCGAAATTTGTTAAAACGAATTTTAAAAATAATGTAGAAAGTTCGAGAAAAAAGCCGCAATTTAGAATAAAGTTGAAAAAATGAAATTTTGGAAAAAAGTATAATTTGAGATTAGATCTAAATTTCGAAAAAAGAAAGCTTTGAAGAAAAGGTCGAAATCTTCAAAAACTATTTTACTTAACATCTCTAATTGCTTAAAATGTTTACTTTTTTATTACAAAATCTACAGAAGATGAATTTTTGAGAAATAAGTCGAATCTTCAAGTAAGTCGAATTAGAAAAAAGTAAACATTATTACAAATTGTCGACATTTGAGAAGAAAGATAGAATTGGAGTAAGAGTTTAATTTCAAGAACAAAATAGATATCAAAAAGGAAGACTAATATAGATACGACTCAAAAAAATCGAAATTGCGAAAAAAAGACCAATTTTGAAGAAATGTCTAAATTTTGAGACGTATAAGGACTGAATATATTTTCGTTTGACTACATGGGTCTCTTTCTGTCCCATATTTGGTCTGATTTATCTCATTTAATTTTGAAATAAAATGTAGAAAAAATTTGTGGCTCTTTGAAATTCAGGAAAACAATTTTTTTATTGGGCCTGACTCTTTCGGTTTAAAAGTTTGCCCACCCCTGGTTTAGTGCCCCGTACGATGAGTTTTCGCTGAATTATCTTCTAGGAAAATAATGATCTCCTAGGTAATCAGTACCTAGAAAAATAATGATCCCACAGAAAATGCGAATAGGATTTGGAAACTGCAAAGAATTCTCTACAAGTCAGTTTTTGGTTTTTGTTAAAGCAATTTTTAGTACGAGAAAGTCGATTAAGGAAGAGGTAAAAACTTCGGTAGTTACGGATATTCGCTTAACTTGGCGTAAGTTCGCAAATAATTGATAGAATTTTCAAGCTCAAAGGATTCAAAAGAAATTCTGAAAATTTCAGTTAATTGTTAATAAAATAACATTCCAGCTGGTTATTGGCAAGAATTTAGATTTGCTGGCTTGGTTATTGTCTTCTATTGAATAATAATTTTATTACAAAATTCTATATATTTGTTCTTTTTCAGGTACAATGTATATGTGAATCACTTCATCGACGGGGTGATATTGAAAAACTGACTATTTTTCTGTGGTCCTTGCCAGAATCTCATTTATTAGGAGGCAACGAAAGCATATTACGGGCGAGAGCTGCTGTTTCGTTTCACAGAGGATCCTTCAGAGAGCTTTACACAATTTTAGAATCTCACGCTTTCCATCCTCGATGGCATAAAGAGCTACAGGAGCTTTGGTTTCAGGCCCATTACAAAGAAGCTGAAAAAGTTCGCGGCAGACCTTTGGGTACTATGCACTAGGAGAATTTAATTTTTTCTCTATGTTTTATTATCCACAGGTGCTGTTGATAAATACCGACTGAGAAAAAAATACCCTTTACCAAAGACAATATGGGATGGGGAAGAGACTGTTTATTGTTTTAAAGAACGAAGCAGGAACGCATTAAAGGATTGTTACGCTCGAAATAGATACCCTACGCCAGACGAAAAGAAAGCCCTTGCCAAAAGAACAGGACTGACGATGACGCAAGTTTCAAATTGGTTTAAAAATAGGCGACAGAGGGATAGGACCCCTCAAAGCAGCAGACCGTAAGTATTTACTGCTACGTAATCCATTAAAATCCGTTCTCTTTGGTTCTGCTGGAGTAATTAATGGAATAACTTTGGTATTTTTGGCAGAAATAGTCTTAAGATAAAAATTTGAATTTGAATGACCATGAATATCTTTTGTTGATGAAGATGTCTTCACTGTCCAAATACCTATATACAGGTTGTAACAAATTCGCTTCTCACTACAGGGATCTCGAAAACGGTAAGAGATACAGTATCGTTTAAGTTGGAATAAAGTTGCATAATTTGGCGATGTGGAATATTCTGTTGAGAAATCAAAAATATCTCTCGTTGTTCTTGAGGTTTTTGAAAAAAAGTAAAATTTTGAATTTTCATTTTTATTTCTTAGTGTGAAGAGTAATCGAAAAACCAAAAACTTTTTTTATTGGCGTTTTTTATCCTTTACGAGATAGGGTAAGCAGTTTTTTTTTATTAAACGTTTCGTCTTTTTACTTTCATCATCACGTAGGTTATTTTAAATAGGAACCTGTAATTTTTATTGCATCTTTGTGTAGCCTTTGAAACTCCGACTTTATTGATGTATGTGGTTTAACGTTTCGTTTTTTTAAATCGTCATAAAAAAAAAACACTCATTTTCAGATTAACGTTACTCTATTATTTTTTTATAATTAATAAATAATTATTACTAACAATGAAATTATAAAAATTTCATTAATTGGTAAGAACACAAGGTAATATCAAAATAAATGAATTTTGACTAAGAACAACATAACCATAAATATCTGCCTACCAAAAATCCGTGCACATCAATTGGGGACCATGGTCAGTTTAAACTCCTTTACCTCGATTTGGGACTAGCCTCTGAGAATGATCACCCTTCTATTATACTATATTAACTAGGTACCGACCCCGAAATATTCCTTAATGAGCCTTCAATTACCTATCGACGTCGAAGTGTGATCTTAAACTTTCAATCGTTCTTTTCGCAATTTTAATTTTATATTTCAAATCTCTGGCTCTTTCAAGCAGGCGGCCCCGATGTTTAAAATTTTTTGTTTTGTTTACCTATATAGAAATTTGGGCGTTGGGTTCGGCGCTGGTTATTTAAAAAAAAAGCCATACATAACGGTGAATTAAAATGGTATCAAAGACATTATTGCGCAAAACGTGATAGGATAAAAATATAAAATAAAAATCCAAAATTCAAAAAGAATGCATAAATATTTTCAACAATTGATAAACAAAGAACCAATTCACATATCTACGTAATAAAACTCCAAAGACTGACTTGACTGACAGACAAAGCACAGCCTAGACCAAAAAAATTTTGAAGTAAGACAAAAGTTTCAAAAATTCCAAATTTTTAGAAGACAAAATTTTGAAAATTTACAGGCAAGTTTAAATTTTAAAAGCCAAAAATTTTAAGGCACAAATTATCAAAAAAAAATTAAAATTGTCACATAAAGAGGAGAAAAAAGTTACATTTTTTCAAAATTTTGCTCCTTTACAGAGGCATTTTACATAAATCTCAAAACAAAAAGAATCAAACATCTCTTTTTTTTGTCCAAGTAGGAAATTAGCTGTAGGCAATAAAAGCTTAAATAATTAATTACTATAAATAATAGGAAAATTAAATAATTGACAGAAAATTTACATCAAGAACAACAATGATGGTCGTCTGTTTCAATACATTTAAAGGCATATTTTAAGATTTCGAATTGAGTAACCTTTTTAAGAACATCCGATTGTTCCTAGCAATATGCTTGTTAAGCATAGTCGTTGCAAAAATCTGCTCCTTAACAGTTCCCCATAGAATAATTTTAGTAGTGTTTTAACCTAGGAGCGCGGCGGCCACGCGTGCGGACCATCGTTTGTAATAAACTGGGTGTCAAATAAGTAGATAAGTAGAAAAAGCCATTGTCTATTTTACGGTTATGAGCTCCATAGTATTAATCAAATGTACATTTGTATATTTCCCAAATGTGGCTCAATATCTCATCGTCATCAACATATCTTTGGAAAATATTTCTGTATACTTAAGCCAAATAACAAATTAGGATTTATTTATGATTAAAAAAATCATTAAGTAATTTCCATTTTGATTTTCATTATAAATTTTAACGCTTACAAATCCTAAGATCTAATGTAACAGCATAATAGTTAAAGAACGAATTTTCTTGAACATTTGTTGTTGATTTTCATTACTCCACAAATGTCTGTTTAACAAACCATTTTTACCAAACTTAAATTCGTGGCTCCATAAATATTTTTCAATAAGCTAAGTTCAATTAACCAAAAACTTATTCGTCTTGAACGGTTATCTTTTAAATGTTACTTAACCTAAAATCTTTAGACTTTGTCGTTGTTTTTTTTTTTTTTAAATTTTGTTGTCTAGTGTCAAGTTGCTGCTAGAGAAAAAAAAAGATATTTTTCTTTTTTATTTTGAATTATATCTCTGTTACGGTGCAGAATTAAAAAAAATTACTCATATATATTTTTTCTCCTTTTTATATGGGGAATGCAAAAATTATTAAAAAACATATAGTTCCTATTTGAAAAAACAGAGTTTTTTTGAATCAAACAAAAACAATAAATATCATAAAATTACCGTCACCCTGTAAAATAAATGTAAAATCTGATTACGTTATTACAGTCTCCACAATATTCCATGACCTTAACCCTTATTTTATTTTTTTACTCCAAATAATAAAAAAGATACAAGGAGTAAAAATAACCCTCTTTTCTGTCATTTTTTTTCAAAAAATTGAAATATCTTTAAAACTATCAAAGATAGCAATAAATAAGAATACATAAACTAAACTTATTTTTTTACGCACAATCCAAATAAAATATAAAATATGCGGGTTGCTATTTAAAATAAGAAAGTTGATGTCTACTTCCGGTATAACCCTATTAGCCCTTTCGACAAAGTCAGTTTGCGTTTATAGTAAGTGGTACTCCATGTAAAGGTAACCTCCTAAATAAAAAAACACTCGGTAGATAGTCAAAATTTCCAAAAAAAGTAAAGATTTTCATGGTAAAAATAGGTAAAATTAAGAAATCATCGTGAAAAAGTCTACATTTTCAAAAAATTCGAGAATTCGGAAAAATTACTGACATGTTTAAAATAATTCAAAATTTTTTAAAAAGGCGAAATTTTGAAAAATAGCCTAAACGTTAAAAAGAAGTTCAAATCTAAATAAAAAGTCAAGATTTAAAAAAATGAGAAGTTATCGGTCAAATTTTCAAAATTTTTGAAAATTCTAAATCCTGAAATAAAGCCTAAAATGTCAGTAAAGTCACAATTTTCAAACAACTTCAACATATTTTAAAAAAGCCAACATTTTTGAATGAAAAAAGTTAAAATTTTGAAGTAATGCCGAATTAAAAAAAAATGGGAAAAAATGTCGACGTTTTAAAAAAAGTTCAAATTTGACCAAAAATTGCAGATTCTCCAGAAAAATTCGAAATGTTATGCAATATTGAAAATTTCACAGTTATAATTTCGAGAAAATTCGAAATTTTTCGAAAACAAGTTGAATTGTCCCAAAAATAGTAAAATTTTAAACAAAAAGAAAATTTTCAAAAAGTTTGTTATTCTGAGAAATAATTTTCGAATTTCTCAAATGGAGTCGACATTTTAGTGCCAAAATTTACAAAAAAAAGTTGGAATTTTGAAAGTCAACAATTTTGAAAAGGTGAAGTTTTCAAAAAAAAATCGAAATTCTGAAAAAGAAATTTCAACATTTTAAAAAAAAATCCAAATTTCGTCAAAAATTGCAAAATTTTTGGAAAAATTCAAAATTTTGTAAAATATATTTAAAAAAGTTAAACATTTTTCTTAAAAAATATAGAAATTTTGTAAAAATGATCCTTTGAAAAAAATGTAATTTCCAAACCAATTGAAAATTTAAAAAATTGTCAGAAAATTACGAATTTTCAAAAAAATTGAATTTTGAAAAATAGTCGAAATTTTCAAAACAAGAAAGTTAAAATTTCCTGGAAAAGTTAAGAAAAATCAAAATTTCGAAAAACCTTTTTCGAAAAATTTAAAAAAAATAGGGACATTTCCACAAAAATTAAAAAAATTGAAATTTTGAGATAGTCCAAATTTCCAAAAATAGTGAAGTTGAAAATGTCAACATCTAAAAAAAACGAAAAATCCTTAAAAGTTAAAATAACAAAATTTTCGAGAAAAAAAATTCGAAATTTATAAATTCAAAAATAGCAATTTTGCAATTTTAAAAAATATCTAGATTTAAGGAGATTGAAATATTTTTAGTCAAATTAAAAAGAAAACAAGGTTTGAAAATTATGGGTAGTTAAGAAATGTCAAATTATCAGAAAAATCGAAATTTTCAACAAAAAAAATCGACCAACTTAAAAAAGTTTTCAAAAATAATTTAACAAGAAGTCGAAATTTTGAAAAGGTCTAATTTTGAAATAGAATCGAAACATTGAGAAATCCAACCTTCCAAAAAATTCTATCTATTTTTGGATGGAAATTTTCATGTAAAATTAAAAATTTTGAAAAAAGTACCAATTTGGGTAAAATTTTCAAATATTCAGAAACATTCGAAATTTCACAAAATATTTAAAAAATTTAAATTTTGAAAGAAAGTTGAAATTTAAAAAAAAAAATTGAAAGTTTGAAAAATGATAAAATTTTGAAAAAAACGAAATTTTCAAAAAAACATTCTTGAAAATTTGAAATTAAAAAAAAATTCCTTTTTCAAAAAAACTTGAAATTTTGAAAAATTGGTGAAATTTAGGGTTGAATTTTCAAACAAAATTGAAATTTTGAAAAAAGTCAAAATTTTGAAAATACGTAGAAAGTAAAGTTGAAAAAATTGAAAAATCTTTAAGTTTCAAATTAAGCCAAAATTTTCAAGAATTTGAAAAAATGTTAAAATAGTCAAAATCAATCGAAATTTAATTTAAAAAAATAGTCCAAAAATAGTTAAAATCTAAAAAAAATATGCAGATTAAAACGGCCGAAATTTTTAAATGTAAAAATATTGAAGAAATGGCAGAATTATCAAAAAAGTTCAAATTAAAAAAAAATCACTTTTCAAAACAAATACAATTTTTGGAAAAGTAGAAACTTTAAAAGAGTGGAAGCTTTCAAAAAAAGTAAATATTTTGAATAGAGTTGAACAATTTAATTTTGACAAGTCAAAATTTTGTCAAACGTGTGAATTTTGAAATAAAATCCAAATTTTTAAAAATCTAATCTTTAAAAAAAATGTACCCTAGTAACACTTTCTATAGCAAGTTTTAAAAGCAATCTGAATTTTTCGAAAACCAACATTTTAATAATAGTCGAAAGGTCACAATTTTCTAGAAAGTCGAAATTTTGAAAGAAGTCAAAAATGTCGAAATTTTGGAGAAAGTTGAAATTTTCAAAAAATGTCGAACATTTAAAAAGAGCCAAAATTTTCAAATAGATTTTTAGCCTTTTCAAGGTTCAGTAGTATTTTGATATTGTTAAAAAGTGAACATTTTGAAATACCATTAAAATTTTGAGAAAAAATCAACCATTTAAAAATTCGGCATTTTCAAAAAATTTCTCTTTTAAAAAAATTCAAATTTGAAATAAACATCGAAATTTTAAAGGTCGAAATTTCTGAAGAAGAGGGTTCGTAAATAAAGTGAAAATTTTGAAAAATGTCGAAATTTTGGAGAAAAGGATAGTTGAAATTGCAAATTTTTAAGAAAAATTGAAATTGTGGAAAGATGTCGAAACTCAAAAATCTGTACGTGATAAAGAAAGTAATAAGTAGGGCCGGGTAAGATTAGCTAGTTTTTAAAATAAAAATCGTCATTGATATAAAATAAAAATATTAAAAAATATTGTCACATGTTAAACATAAACTATTAAATTTGTTCGACATTCATTTAATAACATCATACCTTGATATTTTATTGCTATTGTACTGTATACTTTTATATTTAGTTGGACGGGCCCCAATTGATGCAAAGGATTAGCTGTCCCATCGAGGTCTAAAAGGTCAAAATGACCGCGGTACCTAATCGATGGGCGCCCCCAAAAATAATGCCTAATAACTACGGATAGTTAGGGGTATTTAGAATAACAAATAACTAGGGATATTTAGAATAACAAATAACAAATAAAACAGTAACTTCACATTTAATTTTTTCGTATTTTATTACATTCAACTATAATTCAAAAATACAAAATCCAGCGCGTTATCGGTTCGAATGATTAACACTTGGTGAATTGTAAGCACTTTATTTCAAAACTGAACTCGGAACACTGCAACTGCAATTCACTAACACTGTTTAATTAACTAATTTATTCATTGAATTCAAACTAACTAACGGAGGGAAAAGCGACCGCCTTATATAGGTCCCGCTTCGGGTTCTAGAAGAATCCAGCAGATAAGGCTTATCGTTTGCCGAAATTTCTGAAGCGCTTATCTGCCGTTTGATTTATTATCGCGGCCGCTTCCCCTTATCAAATTTTCCAGAAAATTCCCAACTAAACTTTCAGTCTGAAACTGTCAGTTAGAATAAGTGCAATTAGTGAGTTAGTAGAAGTGAGTTAATTGTAAATTGTTGAGTTCAGTAATAAAGTGGGTCTTATTCGATAAGTGTAATCAGTCGAACCGATAAGCCCGTAACATCTGGTGTCAGAAGCGAAATTATTCGTGGATTGTGCTTGATTACTCGAAAAAAATTCGTGCCAGGTGCCGTAGTTGACTTTATCTCGGACGTTTCAAACTGTTAAATAGTTATACGGGGCGCGTCAAGTAAAATCTTGAGCTACTACGCTTTATGGATACGAGATTAAAATCGGCCAAAATGGAACAACAAATGCAAGCGCAATGTTTAAAGACCAAGCAGAACAAAGACGGCAAGAAAAAGAACAGGAGAAAGAAGAAAGACAAGAAAAAGAACAGGAGGAAGAACGAAGACGACAAGAAAAAGAACAGGAAGAAAACCGAAGACGACAAGATGAAGAACGAAGACGACAAGAAAAAGAACAGGAAGAAGAACGAAGACGACAAGATGAAAAACGAAGACGACAAGAAAAACAAGAAGAAGATCAGAAAAGGAATGCAGAAAAACAAGAGTTACACAGTCTGTTAGCAAATATAACCGAAAAAATGGGAGCCGACGTTACAAAAATGAAAGAAGAAGTGAAAGAACAAATTAAAGGAATGAGAGAAGAAATGCAAGAAGAGATTGACGAAGTCAAAGAAGAATTCAACAGCAAGCTTCTTGATTTGGAAAATGCAACAAAGAGGGAGATCAGCAACATAAAAAATAACATGAAAAAGTTGCTAAGTGGACAAAGCACACAACATGAATCCGAAAGTGTACCTGCTAGTTCTTCCCAAAAGGTAAAACCTCCGACCTATGACGGAAAAACATCCTTCCACACCTACAGAAAACAGTTCGAAGCTGCTGCTAAGGCCAATCAGTGGACGGAAGAAGCAAAGGCAACCTCATTTTGTTACAACAGTTTAGTTACGAAACATTTAGCCACATAAAAGTTTAATTCATCACCGAAGTTGGAGATTCAAAAATTACATAAAGATGCAAAAAAATCATAGGTCTATATTTAAAATAACATACTTGATGATAGTAACGAAAAGACGAAACGTCTTATAAAGAAATTTTTATGCTACCTCGTAAAGGATAAAAAACGACATTAAAAAAGTGTTTTTAGTTTTTCGCTTACTCCTCAAATAAGTCCCAAAAAAATACATAAATAAGAACAAAAATCCAAAATGTCACTTCTTTTTCAAATATCTCAACAGCAGCAAAGTATTTTCGATATTTTGAAGGTATATTAATGGTGGCCAAATTATGCAACTTTGTCCTAATTTAACCGCTGCTGTATCTGTTATCGTTTTCTAGATTCCTGTTGTGAGAAGAGATTTGTTACAACCTTTAACAATGTGTGATGTGAGACAAAATGTTATTCTACTTTTTAATATTATTACGCAATATAATTATCTTTATCTGCCTACGCAACTTAAGAGTAGGTACTTCAAGAGACTATTTGAAGGTTGTGGAGTCTATGAAGAAAAAAAAATGACTCGTTGTTAAACGATACGTTGTTTAAGAAGTTTTCCTTGGCATCACATATTTCAATCAGACTCAGAAAATTCAAAATTTTTGTAATGATTATCAGAAAATATTTATCAGTATTAGCCACTTTATAACATTTGTATTCATTTTTTTTTCAAAATATTTCGCACTGTTCGCAGTGTTCGCGTGTTTCAAATTAACTTTCTTTTTCAATTCGTTATCGTTTTCGGCTGATTGTCATGGGAAAAAGAAATTTCTTCGGGCTCTGGGAGGCAGAGCATGACAATCATTTGCATTTTTACTATATTAGAGGTACAAATAGTTAAAAATAAATATTTAATAAAAAAATAATTTACAAGGTTTTGCAATTTGCTAGGGACCCACTGAGTCATGAATCTAAATGAAAACAGGTATCTGATTTATTTTGTGTTGGGTTATTTCTTTCGGCTTCATTAAGAGCAGTTTGCAGAAGTAGACATAAGATCTGCCGCTGTTAAAACGTGCTTCAGCTACATTTCGCCAGTTTTCTACGCTATGGTTCACTGCAATGTTACTTCGGTTGTTTGTAGATTGCGCCTCATGTTCTTAGAATGAACACAATTTGACACCATTTCTAGCATTATATCAGTCGTTTTATAAAAAAAAAGTAAAAAAAATATGCATCGTTAGCTAGTCTAGTGGTTGATTACGCTGGTAAAGTTTTTTCTTGGTCTATTTGGACTACCCGACCCTTGCCCAAAGTCGTTCGATTTTTCTTTATTTTATATATTTCTTTGTTTTTACTTTTTATTAAATGATTATTTATTTACATTTTAAAACGTTTACATCAATTGATAGTTCTTACTATCACTATGACAATTTTATTCTCATGTGACAACTACCCGTTGGCGTACCAACGGCTATGTTATTTAGTTTGGTTGTGTATAATTATTTTAAAAAACATATCATCTTTCTTTATATTGAACTGACCAGACAAATTATTTTTTTTCAGAGAGCTTCTAATTGGAAACCTAACCTTGAATCAAGCAAACGCGATGGCATCTCATCAGGGAGGATTAGATATGGTCACTTTTCAAGCTGCATCCAAACTCTTCGATCCAAGCAACGCCGTATCCTCCTGCTACGCAGATTACCAAATGACATAAAAATTAAAGACCTATGATAGAGAATCGAATGTATATTTGTTGTAAATAGAGATAAAACTGAATAAAACACAATTTTAGTCGTCTGGAACATTATGTAGTTTGCACTTGTCTATCCAAAAGTTTACGTGGTAGGGTTTGGCCAATTTGCTAGGAGCTTTGCCAGCGTAATTCAGCATGGCTTTGGTGGGCGCTTTCGATCGTTCTAAGTTTGGATAATCAGGAATGGGCTGCCATTTTTGGGGATTATCTATTATGGGGGTGTATTTGGGCGGATGGACTTTGGTAAATAGGAGGAACCTGAAAATTATTGCAAAAAAAGGATTGTGCATTACACGGAAATATTTTGAATCCAAGGGAGAGATTGAAGTTGCAGTAAAACCTGACATATCAGAAGAAAACTGAGATATTCGACAGGATGGTGCAATTGAACTGTCAACTACAGGAAATGCTGAATTATTTTTATCTTTTCATGAGTTTTATTGCACCCTAGTAAAAAAATGCTGTCTGAACTGTTCCAGGTCCTTTTAAGTATTTGCACAGTCGATTGGAAAGAATTTTACATCTTCAAAATTTCCACCTTTACTCGATGAAAATAGCAATATTGCTACTACCGCCAAAGAAAAGGCTAACATGTTAGCCTTAATGTTTGCTGAAAATTCCAATCTTGATTCTCGAAACGCAGAACCTCCTACTCTTCCTAAGGTTGGCACTCCGATGAGTGAAGTTGTTTTCAGACAACGCACGATCAGGAAGATTCTCCTTGAGCTTGACACCTCGAAAGCCTCTGACCTTGATGGTATTCCCGCCATTGTTGTTAAGAAGTGCGCCCCAGAGTTGATTCCTGTCCTAAGCAAACTGTTCATACTCTCTTACAACAAAGGTGTATTCCCTAACATCTGGAAATCTGTTAGGGTGCAGCCTGCCCATAAAAAGGGAAAAAGGAATCTGGCTAACAACTATCGCCCTATATCTTTGTTATCCGTTATATCTAAAGTGATGGAAATGGTTATCAACATCGAGATTCACAAATATCTGGAGGAAAATAGAATCATCTCCGATAGGCAATAAGGTTTTAGACAACAACGTTCCACCTTCGATCTGCTGGCATATGTTACTCATATCTGTAACTCAGCATTGGAAAAACATGGTGAGGCTAGGATTGTGGCATTGGATATCTCAAAGGCTTTCGACAGAGTCTGGCACCGATCACTTTTCGCCCAATTAACATCTTATGATTTTCCTCCTGGACTCTGTCATTTGATATCTAATTTTCTCGCTAACAGATCTCTTCAAGTCGTCGTCGATGGCATCTCATCCGAGACGTTTGCGATGAATGCAGGGGTGCCTCAGGGGCCTCTTCTGTCTCCTACTCTATTTCTGTTACACATAAACGATCTCTTAGCTTCAACTTCCAATCCTATATACAGCTACGCAGATGATAGTAACCTTGTGCCATCTTTTTCAGATCGACTAAGGTAAGTAAGAACAATTTGGTCGACTTTAACGCTTCAAAAACTCAGGCCCCGGTTTTCTCTACGAAAACATCAAGTGCAACAATACAACAAACATACTAATGGACGGTAAAATCCTTCCCATGGGACCTAATCTATCTATTCTAGGAGTGAATGCGAGCACTAACTCCTCTTGGGACAGTCATGTGCGCGTCATTGCCAAAGCCGCCTCTCAGAAGCTAGACTTTCTTTTAGAGCTAAAAAGTACTTAACATTTCATCAGCTTAAAGCTCAAGTTAGGCCAACATTAGAATAGTGTTCTCATGTTTGGAATTCAACCCTAAAACACACTTTAGCTCTCTTGGATTAAATTCAAAGAAGAGCAGTTCGCCTAATTGATGACGAGAGTCTTACTGATTCTCTTGAAACACTAGAGCACAGGCGTATGGTTGGTGACTTGTCTCTTTTCTACAAGTAGGTACTATCATGGAAGATGCTCGCAGGAACTAATAGAATTGATTCCCCCCAACGGCAAGATTCTTGAGGCATACTAGACAGTCGAAGTCAGCAAATTCCTGTGAGGTCCAGCCTGACACAGTGAGGACTTCTGTCTGCGGAGACTCTTTTTTCTATAGAACTTCCAAGTTGTGGAACTTGTTACAGAAAGAAATTTTCCCCAAAAATTACAACATATCCTTGTTTAAGAAGAAAAATTATAAATAATACAGTTTTTATAATGCATCACGACTTTTCGATAAGGTTGCCTTTAACGCATACGATAGCCTTCAGACTGTCAAAAAACGAATCGAACGTTACTCGAATGTGGCTTTGTGCCATTTTGGTCCATTCCGGCCGAATGGCTTGCTTGAAATAATCCACACTTTGGTGATTTTTGGTGCCAACCCTTCTCTTTAGAATGCTCTAAATAGAAAAGTATCGGATTTGTATCTGGAGAAATCACTCTGTAGAAGAAACGGATTGTTTTTAAGCAGTTCTTGGTTGGGGCGCGTTTTACGAGATTATGTCGAGTCTTGCTGAAATGCTCACAGTATGCAACCGAAATGTTTGTGCGCCCAATGGTTCTATGCTATCTTTAGAACACTTTCACGGTACATGCCCACGTTTATTTTGACCCAGCGGTCCCAAAAACGAAAGAAGAGCTACCATCGGCGATTACGTTGGTCCAAACCGTCACCATTGGTATTCGCAGGTTTCTAGTGACCATTTGGAAGTGTAAATTTTCAAACGAGCTCTTTGGCAAGTTAACTTTGTCATTTTGTTTGCTAATATCTTACTCATTTAGGAATGGAGCCTCCTGGAAACAAAACTCAGTAACTCACGACTTGTGGCCAAACGTAGCAACCCATTGGCTCGTTTCGCTATAACTTTTTTTTTTCTCTTTCAGTGTTTCAGGTAGTTTCTTTTGCGTCAAAGGATTAAATCTGAGCTCATTTTGCAATATTCGTTGCACGTTTCGCGCTGATATTTTCAGATAATTCGGAGAAATTTTCAGATCAGCAGCCAATTTTCTGCCATAACTTTTCGAACATATTTGCTGCTCTTTTTCGACCACCACCATAACGTTTAGCAATGATGTATCTTTTTATGGTCCAATGTATAAGATATTTATTTACGTTCAAATGTTGAAGCTCTATAACCATCGCCTTTTACGATTTTCTACCAAATATTAAGGAATAAAACTGTTCGGTTTAATCCAGGACCTAAAACTTTTTTTTTCTCAAAAAGAACATGCAAGGCGTTCCATATACTTATAAACAATATAATGGAGTATCATTACCTAAATTTTGAGGAATTTATCATCAACAGTCTGGCAGTTTGAACTTAGTTGATAGTTCAGTTGCTCCATCCTGTATATAAAGTACAACAATTCAAGAATCTAATTTATTTATTTTACCTAAAATTATAAATTCAGTATTTAATTTATCGAAAGAAATAGGATAACTAGTTTTTACTTTATTATTTTTAGAGAGGCGGAGAAGCAACTTTCGTTGTCCTGTGGTCTTTATTAACTCTTTTACTTGTTGCTTTTGACTCTGCTCTTATCGACTAATTTGCCAAATTATTACTGAAGATGGTGAGTCAAGGATGTATTGACACCTAAATCTCCAAATTAGTCGAGAATAACAAAAATAGAAGAGGTCCATTTAATAAGACTAACCCTCCCTTTACATTTCGCATGGTGAATCCACCACTCGAGATATTTTCGAGTGGTGGGTATCCAGCATCCCCATCGACCTTGAGCCGAATGAGTCCAGAGATTACTTTTCGGACCACGAAATTGAACAAACTTACGGTTTTTCCTGAACAAATTCCTCATTGGGGAGCCTTGGTGTGATTGGTATCGCATCCTTATCCCTTAATCGGATCATGTCTTCCATTCTCCTCATTTTCGGATTATCGTATTTATAACGGAATTCGGGCTCTACCGCCTGATTGTATATTTTACGAACACTACCCATGTATTCCGTATATTTGAACTGTTTCAAAAATTGCTCCATGCAGGAGAGTTCACTACAACGTTACAAATTTATCTGGTTCCAAAGTACAAAGGGAATGTGTACTCTGTTCCGTGTTTAGATAAAACACCTTCCTTAACTTCCGTCCTTAGAAGATGATGTTTATCGAATAGAGCATTAGCGATGATAGGAGCAAAATTAGTCTCGTCGAATTTGGATAGGGTACTTGCTTTTTCTCTCATCTCTTGGAGAATACTCTCATTCGCTTCTTCCATTTTGCGCCTTTCCCGAAGAAGATCTCTTATGCACAGCGTTGTTCTAAGCTGTAATGTGTGGAATATTTTAAAACCCAAATATTCTAAAAGCACGCGATAGATAGTAGAAAATAGTTTGAAGAAGATGAGTGGAAAGGTTTCCCAGCTCGAAGCTGGAGAATAACGTGTGCAAGTTGTACGTAACAATTAAAAATTTCCAGTTTATGTACCATGCAACTAAAGCGAGAATTTGCCAATTTCAAAAGTAAATTACTGATAAATCATTATTAAAGTTTTTATTTAACGATTTATCGGCATTAAATCAAAAAGTTGTTAAATTTACAAGTCCTACCGTCTTTACTTGAGTTTCAGTAGATATTTCTCATTTACGAGGGTAAATTAAATATGAACCGAAATTTCTATCATGTCGCCATGAGGGCATCGGGAGTGTGCGCATACTCTTAGACATGTTAGGTCACGTGACTTCCTTCACTCAAGCGAATTCCGTTCTCGCCGTTCGTCAGTTGTAAATACAATGAGTGAGCAAGAGGTTCATCAGCACGTTGCGCAGCGCATTATTATTAAATTATTTGTCGTTGAAGGTGTAAAGCCCGCCGAAATTCTTCGTAGACTAGAAGCACAGTTTGGGGATACCTGTTTGAAGAAAACTTAAGTGTGAATGACACAAAAAATTTTTGAAAGTTGAAAATGAACCCCATGCCCGTCGTCCTCGGACCAGGACAGCTTAACGCTGTTCAATGTCTTTTGGAAGATGATCGCCGTTAATATGTTGGTGAAATTGCAGCTCAGATGGGGATAAGTTTTAGGAGTGCTCAATACATCATTACAGGTGAGCTGGGGTTTCGTAAACTTTCTGCCAGCTAGGTACCTCGTCTTTGGACTGAAGAACAGATACAACAACGTCTCGAGATTTGTCAGCGGCATCTTGGACGTTTTCAACATGAAGGTGATGGTTTTTTGCAACGTATCGTTCCGTGTGATGAGATTTGGGTCCATCATTACATCCATGAATCTAAACAAGCAAGCATGGAGTGGAGAAGAAAGGGGAAAGGTGCATCCGTTAAGGCAAAACTCGCCTTTCAGCTGGAAAGGTTCTTGCGACAGTGTTTTCGGATTTTAAAGGAGCTGTGCACGTCCATTTTCTGCATGAACGTCGTACGGTTAATGCTGCCTACTATTGCCAGCTATCGGATGAAGCAAAACGTGCATATCGGCAGAAGAGGCGCGAATTTTCGGTCATAAATGTAATTTTGCTTTACGATAATGCTCGCCCCACTCAGTCAATCTAACACATCAAAAATTAAAAAAAATACCTTGCGCAAAATTATAACACCCTCTTTATACTCCCGAATTATCACCATGCAATTATCATATGTTTGGGCCACTAAAAGAAGCTCTAGGAGGTGAGTGATTCCATGATAATGCTGCTGTTGAGATACTTGTACGCAATTGGCTGGATACACGCCTCCCTTTTTTTATGATGATGGTAATAAAAAACTCTTAATCCGTTCGGAAAAATGCATAACAAAATCAGGAGGTTATGTAGAAGAATAGCTGATAACTTTCATATATGCATCTTGTACCAATAAATTTTTAAAGACAAATTCCGGTTCATATTTGATTTACCCTCGTACTTTTTACGCTTTAAACGCATTTCTGGTTTTCATGGAAAGCTTACCTTATAGCCTTTGTAGCAAGCTTGTATTTTTGTAGCCTTCTTGCTGTAAAATATCCGAAGTTTTTCTTTTCGTGTCTCCTCATATATTGCGGGAAGATTCCACCTAACCCACCAACCTCTCATGCCTTTCTGCAATAGTGTCGCCATTTTGTGCATGTATTTTATTTGTTTTCTAGCAACATATGATCTCCACACTTTTTGTATATCAACGGCAGCGAAATATTTCCTTCTGGCTTCTTCGGAATATTGTCTGCAATTTTCAATTTGATCAGTTTTGATCGTATGAATAAAGACAGATTTACTCTCTTTTACGACAAATAGAACCTTCGAAATTATCAGCATCATCACATAAGTGGTACACTGAAGCCATGTCGATATTTTACTTATCACAATGTCATTTCGTCATATTTGATTAGTGACTTTTTTTCTACAGAATCTTTTGACGTTAAGGGGTTAAATACTCACAGAGCTTAAACCAGGGACCGCATTTACGTGCCCCGAACAAAAGGACAAGTTGTCGCGTTTTATAAAAGCAAATACCTTTCATCTAGATCAATTTCCTATTTTTTTTTCGAAGGAAGTCCTCTTAAATTTGAGATTAGCCAATAATAATAATAATGAAGTAGAACACATATTAATTAGACTATTTGGCAAGCAGTCTATAAATTTCAAACTCATTTATCTAGATGTTTTTTTTTTAATTTTATTTTTAAATTGCATTCTTTAAATCTCAAGATTTAGTTCCAAAGTTCGACATAGTTCTCTTGTTTTCATTGTAAAACTCGATAATTTTGGATGCTCGAGTTTCTCTAGGGTTTTTCACACATTTTTTCATATATATTCAAAATGCCCGAATTGTCTATATTGGCAATGTAGACAACGACAATTGGCTAGGGGTCCAACGCTGCCTAGGAGCCCCGCAGTCTGCGAGAAAAATGGGTCTTTTCATTTGAAAAAAAGTTAGGTTTATTTTTTCAAGAGCCATTTTTGAAGTGAAAACTTCTTTTATTCGCTCTAAGCGACTTAAAATAGGGAAAAAAGCATGGAGTTGCTATATATGTAATATACATATATACAGGAAGATTCAGTCATAATGGCATTAATTTTAGGGGAAAATAGAAAAAAATGGGTATAATACGCTGAAAACAACATTTTAAAACCATAATTCAAACCCCTTTTTGAGCTGTCACTGACTCCAAAGCTCCATGGCCCAGATAAACATTCCTAGGTTTTGTCTAAATGACAATACGAAAAACATTAAATGATCCTGGCGGCACCAATGGTTGCGAAAAAGTCATTGGGTGATTTGCTTTTTTATATGAAAATCGGGTAGCAATGAATTGCAGAAAAAAGTTACGCGAAAATAAAAAAAAGTGAAATCGCGAGATGGATGTAAACGTTGATGTCAAAGCTGCAAGATATTAATTAAATTTGCCGTTGTGGGCAAGTGTTAAAAGTGGTTAATACTTGAGAATTATTTCCCGACGTTTTATTCTTTGTGACTCTGTGTGATACGAGGAACATTTTTTAAACCATGTGTAGTTTAACGACGAATCATCACTTTTTTCATGCGCTCGACAGCTCCTAAATAGTTTGGAAAAGAGGCACTCGAGTATTAATGTAAGTACACCGCACTTATTCTGATTGTGGGCTATTGTTGATATATTTTTTATACACAGCCCGATTGCTAACCAACGCTTCAAAATTAAATAAACCAGTGCGTCGTATCGTAATTTATTTTGTTTAATATTTTTGTTTTCGTTTATTTTTTGAATTTGCGTTTTACTTTTCATCAGACCGATTGACTAACGAAACAAAAAAATGTAAACAGTTTTAAATGTATAAAAATACAAATACTTATTCGTCAAAATAACTAGGGGAGAGCGGGGTTAAAAGTTCCCGGGGTAAGTTGTTCCGCTTAAAAGAGCTCCAAGAGAAAAATAAATAAATATATTTTGTAAGTAGGATATGAAATGAATCGTGACAACGCAGCGATGTCAGTCATATTGTTAGGGTAGTTACGTCCGGTATATAAGTAAGCGAGCGCGTGCGTTGTTGTGTCACGTAAGTAAATGTTTTCCTTTTTGTAATTTTTGATTTCTCTTCCATATATTAATAGTAAGTGTTTCGGTTTTTGCTGTGTTTACGCCAAAATATATCTGCTTTGAATATGCTAAGCTAAAATTGGCTAGGACCTGTAACCCCCGCTTTTATCTGAGCATTTGTCATTTGAGGCTAAATGTTCCATTTTTGTGGGGCATATTGTGCCCCAATATTTATACCAATACAGCAGGCTAAATTATTGTTTTTTTTGTAGTATGCGGACTTATACTCAAAAAACAACCTGGGGTTTACATCTCGTGAACTAAAGAGCTGCAGATGCAGTTATAAAAGAAGGTAGAAAAGTAAAAACGATTGCCAAGGAGCTTAACATTTGTGATATGACATTACACAGATTTCTAAAAAAAAGTTGAAATCTGGAGAAAACGCTATGGTTCGCTACAAAAAAGTTAGACTAGTTTTTATTGAAAAACAGGAAAAACAGATGACAGAATATTTATTAAAATGTGCAACAATTTTCTTTGGTCTTTTACCAGAGGAATTTCGAAAATTAGTTTACGAATATGCAGTGAAATTCAACATGCATGGTATTCCACCATCATGGCATAGAAATGACACAGCTGATCCAGATTGATTGACTGGTTTCTTAAAGATAAATTCTAAGCTTTCAATCAGAGCTCCGGAATCCACAAGTGCTGGCAGAGCAACATATTTTAATAAACATAATGTTAACGCGTTGTCCACAAAACTGAGCACAGTGTTAGACGAATATAAGTTTCCTTCTTCGAGAGTCTACAATTTGGACGAAACCGGTGTTGCAACAGTGCTGAAACCAAGAAAAATTGTTGCCAAAAAAGGTGCTAAACAAGTGGGAGTCATAGTATTTGTAGAACGAGGTGCGCTAGTCACAGTGGAACTGGCAGTTAATGCTTTAGAGCATATAGTTCCACCTATGTTTGTTTTCCCAAGTCTTAAATACAAAGATTTGTTTATCAAAGGCGGTCCACTGGAATCCATTGGTGCAGGGAATAATTCTGGTTGGATGACAGTAACAGAGTTTATTGGAAATGGGGTTTGTATGAACTATTTAGTTCAATGAAACACCACACTTTAATTATCGAGACTTTATTTATTCAAGAGGTCTCGGAAGGTGTGTGTTGTCGCGACGAAATTATAATCTCAACTTCATAGTCAAAACGGAATCTTTTCGTAATATTTCCAAATACATCTGGTATATTTCATGATACAGTGCTAATATACATGTCAACGTTAATCCCTTAAAACCTATATTCAGAAAAGGGACTGACCAGTGTTCTTAGAATTAATCATCCACCTAAGAGTGTTCCAAATAAGTTGAAGTACCCGTATCAGATTTCACTTCGTAAAAGATACAGCGAAACTCATAAAGCATTCGAGGGTGTCTAATATTTTACTTTAAAATAAGTACCGATAGATTTTTGCTCTCACGTTTTGAACGTGATTTCCAACACGCCCCTCAAAAATTAATCGGGTTCTCTAATTTTCATCAACTTCATTTAGAACTGCTTAACACCTTATTTTGTTTCAAACCAAAAATACATTTTTTTTGTACTTTAATATTTAAATTTATATAATTAATGCATTCTATTTTTTTATGTAGTATATACATTCCACCTTATTCTATCAGATAACTAAGCATTAACACATATAATACACACACCTCCTTTGAACCTTCTGGGGAAATACATTTACATGGTCCAACATTTGTTGCGTGAATTAGGAAAACCCAGAAAAACCTAATCAGACCATTTTTCTACATCTATACACATAATTTTAATTTAATATAACCATCATCCTACTCTAGAACCATTCCACTTCTGAACTGGAGGAATTTCACACTTGGCAATGGCTTTGTTAAAGCGTCTGCCAATTGGTCACCTGTAGGAATATACATTAATTTTATTTCCAATTCTGTTAATTCTAATTCCCGAGAAAAGTTTAATTTCTTTTAAATCAACCATATAAAAAGTATGCATTAAATACCCTTAAAAACTTTTCATTGTATCATTATTTGCTGTAATAATGACCAGATCGTCTACGTAGAGTATAACATAGATATTTTTATTAGTATCACCTCTATCTAAAATATAAATGCAACGGTCAACTTCAGAATTTTGAATTTTTCATTTCTTTATTTATTAGTGTCTGTTCAAATGCCAGAAACCAACATCTAGCTGCTTGTTTTAACCCATACAAAGCTTTATTTAATTTACAGACTTGATTATTTTTACATTCTACACCTTCTGGAACTTTCATGTAGATCTCTTCTTTTAATTCGCCATTTAAAAATGCTATTTTCACATCCATAAGCGAAACCAATCATGAATCTAAAACTTGATATTCTTTTTACTGGTGCAAATGTTTTATTGTAATCTATTAAATATTGTTGACTAAACCCTTTACCTACAAGAGGCGCTTTATACTTTAACGGATTACCAAATTCATCGTTTTTAATTGTAAATACCCACTTACACCCAACGATGTTATTATTTTCCGTTTTGTCTACTAATGACCAAGTATTATTAATTAAAAGAGAATTTATCTCTTCTTTTATAGCTTTTTCCCTTTTCTCTTTATCATTCCTATTTTTAATTTCATCATATGATTTAGGAATTTCACATACAATAGAATAAGCAGATGATAAACTATCATCAAACATATCGTCTTCATTATATGATATCACTGGACGATTTTTAATCCTATCACTCTTTCTTAGTTCAGGTAATGTGTTTTTCTTACTTTTATTATTTTGAGATGAAGTCTCAATACTAATAGTTTCAATACTATTTTCAACACATTTACTGTCAAATTTAACCCTTTCATTTGACTTATTTTCATCAACTACTTCAAACATTTCATCTGATTTATTACTATCAGATTTTTCTACTAATTTTAACTTACTAGTTTCATCTACACTACAAATATTAGAATTTTGATTTTCTAATTTGGTCTTGACAATTCAAACATTTCATCTGATTTATTACTATCAGATTTTTCTACTAATTTTAACTTATTAGTTTCATCATCACTACAAATATTAGAATTTTGATTTTCTAATTTGGTCTTGACAATTCAAACATTTCATCTGATTTATTACTATCAGATTTTTCTACTAATTTTAACTTATTAGTTTCATCATCACCACAAATATTAGAATTTTGATTTTCTAATTTAGGTCTTGATAATTCAAACATTTCATCTGATTTATTACTATCAGATTTTTCTGCTAATTTTAACTTATGAGTTTCATCATCATCATAAATATTAGAATTTTGTTTTTTTTAAAATTTAGGTCTTGATATTAAGAAATTTGTTTCGTCAGCTGTTATATCTCTGACTGTAGCAAATTTTTCACTTTCCACGTCCCACATTTTATACCCATTCGGTTCATATCCCACCAATATTCCTTTCCACGACCTTACGTCGAATTTTAATTTACTGGTTTATTTTACGTACATAAAGTGTACAACCGAATACCTTTAAAAATTTCAATTGCGGCTTCTTACTATGCCACATTTCATATGGTGTTTTATTTACTTTCAAGGCTTTTATTGGGCTCAAATTAATGAGATACGTAGCAGTCAATACTGCCTCTCCCCAGAAAACCTTTTCTAAACCTGCACCGTTTATCATTGCACGGGCTTTTTCCGTAATGGTTCGCACCATACGTTCCGATACACCATTTAACTGTGGGCTACGTGGAACCGTTAAATGATAACTTATACCTTTCTTAATACAAAGACCTTTCATTTCATTTGACAAATATTCTCGCCCATTATCACAATACAAATTTACTAACTGCAAATTAAAATGAGCTTTACTTTTCGCAACAAAATCTCGAAAGACTGAAAATACGTCTGATTTAAATGTAATTAAATATGTCACGCAATAATGCGTAAACTCGTCTACGAAAAGTACAAAATAATTTTTGTCATTTATAGTAGAAGGAGTGATTGGACCACAAACATCCGTATGGACAATAAATAATGGTCTTTTCACATGACTTTTGTCTTTAGCTCTGTTAAAAGGTAATCGGACTTGTTTTCCATTTATACAAGCTTCACATAAATTGTCATTAGGCATTAGGTGGTTAATTTTACTCATATCATCGAACATTTGTTTGTTCTTTATTTCCAAAAATTTTATTAACATTTTTTTCATCCAACGGTCGTTTTAAAATTAAATTTAAGACCAAGCTATGGAAAAACATGGTGAGGCTAGGATTGTGGCACTGGATATCTCAAAGGCTTTCGACAGAGTCTGGCACCGACCTCTTCTCGCCAAATTAACATCTTATGGTCTTCCTCCTGGACTCTGTCATTTGATATCCAATTTTCTCGCTGACAGATCTCTTCAGGTCGTCGTCGACGGCATCTCATCCGAAACGTTTGCGGTTAACGTAGGGGTGCCCCAGGGGTCTGTTCTGTCTCCTACTTTATTTCTGTTACACATAAACGATCTCTCTCTTAGCTTCAACTTCCAATCCTATATACAGCTACGCAGATGATAGTAACCTTGTGTCATCTTTTTTCTCCGACAAACCATTATCTATCGCTGCTTCAGATCGACTAAGGGAACAGGAGATACAGACCATTAATCGGGATCTCGAGATTATTCTGGAATGGGGTAAGAACAATTTGGTCGATTTCAACGCTTCAAAAACTCAGGCCGCGGTTTCCTCTAAAAAAACATCAAGGGATAATGCAACAAACATACTAATGGACGGTAAAATCCTTCCGATGGGATCTAATCTATCTATTCTAGAGGTGAGTTCGAGCACTAACTTCTCTTGGGACGATCATGTGCGTGCATTGCCAAATCCGCCTCTCAGAAGCTAGGCTTTTTTTTAGCGCTAAAAAGTACTTCACATCTCATCAGCTATTAAAACTATACAAAGTTCAAGTTAGGCAAGCACTAGAATACTGTTCTCATGCTTGGAGTTCAGCCCCAAAACACACTTTAGCTCTCTTGGATTCAATTCAAAGAAGAGCGATTCGCCTAATTGATGACGAGAGTCTGACCGATTCTCTCGAAACACTAGAGGACAGGCGTATGGCTGGTGACTTGTCTCTTTTTTACAAGTACTATCATGGAAGATGCTCGCAGCAACTAATAGGATTGATCCCCCCAATGGCAAGATTTTTGAGGCATACTAGACAGTCGGAAACAGCAAATTCCTGTGGGGTCCAGCTTGATACAGTGAGGAGGTTGTCTCTAAGAAAACATCAAGGAATAATGCAAGAAACATACGAAGACGGTAAAATCCTTCCGATGGGATCTAATTTATCTATACTAGGAGTGAATGCGAGCACTAACTTCTCTTGGTACGATGATATGCGCACCATTGCCAAATCCGCCTCTCAGAAGCTAGGCTTTCTTTTTAGAGCTAAAAAGTACTTCAAATCTCATCAGCTATTAACACTATACAAAGCTCAAGTTAGACCAACATTAGAATAGTGTTCTCATATTTGAAGTTCAGCCCCAAAACACATTTTAGCTCTTTTGGATTCAATTCAAAGAAGAGCGATTCGCCTAATTGATGACGAGAGTCTGACTGATTTTCTCGAAACACTAGAGCACAGGCGTATAGTTGGTGACTTGTCTCTTTTCTACAAGTAGTACTATCATGAAAGATGTTCGCAGGAACTAATAGGATTGATCCTCCCAAGGGCAAGATTCTTAAGGCATACTAGACAGTCCGAGACAGCAAATTCCTGTGGGGTCCAGCTTGACACAGTAAGGACTTCTGTCTACGGAGACTTTTTTTTCTATAGAGCTTCCGAGTTATGGAACTTGTTACCGAAAGAAATTTTTCCTAAAAATTACAACCTATCCTTCTTTAAGAAGGCGGTTCATCGCCATCTATCTTTGTTTCCGCATCCTACTCCCAGTGCTTTGAAAGCATAATGGGGTTACCCTTTGCGAGTGGATTAAACTTAAAAAAAAAACATAAGGAATATGCTATTGTTAAATCCTCAAATACATGATTGCCTTAATAATAAAATTGTTTTTTTTTACAAATTATTCCCTAATAGACCCGGTAACAATTTGTCCCACCTCGTTAACAATTAGCCCCAAGTTGGGGCAATTTGTTACTTTTCGACTTTCTGTGTTATAATATTAAATATAAGAAAACTAATTAAAATACACCCAAAAAACTTGTTAAATATCAAAGGTAAATTTAATATTTAAATTCTCCCTTATAGTACTCCTGTTAGTAACACGTTTTTTTAAACAATTTTTGAGCTTACTTGAAAAACGGATCTTTAAGCCCCGTTCTCCCTTAAAAAAGATTTGTTGCCCATTAATTAGCGACGTCTCGCCCTCGCCAGTCCAGCTTATCATTGCAGCTGGTAAGAGAAAGATAACGTGATAAGTGTCTGTTGCCGTAAAGCATTTAATGTGGCCAGTAGCGCCGGGCTTTTGTAGGTCAATGGGTTGATTAGTGTCTATTTTAAAAAGTCGAAAAACAAATTTTTTTCCGATTTGCTGTCTATACTAAGCTTTCCAAACACGTAATTAAAATTAATGCTATTATGACTGAATTACACTGTATTATGAAAAATCAATTTTCCTTTCCAAATCCCAATTTTGATTAGAAAAGATCTAAACATCAAAAACAGAATGGAAATATTTGAAAGCAAAAATAAAAATTTCTAGTTTAAGGTGGAAATTTCGGGCTTAAATTTGAAATAAAAAAATAATTTTGGAGAGAAAGTGGACAATTATAAAATTCATATTTTTTCAAAATCTTTCAGTTCTTTGGCCACTTTAATCCCAGAAATAAGAAATAAATCCCATATAGCTAAAAATATGAAAACAATATTTCTTTACAGGAGTAAATAAAAGAATATAAAGTCGATTTTGTCTTTATTAGAAAGAATAGTACACTTATATACATAAAGCGAAAGCAACCTATATACATAAGCAATAAGAAGCTTACAAATGAAAAAGTAATATTTTGTATAGTTTTACGCTATGTATTATCACTTTTATTATTTTCAACACAGGAAAAACTTAAAAACTAATATTAACAGTAAAGAATATTAAAATAATTTTGTTAATCAATAAAAATTAAAATACTTTGTCACGAAATACTATTAAAATACTGCAACATTAATTTTGGGAAACCTTACAACTAAAAAAAAAGAAGAAAATAAATTAAACATTATTTAACTAAAAGTCTTATAAATAGGAACATACTAAAATATATACAAGATTTAAATAATTATATTATAAACTAAATTGTTTATAACTTGATTTGTTTGAAAACTGCATTGTCGAAATGTTAACATATGGCAAATTTAAAAGGCAAATAGAATATGTAACAATTAGGGAACATAGAAAATTAGTCTCAGTCTCAATCGCTCTGTCAGACATTCCTTTCTCTCACCAACGTTCAAAACTTCATTAGCTTGCCTGTAAGAATTTTAACCTCAAAGTTCTCCACAAATTTGATTTGAAGTTTAGAAGTTTCGAGAACTTTTCCGTTATTTTGATTTGAATTCATAATTAAAACTGATGATGATTTTTCAATAATTTAAGCTCAAAATTATTATAAAGAAAGAATTAAATCATCAATTAGTCATTTTGTACTTAATCCTAATGATCCTTAACAGTAATAAAAATCTTTGATTATATTAAGTCAATACTTTTTTAGGAGATATTTAATAAAATTTTGTAGAGCCCTGTAATGAGTACGTAAAATTAATTTTACGTTTCTTACAAGTCATGGTACATGGTAATATAAATTGTATACGTTGATATACAGGGAAATAATAATTTTCAGCTACATTAAAACCCTGACTGCCGAAAAATAAAACCGTGATAAAAAATATACCAGTAATATACAGTTACATATAATAAAATAAATCACTAAAGTGAATTTATTCAACCACTATTTATTTCGATGGTTTTCTTTATTTTGTTCAGAACAAATTGATATTTATTGTAACAAATAAATATTTTTGTCTATTGCACCAAAATAGGTTAAAAGAGTTGGTTAAGTCTATTATATTATTATTTATTTAATACATTTGTACGGTGTGATAAAATTTTTAAAAAGATCCTTTTGTCAATCAACAAAACAATCGCAAAGCTTCCAGGTATTCAATTAACCTTGTTCGGAATTTACTTGTTTACTGGTTGATTTTAAATTAGTGTCTATATAAAACGTATTATTTTAACTCACTCAGTTATTAACACATAAAAGCAAATAAAAATATAACAATTTCGGAATGTCTATGTCTTTTCTTAAGACATATAGTCACTTTTATGCTACAGTTTAAGAGAAAAAAAAAGAACAACATCTACACTAATCAGTTACAAAATAAAATCTGTTCTCTAATTTACAAATAAATATCACAAAAATTAATAGAACATTTAGTGCGTGTTAATAGCATTAATATTTCGCATCGTTGTTGTATACTTTCAAAGAGCAGTTTTTCGGGTAATTGTTGTTATCGTTGACAACTTCGTATTTGTAGGGCACGTCGAAACTTTTTCGATTTCTTCTTTTGAAAAATATCAATAGGAACACCATCATAGCCGCCATAACAATGCCCACAGCAATGCCGACTAGCAAATAAATGAGGGTCGACATGGATTCTGAAAAAAAAAAAATTAAAAATTAAACACCAGCTGGACTTAATTTGCAGAAACTTTCTCGTAATTTTAGAGGCTAAAGGCGATTTTAGAGGTTTGTTTTCAACAGGGATGCTGAGAACTAATTCCTAATGTTTTTTTCAAGTGAAATCTAGCTTCTGTTAATATACGATACTTCTTCCGGGATTGGACCGTGTTAAAGAACTACTAAAAGTGTTCGACGTTTCGCCCGCCATCGTAGGGGGCTTCTTCAGGGACAAAGAAAAGAAACAATAAATAAAAAGAGAAATATAAGGGAATATGCAAAAATGAAAGAATGAAAAGGCCAATTTCAAAACAACAGAGCACATTAACTCAGTATGTCCACCATACCAGCGGCGAAACTCTTCTGAGAGGAAAGAGGGAGAGGGAAACTTTATATACCATTCGTCTGCGCGATCACTCCCGAAGATTTCCGATGGTTGATTTCCAGATGGAGGAAAGCATGTAACCAGTGGTGGCTGGTCTTAAAGAGCGCAAGAGCGCGCGCTCCTCGTAAAATGAGCGATCTATTTTTTTCTACTTAATGTAAAATTCTTGGATTTATCACATTTTTAAACACAAAATAATGATATACTAATTAAATAATAATACTTCTGAGTGACTTGGAATAAAGTACGCAAACTTTTATTCCATTATATTATATGCTATGAGGAAATTGAAATACGTTGGTGCGCGCGTGACTGCCATGCGATGCCTATCAACGGCCTCCACGGTAAACGGAGAAATAAAGTACAGAACACCACGCTAAACCTGGCCCGCGGTACGCCGCTCCGCTCAAGCGATGTTGCTAAATGGTGAGTACGAGTCAGAATTTGAAGTGTGTATTTACGGTTTATGATGCTAAATGCGTAGGTGCCGGCTGATTTAATTGCGATTGCTAATTGTGCCGCTTACAGGCCTAACTGCCAATAGTACGGCTATTCACAAAGAGATAGCAATACCATTCCAGGGTCTAATTATTAATTTGTAAATTTGGATTTAAACAATTTTGCTGAGAAAGTAATGAACACTTTATTTCTTTAAAAGATCGCAGAGCGGATTTTGTTTAAAAAAATATTTTTTTGTGCTTTTGTAGAGTTTAATTAGAACTTTGTAATAAAATATATTTTATCTTCAAATGCAGTTTTCATGAAAAAGTGATATAATTTCATTCCTATAAAAGCAAACAATTTTAATTAAGTAATCTAGAACCGTAACCAGGTGCAACCGCACAGAGTACTTTAAGGAGCTCAGAAATGTAGATAATGATTTTTTTTTGTACTCGATGAAAATAATTTAGAGATGATAACCCAAAAATATTTTGGAGGCTATAAGATGTTAATTAAATTTAATTCTTAAAAATACTATTAAATACCACAACTTTTGTATCATTTTTGTTTCTCTTAAATTTAATACCTTACTATGGCACTGGAGTCACCTAAACTCTTAACTATTAATATTTTTGCACAGGGCATCGAACCTCTATTTTTTTCGTTCCGGTTTTTGGTTTTCGCTCCCGGAAAAAAATCATATCGGTTTCGTCCCTGTTTTCGTTCCGACAAAAATAGCGGTTTTTCCGGTTTTCGGTTCAGTTCCAGCTGACTCATTTTTTAATTTTTTAAAATTTTTCATTTAAATTGATTTTCTAACATAATTTAGGAAATGTTCTTCCTCTTTTTTAAATATTACAGCATATAACTTCTGGGGTAATGCTTATAATTTGAAGGGAATATTTATCGATTTTTTGAATTTAAAAAAATTAGCCGATACCGGTGCATTCGCCTAGGTGAAAAAAAAGAAAGAATCGTTTGGTTTGAAAGTTTCGACTTTTCGAAGAATTCAGTTTTTATTGCAAATTTAGACTTATTTCGAAAATTTCGACAATAAAAACCACTTTTTCACAAAGTCGATCTTTTCTGGTTCGACTTCCGAATTTTTGAAATTTTAACTTGATTTCGAAAATTTCGATTTTTTTCAAAATTTTGATTTTTCGAATATTCCAAATTCCTCAAAATTCTGTCTTATTTGGTTAGTTTTGATTTTTTTGAACATTTTACTTTTACAACTTTCGTTCTTGTTAACAATTTTATTTTTTGAAAATTACACTTTTTATTTTTAATATTTGGAATTGATCTCGAAGTTGTCTGACCTTATTTTTGTAAATATCAAATATTTTCTCGAAATCTTGAAATTTCATCTTTTTTTGCAAATACAACTAATTTTAAATTCGATTTTTAAAAAAAATTTCAATTTTTTTTATAAATTTGAATTTTTTCAAAGTTTTAACTTTTTGCAAATATCGACTTTCCCGAATGTTTGTTTTTTTATTCAACTTTTTTTCAATTTTCACTTTTTCGCAAGATACTGACTTTCTAAAAATGATTACTCTTTTTAAAAAGTCTGCCTTCAATTTTAATTGAAAATTCTTAAACATTTTTCGATTTCCTTAAAGCATTTCGTCTTTATATTTTGAAAACTTTTTCAATTTCAAATGTTCCTTTTTTTAGCTTCCACTTTTTTCAAATACTTATTTATTTTATTAATCACCAGACTTTTTCAGTTTGACCTTTCTCAAAGGTTTAAATTTATTTTCCAATTTCTGAATTTTTTGAAAATTTTTATACATCATTTCGATCGTTTCTCCAAATTTGATCTTTTTTTGAAAACTGAGATTTTTTTTTAAATTTCGACTTTTTCTTGAAGTTTCCGCTTTTATGTTGTAAACTGAACTCTTATTTGAAAAATTAGATTTTTATTTTTTGAAAACTTCAACCTTTTATCATCGAAATTTCGACTTTTTCTCGAAGCTATAACTTTTTCAGAATTTGATTTTTTTTTGGAAAATTTCCTCTTTTTTTCAAAAGTTTGGATTTTTATAAAATGATTATGTTGAAACATTTTTTTTCAAAACATTTACCTTTTTTTGAAAATTTCCACTTTAGCTCAAAGTTTTTACTATTTCTCGAAGTTTTAACTTCTTTTTTTGATAATTCCGACTTTTTCCCGAAAATTTTCACTTTTTTCAAAATTGCAAATTTTTGAAATATTTGAATTTTTTCAGGATTTTAATCTTTTTTGAAAAGTGTTACCTTTTATCATCAAAATTGGGACTTTTTTCGAAATTAAATACAGCTTCATCCAAAATTTGAAGTTTTTTGTGATAATTTGTGTTTTTGTGATAATTTTAACATTTTTTCAAAATTCGCCTGCTCCAGAAATTTTTTACTTTTGGTGAAGAATCTAATTTTCCAAATTACCAATTTTTAAATTTTGAACGAATTCTACAAAAGGAATTCAAGATTTAACTAAATTTCGATTTTAAAGCTGTCTAAATTCAAAACAATCTAAACAAAAATCGCAGCTTCGAGGCGGAAATCAAAATTTTAAGAAAAAAGTGAAATATAGCGTAAACAAACCCAGATAAAAATTGGAAGTTTAAATTGGACATTATTTAACATGTCATCGTTCCAAGTTTACCCTTAAAATTTCGACTTAAAATTTTTCTCTTGAAATTTTGACTAAAATTCCCATTTTCTAGGAAAAATTAAAAATAGAAGGATTTTATCACAAATTTTGAGATTTTGGGAAGTTTTATGAAGTCGGCATCGTAAAAAATCATTAAAATTTGAAATTTCGAGAAAAAAAATTGGCATATTTAAATTAAAGTGAAATTTGAAGGAAAAAATTCAAGGCAACTCGAAATTTTTATTAATAACTTCAAAAAACAAGGGTATTATATTATCAAAGGGAAAATCTAAGTTCGAGGAAAAAAAAACAAAATTTGAGTGTTTGTTCTGAAGAAAAAGTTGGAATTTTCGGAAAAATTCAAATTTGCAAATAAAATTGCCAGCAAACTGGGCTTCAATGAAAAAGATTTCACGGCTTGAGTCCATATTTGCAATAGCACATAAAATTTGTATTTTGAACTCGAAATTTTAGGAAAAGAAAAGAAAAATTTTCAAAAAAGGGTCCAAATTTCAAAACAGAACCAAAAATTTTGAAAAAAGAATATGAAGTTATACAACTTAAAATTCAATTTGGCTTGAAATTTTGAGAATAAAATCAACATTTTCTTAGAAAGAGTGGAAATTGTAGGTTTCTAATTGAACTTTCAAACAAATGTTCTTTAAAGTAAACTTATAATTTTGAGATCAAAGTTGCATGAATTTGTGTAAAATTTTGAAAAGGAAATTTCTAAAAAAATCCAAAACTTTAGGGTAAAGTAAAAATTATTTTAAGAACATACAAATTCAACGAACCAAAATAAACCGTTATTTATTTCCGGTTCTGTTCCAGTTTTCGTTGCTACAAAAATAACGGTTTTTTTTCGGTTTCCGGTTTTCGGTTCAGTTCCGGTTCGAAGCCCTGTTTTTGTATCTGCGCACCCCCTGTCAAAAAGTCACCAGCCGCCACTGCATGTAACCGTCGTCTCTGTTGATATTTTTGTGGAATTTTTGGATTTCAAAGGCCTCGCGTATCTTCTTAATATAGTAATTGGGAAAATTGGATATAATTGAAATATTATCAAAGAGAATCTTATGTTTGGTCTCATGTTGATGTTCCGCAATGGCTGCCTGCGAAAATAAACCAGACCTAAGACATCTTTGGTGCTCGGATATTCGCGTCTTAAATGATCGCCCCGTTTCTCCGATGTACACTGAACCACAAGAACAAGGAACCCTGTACATACCATTACAACAAAAGGATGAGATTTAATTTAATTTATCTTTGAGAGATAAGAGGATGATGAAAAAATGGGTTTAGTGTTGTGTTTTCTCAATAATTTTCCGATTTGATCTGTTACTTCGTGAACATAAGGAAGAAAGGCTTTAGAAGAAATTATTGAATTTTGTGAAGGACGAGGGGTAGGGTGAAGATGTCGTTTAATGACAGTTTCAATGTCGTGTGATTTGTAACCATTGTTGCGGAGGTTGAAACGTATTTTGTTCAATTCGACTGAAAGATTTATCAGTTGTGAAATTGCTACAGCTCGTGAAACCAGTGACTTTATGACAGAAAGTTTTTGCGAAGGGTGATGGTGGGACTCTGCATGCAAATAAAGCTTAGTATGGGTGGGTTTTCGATAAGCGGAATGAGAAACGCGACCGTTTAGTCAACGGGTGACCAGTACGTCAAGAAAAGGAAGAGAACCTTTGTTTTTATTTATTGTTTCTTTTCTTTGTTCCTAAAGAAGCCCCCTACGAAGGTGGGCGAAACGTCGAACACTTTTAGTAGTTCTTTGACACGGTCCAATCCCGGAAGAAGTATATCGTGTAATAAAGAGAGAAATTAAAAAATAAAATAGTCCAAAAACAAACTGAATATTAAAGAAATAACATTGAAAGTTCAACTTAAAATTTGAAAATCTGGATTTCTTAAAAATAAATTTGGACAAACATATGGATTTGGACATAATTTTTTTAATTTTCGTCCAACATTTCGACCATATTCTCGAAATTGTAATGTTATTTTGAAATTCTGAATTTAAATCGATATGTCCAGTAATCGAAACAGGACAAAAAGAAATGTTACTTTTTAAATGCTAATGCATTTAAAATGTAATCAGTTGAAGGCAAAATTATAATTAATCTTTGAAAAAAAGTTTCCGGTCAGATTCCCCATTCATAAAACTCACGACACTCCACTGCACCAAAGTAATAGCAAGAAAAAATTATAGACAGGAAGCACCAATTTTAAGTAAGGATGGAAAATTAATAACCTTAACGGCTCAACAAATAGCAAGATAGGAAGAATACTATACAGAATTGTTTGAAGGAGATACAGAAGATGCTGAAGCAGTAGAGGAAGATTGGAAATCAACATGGATAAGCCAACAAGAGAAGAAATAGAAGAAGCCATAACGAGTTTGAGAAATGGAAAAAGCCCAGGAATAGATGACATCCCTTCCGAAATGTGGAAGATATAAACAGCACAAAAATCCTAACTCCACTAATTGAACAAATTTGGACCCAAGAAATCATGCTAAAAGAATGAACAACCAACGGACTAGTAGTGAAACTACTTAAGAAAGGAAACATAAAACATTGTAAGAATTATAGGGGTGTCACTTTGTCATGCACTGCGGGAAAGATGTAGTGCAACGAATAAGAAAAGTAAAACAAGCGTTTAGCATGCTAACAGAAGTATGGAAATTGGGACAAAAAAGGAAAAACACTAAAATTAGGGTGTTCGATAGCAACATAAAACCCGTGCTGATGTATGGATGCGAGACTTGAGCCCTCTCCGAAAAGTTAACAAAGAAACCGCAAACATTTGTAAATATATGCCTCAGAAAAATAATTAAAATATATTGGCCTAATAAAATATAGAACGTTGAACCATAGAAGCAAACAAACCAAACACGGATAAAAACAGAAATTGAGCGAAGAAAGGGGGGCTGGATAGGACACACACTAAGAAAAAAAGATGAGGACATCACCAAAAAAACCATTAGGTGGACAGCTACAGGACAGAAGAAGGAAGGCCCACAAGCACATGGAAAAGAATATTCCCTTCGTGTTCGTATTCTTAGTATATAAGAGTTAATTTTATACCTTGATATACAAATCTTGTCCTCTGAAGCCAAGAAAGATTAAAAAAACACAACAAAGGTTGCTCTAACGAGTGATTCTCTGAAGATGAAAGCTTGGCTATCGAAATGCGTTAGAGCAGCCTTTGTTGTGTTTTTTAATTTTTGTTGGTTTGACGGGACAAGATTTGTATGTCAATTTTTGAAAATAACCAAGGACCAGTCCGTTGCACTCTCTGAAGATGATACCTTGGCTATCGAAATGCATTAGAGCAACCATTGTTGGGTTTTTTAATCTTTCTTGGTTTCAGGGGACAAGATTTCTATTTCAATTTTTGAAGATAACCAAGTAAAAGTCCGTTCAACCAAAATTTCTTCTTGAAATTTATTAGTGTATTTAAATTTTGAAGTTGAAGTTTTCAGCAATTCGTAAAATTTTTGAATTTCAAGCTGTGCGAACCTTATTTCAAAATTTAAAGTTGTTTTTTGAAATTTCGACTTTATTCACTAAAATTAAAATATATTCAATTTCATTTCCCAGTTTCTGATTTAAAATCTTAAGTCTAAAATTTAGATTTCTGCATTTCTCTCAAATTTGTGCCTTTAGTTTTGGAATTATAGTTTTTAAACTTTTAAAAAACCAAGTTTAAAATTGGCTTTTTTAAAATGATACGAAATTTTGAAAAAAAGAATTAAAATATTTAAATCTTGTTTTTCTACTACCTTCCCCATTTACAAAATGTACCAAAAGGTGCACTGGAGTATATGACAGGGTGGCCCAGCTTCATTACATTATGTAATCGACTATTTTTTTTTTAAATGTGTCGTGGTCTACTTCCTAAAATCTTTAATTTTTAACACATTTAACATAGAGTGGTAAGATATTCTCTGTGACCGGCGAAGAAAAAGCCAATAAAACTGCATACAAATAGAGTGGTAAGCTCATAACTATTTTTTTTTTAAATTTCGATTCACATTCCGACTTTTTAAGAGCTACTTTACAGGAACTTCTATCTCTCAGTTTCGAAATTTTGTTCTTTTCTTCAAAATTCTGAGTTTACACTTTCAATTTTTTTGTATTAATTCTTATCTACTACTTGAAAATCCAAAATTGGTTTTCTATACATTTTGTTTGCGAAATTTTTTATAAAATTCATCCCAACCTTTTTTTTTGAACTTTTTATCTTGCTCAGAAACATTCACATATTTTTCGAAATGCAAACTTTTTGTAGAATTCTGATTTTTGCTTTCTCTCTAAAATCGAAAAACTAAGCCTTTCAGATATTCTTTTTTTTCCAAAGGCTAGAGTTTCAAGTGAAAATTTTGCTAAAAATTACAACCTTTTTCGAAATCTGATTATTTCGAATTATTTAAAATTTAAAAATTTCATGTTTTTCAAGATACGTTGTTGAGCTTATTTTCTAAAGGTTCATTTTATTTTGGATTTTCAACTCTTTTGGTAAAATTCAAATTTTAATTATTCTTTTTTTACACTAAATTAATTTAGTCTTAAAATAAAGATTTTTTAAGGTTTAATTTTTTGCGATACTTAGAAAAAATGTCCAAATTTTTTCACAATTTCCCTTTTTCTGTAGGCCTCAGTTTCAGATTCCTAGGTTCTTTTTTTCTAGAATTTCGGTTTTAAGCATTAAACTCGATAGTAATATGTTAAGAAAATGGGTATTGATTTATATAACTTCCAAATTTGGACTTTGTTTCGAATCTTTAAATTTGGCTTGAAATCTAAAATCCTGTTTTTTTGTTTAACCCTCACAAAACTAAAAAGCCAATTAAAAAATCATTTACATCATTAAATTTTATGTAAAAAAACACATTAGCAACATTTCTAATAAAATTTTTGTAGTTAGGTAGAAACAAGCTACAAACAATTTAAGATATTCGAAAATTTTAACCCTTGCAAAATTGTGCTAAAACGGGAAAAGAGAAAACATTTATGGTACGACCAGGTAATTTATCACCCAAAATTGGTCCATGTTTGTGAAAACCTCAATCCTCTATCTCTGCTGGAGATAGTAGTAATAGGGCAAAACCATCGAAAATGGGATGCTCTGTACAAACTGGAGACTGATTCGTAAAATTTGATACCCATTTTCAACCCCCTAGGAGGTGAATTTCAAAAAATCCTTTCTTACCAGATGTCCAAGTCGTCTAATGAACCTATTTGGTAATTTTTGGAGATTTCGTGATAGGTAAGTGAATTGAAAAATCTAGAAAACCTACTACGTTTTGAGGAAATAATGATGAAAAATGTATAGAAAAATCGTTTCGACTTAAAACTGAACAAGTTACTGCTCAATTTTTGAAGTTTTTCTAGTTTAAAAATACAAAGTCCGTGATACAAAACCTTACCCAGCCAAAGTTTGTAGTAAGTAACCTCATTTTTAAAAGAAACAATTTGGAGTAAGCATGAGTAGCAACTAGGTATACTTGACGATAGAGTTACATACCTGTTGAGTTAGCTTTGTCAGAAATCACAACAACCGTCGATGGTGAAGTGGTGCTCGGCACACTAGTTGATGTCGTACTGCTAGATGTGTGCTGGTGTTTCAGCTCATCTAAAATGTGTATAAGGTCATTGTGTGACACGTTATACTTTCGCAGTATACCTTCGGCCGTCATCCTCCAGCTTTCCTTGCACGTGCAAACGTCGCAACCATTTTTGTCGACATCATACCCGTACTGACAGCTAAGATCGCAGTTTTTTAATGGGGGACAGCTCAAAACATGTGTGAATTGTTGACATTGATGAGCCAAGCACTCAGTTTTGCCGTTGTTGCAGATGCATTTGGTGCATTCGTCAATCTTCCAGGTTTCGTTGTGTTGATAGTTATTGCCTTTGACGTCGTGACACGATTCCAATTTCTCCCCTGGAGATTCCTCGCAGAGGAAAATACCATTCTGACAGGTGCATTTAACGCCATCCGGATTGACCCAGCTTTCCCCATGATTGTAAGTTTTGTCGTCACTTTGACAAGGTTTGGCATCGACTTTACTTTCGCATGTTATTAAGGCACAACATTGCCCTGGAATTGACTTGGCTGGTCTTATGATTTTGGGCGTTTGATCTGGAGCGCATTCTTCGTTTTCGCATGGGTAACAAACGCATTTATCTTCTATAATGTCTATGTCCCTATTATTACTGCTGAAGCTATCTTCAGGGCACGTTATACATTCGGTTAAATCACAACATCCGTTTTCAATTTTGGTATGTACGAGGACTGAATTATCGCTGCAGACTTGCGGTAGTGGGCATTTTTCTATGTCACACGTGCATGTTCCGTTGATTAGAGATTTTTCAGGATGAAGGCATTTGCATTTGTTGTTTGGTGATAAGATGGCGCCTGCGGCGCAAGGACATTTGCCATCTAGGAGTTCGTTTTCGGGACATCCGTCGCAGGAGTAGGTCGGACAGCAGTCGCCTGGTTGGTCTGTTCCGTTCGTTATTTGGTTGAGGGTGTAGATGCAGGAGGGCGGCTCGCAAACATCCGGGTTGCATTTGCAGACTCCGTCGACTTCTATGCTGTCGTATGGACAGTTTTCAAAAGATGGCGCACCATTTACGTCTGCAACAATAAAGATTCATTTCAATTCCTGCTTAAAATCCTACTAATTGTTGTGCTCTTAAATTTCAAATTTGCTTTGTTGAAAATCTGGGCACGAGGAAAACATGTATATTACGAGCACGATCTTAGAATATATACCTATTGAAAATTCGAAAATATTCTACACGGTGGACGAAAAAAATGTCCACATTATATTTGATCGATTTATTTAGTTATTAGTGGGTTATTTTTTTACTACATTTTCAACAACAATAATGTATAAGGCTTTAGGTAATTAAGTCAAAAGTCTTGCAGCTACAATCAATTTTTATATAGAGGGTCTCGAAGATATTTGTCACTTTGACTGTTTCGTAAAAAAACTAAGAATTTGCGTGAACCCAATTTAGTTATGAATTAAAAAGACTAGTTATCTTCGGTGTGCAACTTTTTTAAATTTTTTCTTATTCTAGTCAATTTTATGACCATTTTAGTGAAGTCGTGCACAATTACATTTTACTGGAAATTTCGAGATTCCTTTTAAATGTCTTTAACTACAGACCGCACTTAATAATACGTCAAAGAGTGGATCTTTTAATAATAAACTCCTTTCCAACAATTCGCGGATAACCAAGGACCAGTCCGTTCCACCAAAAAAAAGAGTTAAATTTGCATAAAAGCCGAAATTCTTGAAAAAAAGTAAAAATTGGAAAGTATATAGTCAGAATTTTGAATGTCAAAATTTTCAAAAAAGGTGCAAATTTTGGAATAAGGTCAAAGTTTAAAAAAATTCACAATAATCGAATCACCAAGATAAAAAGAAAATTTTAAAGAGTCGAAATTTTGAGCAACGTTCGAAATCTCGTGTCAAAATTTAGACAAATTAACGAAAAGGTTTAAATTTTCAGAAAAAATTAAAATTTTGAAAAAGGTCGAAAATTTGGAAAAAAGCGAAATTATCAAAGAGTTGAAATTTTAAAAATAAGTCCAATTTTGGAAAATGTTGACGTTTAAAAAAAATTGGAAAATGTGAAATTCGAAATTTTTAAAATATGTCAAAATTTGTCGATATTCTCTAGTGTAATTTCCATTCATGTTTTATTGGCTTTTATAATTATTAAGTCGGGAGATTGATAAACAAAGATCCAACGCAATCACGGCTTGGAGAAATCTATAAAATAGTGCAAATTTTTAATAAAAGATTACAGAAAATCTAGAATTGTGGAAGGAATAACTGGCGAAGAAAAAGCCAATAACACATGAATCAAAAATTTTTAATAAAAATCGAAGTAAGGTTTTTTAAAAATGTCATTCAGAAAGTATAAATCCTGAGAAAAGCTCGAAATCCCCTAAAATATTCAAATTGTTAAAAATAATTCTTTTAAAAAAGGCAAATTTGGAAAAAAATTAAAAAAGCTTTAACTCTTCGATAAGAAGGAAATTAAAAATAAAAGTGAAATTTGCAAAAGTCAAACATAAAAAGGTCGAAGTTTTTCAAAAAATTCATAACTTCGAGATAAAGTCAATATATTCAAAAATTAATCTAAATTTTGAAAAGGGGTCGAAGTTCAAGAATGTTGAAATTTCGGAAAAAGCGAAAAAAGGTCCAAATTTTTAAAATTAATTATTAAACTTTTTATTATTTAATTAAAATTTTGACAGTCGAGATTTTCAAACATAAGTGAACATTCCTAGAAAAGTCGAAATTCCGAAAAAAATGAATATTTTCAAATGGCAAAATTTTTTTAAAGTCGAAATTTTTAAATAAGTTAAAAATAGTGAAATTGTTCAATAAAAATCCACTTCTTCAAAAACAGTTGGGATTTTCAAAAGGTCAATATTTTGAAATATAGGTCGAAATTTTTAATAGAAGTCAGTATTTAAAAAAATATATACTTTTCAAAAAGTCGAAATATTCAAAAGAAATTGACATATTCCAATAAAAAAGACGGAATGTTTAAAAATGATCCAAATTTTCGAAAAATATAGAGAAAAGGTGAAATTTTAAAAAAGTAGTAAACATTCTCAAAAATGTCGAGATTTTGAATAGTCGGAATTTTCAAAAAAGTCGAAATGAATAATCGGAATTTTCAAAAAAGTCGAAAATACCAAATCTAAATTTTGAAAAACAAAGCGAAATTTTCATTACACAAAATCTATTTTTTGTATTTCTTTGTAAAATTTAAACGTAATTGAAAATGTATTTGATTTGTAATTAATTCGTTTTTCAAAGTAATGGGGTAATTGAATTAATTTTTAAACAACGGTAATGTAATTCGAAGTAATTTCATTCCTTTTTCTGAAAAAATAATGGGTAGTATAATGATTTCTTTTTAAAAGTAATTTGCCCAGCTCTTCTAATAACAACATTACCATACACGGGCGTAGATAGGATTTTGTTCAGAATTATTTTGAAAAACAAAACCACAAAATCTTCCGGTTAAGTGTACTGTATATATTTTACTGAACTACACGAATTTGGGGGATCGAATTTTAAAATTAAAGCCTAACTTTCGAAAAGGAGCGGAAATTCCAGAAAAAATCAGAGCATTGAATTTAAAATAAAACTCGATCCTTTCGGAATATTTCGAAAAATGCTGGGATTCCTAAAAAAAGTCGAAATTTTCCAAGAGACGGATTTTGTGAAAAAATTGAAATATTCAAAAATATTTCTCTTGGCATTATATTTTATTTAAATTTTAACATAATCGAAAATTATAAGAAAGATTTTTCTCGAAATATACAGAAAATATTATTCTCAGAATTACAACATTTTATTAAAATTTCGTTCTAATTTTGAAAAAAGATAAATGAATTTTGAGAAAAAGCTTAAATTTTAGAAACAAAACGTCGAATCTTGAGGCACATGCTGTTCCGAGAATAAGATCAATTTGAAGAAACAAGTGGCAATCCAGGAAAGAAAAAATTCGAAAAATACAGTCAAAATTTCGAGAAAATGATCAAAGTTTCTGAATAATATCCGAATTTCCAACAGAAGAAAATAAGATCGTAATTTCGAAAAAGACGAATTTAAAGAAAGTTAGAATTTTTAGAAAATCAAATTTCGTTTTCGAAAAACTTTAAAAATGCCGTAAAATCGAAAAAAGTCAAAATTTTCGAAGGTCGAATTTTGTGAAAAACAGTTGCGGCTTTTGGAAAAAGTCGGGTTAAAAAATATCGCAATTTGCTAAAATTAGTTATTTTTCTAAGCAAAAAAATAGTTTTCTCAACATTTTTGCTTTTTTATTAATATTCCGATCGAATTTAGAGAACACACATAAATTTTGAGAAAGTAGAAAATTTAAGTACAAGCTTATTTCCAGGGAAATGTCTACAATTCTAGGAACAAAATATTGCCAGATAAAAGTTGAAATTTCGAAAATAATCCGAATTTTGAAATACAACATGAGATTTTTGGTAAGTTAAAATTAAAATAGTCGAAATATTTAGTAAAGATAAAATATTAACAAAAATAGCGGAATTTCGAAAAAAGACGAATATTAAGAGAAATCGAGGAATTTTGACAACAAAATAAACGATATTTGAAAGAATATTTCAACAAATTTTTTTGAGAATAAAGGCGAAATTTTGACTTTTTGATGAAAACGAAAATTTTAGGAAAAAGACTGATTTTAAGAAATAAATTCAAGATTTTGGTAAGAAGATGAAATATTAACAAAAATAGCAGAATTTCGAAAAAAGACGAATATTAAGAAAAATAGCGGAATTCTGATAAAAAATAACGATATTTGAAAGAATATTTCAACAAATTTTTTTGAGAATAAAGGCGAAATTTTGAATTTTTGATGAAAACGAAAATTTTAGGAAAAAGGGTAATTTTAATAAATAAATTCAAGATTCAAGGAGATGGATTTGGATTTCAGGATATACTTCTTCCGGGATTGGACCGTGTCAAAGAACTACTAAAAGTGTTCGACGTTTCGCCCCGGAAGCCTTCGTTATCAGATGAATTTCAAAAAATAAGTTGAAACTTCGGGAAATATTAAAAATCGAATGTTGAGAAAAATCAATATTTCGAGAAAAAAGTAAACACTAGGAAATCAAACCTTTTGGAAAGTTAGATTCTAGAAGACTGAAATTTTCAAAAAAATTCCAATGTTAGGAAAAATAAGAAAATTTGAAGAAATCAGCGAAACTTTGAAACCGGTTTGAAATTTCAAGTGAAAGTTCGAAATTGACGGGCGATTCGAAAACTTTCAGAGAATGTCAAGAAACAAAGTCGCAGTTTGCGAATAAAGTCAAAATTAACAAAGAAAAACTAAAACAATAGTAATGAAAATCTAGAGAAAAAGATTAATGTCGAGGAAAAGACGAAACCTCGAGAAAAAAAATTCTGCACAGAAAGTTAAATTTTGAGACAATGGTCCAAATTTGAAAATAATTATTTGTAAAAGTCAAATTTTGAAAAAAATGAAATTTTGAGATAGAAACTTTGACAGAAAAATTGAGATTTTTAGGAACATAAAGGATTGTATTTGAAATGAAGTCGAAATTTTCCAAAAAAGACCGATATTGAGAAGACTAGCGACATTTAGAAAAAAGACTCATTTAAAAAAATCGCAAGAGCAAAAACTCATTTCGAAAAATATTTCACTTTCGAGAGAAAGATCAAAATTTCAAAAAAAATTGGGGAAAAAATTTAAAATTCAAAATTTCTCAGAGAAAGCTAACATTTCCCATTCATAAATTAAAAAAGCAAATTTTGTGAAAAATCACAAACTGTGAAACACTTGAGATTATCAAAATTCCAAGGAAAGTACGAATTTGAAAAAAAAATGGAAAAGTGAATGTAAATTTTCGGTTACAGGATCCAGGGGGCAAGCGCCCCACCTTGTATGTATTTTAGCTACGCCTCTGTTACCATATTCAAATCCAATTTAGCACTACAATAAAACAGTTATTTGACAGATATGTTAGTTATTATTTTCAAAACCCTCTGATTCATGTTCACAAAATATCGCCGCTTAAAGTACAATTTTGTTATTGTGCACGACTTTGGGAAAATTGTCATAAAACTGACAAAAATCGGGTCATTAAAAAAAAAATAAAATAATGTAATACTCGGAAAATACTTTTCAACACATAACTACAAATTATTTTTATGTAAATACTTAGTTTTTTACGAAACACTTAACGTGACAAATATTTTTGAACATTCTGTATAAAAATTGACTGTAGCGTGATACTTTTGACTTGATTGCAAATTTGGTGAAAATTTCATTAAAAAAATACCCACAATAATAATACTAGCGAAGAAAATAAAATGTGGACATTTTTTTGGCCACCGTAGATGTGTAGTTGGTTTTATGTATTTTAAAAATTTCGGATTTTTTTGTATCCCTTAATTTCTCTAAATAGCTTATACCAAATTTAAATGAAACTAGAAAATGGGCATTGATATTTATTTAATAGAAGAACAAATTCTTTGTAATTAAATAATAATATTTGTTAAAGTTCTACAGCTGAACTGAACTTGGTTTTACTTCATTTCTTGTTATTTAAAACTAAGTCATTTTATGCTGAAATTATTTCGGGAAAATAATATTACCTAATTAATTCAAATCAGATTCTCACACTAACACGTGTTTACTCGTTATATGCAAACATGGTAAGCTTAATTTACATGCAATTCAATTAAACCTAGCATATTATGCTACTTATTTTACTTTAACTTGTTGCTTTATGTCCAATTTTCATGAAAAATAATATTTAATTTTAATGCGCTGTAAATTGAAATAATTTCTTGAAATGTATTTTAAAAAATGTAAATTGTTCGATGTTATTTAAAGACTTTATCGTATCATTGAAAATTAAGTGTCCTTAAAATTAAAGCTTTACTGGTAATTATTAACCTCATAATATCTAGCAGTTTCATAATAACTTAGTAGCACATAATACGTTAGTTCAATTATAATATGTTAGTTAGCTATCATAATATCCTACATTCAAATTTCATTTTGAAAGTTTGTTATTGATTTTTTTATATCATCGTTGTCAATGATACGATAAAGCTTTGAATGCAACTCGATTATTAATGATTTAAACAATCTCGGACGTAGCCAGACGACTGGCTCGGCTAACGTCTCATCGCCTGGCAACGTCCTCCATTATTATAAATCGCATGCTAATCTCGTTACATTAATAGCTATTAGGGAACAAATATCAATAATAATTAAAAACATTTTCATAAGTTAATAGAAATGATGATTTATTTCAGTGTCTTAAATCTTTTTCATGCCACGGGACCCTTTTTTAAGATAAGTTCTCTTTAATGGCTACCCAGTGAATTGGTAGGTGGTAGTAGTATGATATACGAAGGTAAATCAAAAATGAACCGGAATTTGGTTTTGAAAATTTATTGGTAAAAGATAAGTTATTAACTATTTTTCTACATAATTTTCTGATTCTGTTATTTATTTTTCCCAACGGATTGGGAGTTTTTTAAAGCCACCTTTATAAAAAGACGGGAGGCGTGTTTGCAGCCAATTGGGCACAAATGTCTCAACAGCAGCATCATTGCGGAATAGCTCATCTCCTAAAACTTCTTTCAATGGCCCAGACATATGATAATCGCATGGTGATAAGTCGGGACTATAAGGAGGTTTTTCTAATTTTGTCCATGTTTCAGAGAGGCTGATTGAGGGCGGCCATTGTCATGAAGCAAAACCAGATTTCTGATCGAAAATTGGCGCCTCTTCCACCGATATGCACGTTTTGCTTCATCCAATAGCTGGCAGTAGTAGGCAGCATTAATAGTACGACGTTCATGCAAAAAATCGACGAGCACAACTCCTTTAAAATCCCAAATCACTGTCGCAAGAACCTTTCCAGCTGAAAGGTAAGTTTTTGCTTTGACAGGTATACCTTCTCGTTTTCTTCTTCTCTTCATGCTTGCTTGTTTAGATTCAGGAGTGTAATGGTCTCATCACTCATAATGATACTTGCAAAAAACCATCACCTTCACATTGAAAACGTCCAAAATGGTGCTGACAAATCTCCAGAAATTATAGTTTCTGTTCTTCAGTCAAAAGGCGAGATACCCACCTGGCAGAAACTTTCTGAAACACCAGCTCATCTGTAATGATGGATTGAGCACTCTCAAAGCTTATTCCTATCTGAGTTGCAATTTCATTAACAGTTCCGCTGGCGATCACCTTCCAAAAGGCGTTGAACAACGTTAATCTTGTCCGGAGTTACACTTGTCCGAGGACGACGGGCATGGGGTTCATTTTCAACTTGAGTTCGTCCTTCAAAAATTTTTTCTGCCTTTTGTACACTTAAGTTTTCTTCAAACAAATATCCCCAACCTATGGTTCTAGTCTACGAAAAACTTCCGTGAGTTTTACACTTTCAACGGCAAGAAATTTAATAATAATGTGCTGCGCAACGTGCGGATAAACCTCTTGCTCATTCATCGAGAACGGAATTCGCTTGAGCGAAGGAAGTCACATGATATCCTCACCTAACATGTCTAAGAGTATGCTCACACTCCCGACGGCCTCATGGCCATGTGATAGAAATTCTGGTTCATATTTGATTTACCCTAGTATTTTCTTGTTCTCAGGTTTTTAAAACTTTTGTCGCGGAATCCTTTTCTCAAATATTTTTTTATGGAACCCTCCTTTCAATAAAATGCCCCAGATTTTATGTGTCCCATTACATACTACATATTTATGAACAAATCACAATTTCCCCTGCAAAATAAAACTGTTTTTTTAAAATAAATTTAGAGTATTTTTTGAAACAGTCAAATTGGAACTTTGCAGTTTAAACTGAAAATGTTTACTTCTATTTTAATATTTCGAATATCCGCTCAAAATTCTGATTATAAAGTGGAAGTTCCAATGTTGCCAGAAATTTTGGAGTTAGGAGTCAAAATTTTGTTTTCTTTATTTTTTTCTAAAATTTTTATTTTTTTTCTCAAAATTTCAATTTAGACTCTTTCTCGAAAGTTTATGTTTAAGTTACAAATGTTTAGATTCCAAAGTTCGATCTATTTCTATAGCCTTTGACTTTAATATTCGATTTTTTCATTTACACTACCGAGTTTCTCTTCAAATTTCGACACTTTTATACATTCCCAACAATTTCGACGTTCAAGTCGAGGTTTTAATTTTTTTACATTTCAGCTTAAATTTAAACATTACGAATTTGTTTCTGAAACGAGTTTCAAAATTTAAATTTCAAGACAAAAAAGTACAATACTCTTGCGTATTATCGGTTCGAAAATTAAAATTTCGTGAACTGTAAACACTTTATTTCAAACTTATTTCGGAACACTACAATTATGATTCACTTAACTATTAGGCTATCTAACTATATGACTAACTAACTGACTGACTAACTAACTTAGGGAAAGCCGACTGCGTATTTATACCGTTCCGGTTTTTAAAACGGATGTCCGTACAGATAACATTATCTTTCCCGGAAACGTCTAGAGCACTTAACTGCCGTATTGTTCATTCTCACGGCCGCTTCCCATTATCAAATGTTTCCAGAGAATTCCCCTCAGTACACAATCACTAATACACATTTTACAACTACATTTTGTTACAATACTATATTCTAGAATAAAGCACAGATTTTGGAATCCAGGTCGTCACCCGAAATGATTAATTAGTTACGTTTTCAAGTCGAAATTTTTTACCTTTCCTTAAGCCTTTGTTATAAACCTTAAGTTTTTCTTTGAAGATGATAGCTTGGCTATTGTAAAGCCTTAGAACAACTATTATGAATTTTATTCAGTCTTGGTTTCAGAGGACCAGATTTGTCTATCAGTTTTAAAAGATAACCAAGGATTAAACTTTTTTTAAAAATTTTGACTTTTTACACAAACATTTATCGCTGACTTCGAAATTTTAATTTCCTGGTTTACTTCAATTTGCTTCTTTATTTTAAAAGAAGTTCCTTCTAGAATTATTAATTTTTTTTCTTAAAATATTTATAATTCAATCTTGAAATTGAAATTTTAATTTCACGTTTTACAATTAGGGGTTTAAGTTGAAATTTCGAGAAAACGACCCAATTTTAAGAGCAGAGATAAAATTTTCTCTACAATTTTACAATTTTTATTTTTAGCTGAAAGTTTTAAACTTTCGAACAAAAAGTAGGTTAAACTTCTGTTTAAGCTAGTCGCTTTTAGTTTCTTTAAGTTCGAGTTTAAACTCTTAATTTGGAGAAAAAAGTCTAAACTTGGAGATTAAAATCTAAATGTTAAAAGAAGGAAATTACATTTTCCAGAAGTATAAATTTCATTTGACTTGGAAATTTATGAAAAAATATAAAAATTGCTGTTTTAAATTGGGAAAAGGGTTAATATGTCGATAAGGCTACATCTATTAGGTTTTTTTTTAAATTTGACGTTTTAAAAATTATTTTAAGTAAAATTTTTAGGAAACAGTCGAATATTCTGGTTTTAAGGTTAATACTTTCAAATTGAAGCCGTATTTTTACGCAATTCGATTTTTGTTCAAATTTTTTTAGTTTTTATCAAAATATCGCGTTTACATTTGAAATTTTTATTTATTTTAATTTCGTGTTTAACTCGAAACTTCTCAAGAAATTTCGAAATATGGGCAGATTAAAATAAATAATTTGAAAACAGCGTAAAGAAATTGAACTTAAAGCTTCGAAACGAAAATCAGAATAAAAAAAAAACTTTAAAAATTGTGATTCCCAAAAGGTGAACACTTTCATCAAAATTCCAAACTTGATTTTTTGTATAAACTTCAATTTTTTCTCAAAATGTTGCCCTATTTTGAGTTGAGATTTAAAATTTTTTAACTGGAAGATTCAAGAATTTTTTATAAATGTGAAGATTACATTCGAAATTTCGAGGAAAAAAGGCGGAATTTCAATAAAAGCTGAATGTTCATATTTTTTTGCAATTAAGGATTGCATCTTGAAATTTCAAAGTTTTTTTTAAATGGCATACTTCAAACAAAATATTGTATTTAAAAATTGAATTTCGAGAAAAAAATCGATAAAATTTGAGGAGTTTAAACTGAAATTTCCAGCTTAATAAATTAGAGAATAAATTCTAATTTTTGAGAATCTGTCGTACATAAACTGGGAGTGTTTTTAGTCAGTTTTTTCTTAAATAACGCATTTAAACGTGGAATTTTTAATATTTGTACTAGATTTTTGAAAACTTGAAGTTTAGGTCTTTTAAAAATCTTGTGTTGATTTCTCAATACTTTAAGCCCAATCTCAAGTCCTAATGAACAGACCAGTAGGTTTGAACATTTTTCAGATTCAGAGTTTGGAAACCAAAGACCGGTTTCGATGTTATTAGATCTCGTCAGTGTATATGTATCACTAATAGCGACAAATGTTCCGACAAGTAGATACTGTAGCATCAGAAGATGTCCTGTCTGTGATCCGTAAATATCGCCACCGCCATAAAGAAACTGAGGACAGCTCAAATAAGTGTGCCATAATAAGATCGAAACCGGTCTTTGGTTTCCAAACTCTGAGTCTGACAAATATTCAAATCTATTAATCTGTGCATTAGAATCTTGCCTTCTGGGATCTTCCAGAGAGCAACTGCTTTGAAAGGTGTTTGTGTTTCAACTGTTAGTAGTTCAGCTACCTATGATTCACTATACATGCTTAGAGGGTTGCATACTGCAGTCTACAGTTACCTGTTTCTTTATGTGACATTAACATTTTTCTCGAAAGATGAACTTTTCTCTCAAACTTTTGCATTTAATCCAGAAATTTATAAAATCGGGAAGGTTTTAGTCATAAATTTCCAATTTTTTGTCGAAATGTAAACTCTTTTTTGAATATTCCCTGTTTAATACACTCAAAAAACTTGTAAATCAAAATTCGGCCTAAAATATGGAAATTCAGTTTTATTTTACTTAATTTCATAATTGTGATATTTTGGCTTGCTTTGTTCTTTAAATCTAAAGAAACGCAGCTTCTTTCTTTTTATTGATCTGCTTTCCCAGTTAGAAAAGACATAACGCGTCATTGCTATACTTAGTTTTTTAGCGACGTAGGGGCACGGTGCAAAACCGGATACTTAACTTTAATACCCTGGAAAATACATTAAAAAAATATTTATTAAAAAAATAAGCATTGGTACATGTTCCTACAATTGTAGACCAAATTGCAACAGAAGGAAAATTTTTATCTAGATTAAACATATCAACAACATATTTTCTGAAATTTGGGAAAATCCGGTTTTGCCCTTATAAACGAGGCACAACCGGACTACCGCTAGCGCAAAATCAGGTATATTTATAGTTTCAAACAAGACTGTATTTGTCATAGAGAAATCCGTTCAGATTTTCTTCACATAATCGGGCACTTCCTTCAAGTGGTTTTTTTTCGAAAAATTCTATTGCAGTTTGGCTCTACCCTGCTTTCTTGAAGCTTATTTCTTTTTTTTTGTACTGCTTTTATTGATAATGAAGGCTTTCATGGCCGGAGTCAGTACAGGATATACTTCTTCCGGGATTGGACCGTGTCAAAGAACTACTAAAAGTGTTCGACGTTTCGCCTACCATCGTAGGGGGCTTCTTCAGGAACAAAGAAAAGAAAAAAAAATGAAAAGAAGAATATGAGGGAATATGCATAAATGCAAGAATTAAAAGGTCAATTTTAAAACATCAGAGAACGGTAACTCGGGATGTCCACCATACCAGAGGCGGAAACTCTTCTGAATTAAAAATTGGTACAAAGGATAAGAAAGCTTAGACAGAAGAGCACGATAGCTCAGTATGTCCACCATACCAGAGGCGAAACTCTTTTGACGTCAGAAAAGTTTCGCCTCTGGAGGTAGGACGAACACTTTTAGCAATTCTTTGACAAGGTCCAATCCCGGAAGAAGTATATCCTGTACTGCTTTTATTGCTTTGAGCCTACTTTTTGTATTCCATCTTTGCATAATGAATTTTCTCCAATATATAACCTAAAAATATTGCAGAGCACAATCGGATAGCATATGGTTTTGCCCTATCCAGTTGTGCCTCAAGCATACCTTTTGGTTATGTACAATAATAAAATGCATGGTGACATTATTAGAATGTCATAAAGCATACAAAGTGGATCTTATAAGACAGTCTATCCATTGCATAAACAATTAGAGACTATATTTATAACCAACATTAATTGCTGAACCTTTTAAACATGATCGTAAATTAGATTAGGTATCTGTAAATAAGAATTAAGCAACAATTTCCAAAAAATTTCTTTCTCATGGTTCATCTTGTTTTATATACAGATTTACATCTAACAGACTTATCTTATTCATTAAGAGGCAGGTATAGGTATCGTTTTTAAATACCATCGAAATTCGGTTATATCCAGTTATTCCCCTAATTAGAAAGGATTTCTCTAGAGGTAGGTTGTTACGAAAAATGACAACCATTAACTTACGGAACCCCCAAGCCTTTGAATAGAACCCTAGGGTTCCGTGGAACACAGGTTGAAGACCACTGAATTATTTATCAAAAGCGAAATTCTGGCGCATCCACCAATTCTTAGCGCGATACGAAATTTTCCGATTCGAAGTCGTCGGCAATATTAGATATTAGGTAATAGTCGCAACATTGACAGACCTGATCCAAAACAAATTGCTGTAGAATAAATAGGAGAAAAGAGTAAATATTGCGCAAGAGGTAAAAAACATAATAAACGTCTTATCACAGCATTTAAATATAATAAACTTCTTATTTTAATAAGTACTACGTAAAATTACAACTTCCTGGTAGTTATTTTCTTTCTCTGAATCATAATAAGTCTTCTAGGACTTTCTAGGCGAACGATATGACTAATGAAAATTTATTTAATTTGATTTTATATTATTTTCTTGTCTTCGTAAGACTCTGTCATCTTTAAAATATGAATAATTGGCATAGTTCTATCTACTTGAACTTTTCATTCGTCGTCGTCTTAATAAAAGATGTAAAATAATTTATACATTGTTACAGAAAGCTTTTCCTTGCAACATATTTTTCTACTTTATATATACGTCGCTGGGAAATTTTCCCGAAACTACGATAATTACGCTTTCCAAGTTAAGACTTTCTAACTTTTTTAAGTGAAGTCAATGATGCGAAGTTATAAAAATGGAACATAAAATAAAGTCATTTGGAAAGGTTGCGCGATTTATTTCCATTTCGACATCGAGCCAAGTTAGACCGTTTAATAGGGCGGTTAAAGCGGAACATTGGGAAAATGAAATATCTGTTTGTGGTCAGGCTTCTTGCAATTTTGCATCTTTATTACCAGAATGTTCGAAATTTACGAGATTTTCATCGGTTTAATTCACCTGCCCCTCTCGGGGGCGACTCCTTAAATCAGCATCACGGCTACAAAGTTGTGAATTA